>OX463297.1:8959393-10159393 GCA_949820665.1 Scrobipalpa costella | reverse complement strand
AGGCGTGATTATATGTATGTATGTATGTATTGAAGAGGTCTTCTAATCCGGTAGTAATGACCAAGTTGAGGTGTCCTAGTTTGAGGATAACAATCTCATTAGTCTAAGGCTTCTTAAACTATACGACACATGCGATTAGGTAGGTAATGGACTCGATTCTAGAAGCTACTTACTCAAGCTAATGGTCTCCTCGATTACCTTATAAAATTGATAAAAGGACGGAATATACAAGGTGTAACAGAAAAGGAATATCAACCCATTAAACTGAACAACCTTTTCCACTGAACTTAGGTAGAAAAAAAAATTGACCTACCAACACAAAGTGCCTCAATTGACAGCACATTTTGTATGAGAAGCCAAGTTTTATTTTACGTATTACGACCTATGTTCCTTGGGAAAAGTTGTTCAGTTTCATAGGTAGACTCACATTTTTTTGAGTGCATTTATCCTTTCAGTTACACTTTGTACTAGCTGCATTGTATGTCTTAAAGTATTGTCTGTGTTTTACAACTGCCTGCAAAACGTTTGGAATACAATATTAATGTATGGATAATATAGCCAACAAACTATTAAAACGTTATAAGCTAAAAGTAACAAACCCTTGTTAATCAATTTAAATATTACTTTTGCTTTCGCATTTTAGTGATTGACATCCTAGAATTCAGCCCATTCTACTGCTACATATTATAATAAACAGGTATAGCCACTTGAAAGTGTAATAAAGTAATAAATCTTTATCGGTGTCCTAACCTCTTTTCCCAAGCATTATAGTTATCATAAAACGTACAAAGCATAAAATTGCTGAGACAAAATGTACATTTGCCCGCTCGTTAACCTAACCCATGAGGTGTGTTGAGTTGATCATTTGTGTATGTATCATTTGAAAGGAAAACTCAAACAAAATAAATATCAATAGTATTTAAAATAGATGTCTCATGCTTCACCCGTAAATTTAAGTTTGGTGTCCGAGATGGTATAACGCTTTCATGATACTGGTGACGACAAATAGATTCTTAATAAGTATTGATTATAATGTTTACGCGCTCTGCGCTCGGTGTAACGAGGCTACCGCTGTTAGTACCGTCATCTGTTCCGCTGCTTCTCTTCATTTACCTGAGATTGAGGTCCGCGTCTGCTCTCTGGAAGGCCTCCAGCGCCCGCTCCGACTCTCTCGCCGCACGTTCGTACGCTCTCCGCGCTCGGTCTAACGAGGCTATTGCTGAATTTAGTACCGCCATCTGTTTCGCTCCTTCGTTTAAGTGTTGCTGGAATAAACAAAAAGTTTGTTAATGCCTGATATGTTATTAAATTGCACACACTACGCTATAATGAGCCTGTCTTTAATACGTTGAAGAGGAAAATGGCGACTGATCATTACATTGTTAATCAAATTTCTCGAAATTTTTAGTTTGTCTCAAAACCAATCTCCTAAACTTGTTTGTTGATTGACCATATCATTAACTAGGAATGATAACGAATAGGACGTTACAAGATTGACCTACCAGCATTATTCCACCCATGAAATTCTAGGTAATCTAGCGAAACGCACCGCACCATTCTACCAATACGCACTTGGTGCTTTCAGTCATAATTCTCTATCTCTACTCGCACACCGTAAGAGTACTAACTACAATTTTGTATCCCTGAATGCGTGCATAGGTATATCTTGAAATGGAAGTGAACCAGTTTTTCGGGGTGTGTGTTACTCACTTTGACTTTAATTTTGCAAACAAATCAATACACACCTTCCTCTCCTCACGCAGTTCTTTGGCAAGCAGATGTAATTCTCTGACGACATTTGACTGAAGATTCTCGGCGACCACCTCGCGTTGGCCAGCGAAGTCGCCGAGTTCCTGTAGTAACTGTCTGAATGCTTTGCATGCTGTATATCTGCAAAAAAAAAAAAAATATGCTTCGTTTAGAAGATGAGTTCTTGAATGGAAACCCTTGAGGTTTAGGTAAGGTAAACACAGTATGTTCAACGCCCGTATGCCAGATGGAACGATGAAAACGACCTAAGGTTGGTGGTTGGCGGGAGAAGCCCGAACTCAGTGGCGCCCTGGGATTGGGAGAGGTCTACTAATAGATTAGTCATGCTTATGAAGTTTAGAAGCTTGTCCAGTAAAAAGTACGGCGAATAAAACGGAATGAGTGTCATTTCCTGATGTCTCTGCTGTGTGCTCGCTCCTGACTCCAAATAACTTAACCCAAGAAAAATACGTGAAATTAAAATAAACTAGCACCCCTTTGGCTATTCAATTCAGAAACTGTTTATTATTTGTTTAGACTTTATAAAAGGAGGAAGGAAAATTATACCATAAGTAGGTATTTGATTCGAATAAATTGTAGTTGCAAAAACTCAATACATTGCCACGCCAAAAGGGTAAAGCAATTACGTCTCTTACGCAGTACACGCTTGCAAATTAATCATGTATGACATGAGTTTCTAAACGCTTATTCAAATGTTCAGCTTTTCCAATAGGGGCTATAAGTACTGGCTATTGCACATGCACGTTCATTGCTGCACTACACTCAATGTTACAATAGAAAGAGTACGATTTGACTCTGTGCCAAATAGGCTATACAGACAAGGCTTCATATGAACGTGGGCGAGGGCGCTGCATTTGGGGAGATCACATACAATCACTGCTTTATCCTTTACAGGGTAGGCAGAGCATAAAACGCCTAGTAAAAGGCACCTTAGCCACGTCTGAGGAATAATAACTACAATTTTAGATTTAAATGTGTATCGCTGTAGTAACAGGTTGTCAGCCGACGTTAAGACGTTTACTGACAGCTCACATAAAATTATTTTTTCTGCATACAACTGTCAGTAAATCTTTATGGTGAACGGGATTTCCCCTTTGCTGACTTTTACAGCATGTCTGGGAGAAAAGGCAGCTGGAACATACTGTGTTTTTATATCGCTCCCAGTCCAGCAAGGAAGACGAAGGAAGTGAATAGGCATTATCTCGGCTTACATTCTCCATCATCGTCTGCATCATCACTTTCCATCAGGTGAGATGGCAGACAAATGGTTTGCCTATTTTTTTTTAAACACAAAAATGGCGTTGAAGGCAGAGTTTGTGACATTAGTTCCTTTTTTCGCTACTCCCACGTAAAAATTCCATGCTGGCCTGGGAGCGAGAGAAAAACATAGAATGTGCCAGCTGCATTTCCTCCCGGGCATGCTGTAAAAAACCAGCTAAGGTATCCGAGGGTTTCAGTATATTGCAATTTAGGCGATGGGCTGACAACCTGTCACTACAGCAGTATACCTATAATTATATCTTAAATAACCCTCAAAACTTTGTCAGACGTGGCGAAACGACATTTGTTTAGGTTGTTTACGCTCTGCCTACCCCATTAGGGATAAAGGCGTGATTATATGTATGTATGTCTCACGTAAAGCCTTGTTCTGTAGACTGGATGGAGCCGAATGACGACCTCGGCTTGATCGGCCGGCCGTGAAGCTCAAGACCTGAAGAATCAGATTGCTATTGCGAAGGTGTAAGAAAAACCATTTTGAAGGTTGATACTATCTAGTCAAAAGAACAGTACAGATTGTGTGTGAAAGGAGATCAATTTATTTAGTACTACACAAGAAAATAATACCGAAGATTATAAAATGGGTACTAACTACATACATACATACATACATATAGTCACGCCTTTATCCCTAACGGGGTAGGCAGAGCGTAAATGACCTAAAGAAAGGTCGTTCCGCCACGTCTGACAAAGTTTTGAGGGTTATTTAAGATAGATTTGTAGGTATATTGCTGTAGTGACAGGTTGTCAGCCCATCGAATAAATTGCAATATACAGAAACCCTCGGATCCCTTAGCTGGTTTTTACAGCTTGCCCGGGAGGAAATGCAGCTGGCACATTCTTTATTTTTCTCTTGCTCCCAGTCCAGCATGGAAGGGTACTAATTAAATTGTTGTAATTTAACGATTATAATATCTTTCGTTGAAATAAACCTCAGTTTAGTACAAGCTATTTAGTTTCCGCGCTGTTAATTTATCATTTGGTAGCTGCGAGTTGTTTCATTTATTACCTTGGTAATGTGTTGTTGAGTAAACAATATAAATTACTGCAAGGGTGACGTCCCCAAGCTATCTATTCGGAGTATTTCTGACTCGTGCGCTTTTCACATGCGTCATTCTGTACCGACATTGTCGCAAACTGTATATTCAATGATACTACCACACTGGTGCTATTATTATCTTCCATGCTGGGCTGGGGTTGATAAAATAGCAATGTACCACCTGCTTTACTTCCCACTCATACCGGGGTTGCTCAGTCAATGACACTATCAGGAATTTCTTTCAGGAAGTGAAATTAAGAATTGGATTTTCCATACAAATTGTCTTGTCGATGTGGACATTTTGTACAGAGGATCCATTGCTTTTTTGTACTTATAAAAAAAACCTGGTGCAAGTTGTTCAGTATTATTGACCGAGCAACCCCTATCTGTTTGCGGGACACTGTCCATTACACACCGTATAGTAAAGGTCAATAAACGGGGGCTTTGATGTATTGCAAAATGTAGGCTGCCGACCTGTTACTACAGCATTACAACTCTGATCTAAATCACAATAATAATATATCGCCATTCGTCCTATTTTTCTTATCAAACGATATTTAAAAAAAATAATCATCGTTACATATTTTGTACACATATTTTAACATTAATAAACCTATCTCAAGACGTATAACAAACACCGAAATGAACATACGACATTGTTAAAACAGCAAGTTGAAATCGCACAAGTCAGCATAGGGCCTTTCAGAGAATCCCTGACTCCCCCAAGCTGTCGACAGAGATATAATGATAAAACAATGATAACGAATGATATAGTTGCGCGCAATTATTTAGCGAACCCATTTAATGGACGTACTTTGCTAAGTGAACTGTTCACACGTCATTATAGTTAGATCATTGCCCATATGTTCATTGAAGGACGTTGGTGAATAATATTTATACAAATATGAATGTGTCGGTACATTAGGCCTATTAAAGATTTTTATTTGGTTCTGTTGTTTACTTTGCAACATATCTTTAGAACAAGAATGGTAATAAAAAAAGGCTAGTTATTTTTGAGGCGACTAACAACTTATTGGACAATTAACTACTTGGTTACAAAAAAATTGCTTGACAAATATTATATTATCTGAGCTACAAAAAGCAAGGATCTATAAATACTAAATAATGGCTGCAAATATATTAAACAGGGTCAATGAAATAATAGGTGAGGTATTAAAAATAATGACTTGGCGACTAAATTTAAGAGTGGGATATTAAACATTGTATTATTGGCCACTATTGGCTTCCATATAAAATACTGAAGCATCTGTCAAAATTTAAACGAGCCTTATAATTAAGTTTTAGGATATCAGAACGGAAAAATTTAGGAAATCGTAACGTAATTAAAAAAGGGACAAATGCGTCGGTTGCATAGAAGCAGAGCGGGGGTCGCGACGCTTGCAGGTAGATAGCGCTACTAGCCAATGTCTATAGCTTGTTATTGTTTCTATTAATCAAGTGCCGAAAAGTTAAACTTTTCCTAAAATAGTTTTTTACATATTATGTTAATGAAAGGAAAGTTAAAATGCAAAAAGTAATCCGTTGAAGTTAGCAGAATCAAGTCGTTTGATGAATTGCGGTGTATGTTTTTACCATGTTCATAATTTCTTATCATCTCAGTTAATTTTATAAATAACCTAATTGTATAATTTATGAAAGCCTGTTTTCTACATTTTGTCACCTAAAAAGAAATTCAGTTGCCACGCCAAACAATCGCTGATAATTTAAATTTCAACAAAGCTTACAACTCAATATAAAGCTGCTACTTCATACTTAAAATGCTACTTGACTGTAGCTGCCAACCTTTTTTTTTACTACCCATTTTAATAATGTTTAAACCCTAAATCAGATTTATTTGTCGCCGCGTTAAATACATGCCGAAAAAAAATACAAAACATGTTTTGAGAAAGAGGCTTTTCTCTCAGAATATTTCATTTTGCGGCTGCCTGAGCATCTAATTCTAAGCTCAACTCAAGGTCAAAGTTGATGACATTCTCTCTCAAACCAGTGAACTCAAGCTTCAAGGTCGACTCCCACGAGATTAATCTGTATCGATTCTTTAATTTTGTTTGGGATTGGATGACGCTATCACGAGAGAGTGTTGGTTCTCAGTAGTTCTCTACTTAGTTTGTGCTAAAACAAAGGCATTTGTCATATTTTACAGAGGGCAGGATCAAGACACAGTTTCGAATGCTCAAAATCATTACAGACCCACCCTTCCCCTGAGTGACCCTCCGACCCTTAGTCGAAGGTCACACTTGGGCGGTATTGTGTGAGTTTCGTGCTCCTGCAAAAGATCTTCGTATAGGATTGAAATGTCGAGGTCTAAACTAAACGTCCGCAAAACGAACGAGTTTACTTTTCCTTTAAGCCTGGTTGGATATTTTAAAGTTAGTAATGTTGTGAAACCTTATCACAGATAAAAGAAAACCCATGCAATATGGTTCAAATTTCTTGATTCACGACGCTACATTATTTTCTTATGAATTATCTAATTCTTACAGTCCGGTATCAGATTCCAAGGTTGCCTTCCACAAGGTTAATCGGTATCGATTCTTTGTCTTTTCCCCGGATCACGTATCTCGACTCTATTGAGATAATTTATTAGCCTCATTATTCTTAAGTGCAATACATTATGGGTACAGCAATGTAATGTTCCTCAAGAAATAACGTATCTTAGGTCTACTATATCTCAGTTCAAGTTTCGATTGAAATATGGAAAATTGAAAAGTTATGTTCTATATTTTCGTATTGTGTTACTCGGGATGAGATCTTCAAATTTATGAGACCGGTGTTACATTAAAAACTTATTATTGAATTATTTACACACAATACGAAGTTAAAATATAGTGAGCGTGATATACTTACTGGTATTCATCTTCTTCTTTCCTTTTTGGTTGATAGTTTTTGACGAGCCTCCTGCAACAATGTAAGATTTTGATTAGATATTTATCCATAGACAGCTCTTCCATGCTGGACTGGGAGCGAGAGAAAAACATAGAATGTGCCAGCTGCATTTCCTCCTGGGCAAGCTGTAAAAACCAGCTAAGGGGTCCGAGGGTTTAAGTATATTGCAATTTAGGCGATACGCTGGCAACCTATCACTATGGCAATATACCTACAAATCTATCATAAATAACCCTCAAAACTTTGTCAGACGTGGCGGAACGACCTTTGTTTAGGTCGTTTACGCTCTACCATTAGGGATAAAGGCGTGATTATATGTATGTATGTATTTATCCATAAAAAAGCCGATGTTTATTTTAAACAAGTTCACCTCTTACATTTTTTTCCATCTTACATCATAGCGCACTTCTTGTAGATACTATTGTCTCCTATAAATAAAATACATCTAGGTGTATGTTTTACCCAGTTACGTTAGTTACGTCACAGTTTATATTATTGGATAATATTAATAATAATTTCCATTTTACTGCTAGTTTAAACCAGCTTCCGAAACCAGAATGTTATAAAAACTGAACATTTATCAAACACTTGCTATGCATAAATTAGCACGAAAGACGTCACAAGCCAATATTATGCGCTACGCTAAATATATCGCCGGAATTTCGTATGTTTATAAATAAACTAGTGAAAGTGAATGCTATTACTACTAGATTAGATCATTCTGATTTCGTACTACGCAATGTTTGTTTGCTAATCTTCTTCATTTCGAGTGGCCTTACAGGTCGATCAATGAACTCTAGCCAGCCAGTGTCAAAGTTTTCATATGCCGTATGAGGTCTATAAAGCAGGCAACGACACTGTTTATGTAACGATGACAGTTACCCTGCTTTACATCACCGAACTGCCTCCGTGGTCTAGGGGCTAGTGCCATGGACTCCTGATCCGGAGGTCCTGGGTTCGATTCCCAGGGGGGAAACACAAAGTTGATATTTGAGAATTTATCACTTTGTGAATTTTTCCCCAGTTTGGTTAGGACATTGCAGGCTGAATCACCCGATTGTCCGAAAAATAAAAAGATTTCGTGCTTCGGAGGGCACGTTAAGCCGTCGGTCCCGGTCGCTGTCTTTGATAGTGGTCGTTACTCAAACCATGTCAGAGGCCTGATAGTTGTGCTACTAGGCGGTTTAATAAAACTCTGGCACCAGGGTTCATCGAGTCAATAGACTCGATACCCACTCGACAGAAGAAGATCCCCGAAATACATTATAATTGACAAATTATCGACCTCTATTGCACTTGAAAAAATATGAATCATGTTTGTGGAAATGAACCTACTCCTCTGGACCGAGACAAAAAAGACCATCCCCGTCTAATCTTATCATGGTTGTTGGTTTACTGCAGTTATCGGAATGATCATGTACGTACATAACACGGCCTTATCCTGACACAAACGATGGTGGTCTAGTGGTCAGAGCCATGGGCTCACGATTCGGAGGGCCTGGGTTCGATTCCCAGAAGGGGAACACAAAGTTGATATTTGTCAATTTATCACTTTGTGAGCTTTTCCTCAGTTTGATTAGGACAATGCAAGCTGAATCACATGATTGTCTGGTCTGCTTCCGAGGGCACGTTAAGTCATCGGTCCCGGTCGCTGTCTTCGATAGTGGTCGTTACACAAACCATGTCAGAAGCCCATAGCTGTATAGCTGTGCTATTAGGCGGTTTAAAAAACTCTGACACCAGGGTTCATCGGATCGATTGACTCGATTCCCACACGACAGAAGAAGATCAGCTGTTTTGTACAGGTTTGGACTCTATGCAGCAGTGAAGTACAGTTTGACGCAAGTTGAAAGCGCTTGGGTAAGGACAAGACCGACGTACGCACGCTCCTGTTAATGCGATCGGAATAATAAAAGGATCCTTACCTTAGTTTTCCTGCATATTCTAATTCGATCGCGCATCTTTCCTTAACGAAGTTTCCGTACTTGTCTAGAAATTCAATTCCTTTCTGCGTGTGGGCGGCTAAGTTATCATACTGATCCTGTGGACAAAGAGAGGCACAGTTTAGTAAAGTTGTAACTATAAAATGCATTGTTCATGTTGTAATGTGGTTGTATAAATAGTTTTAACATGGTGTTATATGCAAATGAAGTTATACATAGAGTCAAATGGACCTATAAATTGAAACAACAATTTATATCAAGATACATCGATCTAAAAGTGGAAGATTTTGATTCCTCATAGATAGACAATCAATCAGCTGCTTGACAATAATGTATAGAGCGAGAGGTACTTTTTCTTGAAATCATATTTATATTCCTTAGAGAAAAATACTTGATCAGTTTCGTATGCTTATGCACCTTCAGTTTTAATTAAACCCTCGACTCTGATGTTTTTAAATGGTGTATGAAAAGGGTAAGGGTTGAAAATCAGTGCTATCACTGTTGCTTTGAGTAACGTGGTAGAAAAATACGAAGGTCCTCACTTTTTACTCTCAAACCGTACTATTGTGATTGTTACTTTTGTTTGTAAGTAATAAAAATAAAAGTGTGTAAGTAATAAAAGTATTTTGAATTTAAATTGTGCTTTAACATCCTGTATAGTGAATGTGTGGCCATAGAAGACAGAGGAAGCGCATGCGATACGAGGCCATCCCGCGGGAAGCTGACAAGTAATTTCTGATAATACACATTACATGTTACGGACAATTTACGCACAGTGGGCAGAACCACTATTTCCCGGGAAATGCTTTTATTGCGTGTCGCTACTGGATGGACTGAAATAACGGAGTAAGGCGAAGATGCAACAGCACTTCATTGTAAGGTTGTACGTAATTTCCACAACACACTTCGCCGTCTTTGCTTTTGTAATATTATACAAAAAAGTTACTATTTAAAATTGTTTAAGTGTCTTTTTACCCCCAAAAGCCCGATATGTAATGTATATGGAAGAATAACTCGAAAAATAATAACAAAACCATCCCGTTCGTCTGAAAAGAATAACCTTCAGAAACTACATGATTCATACTGTGCAAAGTAAGAGCAAATTTCTTAGGAATTTCCGCAAAGACAAATATTTGGATGATGAACTTGAAATCGTTGTGTATCTAGCTAGGGCAATCAGACAATCAGCTACATTGAAACAGGAGACAACAGGAGATTTTATGGCTATTATTTGTTCAACTCATCACAATTGACAAGCAAGATATTTATTTATTACAGAGAACGCTGATGTCCATTCTTTGGGCTTATTAGTTTAATTGTTTAGACAGCTTTAATGGGGGCCTGGGTTATGGTATTCTGACCGGACAAAGGTGCAACAATGGTGCCAGGCGTAAACCTAATAATGGTTATTCAAAATCATGCAAACTTCACCCATGTCAGTGCATAAGTACACACGTACGGAACATAAACACACAATTAGCTCTCTCACTGTATAATGATCGCAGGCGCATATTGCATGTAGGTCGATTAACTTCCACTATCGTGAAATGTAAAAATAAACTGACGTCGTTTCGCAAGCTGTGATGTTTGTTTAATGACCTCCCATCTTTATAATAATAACAATTATTGTACAAATTAACATTGTGCTATTACAGCTGATAGATAAGAGTTATGAAGCAGTATTTTACCTAGATATGCTGTGAGGTAAGGAGTAGGTACCGTAATGTTTATTTTCTTTTTCTGCTGTTATTTATTTTTATTCTTAGAAATATCTATTTATACAGCATGATGAGAATTTTCTTGATTGCATACTTTTATACGCGTGAATGTTTATTTTATGCTCTTTCAAACAAACAGAACCCTATTATGGAGTCATAATATTACGAATCATAGTCATAATATTTCTTCCATGCTGGCCTGGGAGCGAGAAAAAAGTGGAATGTGCCAACTGCATTTCCTCCCGGGCATGTTGTAGAAACCAGCTAAAGGATCTGAGGGTTTCAGTATATTGTAATCTAGGCGACAACCTATCCCTACAGCAAAATATCTACAAATCTATCTTAAATAACCCTCAAAACTTTGTCAGACGTGGCGGAACAACCTTTGGTTAGGTCGTGTACGCTCTGTCTTCCCCATTAGGGATAAAGGCGTGATTATATGTATGTATGTAATATTACGAATAGTGTGTAAAAAAAACACTATCATGCAATTGACTGATGAAGCGTAGTTTGGGAGTGATTAGGTGTATCAGATGTATCTGCCTGCATCTCGCACATCCTAGACAAATGCAGGCGCCCTTGACTCGAGCAAAGGTGTGTGCAATGCAACGACATAACATTTAAATAAATAAACAACCAGTAAGTACTAATCAGAGGATTAAGAAAAGTCCATAAACATATTATAAGTACTTACTTAGTTCAAAATATTATTAATCAAATGTAGATCACAGTATTTTTGACTTCTTTGTGGGGTTCTTGAAAGTAGTGTAAGTAGTAATTAATTTCTTCCATGCTAGACTGGAAGCGAACGAAAAGGCATAGAAAGTGCCAGCTGCATTTCCTCCCGGACATGCTGTAAAAATCAACTAAGGGTTCCGAGGGTTCCAGTTCCAGTATATTGCAATTTAAGCGATGAGCTGACAACCTGTCACTACAGCAATATACCTACAAATATATCCTAAATAACCCTCAAAACTTTCAGACGTGGCGGAATGACGTTTGTTTAGGTAGTTTACGCACTGCCTACCCCATTAGGGATAAAAGCATGATTATATGTACGTATTTGTGTAAGTAATTTTGTGCAAAAAGCACGTGAGGGTTAAATACACATGCAAATCCTGGAAGACGCCTCGGACAAGAAACTCGCCGATGCAACAGAATATTTACCAGCATGCAACAGCTTTAGTTAGAATTGCTTTTGAGTAGTTTGGACATGCATATTTACAAGACACCGCAATATATTATATGTTATTTAGAAACGTTTGCGTGTGGGGATGCGCATGCGACTCATCTGGCGTGTTTCCTAGTAGACTCAGCCGTCCTTGACTCAGGTAAAGGTGTGTCGAGTGCATCGACACAGCTCACGACCATCTTAGCTACTCGTAAACTGGGATACTATTCTTGAAGTGCGTAAGAGCGGATCAAATACTTAAGACTTATATATTACGTACAGGTTACTATTAGTTCTGCTGGAAGTCCCAGGTTTGATTCAATAAGTAAGACGAGAAATACTGTCTGATATACAAGTAAATATACATAGTCGATCCTGCAATAATAGTAACTGCGCCTGAAATCTCTCTGGGCATATTAGTCATACTGTCTCAGGATAAGAGATTAAAGGAAAATTGTGCACTTTATTTGAGCAAATCTCGGGCAACAAAAAGCAGTTGTAAGGACTTAGATACTGTTTGGAACGACACTTGGATATCCTGTAAGTTACGATCCAGTAGCGGTTGCGTGCAGAGATGCGCAGACGCATATACAGGCGCCCTTGAATGGGAGCAAAGGTGTGCCGAAAACAACGTCTCCACACAGGACGCTTTTAGCGAGTTAGCAACTTATGGGACCAATTCATTATGAATTAGGTAACTTCAAAAACACGTAGATATCGTGTAAGTTACAATCTAGTAGCGGTTGCGTGCAGAGATGCGCAGACGCATATACAGGCGCCCTTGAGTGGGAGCAAAGGTGTGCCGAGTACAACGACTCCACACAGGACGCTTTTAGCGAGTTAGCAACTCATGGGGCCAATTCATTATGAATTATGTTTACGTACGAACGTGCGGCACGTTTATGCAGATACTCTAGGTAAACATGCTATTTCTGTGAGAGGCAAGCACTTTCAAGTACTTGGACGTCACGCATGCATCCGGTATGAGGTAGGCACAGCGTCAACTGCCTATTGAGATCAATTTTCGTCGCAAATCAGTAGGTAATTCTATTGTGATATCATGTAGTGTCAGTTGGTCAGTCCATCGCGTTCAATATGGCCAAAATATCGGGTACCTTTAGTGACTTACATTCAGCAATCGGTCCGTATTCAATCGCTTCCAGTCATGCATGTGTGAAATACTTGTTGGTTAATTGACGAAAATATTTGTGTGCGGAAGAGCGCATAATAGCTAAATAGCTGGTAATAGCATTAATTAATGCGTTGTTCGACCTCGCACGGACAATGCAACTGCTGCGTTCATTTAGCGCTTCATGTCGTGAATGGAATATTTTACTCTGTATACCAGCTACAGAAGAGGCCAAGACGAGACAGAGTAGTGAAGACACAGAAGGGGGGTCTTTGCCCAGCAGTGGGACACTAATGGTTTGATAAGATAAGACACCAGCCTCATCAGTCCACTATTGGTCTTGGATCTACCACAGTTGAGAGTATTTCTCATACGCAGCATAATTGTCAGGTGGATTGGCCTTCAAATAAGGTGGATTTCTGTAAGTGGCAACATTGCATTAGTGTGAATTTTGCTTGTAGGAAGAAATGGATAATGGGGCGATACAGCCGTGCCATACCACTCTACGTATAATATTACATACATACATATATAAATCACGCCTTTATCCCTTACGGGGTAGGCAGAGCGTTTAACGCCTCGTAAAAGGCGCTTTCGCCACGTCTGACAAAAATTAAGGGGACTATTTTAGATTGTAATATGTATTGCTTTAGTGACAGGTTGTCAGCCCATCGCCTAAATTACAATACAATGTAACCCTCGAGTCCCTTTTGCTGACTTTAACAGCATGCCCGGGAGGAAGGGCAGCTGGAACATTCTATGTTTTTCTATATCTCCCAGTCCAGCATGGAAGAAACGTATAATATTGGACGCAAATTTCGTCGCGTTCGTTCTGAATTAGATGACCAGATTTTAAATGAGTTCACTATACTGATTTGAGTCTCACCTAAATTGTGCCTAATCTACACTTTATAGTCCAAGACGGGTCGAATATTTGAGACATTTTGGTGTCAATAGTCAAGTCATTACAACTAGAGATAAGAAATTACTGTTGTTACCACGACGGAACAATCGAAGCGAGTCAATAGATAAAGTAATTTGTCTGTCTGGCGACCACACTATTACTCGGTTCTAATTGAAAACTGTACTTTCAATACAAATTTATTGCATATCGTAGCTGTATCTTTGTATAATGAATTGATATTTCTATTGTCATAAAGCGGTATATAACGGCATTTATCATCGGTATTGGCAAAATGCAAAATCACGCAGTGTTTTGTACCAATAACACACTCAATCATAGTTATCTTTTTCCATGATGGACTGTGAGCGAGAGAAAAACATAGAATGTGCCAGTTGCATTTCCTCCCAGCCATGCTGTAAAAACCAGCTAAGTTATCCGAGGGTTTCAATATATTGCAATTTAGGCGATGGGCTGACAACCTGTCACTAGAGCAATATGCCTACAAATCTATTTTAAATAACCTTCAAAACTTTGTCAGACTCAGACGTGGCGGAACCGTTTACGCTCTACCTACCCCATTAGGGATAAAGGCGTGATTATATGTATGTATTGGCAAAATGCAAAATCACGCAGTGTTTTATACCAACAACGCACTCAATCATAGTTGTTCATGTCCTCAATGAAGACCGTCAATGTAACTATAGCCTGGTAATGTTAGCACCGTTATAAAGAGATACACTGTCATACAATGCCTTTGAAAAGAACGTATTGGTAAGTATACCTAGTGAGATTTATCATTTTAATTTTATTTATCGAGGACATGATTATGCTTCTCATTATCGATTCAAACGCGGCGACATGACAAGTGATTTGAATACCCACTCAGAACAAATATATGTCGCCTAGATCTTGAAGCGATCGGACACATTATCTATGCTAACGCTTTGGTTAAAAATTACAGTTATGAATGCGGTAGGGCTTGTAGGGAGAAAGTTTATTAAATGACAGTATTTGCTATCGTGATATTGTATGCTTGACAGGTTCGTTGACCCAGCTGCGTGTGTGGAAGGAGTGCTATTACTTAGTAGAGCTGCGTACGAGTATACGTGGTGTAAGAGACAGCGTCTCGCAAAATTATAGGGGTTGCTCAGTCAACGACACTGAACAATTTCCACCAGGACATTATTTCAGGAAGTAAAAAAAAAATATTGGCTTTTCCATACAAATTGTCTGATCGAGGTGGACACTTTGTATGGAAAGGCCAATTTTCTTTTCCACTTCCTGAAAGAATTTCCTAGTGGAAGTTGTTCAGTGTCGTTGACTGCGCAACCCATATCAGTTTGCGGGACGTTGTCCCTTACACCCGGTATGCCAATTTGACCTGAGAGTCGCGCCTTGCCGGGATGTGGGAGAACTGGATCTGTGACAACTCTGCACCGAGCATTTACCCGCGTCTTAGCGTTAACAGCGCGGATTAATAAAACTGGAGCTATTTCTAGCGTCATTACCCTCAGCCGCTTGATATCGAGCTCGTAAAAGGCTCAGGATTCCTGCCAGTATTCAAATGTGACAAGTTGCGTAGAATGAAAATTGTATTACGCGACAGTCAATTAGAAAATACTTGTAGTAATGGTTATGGGTGTGCCAGTTTCAGATCTGCATCGCGGCTAAGCGGTTTAAAAAGACGTTAGGTGGGCGGCGTGCTGTGGAATGCACACGCAACGTTCGGACGCCATCAGTATGCAAAGCACAAGAGCGGTTACCAACACGTGTACGACTCCTGGGTATACCTTAGCTAATTATAATAATAACAATTTGGCGGTCGATACGTGACGAACTGTACATCAAACACAAATATTTCGACATGTCCGAAACATGTCAAAAATTTTAAAAGGGTCTTGCCGAGGCGCCTTACTTGTTCTTGCTATTTCCCTCGCATACACGTAATACAATCCAAAAAGTCAATAAAATAACACGGTGTTGTATGTACGATCAATAACAGAATTGTTGACAGTTTTGTGTGAAAAATATCGCCAACAAAACGACGCCTAATCTTGCGTGTCATATTTGGCATACGCGACAAGTGTCATTGAACCTGTCAAAGCGGCGACATGGTTTGGCATCGGACGTCGTCAGCCAATGGGCTTAATTCTAGTTTCAATCGGATGAACCTAAAAGTAAAATCTATCTGTCACTTGCAGATTAAAAACATCGGAAAAGGACAGGATATCTATTCTCTCCAGTTTTAGATTTATAGTCGGTGGTTTTATGCGTTATCTGTCAATTTTATGAGCCGTTATATGATATGGCGGCAAAAATTGACAGAAATACTAGGGAAACTTGCAAATGCGCGTCAAAATCTTGCGGACAAAGTGTAAAACCATTGAGTATAAAGCGCCTGCCCCTTTTCAATGTCATTATTTTGAAAGTGACAGATAAATTTTAATTTTAGTTTTAGCCGGTGGTAAACTAGAATCGAGCCCACTAGCTGTAATACCAGCCTGTCACCATCACAGCGATAACCAAACATTAGCGATAAACACACCTGTCCACCTATATCCATTGGTCAAACACCTAAGGAACACTTTCTAGCGAGTAAAAGCCGTATCATTTCATCGATCGTTGCATAACATAAAATTAATATTAAAAAACCGAAGAAGGCATTTCATTTACGAAACTAGTTTCCGCGTAACCCACATATAAATATTTTATCGTGTTGTTTGTTGCAGAATGTGACTGTATTATAGAGGCTGCGTGACCTTGCGATCTAGGTATCAGCATGCCTCACTTCAACGCTGCGAATAAAGCCTGGTAAATACAATGAAGTAAATATGCAATCGTGGCGTGAACGTTAACTATATACAATGTAATACCGGGTGTAAGGGACAGCGCATACGCTGTCCCGAAATATAGGGGTTGCTCAGTCAACGATGATGAACAACATTCAACAGAATTTCTTTTTAGGAGATGAAAAATAATTTTAGTCGTCCCATACAAAACGAACACCTCGATCAGACAAACTATTATTTTTTACTTCCTGAAAAAATATCCTGCTGATAGTTGTTCTGTTTTGTTGATTGAGCAACCCCTATCAGTTTACGGGACGCTGTCCCTTACACTCCGTATTGTTTCGAGATAGTGACCGTCTGTTTCAAGCAAAATGAGGAAAAATACAGCTGCACTGTGCTGACTCATTGAACGACAAAACGGACACTTACGTTATGTTATGATGTGATTTAGCACAGAATCCCTAAACCCGAGAGATAATTTTTAGATTGACGTCTCCGTATTTCGCTTTATCATACAAGGTCAGACTATACCAACATAGTACCTGCGAGGCAATCCTACACAAATATGCAGACTTATACGCCGAGATATGATTGGAATAACTTGAGCATACATTGTAAGTACGACCAGTCTATCAAGCTACTTTGTATAGCAAAATAAGTCGTAGTGAAACGGAATAGGGGTGTTTGTGCTGGAGTTGTAACACACATGTTTAGCAGTTGATTGTACACGATATGATGGCATTCAATCTGCATACAATCATCATGTCTTTGTCTGCAACCTTTCGCAGGCAATTGCCGCGATTATATGCGCTTCCGTTATTCGAGATGCGTCTGCGTGGACGATCAGTTGGTAATGTAGTTGTACCGGAAAGTCGAGGCTGGTGGCACTGATGGGCCCAATCGGTTCATCGACTCATCTTTTAGGTATTTTATTTATTACCACTTTACCTAATGGCCGACCTGACCGAATCATACCGGAACTATGTCCGTCTGCAAAAGTTTATCGACTCATCATTCAGTAATTTAACCATAGCAACACATTCCTTGCCCTCCAATATTCAGGTCTTTATTCTATCTAGCCTTCATTCCTCATACTGCTGGGAAAAGGCTTTCGTCTTCTCCTTTCATTCATTTCAATTTTGCGCGTCTAGGTTAATTTTAAAATAAATAAAACTCAAAGTGTCCTTCAACTTGTTGGAATTCTAAAAAAGTGGCTTGCTTTCCAAAATACTATTCCGATAACACGCTTGATAACATTTTTGTATTATGCATAGGCATGCTAATACAGTTAGATATATAACAAGCGGCTGATCGGAATAATATGTCCACAACTGTTGACATTAAACTATTGGCAAACGTATACCCGTAAACCGGTCAGAAAGAGCAGAAATAAAGGTCGTAAGGGACAACTTCCCGCGAAGTTGCTCAAAAAACGAAGAACTTTCAATAAAAAATATTTCAGGAAATTAAAAAAGAAACAATAGCTTTCCCCTACAAATTATCTAATCGAGTTGGTAATTTTGTATGGGTAATTCATAGTTTTATTTTCTTTCCTGGAAAAAAGATCTTTGTAAAATTGTTTCAGTTTCGTTGAATGAGTAACCCGTATCTGTTTGCGGGAAGCTGTCACTCGGTTGCTTTTAAATGCTAGTGCAGTGCAGATAAGTGAAATAAGAAATAAACCTATATAAATATACCTGCCTTCGTGGTCTAGTCTAGAGGTCACGATCCGGAGGGCCCGGGTTCAATTCCCAGGGGGGGGACGCAAAGTTTATATTTGTCAATTTATCATTATGTGAGATTTTTGCCCCAGTTTGGTTAGGACAATGCAGGCCGAATCAAATGATTGTCTGTAAGAAAAAAGATTCCGTGCTTCGGACGGCACGTTAATCCGTCGGTCCCGGATGCTGTCTTTGATAGTGGTCATCACACAAACCATGGAAGAGGCCTAATAGCTGTGCTACTAAACTCTTACACCAGGGTTCATTGGGTCGTTTCGCTCGAGAATTTACTCGCTAAGAAGAAGATGATGATAGAAATATATGCCCACAGCTGTTTCACATCAAACGCTCAGCAAAGACACACCGGAAACACGCGAGCATATTGCGATATCGATATCGGAAACATCGATACTGTCGACTCGTCATTCCGTGACTCATGTCGGTGGAACGCCCTCGCTGGCCTTTAGGTAATTAGCAGTCATTACTCATCACTGTTTAATCAGACAATTACAACCGCCTTGGCATTGATAAGATTACGCTGGAATAACAGCTGGACAATAAAAGAAATAATACTTTAATGAAGCCGATTCTTGGAAATATAGTTCATATACAATCTTATCGCGGTAGGTAAGATAGGTACCATTTTCTTATGCAATTTGGAAACAAGAAAAACAACTTGTCATAGAATCCACCCCGCTGCTACGCCACGCTGATTTGAGTTATTACTTTCAGAAATAAATAAATCTGTTTTAAATCTTTTCACTTCTCATGCTCTGAAAGTGTTATTTTGTGCTGAGTGTAGGCTGCACAAAATTGAATTTTGTACACAATGGTAAAACCGTATCTACTCATAAATGCATCTCTTCTAAGGCAAAGAAAATTATGTCATACAGCCAAACATAATAAAAAGTTCATAGATACAGCCAAATGATTTAAAGTAAATATGATAATTTTATCATTTTACTTGGCTTTTGGGTTCTTATGAAAATTTATTTTTATTCAAATTTAAATTCAAGTACGATAATTTATTAAATTTATAAGTATTAAATTAATTTAATAGTAGGCTGTATATGTCTCAGCCCAAGCCTAATATTTCGAGCCAAAAAAAAAAAAAGTTAAATGGCGGGAATTAATTGTTATATTTTGTAGAATTTCCTCAATTTTCCTCGCAATCAAAGTGAAACTCGTGCACAAACCCATTTTTGTCCTCTATTTAATATCAGCCGTCGCCCTGAGGGGACGGGCTGCTAAAAATCTCGGACAGAAATGATATGTTTTGTGCACATGTCGTAAAATCTAGTATTGATAGTTTACCTCTATTTTTTGCTTCGTCTTAAAATAATGATGACGAATGGGTTAGTGTAGCAAAAAACTGGACATGACCAAAACAATACGCTTCACTAGCTACATTGCTAATATGACACTGATGCTGAATAACTAATCACCTGTGCCGGTGTGGTGTATCAGGATAGATTAGCATTCTTATTTGGTCAGAAGTATTAAAATGTATCGACTGCTTTAATCAACGCGTGTCTGTTTCGGTTTTATAAGTACACTAGCGACCCGCCCCGGCTTCGCACGGAAATTATCAGTGTTTCTCCACAAATATATATATATATAAACCTTCCACTTGAAACACTCCATCCATTAAAAGAAACCGCATAAAAATTAGTTGCGTAGTTTTAAAGATTTATGCATACATAGGGATATAGGGACAGAGAAAGCGACTTTGTTTTATACTATGTAGTGATACTTTATTTATCATTAAAACAATAATAGTCACATACATGAGAAATTTAAAACAAACAATCATCATCATCTCCTAAGCCTTATACCGTATCTCACGGGGCGGCTACCTAAACTAGGTGGATTGAACAGTATAGAAATTAAATCGTAGTTGTCGTTTAAACAGTACACAACTTAAAACTCTAATCATAGTCTTATTTTATTTATTTGTGGTGTGTTGGTACTTTCCTTTGATTACCTCTCCAAAATCTAGAATTTTGTGTTTCGCTAATTTTGTTTTTAAATATATTGAACGAGACATTTTTTTTATTTGACGGTAAGCTTTAATCAACGTATTTGTATGTACGAATAAACATTATAAGATCCTGCGTTATCTCCTTATCATGTAGATTATTCTATAATGAAAATTATCAAAATAAAACCTGACATAAGATTTACTGGAATCTCCTTACTTATCGCCTTACGTTTTTATACATACATATAATCACGCCTTTATCCCTAACGGGGTAGGCAGAGCGTAAACGACCTAAACAAAGGTCATTCCGCCACGTCTGACAAAGTTTTGAGGATTATTTAAGATAGATTTGTAGGTATATTGCTGTAGTGACAGGTTGTCCGCCCATCGCCTAAAATGACAATATACTGAAACCCTCGGATCCCTTTGCTGGTTTTTACAGCATGCCCGGGAAGAAATTCAGCTGGCACATTCTATGTTTTTCTCTCGCTCCCAGGCCAGCATGGAAGGATATAGGTATTTATAAATGATGGTATTTATCGTGGTACTTATATCATAAACAGTCTTTATTTACTTCTCACGGACTTTTGTTTACACATCTCGATAGATAATTCCTATAGTAATATCGCACCTTTAAAAATAAAGTGACTTAACTCAAAAAATTGGGATTTCGTGTTTCTGCAATAAAACGACCTTTAAAATTACTATAACCCTAAAAACATGAAATATTTTTTAGAATATTATCTATCACACTTTACTCAGAAAAAAAAACAAGTTTGTAGGGTTGTGAGGTTATGTTTTCAAAGATCGTTTTATTGCAGAAAGTCCAAATCCCCATTTTTTGAGTTCAGTCACTTTATTTGTAAAGGTGCGATATCTACGACCCGTATGAATGTTTTATTTTAACCCTTCAATATCAATATCAAATGATAAGTATAAGAATTAAAAAAAATATTTAAAAAAATTGGGCATTACAAACAATTTTTAAACAGTATAGTGATTGATGTCTCCCTTTAAGCTAAATTGCCTGTGACACCACTCTTCCTAAATATGCACTTACATATAAATTTGTAGGTATTATTATATACTAGCTGGTGCCCGCGACTTCGTTCGCGTTGAACTATGTAAAAGTAATGAATACCTTTTAAAATCAAAGAATATCTCTATAAACTACATTAGTAGCTTTTCCCACGGGCTAAAACAAACAATTGTTCAGCGCTACTCACTCGTGAACATGCCACATACAGCTGGCTGTGAGAAAAGCAGCTGGATCTTAGATCCACCTCAGCAGCTTTAAGAGTTTGACCTTGGGATTTGGGGTCATTGCGAAGCAGAAACTTATAGAAAACTGTGTGCGCTTAAATTTGAAAGGGAAATCGTTGGGAATAAGTGGAATTCTGGGTATGAAAACAGTTTCGCCCGCGCCGCATTCAGTGAGAATCTCAGCATAGATATTTTTTTTCTGCAAAGCACTTACTTTAAGTCGGATGGCATAACATAATTTGGTTGTAGTTAGATTTATCGAAAGTATTATGGACACTCTGACTTTAAGTGTGATTTTATGTCCAGGACCATTCGCTGTTAGGGAGCTCAAAAACTCTATTGGGTAGTTTGTAGCATCGTCTTCTTGGTACTGCGACGGCAAAAAAAACAAAAACATTATATTTGCTTTCTATTACTTGTATAATGCCCCCTCTACGCAATTTTTCAATAAAATATTTAATGTACAGAATTCACCTCGTTTACAGTTTTATTATATGTATAGACATAGATAGATATGTACTAATTTTACGAAGCTAACAAAATTAAATAAAAAAGAGATAGTAATAATAATTCAAACTCTCATGGATGTATATTAAGTCTGTGTGTGTGTGTGTATGTGTGTGTGTGCATTTATCAATAAAACAAACCTGCCTTTCTTCAAAACGCGTAATACATTACGATAAGGAAGCATATCAAAGAAACTCGCAGTACCAACAACAATACATATCAATGACAAAATGATAACATTATGGAAGGTGGAAGCCTCGAGATAAAGTTATAAAGGCAATTTTCTTGTACTGGGGTGTCCTGCCTTGCGCAAGTTAGCAGGGTGGGGCAACCGTGGTGAACCCAGAGCCAGGCCAGAGTCCATACAAGTTATGCTCTCACTTTATGTAATTGCCCACCTTACACAACCCACCCTACTCAGCAAGTGATATAATTAAATTTTCGATAATGCCGACCTCGCCGCGACCGAAACTTTCTACATACGAAATACTTACATATAACCACGCCTTTATCCCTAATGGGATAGGCAGAGAGTAAACGACTTAAATAAAGGCCATTCCGCCACGTCTGACAAAGTTTTGAGGGTTATTTAAGCTAAATTTGTAGGTATATTCATTGCTGTAGTGACAGGTTGTCAGCCCATCGACTAAATTATAATATACTGAAATCCTCGGATCCGTTAGCTGGTTTGTACATCGTGCCCTTGGGAGGAAATGCAGCTGGCATATTCTATGTTTTTCTCTCGCTCCCAGGCCATCATGGAAGAACATACACACAAACTATCACGCCTATATCCTTTATAGAGTGAGTAAGTAGAGTGCCAATGACCTAACGAAATGAAGCCGCTTTCACCATGTCTGACATTTTTTTTTAAATGGGATAGGAAAATGCTTTAATGACACATCGTCACGTCATCCCCTAATCCAAATTCACTGAAACCCCTCTACTTCCCGAAAGGAAAAGTAGCAACTACTTTCCATGTAATTTTTTTATAGTTAGGTACCAGTCCAGCATACATATTTTTTACAAACGTGTTTTGCGGCCCGTAAACGGCTTTTTCTTTGCAACTGAGCAGAGGTTCAATTTTCGGAACCGCAATCATAACTTTGTTACAAACTTTGTTTTGCGGTTGACTTCCTTTACAGTTGTATAGAAAAGCCGTTTATGGACCGCAAAACAAGTTGGTATTGATAACGCAACGTAAAAAAAAACGGAGTATAGAACTTCTTATATATACCTAAATGCTCAATCTTTTAATGTGTTATGGTTAGCTTGCACTGCGCAATGCATAATGGTTTCCGACTTCATCGCAGTTCGAAACGATACCAATCGGTCTATTTCGTAAGCAACGCCGATAGGGAATAGTTATTTTATCTAAGCACGTAATTTCTGAGTAATTTTCGGTTATTTAGAAAACGTGTTTCCGAATGTGGGTTAAATGTTTTGAATGGCCATGCTGACACATTCACAACCCGTGAAAATGTTTGACACCGAAAAGATAATGGACACGAATTTTGAATTTTGGATTATAATAACGAAATTAGTATTCAAAATCAAAGATACAGACACACCTTTGAAGTCTAAAACATGTTCACAATGAATAAAATGTGTGTGATCACACTGATCACGGTTAAACTTCTTTCACCGGATACGGAGATTTCGTCTCGAGACCGAATTCTAAATCGGCGGGAGTGAGTCATGAGGTAGGCGTGACGTCACAGGGTGCCGCCGAGGGCGGTTTGCCACCCCTGCCTGCGTCACCGCGCCACCCCGCGTGACTCAACGGCCAGACTACGAGCTCAGACGCAAACAAAAATAAATTGATACCCGAAGGTGACGGTATATTTTGATACGCCGAGCCGAGTGCCCTTTCGGACGCGTGCCCTAACCTTGCTCCTTATTTATAGTTTCTAAACATATCTACTACTCCTAAATCAACTGCGGGCGAGAGAAAAACATAGAATGTGCCAGCTGCATTGCCTCCCGGGCATGCTGTAAAAACCAGCTAAGGGATCCGAGGGTTTCAGTATATTGTAATTTAGGCGATGGGCTGACAACCTGTCACTACAGCAATATACTTACAAATCTATCTTAAATAACCCTCAAAACTTTGTCAGACGTGGCGGAACGACCTTTGTTTGGGTCGTTTACGCTCTGCCTACCCCATTAGGGATAAAGGCGTGATTATATGTATGTATGTATTATGAACTGCTGTTTTGAGGTAATCCCTGGTAATTTACATGCCAGCCTTCGTTGACAAGTGCATTGCGAGATGTTACGACACCCACAGCAAGCCAAGTGACGATATTCTGATGCAGAATACTTGTTTTTGTTTCTAAACGGTATACTACGAGTATTATAAACTACTAGCCTCACAGAACCATTGTTGTATAAAATATGCATAAGTATTTTCTTTTCTGGACAATCAAAGCATCAATTCAGTGCACGTTAGTCACATAACAATCCACTTTCGTTTTCACTCACAGAATAAATTACAGGGTCCCGTGAAAATATGAGAATTATCCACTTTTAAATACCAACTGATCGTAATCACATTACAATTTCTTCGAAAATCTTTAATTAGTTTATGCTTCGCTTCTACAGTTTCTTCGCACGCACAGAAACTGCAGAAAAGCGAAACGTGCCCAGACGTAAGCAAACCACGGAGCTATTTGTATTAAATTTTAATCCTCCCCAACACGTAAATTTTTTACAACAGTTTCGGAACTTTCTACTCGATTACGCGTTCGTTTTGTTCTGTGCACGTTTTAGCAATACGAAATGAGTATTATGTTGTCAAAATTGTCTTTAGCCAACCATGAATAACTAAAACGTGACAAAATCATCGTCTAGCCACGTCACAGTACACAATCTAAGTATGCTAAGTACATTGTAACTCGGTTTCATAATAAAGGGACTTTGCATACCGTGAAAGCCGTTTTCGACTCGTATAGAAAGTAACGCGGGGACATTACACATGATATAATCCAACTCATTAATAAAGGTGACAAGATATTAGAATTATAAAGTTATTACGTAATACCACATTTAAGATGCGAAAGTATTTGAATAGCAGTAGCTCTGAGAATCAGAGTTTTATCTGGTCGAATAAGATAATTTTATGAGAAAATGGCCGAGCAGGCTCCCACGAAAGTCAAGCAACGGAACCTAAAATTACTCTATAACGATAAGTATTTAAATACTTTCAATTGCGCTTTAAGAACTTCATTTCACTATTTGTTGAGGCGTGTGGGTTGTTTGAGTCGAATGACCCGATAAAGCCTACTGAGTTTTTGAACCGCGATATAGGCCTTCGACATGATTTATGTTATGTAATAGTTTCTGAACAGTTTGCGTGTGAAGCCCTCCCAACCATACACACAAACTTGAATGATAAGCATAGACAATGTGAAAGTACCAGCAAAGGTGCATGCACCATGTGCTGAAATTGTGACAGCCAAAGTTACATAACATACGATCGATTTTGTTGCACAATTTGGGCTACCAGCAAAACCCCCCAGTAGTGACCAGGTTATGTTTCAATTCACACTCAGGAAGTGATAATGTCTGATGTAAACATGCGTATAGGTAAGTAGATCAAAACGCTATAAGTTGTTAGCATTTTAAATACTTCTTTAGCCTATAAATAAAGTAACAGCTCGATTTTAATTATGTGGCAAATGCTTATCGTCTGCATAATGTTAATGACTTAAAAATTTGTAGAGCAGGCAAGCGAAGCTTAAAAAGTCAATTTTAAAATTTCAATATAACGTTCTCGACAATGGATGTTCCAAACGAGCTAGGCTTTTAAACTAGACTCGTTAAGCCTCGCAAACTTATGCGTCAATGTAGGAGTCAGCCATATAAAAGTACCCTGTTTTCCCAGTACATTTGGTTTCCCAGTTCTGTCTGCCTTGGGGGAATGTACGTTTAATGTTTATTTTTTTATACTTAAACATTTTTCTTTGAGCACATTCCTCATTAAAAATAGCAGACTCAATACGTAGACTCAACATAAACAAGGTTCCCTTCTACAAACTACTCTGTGCCTTAAAGTAGAGTTCTCTACGCTCGTTGAGACGTTTATTGAAGCTCGGTCATAATGAAACCTGAAATAGGAGTGTTGTGAATGTAATAGTAAGAAGAGCTAGTTTTAATAGAGTGTTTCGTCTCCAATGGCACAATAAGCCAGTATTGTCGAGGCGTACGTGGGAAGAGCGATACGTCGGCGCGGGCGCATTGTACTCCAGGCTGGATACTAAAAAGTTTTTGTCGCTCTATTGCTCATTGTTCAACACAAAGGGCTTGTTTCCTGTTATTAAGTTCATACTAAAAACATAATCGCAGTACGATTTGTGGATCTTTCACATAAATGGGCTGCTAATGAGCAAAAAGCTGGTACGTGAACTTGAAACGATTCAAATACGAATCTAACCATTCATATTACCGTTATCTTTGGTATCTTATAGGTGGGTGCTTGAATGAAGTGAGTATAGAGAACGATCGCATATCGCCCCTTCAGAGGGATCTGTGATTGGATTAGTAGCCCCAAGATGGGCCTACCCTTCGTAAGGGGAAGGTTACTGTATATTTACTTCAGATCCGTGTGTTCCTTTCCAATCGAACCGTCCGTAATAGCTTTGAGAGTATTGTGCGATGACGTCATACATTTATCGGTCTAAACTTGAAACATTTCGAGTGGTTGCCAGTGTTTATTTTGAAAGCTTCATTTGAGTCGTATAAACGCTGCTCTGAAGCTGCCGGATAGTTCAATCCTGGCGTTTAACATAGTGTATCTGTTCTTGGAATAATATACTATGGTGTAGCTGTAGTGGTATGCATTATTACGTCCATGCTGCACTGGAAATCATAGCAAAACAAAGAATATGCTACCAGCCATCTCCTCCTGGGCATGCTGTAGAAGCCAGCAAGAGGACTCCAGGGTTAGTGTATTGTAATGTAGCCGAGGCTGACAAAATTTCACTATAGCGATAAACATTACAATCTAAAACTGCCCTCAATATTTGTTAAACATGGCGAAATCGAATTACACTAGAAGTTATACGCTTTGCCTATCCCGTAAAGGATAAAGGTGTGACTTTATGTTTATGTGTTATCTGTTCTTGGAATAATAGTGTAGTGTGTGTGGTGGTATGCAGTTGTTATATGTGACTGGTGCAGCACGAGACTCGGGCATTGTTCCGACACGCGCGTTTCCGCTTTCTCGTGGAAAAATGCAAGCGCATTGCTGGAAAGTAAACGTTCGAGACGGTTTCCAGAACATCACACGTTATGAAAACCCATTTAAGTTGGGACAGCCAAGTTCTGTTGACGCATAAGGATTTATCTTCATCAATAAACAAAATACGACACTACTATACTATTTCGAAAAACTAAGGAATATTTTCTTCGATTAGATTAAACTAAACTGACACTACAGCAATATACCTACAAATCTATCTTAAATAACCCTCAAAACTTTGTCAAACGTGGCGGAACGACCTTTGTTTAGGTCGTTTACGCTCTGCCTACTCTATTAGGGATAAAGGTGATGATTATAGCTATGTATGTATTAAAATAAATGATTACCTACCACGTAAGGGGCATTCCTTTTAAACTGTAGGTATATTTGTCCAATACCTAAAACTTAAATTTACTGTATTTCATGAAAACACAATTAGGTACGTTAACGATAACATTGCATAGGTACATTTTGTACGGTACTAATACGATAAGTAGCAGAAACTTCGCTAGCGTTTTAAATTGTTTCATTACCATTCGGTACAAACATTTACCATTCAACAGTTGTGCATACCGTACAATTTTATACTCCATTCATACTGAACTATTTCCAAGTACGTTTTGTAATCGTAAAACAAAAGTTATCGGTACTATATGCACGAAAAATATTATAGTACTAAAAGCAGATTTATGATAATGTGAATAATGGTTTTAAGGATACGTCAAGGTTATTTTATCCATAAGCAGGTAGAGACCTGCTTATGGATTAAGCTATGTTGAATGGGGATTAAGTCCGTTCACAAAAACGAACAATAACGAATAAATCTATAGAGGAATCTCAACAATTTGATCTTAGAGTCGACCCATAAGCGCGCCCATAAAAATACCACAATAGTTTTCTTTTTACTGATTCTATAAGATTTAACTACTGATCGGTGATGCGTGACCTTTTCCAACATATATTTTAGGATATACCTTGTAGGTCCGAGAATACTGCAGTAGTAATTATACCTCTTCAGTAGGATGTCTACTCTACTGTGTAGTCTCACTTTATGGCTTTGCCTTAACAGTATGAGTGCAGTGCAAAGTCAAAATGTATCGACAGTCGCCTCACAAACTCACATAACCGACGGTTCAGTAATATCTATGTGTAGATTTTGTAGCGTAGCATGTTGTGATCACAGTAGTTGCAGTTCGCGGCTGGCGTCGGAAAGCTAACCCACGAACGGAACCCGAGTGCACCTGCCGCGGTCGTCAGACCCCTCTGACCGGTCCCACGCCCGCCCGACTGTGAAATTATGCGTGTGAGCATCTGCTCTTCACTACCACACTGCTACTGAGGATTCATGATCATGACCTTTTGCAACAACCTTTTATAATCCTAACAAATGTGAGTCTTCTTGTTTGTGCTTGGGTTTGGAGTCAAAAACTTCCATAAACTGAAGTAGACCCGGCCTACTAAGCAAATCGTCACTCAAAAGGCGCTCGCAAAACTACAACATTCATTTGTTCACGCGCTATTGAACACTGTAGGATTGCTGAAGGGAAGGTTGCCAATTTCCCCTTGTTGAAGCGCTTCAACTTTTGGCGTATGTGCCGCGTCTATCTCAGTTTATACAGAAGTATTTGTTTGGAGTACCTAAATTAGGTCTTGCCATGAAATTATGCGTGTAAATATCGGCTTTTCACTACCACTAATGCACTTTTACTGTCGAATCATGATCATGACCTTTTATACCGCAACAACTTCCGATATTGCGACGAATGAAGTAAATTCAAATCTCTTTGTTTGTGCGTAGGTTACTCCTTTCCGTGAAATTATGCGTGTGAGGTGAGCATCTGCTCTTCAATAACATTGCAACAGCCGATACATGATCAATTGATCATCAAGGCAAGGCCGTGCCTTTTGCACCAACTTTCGACAATCCTCACAAAATGATGCAGATTTAAAATCTCTTTGGGAGTACAAACAATTGATACTTCCTGGAAGGCTAAGGCTTCACGTCAAAGTGGATAGACGCAGATACAAAAGGATTGTATTTAGAAAAAAAAAATTATGTGTGCGCTTTCTAACCGACTTCAAATTCAAAAAAGGTCAATTCGGCTGTATGTTTATTTCTATATTTTTTTTGCGTCGAGACTGATATAAGTTGTTTTCAAGGAAATGCCTTGATGCAAGCAAGTATTAATAAAGACAGACTATTAGGTATAGAGTAGAGTGTTTAGTTATGCAGGGCGCGCAGCGACAGGATACGTCAAGGTTATTTTACTATGCAAACGTCGATTTATTGAATTACCTAGCTAGAGGGTTATTTTAAACACAGTAGCACTGAGCCGAGGCGACAATTACTTGCTTGGTTAGTAGACTAAATTACTTTGTTGTGCAGAACCAATTGGTGTAATGGGCTAGTTTTAGACCAAGCCTATATCAATGTTGCCCGTTACATGTGGCTATGTCGTGTAAGTCGTAAATCTCCCGTAATTGTTTCTCCTAGGTCACAATGTTGCCAGCATAGGCTGCAAAACCTATAGCGTTTTACAGCTAACTACCTCCGTGGTCTAGTGGTCTGGACTACGACTTCCGATCCGGAGGCCCTAGGTTCGATTACCAGTGGAACACAAAGTTGAATTTGTTGTTTTATAATTTTGTGAGATTTTCCCCAGTTAGGTTAGGACAATGCAGGCTGAATCACCTGATTGTCGAAAAAGGATTCTGTGCTTCGGAGGGCACGCTAAGCCGTCGGTCCCCGTCGCTGTATAAACAATGTGAGGGGCCTATTAGCTGTGCTTTTAGTTAAGAACTTTGACACCAGGGTTCATCGGGTCGTTTGACTCGAAACCCACACGACAAGATGAAACTATAGCGTGTGTAGTGTGTGGCGGAGGTCGTGGTTGATCGACCGGCTAATGCAATGGCTCACATTGAGCCGTCAAGAACAGTGCGCTCTTGTGACCCCGGCGCCAGCCAGCCGGGACACCCGCTTCGATCACTTCCCGAGGAAAACCTACTAGTCTTTTTAACCTACTAGTCCCACCCTTACACAGTATAGGACAATCGCTTTAGAGCTCAAAGAAATGCGGCTTTGAAAAGGATAATGGTCGTGAGGCAACGGGCTCTTTTATCTTGTTCCGTGAATTTCTGCGATTCACAGAACTGAAAACCCGTTCTCTAATGATTTGACATTGCCATTTAACATTCCAAACAGATGCTGCGATTACTTGGTACACAACATAGATAGCTAATATCGTAATGTGTACCGAAATGGTAATTAACTTATAAAGATACCGTAACTCTTGAATTTGTAAGACGCCGACCGTTTCTTTGTGTTACAAACGTAAAACATGTTTATCTTTTGCACGGCTGTGCAGTGATGATTCATGAACAGAGTCGAGTTTGAGAGGATTTTAACATTGTCCAAATGGCCCGGTCTGACGTCAACTTGCCGAAATCTCTCGCTGGCGGTTATTTCGGTCGAGAGCGGCGCCTAACGATGACCGAACTGGCAAAAACGCCCGGCATTTCAAGTAGCCGGGCTGGAGCGATTAATGAACAATCAAATCGCTCGAATTAGATCTGTTTATGAATGGAAAACAACTAGGAATGCTGGCGAAACTGAGTCGTATGTTCTGGGCTGTATCGGCGTGGACTAATCGTTCCCACGAGATCAGACGCGCGCAACAACCATTAGTTGTCTTTGCCTAAAAGCAAACACATTAACTAAAGTTATCGTCGGGGAACAAGACGAGCTTTTATGGGACATCAACGATGGCGGCCATTAACTGTCGCGCAACAGGTACACGATTGAGAAACTGAAATCACAGGTTCTGTACAAAGCTCGATGAAGCGACCCGGAAGAGTGCAGTTGATCGGACGAGAGTGCATTAACCCGCTGTTCACAGCATCGTGGACTAAATGTGTAGTCAGGTTCGAACTCCCCAGCCACTGACAGATACACGAGTAAACAACCGAATATAAACGTTTTTATTTAAAGAATAGCCGTCGGGGCTAATGAAATGAACAATCGTCTGACGTTGTTTTTTTTTTATAGACGCTACATATCATTAGAGCGTTATTAATATAGTATCTACCTGAGGTATGACGGGGTAGGTTCACTTCCTGAGTGCTACCCTAAAATGAGCCGAGGTCGCGGGTAATATTAACATGTGGTTGCTTTACGAGGGGAGCACCCAAACACCGACTTGTCATTCCGGCCGGGCTGGGCACGCGACCGCAATAAGCGTCAACGCAGATCGTGCCACAAAATTGTTTACAATCATCCCAGCCCTTCAAAGAACCATTAGATCACTGCTTATTTTTCACACACGATATCGCTATCAATATAAAATGTACCTAAGGTACCGGGCTGCTTAACTTCCTGAGTGCTACCCTAAAATGCGCGGAGTAATATTAACATATGGTTGCTTTACGAGGGAAGCACCCGTGCTCCGGCTTGTCATTCCGGCCGGGACGGGCACGCGACCGCAATGAGCGTCAACGCAGAGTGTGCCACAAAATTGTTTACAATTATCCCAGCCCTTCAAAGAACCATTAGATCACTGCTTCTTTTCCACGCACGATATTAGGGTCAATAACTACGTGTGACTAAAACGAATCAGGATTTTAATACGGTGAATCAGTCAAGTAGCAATACGTGATTCAATGCGTGTCCTTTTTGTTCAGAATACGACCTTGCGTATCTTTCCGCAGTAATGCACTCTATTATCACATCATCAGTGTTTTATTGCCATGAATAAATCTTCAACACGACAATAACCCCAGTATTATAAATAACACGGGGTTACGTAATCGTCTAGGGTGTTAGTAATAATAAAGGAGGAGACTTGAATAGTGTACAGCAAAATGTTTTCAAAGTGCAAGGTGCTGCATTCATTCATTCGAATAGCTGAATCACGATATCCTTGCACATGGTGCACGAGTTACTAAAACAGGTGACGCATTCAATCCCTACCCTTCTGTTTGTTTAAAGATCTAACAAGTATACTGGGTGTAAGGGACAGCGTACCAAAAACTAATAGGGGTTGCTCAGTCAACGAAACTGTAGAACTTTCACCAGGAAATTTATCAGGAATAAAAATTATTAGACTTTCTTTCTTCCCATACAAACTAAAAATAAAACTACCATCTCCCTAGCCTTATCTCGTATATCACGGGGTCGGCTACCTAATCTAGGGGATTTAACAAGGGTACTGGTTTATACACAGAGCGAATGCCATCTGACCTCCGCAACCCAGAAGGGAAACCAGACCCAATCCTAGATTAGGTCAGAGTTTTCAAGCCGCCAATGCTTAGCACTGGCCTCTGATATGGCTTAACGACTAATATCTACGGTATTAAACGATATTAACCGGGACCAACGGCTTAACGTGCCTTCCGAAGCACGGACGGAAACTAAAAATAAAACAACCACCTCTATTAGACAATTTGTATGGGAAAGCATTTTTTTTTATTTTCCGTAAATAATCTTTCTGGTGCACTGGCCCTTACACCCGGTATAAAAAAAATGCTTTATTTATTTTTTTCGGCTTATCACAGCGGATACAGGAAGACACAATTGAAGGGAAACCCTGTTACTCATCAAGTTTAACAAGGTGATCTATGAAATTCAATGTCTTAGAACGTACAAAGTAGATTAAAATAACAAGTTTCCGAAACAATTACGCCAATTAAAAGAGTCGGATCAATGGGTATTGTCGTCGCCATTCACAGAGAAACCTTGAAACGTAATCTTTATACCAGCTGCGCAAGCGCACATAAGGCTTAGTTTAATTCAAGTATAGTACTCTTATCTTACGACTGCTGATTTTCAATACTTGTGTGTGTGTAAATGTATCTACACGCGTATTGTCTTAGTGTGCGTGAGTTCGTCATAGTAAACTTGAAGTTACACAAAGAAGCGCGCGTGTCCATACGCACTACCACAAATATGGCCGAGCGGCAGTCGTGAGATAAAACAGCTGTATCGCGATCGAGGCGTCATGGAACACGACTTCTCATGCGAAAACCGAGCAGTCATAACTTAAGGAGTTCCCACTACTGAAACCAGACACATGGCCCATTGTTTACTATTGTTAGGGATTCATGCGACCTGCGCTTTTAAATCGGCTTTAGTTTTAAACTAATCAAGTACAATTACGTTTAGGTACTGTTCTAAGATAAAAACGTAGGATAGAACGTTCGTTTGAAAACCCGTTTCAAATCGTGCGCTAGGTATTGTCGATACTTCTATTTACGCAGCAGTATGTCAACGTCGAAGTATTTATTCTCGACGAACACCTTTTTGTTTCTGAACAAAACATAAATTTTCATACGGGCAAATGTGAATGTACAAACGTGTCACACAGCATGATTGATTTTGTTGTCAGCGGCAAACTCGCTGTCTTTTGGCGCGCGCCTTTCACTGAAACATTCGCCGTGATGTTAGGTAAAAATTACACGAAATATATCGCCGCTTTTCAATTTCCTTGCTCTCGTATTGCGGCTAACAAAGCGTGATAAGTATGGCTTAGGTATCACGGCCACGTATGCGGCGATCATAAATATGAGAAATTCCTCGAAAGCGAGTCAGCTGTGCGGAAGAGGCGAGCGAGCGAGCGAGTGGAGCGCGACATCTCACCTACTTGCGGGGAGACCCGCGGTAGTATCAGTAGCCAGCCTCACCTGTGGCGGACCAAGCCACTTTCGCTATTGGCCATAATCCATAATTATGCTTATGAGGCTTTTATGTATTGGACATATTAATGCGCGATCACATAAGCAAATGAAAACTGAGAATAAATCAAAATAAATTTCTGCGGCTCATTGATAGGTTCAGGCCTTTTCTACCCTATTAATAATCTATGTAAATGGATCACTTTATAGCATGGAAACTGAACTAATTAACAGCGAAGCCTGTTGCGGCAAGTGCTTGGATAAGATCGGTGGTTTCATACCGCATTCGTTATAGCGATAACATCATCGAAGCTGTTGCGAATACGAATAAGCTGTCACGGAAGACAGATGTGACTAATCCAGTTGTGACATGTCCTTGGGATAAGCCGGATTATTCCGCCATGTTAATCACTACCAAGGGAATTAATTTAGTATTAGAAGCTATTAGTCATTTACAACGTGTAATTTTGACTACAGAATCCGTTTTAGATGTCTATAAACTAGTAATTATAATTCACACATGATATAGATACCCCACACGAATTAAATAGGTTATGAGTGCGTTCAACTCATCCTCCCAGAGAGATATTATTTAATTGCCTAGCTTAGGCTACTAGAGTGACAAATCTAGCATCACTGAAGAAACTGAACAATGATCGTATTTCAATTTATCCTCAGAATAAATGCAAATTCTGTAACCGCTTGTTTTTACAAACACACAATCACGCCTTTATCCCTAATGGGGTAGGCAGAGCGTAAACGACCTAAACTAATGACGTTTCGCCACTTCTGACAAAGTTTAGAAGGTTCTTTAAGATAAGTTTGTTGGTATATTGCTGTAGTGACAGGTTGTCAGCCTATCGCATAAACGCTTATTTTTACATACATACAAATAGTCACGCCTTTATCCCTAAACGACCTAAACAAAGGTTAGGACAAAGTTTTGAGGGTTATTTATGATAGCTTTGTAGGTATATTGCTGTGATGGCAGGTTGTCAGCCCATCGCCTAAATTGCAATATACGGATCCCTTAGCTGATTTTTACAGCACGCCCGGGAGGAAATGCAGCTGGCACATTATATGTTTTTCTCTTGCTCCCAGTCTAGCATGGAAGAACAGCTTGTTTTTAGTTACATGTAAATTGTGGTAAAAGTGTAATAAGTTTCTTTGTATGTAATAACCAGAGGTCGGAAATTCGGGTGCAAAAAAAGTAAAAACCCACTGTTGGAGCTACTAAGAGTTGCTACAACCACCTTTTTCAAGATTTTTAGGGCCCCAGTTTATTTTTCTTTATTAAATTGTTTTAGTAATGTCAATGTGTTCTTTGCGTCAATATAAGTCGAAACTGTTTGCATTTTTTTTTAATATTTGTTTTAATTTGAAAGATAAAAGTAGAAATGAGTTTTCAATGTACTGAAAAATATAAAAATATCGTTTGATTGTTTGATATTTTTATTGAATACCCTTTATAAATGATTTCTACAATGCTTTTATTATTATTACACAAAAATTTTAATGGGGCCCTCGGGGGCCCAAAAGCGTTTTATTTCTTTAAAAAAAATTGCGGAGAAAATTTAAATTAAAATTCGTATTTGGCAAGGTTAAGACAAGATAAACGCTTTTTACTCTAGTAATTTTTTCTATACGGTTGATAGTTTCAGGATAAATTGATGTTGAAGTTAGCAGGACACAATCGTTCAAAACCAAGCAAAGTAGTGGTTTTTATGGTGAAATCGTCTAGGTTAAGAAGAGATAGGCAAGGCACTTCTCTTTCTTGTTATTTTTTCTCTACGGTTGACAGTTTCACAGTGAATTGATGTTAAAGTTGTTAGGACAATTTTTGGGCCTCTTTCTTTGAGTATGTGCGACAAGGTCAGCATATTGACTGTATCTGTCTAAGTGCTTTTAGGATGTATTGTCTTAATTTTTGGTTTGTAAAATATGCCAAGTACACAAAATCAAAAGTGTATTACATGTAACCTAGTATCAAGTATTTTCTCTGATATACTTATTGGAAACCGGCTAACCCAGGGAGGGTTTCAGTATTGTATTTTAAACGATGGGCTGACAACCTGTCACTATAGCAATATACAAATCCACCTGGAATGACCCTCAAAATTTGTCAGACGTGGCGGAACGACCTTTGTTTAAGTCGTTTACGCTCTGCCTACCCCATTAGAGATAAAGGCGTGATTATATGTATGTATGTACTTATTTATAAAATATAAAATAAAGACGAATCCGGTAAAATTATTTTTATATATATATATGCGAGTGCTTGACTGGTCTTATTTTAAGGATTTAGGTGCTTACAATAAACCTTAATAGTTTCACAACGAAAGAAAAAAGTATAGTAATGTTTAAGCAGTAAAACGCTTTGGGGCCTTCAGGCCCAAAAATTGTGTCCAGGGAATTTTAACATCAATTCACTGTGAAACTGTCAACCGTAGAGAAAAAAATCTTTCTTGAAAGAGAAGTGCCTATCTCTTCTTAACCTAGCTGATTTCACCATAAAAATAACTACTTGGCTTGGTCTTGAACAATTGTGTCCTACTAACTTCAACATCAATTTACCCTGAAACTATCAATCGTAGAGAAAAAATGACAAAAGTAAAAAGCCTTTATCTTGTCTTAACCTTGCCAATTACGAATTTTAATTTTAATTTACTCCGCAATTTTTTTTAAAGAAATAAAACGCTTTTGGGCCCCCGAGGGCCCCATTCAAATTTTTGTGTAAAAGTAATAAAAGCATCGTAGAAATCATTTCTAAATGGTATTCAATAAAAATATCAAACAATCAAATGATATTTTTAGATTTTTAATATTTTTCAGTACATTGAAAACACATTTCGACTTATATCTTTCAAATTAAAACAAATAAAAAAAAAAAATGCAAACACTTTCGACTTATATTGACGCAAAGAACACATTGGAATTACTAAAACAATTTAATAAAGAAAAATAAACTGGGGCCCTAAACATCTTGAAAAAGGTGGTTGTAGCAACTCTCAGTAGCTCCAACAGTGGGTTTTTACTTTTTTTGCACCCGAATTTCCGACCTATGGTAATAACTAATAAATAAATAAATACCGAAAGGTGATTAAGCTCTGTTCTGGATAAGGCTTTGTCAACTTTGCTATTTAAATGGTTTTTGAACCAAGATACTCTGATACTTCACTAGAATCGCCTATCTATTTACTATACTCACTCGTGTTGATGGAATTTCACAATCCAAAAACAATAAAACACTACAGGACAGCATAAATAACAGCCTTACCCTTTAAAACGTCCTGCGAGCGATATGCATTAAAATCAAAACAAGTGATGTGTCGCAAGCGATTTAAGATAGAGAGGCGAACCGGTCGTCTGCCTTTAACGGCTTTAACCAATTGCAAAACAGCGATGCCGATTCTGATGTAAACACTTCTTATTTTAGTTGTATAATTTGAGTAAATTAGAGAAAACAACACAACAGCTGATTGTAATGCCGTCGAACCGACATTTAACGACTAAAATAAGACGGCATGCTAGATGGTATGGCATCTGTCAGCGGCTGTAATTTCTTCATATTTTGTGTCAGTGAAATTCCGCTGACAGATGCACAGATGTCATGGTCGATTTCTGTTCATTCGGACAAGTAGAGAACTACAAAATGATGGTTGCCATTTTTGACACTATTTGACTACAGCGCCGCTGAAAACTATACAAAAATCGCGGTCGATTTGTAAAGCTATTTCACGTCACTTTCACAGGATTAAGTTAATTCAATTGTTGTGTTCTCCATTTACACTAAAATTAAAGAATGTGACAGGACAGGTTTGTGTCCACAACAGAATCGGCACCATTGTATGAAGAAAGAGCTGAAACATAATGCCATGCGAATCGTGTGAATAAGTATTACAAGTAATATTATGTAAGCATAACTACGCTCGCACAGCCGGCAGACGAGCCGAAGTACCATTACGAATGTGCAGAGAAGGAATTTCTATCTTTCTAGTCTTGTTGGTATTACTTGGGTAAGGGCTTTTTTGCACTGCTGCCGTATTCGGTTCGCATCTGTGAAAAATTATATAAGAGTTGTCATATATTTTCGTGCCAATCTATACAACTTTTCACGGATACGAACCGAATACGGAGCAGTTCAAAAACGCTCTAAGGATTATTCCAGCAAAGTTGACTTGTTCTGCATGACTGTGTTCAACCCAATCTTTCTTCAAAAGAAGAATATAATTTATAAAATTATACCTTATAAGAAACATAGCTTTAAAGTATAATCGAATAACACTAAAATGCATCTGCGTCTTACAGTCATGTGCAAGCGGAATTATGGCCAGGTGGACAGATGTTATTTTCTTTCAATCTTGTAAATACAACGCTCGAAAAACTGACACAGACATTTGTTACTACAAATGCGAAGATGTTGAATCGACACTATCTACATATTCGTGTATCTCTTGGGATGAAAGTATCAAACATAATTTTATCTAATCGCGTGTGTGCCTTTACAATTAATTATCAAGAGATTCACTCACGATCCATTGATAAATTGGTGTTGATATCGTACGTGATTTTCTTATCGTATTAAAACGTGTTTGATTGCTTGCCATCTTGACCGATAAGCAGATTAATAATAGAAAATAGTTAATCATATGTTAGAGTTAGACAGACTTTCCACGGCTTAACATGTACGTACTACAAAACAAGGTAACATTGAGGAATGTGAGATTCTGAATCTTATTCGTTTAATAATGTTTACTTCTATGCTGAGCTGGAAGTGATAAAATATTATAGAATGTTCCGTCAGCTTTTTCTCGTATGTATTGAGAACCGAAAATTTTGATATCCTATCGCAATAAAGGCGATGATCGCTGGACAGTGTCTAGCCTCTATCGTCATTACACATAACTCTATCTAAACTGCCTCTCACGATTTTTGAGATGGGCCAAAAACAACATAGACACCTAACTACAAGGAATATACGCGTGATTTTATGCATGTTCGGAATGTACAAACATTAATGAGCTTGTAAATTATTTCAAACATGTTTTACCTTATAGATATATCTGTGTATAAATAGCAATGTATAAGTGAAGCAACAGGAAATCGATCTAATGCTGCAGCTAATGGGCATGTAAACATAGCAGCGGATGCATCAGACTGCGCACGATTCGATGGTTCGGCGATAAGATACGACCGAGAGATGAGATGAGTATGATACATTTAAATAATACGGTATCGAGATATTCGGATTTGATGAAGAACCGTTGATCAATCAAATCAAATCAATTTCATCAACTTAAAATTTTTCAACGATAATACAAACTACAAATAGTTTTAGTATCTTGTATTTTTGTCTAAAAGTCAATTCTAAAAAAACAACTTTTGGGCCGCAAAACACGTTGGTATTGATAGGTAAACGTTAAAAAAACGAACTTTAGGTATGTATTTTTTATGAACTTACTATAGTATTTCCAACTCGGTTTTAGAAAAAAGGTAAACAAAGTTTCATGTCTTTTAGTCGAAGATCCTGTTTCTAAAATAAGTTTTAGCTATTAGATATAACAACATAATGAAATAGTAGTTTTAGTAACTTAACTAATTTGCCAACACGTATCATTTATTTTTGAAATGTGTTTTTGAACAAAAAGATACGAAATTTTGTTTTGTTTTATTCTTAAACGGAATTGGAAATATTCTAGACATGATTTGACCGTGATGCTGTATTTCAAACAAGTCATTCTAATAAATGGTTATAGTATTTTGGAACAATATCCATCACATCACTAACAAGGGTTATAATAAGAGAAGGTTGGGAGCAGAGGTTATGGCATACTTTGGTTTTCGCCTCATATCGTGATCATGTTATAGTAATCGTTGATTTGATGATAGGCCTGTCTTCTATGTTGTAGTCGTGTTTACTGGGAAATTGTATTAGTCTAGTTGAAATACGCAATGTTTTGCAACTTTTTTTTCTATAGAAAATGCATTCCAAGCATAGCTTCACTTCATAGTATAAAACAAAGTCGCTTTCTCTGTCCCTATATCCCTATGTATGCCTAGATCTTTAAAACTACGCAACGGGTTTTAATGCGGTTTCTTTCAATGGATAGAGTGATTCAAGAGGAAGGTTTATATGCAGAATATAGTAGAGAAACACTGATGATATCCGTGCGAAGCCGGGGCGGGTCGCTACTTGTTGAGAAGGTTTATACGGCCAATCCGGTTACTAATGTAACAATTTTCTTTTCCATTAAAAAGAAAACTCTGTTTAGGTAAATAATTTACAGTTTACATGCAAATCTGCTTTCAGATTTCCATTTGGCTGCGATAAGCGAGTGAAACGATACCCGGTGGTTTGCTCCTTTGCGTGTTGCGCGGGCGCAGGCAGTCGCTTACGTAACGGCTACTCACCTGAAACCAAAACAAACGATCGCATTAATTGGTCGTATTAGCGTACGTAGAGTGAGAAGCACGGCTAATTGGTAAGCGGAAAAATTTGTACACGGATATGGGTTAACTACGCTGTACTGTACATAATTGGGAAACCCAAATATTTGTTACTTAATGCAATAAACAAGGTGTATGTATCGGCATATTTGAGAATGTCTTACTAAATGCATATTTTTGTTCTATGTACATACATACATATTATAACGCCTTTATCCCTAACGGAGTAGGCAGAGCATAAACAACCTAAATAAGGGTTGTTGTTCCTCCTCTGACAAAGTTTTAAGGGTTATTTAAGATAGAATAGTAGGTATATTGCTCTAGAGACAGGTTCAGCCCATCGCCTAAATTACAATATACTGAAAACCTCGGATCCCTTAGCTGTTTACAGCATGCCCGGGAGAAAATGCAGCTGGCACATTCTACGTTTTTCTCTCACTCCCAGTCCAGCGTGGATTTTTGTTGTTACGATGTAAAATTAACCTCAGTAGATAACAAGCTTATACCATCTCTTCTCTATTTGGAATTGTCGCAAGTACGGATGGACAGTGTCTACCAGTATCTATTTGATTAAATACAGAAAGTTTTTGCTACTGTGTACCGTATTTCCATCTCTAAACAAGACGTTGCACTGCACTTGGGTGTCAAAGGCCTCGCCTCATTATTCCCCGCCGCCAAGTATCTGGTCGCGTCTCGTGTCTTGAGATCAGACGTACAGTCAAAGGGCTCTCTGATGATCTCAAGAAATCCTTTCACGTGGTCGGTTTGAGAATCCTGTCTGTTGCAGGATTCATTAAAACGTGCGATACAGTTAAAAATAAGAAAGCCTTCTTGAATGCGGTTAATACGAGTATAGCAGGCGAATTAATAGATCGCAATATCTAAACTTGAGTATCGTATCTTGAAATCAATTTGAACGATAGATAAATAAAAACATATTTTTTCGTGGTAAACCGTAGCGTGTGTAACGTTTTAGCGTGAAAAAGTAACAAACAATTATACCTATACATATGAATACAAACTTTCACGATTTAAATAGATACTAGAGAATATTAAGTCATCCCCATTACTGTCTTGGCTTGAATAAAAATTTACTTATTAAGAATACAAATTAGTGTTATAAATCATCAAAACCATAATTAGTTATAAATGATTTTAGTACTCCGAAATGTAGACCTTAAAATTGTTAATTGACATGACATACAATTTGAGGTTAAGTAACTAACTTATAGAACGTAGATAAAAACACGTTTTGATCGACACTTGATAGTCTTAATTAAATAATGATTAATGCGAGTCAATGATGATCGTTTTCTAATAGAATGTATGAATAGAGGCGGTTAGCGGCCATGATATGAAATGTAAACAAGTTTGGAGCAGCAGATGGGATTCCAATCATAGGAAAATAAACTTCCGTAGACAGTGTGTGGACCGAACGGTTGCCACGTGCTAAAACGTAGTCGAGTTGATTTATGAAGAATTTTAGTATATTCAATGGAACCTAAGTAGCTGTTGAATATTTCATTAGGCAAAAAGTTAATTTCTTATTTTAAATATAACCCGCTGTCTAGGCTAGTCTTTAGACTCAAAATTCTTTTTTGGAATATCAATAAGCCATAAATATTGTATTGTATTAGAGTCGTAAGTAGTTTGATAACGATTTTTTAAGGTACCTAACAAGTTTTTTATATTCGTGTCTTATGCAAATAAAAACTCATTAATTTCCACCTCGCGAACATGTGCTAACAACCACACTGATGGCAAATTATAACTACTTATCTATAAACTACTTTTCATAACATAAACTAAAATGTTAACGATCGGTGCTCATAAATTAGTTTATACCCAATAAACCAACAATCTGGCTGGTCTTTCGTAATCATAGAGAGTTTAGTTTCTGTTCTCTGTGGTCGTTATATTCTTTGAGCGAGGAGGATTTACGATGTGTCTCTTGATGATCTAAAACACTGTTGATGTTGGTCATGAATCTACTTTCTGCGCCGAGGAATCTTAGTTCTTTACTACACTGGCCAGACAGATGTTTGTCAATACTCAGCATTATAAAGTTCGGGTGTTATAAACGGTATCGGTAATAATTTTAGATGGCACTATTACAAGTACTATACGAGTCTAGAATTTCCACAGGGTTAGGAATTAAGACCTGAAATGATTTCTTACATACGATATTTTTTCAACGCATCGTGTGGAAATAATAAAATTTAAAACAAATAAAATGGACTATTTCAAATCAGTTGAAATATGAGTCGATCATTTTATTGCTCTTCCATATAAGATAGAAAACCACATGCAATAAAACCGTTAGAGTCTAGTTCAGGAAACAACTCGATCTGTCTGGAAAGATGACATCGGGATGGGGTCGTCAGATAAATCTCAAGATATGAGTCTCGGCAAAACCACCTTGTTATACTGTCTTCTACTTCTGTAACGGTTTAAACAAACTGCCACACTTTGCAAGTCTCCGTTACTCAAAAGGGGGGTAGTCCGAAGCCATAAGCTGTTTGGTAAACAAACGGGTATAATAAAGAGTAAATAAAACTTGAGTTAGTTGAGAGTTACAAGGCGGTCAGTAACTCCGGGGCATGACGGTTATTACGTTAAGACTCGTTAGAATAACGGGCTAGTAGTGAATGAGGCTGGCTAAGGAATGTGAAAAGCGGCGTGAGAAACTGTATTATTATCCTATCCTTCAATAGTCTTAGTACCAATGGGTTCGGTGTTAATTGCTTACAACGTGTTATCACGTAATCAAAAGTTGCTCAAGGCGGATGAATTTATAATAAGCAGGTCGTATTCGCTTTCAAATTATTTAATTTTATATAATTTACTACAGTTCAGATTCGAACAAGCTACTGATATCCCACGTTAGACCCAACAAGTCGTAGCTAACGTAGTGAGTAGGAATTTCGATATACTATGATTAGTAGTAGGACGCCTCCTTTTATCTGAGCAATAAATAATTGATTGCACAAGTGACACTGACCTCCGATTTTATGGCTTCGAATCACTGCGACATTTTCGATTTTCTCTAGTTCAAGGCGACTTTTATAGCTCCACTTTACTTACTTTTTATAGCACTATTAATACGCTAGAAGCTATAACGTGACTGATGCATTATCGGGGTATATCAACAATGTACGCACAAATAGAAAATGCGACGCTTTCACACGAATCTCGTAAACTAGATTCGACGCAGATTAGATGGAAAAAAGTAGTAAAGATAAAAAAAAATGTTGAGATAAAAAAGGACTTGCCGTAACGTGTAAAAGCTTTTAAGCTTAGGTGCAGAGCTTAAACATTAACTCTGGATTGGAGGCGAGAAGCACTCAGAAATACACCTTATAGAAAGAATTTTACAGTAATACTGTGCCATCATTTAATCGCGTTTGCAAAACAAAGGTTGTAATAATTATCACCCATATTGATACAGTCTGGTCAGGGTTGTCTTTTATATGATAATATATATCTACAACAAGGTACCTATGCCTAGGCTAGGCTTACACAGTAGTGTGCCAACTTTTCTTACTTATTCTTGGTCACGTAGTACCTATGATGGCCAAGCAGGTAAAGACGAGAAAACGAAAGAGAGAGATAATTTTAAAAACTCCCTTCAGAAAACATATCCCACACACAAACAAACAAACAAACAAACAAACAAACAACGAAAGTAAATGAAATATTCTTAGATTTTTTACTTGAGACAAGCCAAGTTTTCTAGAGGTAAATCAGCGAAAGTATTAACCTCTCAAGACACCGGCTAGAATCCCGTTGATAGATTGGACTTCGAACATCGTTGCGTGTTCTGATCATGGTAAACTGTTTTCAGACCAAACGTTTGGTCAAAGAAGAGATTATGTAGACATACGTTCTCAAGATTTAATTTAATTTTGCGTAAAACCAGTAAAGTCCTGTTCTTCCTTCCTCTCAGGGATGAGTAACGAACGTTCCAATATACATTAAAAGTGTTCAATGTTCTGGAAACTTACTCGCTTATTTTGCTTTCAAAGTTTCGATATAAGATTTATCACCTTTAGCATTTCGCCAGCACGTAATACAAATCGTTTCACCACAGTTTAGTACTGATGCGCGCGCGCAGCGGATCATCTAATTGCGCCATTGCCGTCTAATTGGCGAGCGCTTCATCCATCAGACCTCATGCGGATAGCATTTCTCAGGGCCTCAGGTAGACGAGTTAACTCGTGTGGGAACATTTTATAACGTGCGTGCATATATATGGCTCTGAAATAAATGCGAAAGTTGGGATGTTACGTCAAGCTGCAACCACTGGACGAATCAGTGTGAACGGAACTATAGGTAAGGTCGTGAAATAGGACGCCGCTAAAGACCTCACGCGACCAGCATTTCTCAGGGCCTCAGGTAGTCGAGTTACTGCTAGCTCGTGTGGGAACATTTTGGCATGTGTTCAGCGTAAGTTTGGATTCTCTGCAACCTCTTCACGGATTGGGGTGAAACTTAACACACTTATAGTTTAGGTCGTGAAATAGAAGATAGACTATGACGCCGACAAAGATATGATACGGCCAGCATTTCTCAAGGCCTCAGGTATCAGGTAGTCTGATAACTAAATTACTTGTGTGGGAACATTTTGACATGTGCATAATATGTATCCGAATGTCCCCATTGACATTTGCGTGCCTTCTGTTGACGTTTGGCAACTCTTAATTGGTGTTTTGATGTGATCTTTAGCATTTACACCGCAATAGATACTGACTTCGACATCATTTGTCTTAATCATTCTGTTTTGTGTTTACTTTTATATCGCTGGTAGAAGGAGATGCCATTGCCTAGATATTTTCGTGTGCAGCAATAAAATATCTCTTAACAGAAGCTGCGTATAGATATAGCAGTTCTCTTTTAAAACCTGTACGACTTTTATTTTTACAAGGAGTCTGTGGTGACCATGACCACACATCTCTACAGACGCAGCTCACTTCACGTTTGGACACACTTTCTCTTAATGTGCACATCTCATGAGTTTATTTAACTTTCCCAACAATAACAGTAAAATGTACAAAATAAACACTCCTAAGTAGCAAGTTTCCTCTCATGAGAAATGGCAATGGCGTTGTTACGTATTAGTTACCTACATAGGAAAACAAAGAGAACTTCACAGTACGTTCATGTAAGTTGTTTAATAGACAAAATCCGTTTGTCAAATAGACGACAAATCCCACAAGGTAACAATAGTAATTAAGTCGAAGTTACGACAAATTAGGGTTTTTTTATGCAACATCAGAACCAAAGAACAAAGCTATACATTGCGCAACTTGATCCATAAAAAAGCTTCGGTCAAACAAACATAAGACTGCTCTGGTATTCGCTATAAAAACTCGAGTTGCTGGTATACCTGTGCTCAAGGCACAGGCGAACATGCGTATACAGACATACGGCGTACTGCGAAATGAACTTACATCATAAAGATTATGGTCTATGGTACAAGTCAACCTGTTGCCCACCACGCGCAGGCCGGTGGCGGAAGGCGAGGAAGGATTCATAAAAGCGTTTAGGGCACTCAAAATACGACTCACTAAAACAATCCGCCTTAATGTTTGGGAACGAATCCTGTTCAGTGAGACCTTGAGTGTGGGGAATAGATATGAATGTTGCTTGTGGCTTGCGGTGTTATGCGGCGCGGCCCTGCGAGCGATCTCGTCGGACCGGTTCCGCGCCTGCCTGCGACTGGACTCGCTCGCCAAATGAGTCGCTGCATCGCAAAATATCGCAAGCCTGTGTACAGAAACTACTAACTTTCCGATGCCATATAAAAAGTAGAGACCGAGAGTCGTTGGACAGGCATATAAGAGGTTTTCTATATAGGAGAATGAACTGCAGTCGTATGAACGAATGGAGCAGCTGAATAACATGTCTGGTCTTGCGTTGCCTTGTTGTACAGAAAACGAAGTAATATTATGAAATTTTCGTAACGATCCCTTACTTTAATAACAGATATTCTCCCTGTACGTACATCTTTGTTGTTGCGTAGATTCGACCATGGAAAAATCCTGCTTAGTCGATAAAGTGCAAAACAAAACTAGTAAGGGATCGGCCAGGGGTAGGTAAGTAAGTAACGAGCGTAGGAGTGGCAGCCATCAAGATATTCTGGTAAAGTAGCTAAAGGTCACGCCTGCTGGCAACACGCAGTAATCTGAACCTAAACCAATTAGGCATTAGCACTCAAGCCTCACCTTTGAGTACTCTAACGAACTATTATGCTTTTTGACTGGTTATAAAGATGTCGATACAAAAGTAGGTACAATCATTCATTATATAGCAATGATTCTGCCATTTCAGCAAAGTTGCAATTCATTATCCTCAACATAGACACTTCGCGGCCTCTTTTTTAGGCAAGTTTAAATTACTCAAATCTAGCATATGGTATAAAGAGCTATATCCGCATAAAAATCAAAATGGCCACGCGATGAGATCACCAGCCAACAGGTACCCATAAATAGGCCGAGTCCTTTCTTCATTTCGACCGGCCAGCGGCTTGGCCAGCCCACGACCTCGGCCCGTGGGTTTCAAACTTGTACCTTAGGTCTGATCTGGCTTTTCGACAATAACTCATATTTAGCGGTTACTTTATGTTGAACGGTTGACACCATTACTGATGTTTATAAGGTAAATGGTGAATATATTATGTAGATTTCATTTTATTCATCTGAAATGAAGTTTAGTGCTATCAATCAACATGAAAGATACTTTATGGCGAGTGATAAAAAGCCCTACGTCGATTTAAATCCGTAATTAATCATACATAAGGATAAAACTATTGTTACATACAGTAGAAGTAAGGAAGGAACAGTAAAACTGTCTTCATTTAAGCGACAGAAGCTTCACATAAGACTTGAGACCAGTGCGACTACCCTAAATCATACCACCAGGAGCTGTATTTTTGAATTACTCCAATCGTAATTCGCATACGAAAGAGCAACATTCGGGTGGCAAATTGTATTAAAATCGCATGCAAAAGCTACTCTTTCGTCTTGGAATTAGAGTAATTCAAAAATACGTCTCCTGATTTGTTGTGTACAGTATCTGTAATGTTTTATTAATGATCTTTTAAGGTTTTGTACCTACTATATGATATCATACACCATGTTATGATCATGAAGCAAAGCTTATAAGTACAAATTGTCCTCATCAAGGTTATGGATTTGGAGCGGCGTTCTATTACATGAATTTGTAAGGAATCCACAATAATGTACCTTGATATAGGTACGTACGTCGGAAATCTTTACGGAAATTTAACGTATAATAGGAAATAGAGAACCTACCAAGCAGAAAAGTCCAGCTGAACAATCCAACTTTTCGTAAGCTCGCTTCATATACTTAACCGTTGACCAGTCTAGGTGACCTCTGGCAACCTCTGACATTAATCAAGAGCAAACCCATGGCAAAAGAAAACTTGAAGGTATGGTACGATCATAGAGATGTGGGTACGATAATGTATTTCGATTTTAACATCATAAGACCTATAAACAGACTAGACCATACATGCCATCTGAATTATAAACTCAAGCCCTAGCGCATAAAGCTAAGTGATAAATTGTATTTATTTACGAGGTAATAAACTCAGAGAAACTTATGGGAATGAACATTGTATTGACATAGTTCAAAAAACTACGGAACTAACTGTATGCTTTCTCCATTTCGAAAATATTTTGAAAACTGGTCTTTCGTGGGCGCGTTATGCCCAAAAATCCGGTCTATGCAGGTGGCTATGGAGAATAGGTAGTTTTTGACCTTCATTCATCACATTATTATTGCGGTGAAAATTCCGTCCAAAATAACAATTTAAATGTAAATTTATTGCGCATAAACTGTGGTTTAACTCACGAATATTGTTTTCATTCTTTTGATAAACATGTTTGACATAAACAAAAATATTAATAAATGAAAACAGAATTATTAGCTATCGTCCAATAAAGATTTTTCGTTCAACGAAGTACAATAGTGTGCTCGATTCTAGATGCTACCGGCTGAAGCTAAAATTAAAATGAATCTCAATTTCAGAAAAATAAAATTGAAAAAGGATAAGAGATTTATACTCTATGGTTTTAAGCTTTATCGTCAATATATTTTTGGTTTTGGCACGCATTTTCACGTTTCCCCAGTTTTTACCCGCCGTCATATGATAATTTACAGATAACGCATAAAATCACAGACTATCAACTGCCTCCGTGGTCTAGTGGCTAGTGCCATGGACTCCCGATCCGGTGGTCCTGGGTTCAATTCCCAGGGGGGAAACACAAAGTTGATAATTGAGAATTTATCAATTTGTGAATTTTTCCCCAGTTTGGTTAGGACATTGCAGGCTGAATCACCTGATTGTCAGAAAAGAAAAAAAGATTTCGTGTTTCGGAGAGCACGTTAAGCCGTCGGTCCCGGTCGCTGTCTTTGATAGTGGTCGTTACTCAAACCATGTCAGAGGCCTGATAGTTGTGCTACTAGGCGGTTTAAAAACTCTGACACCAGGGTTCATCGGGTCGATAGACTCGATACCCACTCGAAAGAAGAAGAAGACAGACTATAAATCAAAACTGGAGAGAATAGATCTCCTTTTGAAGTCTGAATGTGACAGATATTTTTTAATAGATTCTAGATTCAAGTCCAATTTAAAATTAAAAGGCATATTTTAATAAGTCTACTCTATATTTACACGCACCTGTATTTAATTCAAGTATAGATACAATTACATTACTGTACACTCGTTTAAAGATAAAGCCTACAATTAACCCACCAATAACAATTACACAAGCCATCTTAAAATATTAACAATATAACAGTATTACTTTCACTTACAATAACCATGTTAAGTAGGTAAGGCTCATAAAAGCAATTTCCTACTTTGGATGCTACGAGTATGCGAAATGTGAGAACGAAATTAAATATTCCGTTGTAATACCTACGTAGCGAATACCTCTTTTGATAATTACTACTATTGTAATGATTAATGTACGTAATTAAAAATGTAGACTTCGAATGATGGCTCACTTATTTTACCAGTTTCGTATGTTTAATGATCATTGGTCGTGGCATATGAATGTGGACGTACCTTCTTACAAATTGCCTACTTTTAAAATATAAACATGATCACGCCTATAGGTATAACGGGATAGCCACAGCAACTACTTAACGACTGACCAATTATGAGGCACATTTCTGGTAGGTATATGACCGCCTAAATTATAATATAGATAAACCTTTGCTACTAGCTTTTGCAGAAGCTGAAACATTCGTTGCCTTGTTTTAACGTGCTCAGCCACGAGAACCCTGTAAACGATTTTTATTTTATTTTTTATTTATTGATATTCAGACAACCAACAGCTTACAAATAAGTTACAGTTGTTAGTTACAATTTTATGATACGGATAGCAAATAACAGGTTGTCCCGGTTAGTATATTATGAGCAGATTCTGTGTTTAGAGTTATTATTACATACATACATAAAATCACGCCATTATCCCTTACGGGGTAGGCAGAGCGTTAAACGCGTCGTAAAAGGCGCTTTCGCCGCGTCTGACAAAAATTGTGGGCAATTTTAGATTGTAATGTGTATTATTACAACAAGTGTATGAACAATGTATTACGTTGTAAAGTGACTTGGGACGATGTTAAAAGTGCATACCGGTCGAGTATAACAAGTGGGCATAAGGCGGGAATATCGATTTTGCGTGAAGTACGTGCCCTACAGAGCTCGTAGAGTTGCCAACATCGATAAAACAAAACAAATTGGCCCCGCACGGACCACAGATTGCAAAGAATGTACTAGACACTTCTTTTTCGTAAATATTTCGATTCGAGTCGATCGATCCGATGAGCTATGGTGTCAGAGATTTTTAATCCTTCTAATCTAATATAATAGCACAGCTAATAGGCCTCTGGCATGGTTTGTGTAATGACCACTATTAAAGGCAGCAACTGGCGGCTTACGTGCTCTCCGGTGCACGGAATTCCTTTTCTTACAAGCAAGCTAGTGATTCCTCCTAACCAAACTGGGGAAAATCTAATAAAGTGATACATACATACATACATATAATCACGCCTTTATCCCTAATGGGGTAGGCAGAGCGTAAACGACCTAAGGAAAGGTCGTTCCGCCACGTCTGACAAAGTTCTGAGGGTTATTCAAGATAAATTAATAGGTTTATTGCTGTAGTGACAGGTTGTCAGCCCATCGCCTAAATTACAATATACTGAAACCCTCGGATCCCTTAGCTGGTTTTTACAGCATACCCGGGAGGAAATGCAGCTGGCACATTCTATGTTTTTCTCTCGCTCCCAGTCCAGCATGGAAGAAAAGTGATAAGTTAACAAATATCAACTTTGTGCCCCCCATGGGGATCGAACCCAGGTTACTCCGGGAGCACATGGCTCAGACCACTAGACCACGGAGGCAGTTTACAAGACACAGCATGGCCATATCCAGGTCGTGTTACAAAACTGTTAGCGAGTAGTTCAGGGACAAAACTCGATAATTCTGTTGCGTAACACCTGTTTCGCGCACCTATTTTTAAGTTTCACGTTATAATTAAATTTTACAACTTAGCGTAGCGTCGAAAAGCCTGGGAATATGTGTTGGCTATTGACCTGTCGCAACTATATTACAGCAAGGGAATTAAGTTGATTGAATTGCAAAAATCAATCACCATTTGAAAGGTCTCTGTCCTAAACTCATCAAACCGCGTGCGAAGTCGCATTCTGAAAAGCTAGTTTATAATATTTGATCAGATTGTCTGTACTTCTTTACTAGAAAAACTATCTTATACCCACGGGAAACTCATCAACCCGAGGTTGGGTCGCAGTCTGAAAAGCTTCTTATAATATAGAATAGCTTTTATATTTATAACATTTGTCCAGATTTCTGTAATCAAATTCAAGTTCAAAAGTTCACTACACCGAAAAGATTGATTAGTAGAACTAGCAGCGTATGAAATTGCTGTAGCACAATCAAGTCATTACGAGCTAAGATTGCGTTACAATGCGTAGAGCCGTAGAATTTTCGGCGGTAGTTTGGCGCCCACACAAACGGCAATGGTAACAAATGGTGCATTTCACAACCAGCGGGCAGTGGAGTGCGGAATGCAGGCCGCAGCGCCACCGGCCTTGCAGCTTGCCAACTGACCACTCTCGCACACTCCTAGATCTAAATGGACAGCCTATACGCGTGTGCGTGCGGGGAGGTCACTGACCGCTCTCACTATACAAATATGATATTACTACACAAAGTTTCGACAACGGTTTTCTATACTTTTATAGTATGTTCAAAAAGTTTAAATAGAACAGCGCTAACGAGTGTCGCGCGATCTTGTTGTTATTGACCCACTTGCTCCAATTTCGCTTGTAATAAAAGCCACAAGCTCATGAGTTGAATACAAGGTAAAATGTATGATCGCATGTTTTTCAGCCTACCAGGTATTACTGACGTTATGTTGAACATATTTTCTATAGAGTTTCCTTAATACATGCTGGCCTGGGAGCGAGAGAAAAACATCGAATGTGCCAGCTGCTTATCCTCCCGGGCATGCTGTAAAAACCAGGTTAGGGATCCGAGGGTTTCAGTATAGTGTAATTTAGGCGATGGGCTGACAACCTGTCATATATATATATATCTTAAATAACCCTCAAAACTTTGTCAGACATGGCGGAACGACCTTTGTTTAGGTTGATTTGCTCTGCCTAACCTATTAGGGATACAGGCGTGGTTATATGTATGTATGTTTTTTAACCTACCAGTTATTACTGACGTTATGTTGAACATATTTTCTGTGGAGTTTCCACATATGGTCAGTTTTATTAAAAATCTAAAAGTTCTCGCATAATCTTTGATAGCAGAGTTTCAACGGCATATGAAGGCAGTTACCGGTGGGACTTACAATAACACATTGTAAAGTTAACAAACAGTCCATGTCATCTTATCTTTGGTCAGGTGCAGTAAAATATAAGGTACCAATACACTATTGTGCAAGCTAAAGTTCCGGCCGAGGCGACTATCGCTGGTCGAATCTGCACACTCCATAGTGGAACAAATGAAGATCAGGTATCAAGAATACAATGCTAGACCTTCTCATTCAAGGACCAAGGATGCAGTGATTTGCATGTTTGTTTACATTGTCCTGTCTGAATAGATATTTACGTTTCCGTCGTTTCCTAAATTAAAAACACTGATCAGATATTTTTTACACAAATTTTGAAGTGGACGAGAGTAAATGACAGTCTACTCATGCATACTGCGTTTTCAAAAAAACTAATCCCTATTTCAATAATAAAACAGGTGTAATGGCAATGTATTCTCATTTATTCTAGTAATTTTCGAAATATCCAGCATTATTTTTGATTCTTCCATGCTGGACTGGGAGCTAAAGAAAATCATAGAATGTGCTAGCTGCATTTCCTCCCGGGCATGCTGTAAAAACCAGCTAAGGGATCCGAGGGTTTCAGTATATTGCAATTTAGGCGATGGACTCACAACCTGTCACTACAGCAATATACCTACAAATCTATCTCAAATAACCTTCAAAAAATTGTCAGACATGGCAGAACGACCTTTGTTTAGGTCGTTTACGCTTTGCCTACCCCATTAGGGATAAGGGCGTGATTGTATGTATGTATGTATTTTAGATTTTTAATAAACCTATGTGCAAAACAGACACATGTCTTCCCACTTATTTTCCCGTACCCTTCTAAAAACCTGAAACAAAACTATATATATATACTTTATTCTTCTCTTCCTTCAACACCATATTTGTCTCATAAGTATTAAGGAAAACTTCCAAGTCTATATCATTCTACCTCAGACATTGTGTGACAGAAATGAAATTCTAATGAACTGAAAATGGCATCCGAGATTGATTGTTGTCACATACATTTACACACAATAAATGAGAATGGGATTATTGTTCAGCAGAACTGCATTGTTATGAGTTTCCAAGGTGCACTGGATAAACTCAGTGAGTCAATAAATATTGTTAAAAAAAAAAAAAAACATAATGTTCTATGATCTTAAAGGGTGACAATAAATATGAAAAATTACCAAGTCTATTATTAGAAAGGATAATAGAGTTATTATTATTACCTACAACTTGGTAATTATTCCAGTAGGTTATTTATACATTTATTTTGATATGCTTATTACATTCAACATTAAATGATTTTCGTATCCTTAAAAGGATAAGCAACCAGGAACCATGTTACATAAATATAAAACATATTTATTTTTGTAGTTTAAATTTAAAATTATTAAGCTATGAGGAAGAATCCACTGTTAAATTAAAATGTATATATACTAAATGCACAAGGTCATGTTACCAAAATTAATCATGTTGCATTTGGCAATACAATTTTATTCTCTTATTGAAGTTATAATAAGACTAGAACAAACTAAAATTGTTAGCCAATTTAATATTACTAATGATCTCATAAAAAGACAATTAACAAAAATCATTAAGTATTACTAATTTGGTATTTAGGTAAAGACCTCATATTTTACTAATGAATGACTCAGATTTATGTACGACTAGCAAAATCATACTATCTACTATAGTAGTATCTACAGTTCGGTTTTAGAATAAAGGTAAACAAAGTTTTATGTCTTCTTATTCAAAAATATATGTTACATGTTGGCAAATTAGTTAGGTTGCTAAAACTATTAATTTATTATGTTGTTATATCTAATAAAACTTGTTTAAGAAACAAGATCTTTGATTAAAAGACATAAAACTTTGTTTACCTTTTTTATAAGTTATGGTTCTGTTTTGTCAATCCCAGGATCCAGTAGTAGTTTGTACTGCTTGGATCTTCTAAATAATAGCTAGATTGAACACATGTGAAACACAACATTAATATCTACTCTGACTGACGTCAGTGTCTTGCAGTTACATATATGTGCTGTATGTATGTATGTTTATGAGCAGTTTAGCAATGTTTGCAATACGCAGCATGACAGCAGTAGCCTTGATTGGCAAATTTGCGAAGCTGCTCTAATTAAAACAAATTTAGTTTACAATTGCAAATGGGCTAATGTAAGCAGTATGGTATATTGATTTCCGGCAAGTTGTTTATTATCTGTCTGTGAATAAGGCACTATACAGACTATATACATTTAAACCACAAATCAACTGCCAAATTGTTTATTGGATAGTTTGAACACAGTTTTTACAACTGTTCATTGAAACTGCCAGCCAAAGTGAGCCTGTCTGTCTGTCTTTAGAGTTGTTTTAAGTGTTTTAGATGACAAAAATGTAAGAAAAAAAATACCTACAATTACGCATACTGCAAACAATCACTAATATTGTTTGAATGAATATTTGAACACCACAATATAGCCAGGTGCCAAGTCTAGAGGGACTGACCATTAATCTGTCTTGAATAAGACATAAAATAAATAGACCGTTACGTTTCTATGTGGCTGATCAGGAATCTTGGGCAAATACCAATCTTATCAAATACCTTCGAATCATCGCGTCCATGTCTTACCGCTATCCTAAAAGCGGTGGGATTTTCTAAAGACTCGAGACACCTTAAATTTTAGAACGTAATGTAATATGTAAACTTCTTTAGTGATGAAGTGTCGGTCAACTTTCTACAAAACTTCAATTCAAAACAGCTCTACACAAATAGTCGCAGGAAACATTCTATGTGATGATAACAAAAAAATACCACAGCGCACGTCGACTTTCAATCATATAATTAGCCAGAAACGCAAAAAAACTCGAGAATAGAATGATTGTGTTCACTTACCCAAAGCTCAGTACCCCAATTCATTTTCACGGTAATATATCCTCACTTACACATACAACACATTGAATTAATTCGCTTCACTAGCACAATTTGTTTACAATATACAAAAATATTCCACTATTTCAATATTTTTTATCACTTTTCACCATCTCAAACACATTTCATAGAAATAAACATGGCTGACTGACGTGACATGACATGACTGCATCGCGCGCAGACCGCAGAGAACCAAACTGAAGTGAGGCTTGTGTTCAAAAAGGTTCAAAACCAAACTGCTGCGTGTCTATGGATAATGTTGCAAACTTATAAGAAATTACACATATTTAGGGAAAAAAACATGTATTGAGACACCAAGAGATTGAGACAAAAAAGAGCAATACCATTATAAATTATATCAATAAGTTTATTCATGTTTATTTACGTCAAGTTATACTAAAATAATTTATGAGCTTAAGAATCCATACTACCATACTAATATTATAAATGCGATAGTAACTCTGTCTGTCTTTCTGTATAGCAGTCTGTCTGTCTGTTTGTTTGTAGCTCTTTCACGCCTTAACGGCTGAACGGATTTTGATGAAATTTGGTATGGTGATAGATGGTAATCTGGACACGGACATAGGCTAAATATTATAACGCCACCTTACTTAGGGGGTAGGCAGCAGGCAGGAACCTGAATTTAGAAAGTGATTTCTTTCACGCCTAAACGGCTCAACGTATTCAAATTCAATTAGGTATGTTGATAGATGGCAACTTAGAGACCAACATAGGCTAAATATAATCACGCCATCGTACTTAGGGGGTAGGCAGCAGGCAGGAACTGTATTTAGTTAGTGATTTTTAATCGTTTTTGATGAGACTTTTTTATTAAACTAAGTGTTACATAGACAAAAGATAAGTATACAAATAATCACGCCCCTGTGGGTAGGCAGTAGGTAGGGAACTGAATTTAGTTAGTGTTTTTAACCGATTTTGATGGGACTTTTTTTATTCAACTAAGTGCTACCAAGACACAAACTAAAGATATAAATAATTACTCCGCCATACTTAGGGGGTAGGCAGTAGCAGAAAACTGAATTAAGTTAGTGTTTTTAACCAATTTCGAGGGGTCCTTTTTTATTCAACTCAGTGTTACCACGACACAAACTAAAGATATAAATAATCACGCCACCGTACTAAGGAGGTAGGCTACTGCCTAGGCCTACTGGCCGGTATCTAAATTAAGTTTGTATTTTACCCGATTTTGATAGAACTTTTTTCAGTTTGGGGGTGGCCGTTTCAGTCTTTCGACTCTTACGGCGGTGTTCCTCACTGTCCTTCACTAAGGAACAGGTCGTGGGGTTTGGCTATTCAGCCGGTGCCATCACTGGGTGGTGGTGGCGCTATGGAGTTCTAGTGGGTGTGGTGCGTAGAGCGTGAGTGTGACGGTGATCCTGGTGGTGGGCCTCCTTCCGCGAGCAGCTCTCGTGGTAGGGCCCTTGACCTTCTGTCTGGTGGGCGGCTGTGTAAAGGGGCGATATTTTTTATGTGAGCGTGTGAGGAGTCGTCTGCGCGCTCGAACATTGTCTTCGCAAGGCGGCTTATAAAGGCGTCCAGTCCTTCGTGCTGCAGGTCCCGATGGATGGTGGTGTTGCGCACGAAGCGGGGGGCCTTTGTTATATTTCGGAGGCTTTTGTTCTCCTGGGCTCGTAATCTACGCCTGGTTGGCTCCGAGACCAAGGCATACCATGCCGGTGCGGCATATGTGAGCCGCGACCGGATGTAGGTTTTGTATATCCCCAGCTTAGTGCGCAGGGGAAGGCGGGAGTCGAGAACTGGATGCAACTTGGCTCTAGCTGCCTTTACCTGGCCCACCACATTGGCCACGTGCTGGCGCATCGAGAGCTTATGGTCAATGGTCAGACCCAGGTATTTCACCGATTTTGACCATTGCACTGGCTGTCCTTTTAGTATCAACGGCTGCACGGTGTTTGGCTTGTTGCAGGCCGTGACCATGGCTTGTATTTTGGTCACATTCACGCTCAACCGCCACTTGGAGAGCCATGCCGGCAGAGCGTCCAGGGTTGGCTGCAGATACTTGGTGGCCATGTGAGGTTTGATGGAGGCACTCAGATAGGCCGCATCATCTACAAAGAGGGCCAGTCTTGTTTTTCCCAGGCAAGGGATGTCGTCCGTGTAGATGGCGTAGCATATGGGAGACAAGCAGCTCCCCTGCGGTACGCCAGCCAGGATTCTTCTGGGTCTTGATAGGGCGTTCTCAACGGCTACCTGGAAGCTCCGCCCTTCCAGGAAGCTCGCTATTATTTTGACCACTCTTCTGGGCGTGGATGTCATAGAGAGTTTGTACAGTAGGCCCTCGTGCCAAACTCGGTCAAATGCCTTCTCCATGTCCAGCATGATGGCGACAGTATGCTCTCGCTTGTTGAGACCCATCGCCATGTAGTGCAGGACACGAGTCAGCTGGAGGGTCGTGCTGTGCTCTGCGCGGAATCCGAACTGCTCTGGGCGGGGCATGACGTGCGGTTGGAGTCTTCCTAGCAGGAGACGTTCGAACACCTTGGAGATGGTGCTGAGGAGGGTTATTGGGCGGTAGCTTTCTGCGCGTTGGATGTCTTTTCCGGGTATTGGGAGCATGATGACCCGGCCAAGTTTCCAGGCGGTTGGGAAGTGTCCCGAGCGTAATATTCCGTTGAACAGCCTAGTCATTGCCGCGACAGCTTGTCTTGGCAGGTGACGTAGGGCTGCGTTCGGTATTCTGTCCGCACCCGGGGCCTTCCGTGGCTTCGCTTTTCTTAGTGCTCGCTGCACTTGACCGGGGGAAAAGAACATCGCGTCTTCTCCTGCCTCGAGTGGTGCTGCGAGATAATCTCCAAGGTGCTTCTCAACTGCGGTGACGTGTTCCTCGTCGTCCGTCGGGTTTGGCACGAACTGACGTTCCAGGCACTCGGCGAAGATCTCGGCCCTGTCTTCGGCCTTGTACATCACATTGCCCTGGGAGTTTTTCAAGGGCCTAGTGGGTGGCGTTGCGCTTGTCAGCTGTCGACAGAGTCGGTGGACGGAAGGGACCTCTTCCTTCACCTTTCTCAAGTGGTCTTCCCAGCTTTCGGCTGCGTGGTTGGTAAGCTCTGCCCTGACTCGATCAATCAGCTCGTTCAGCTTGGTCTTGAGAGCAGGGTACCGGGTATGCTGCCACCTTCTCCTGGTCTCTCGTTTCTCGTTAATTAGTGCCTGAATCCGGGCTGGCAGCGGCGTAAGCCTCTCGCTAGCCGGACTGGTGTGAGACGATGACTCGATAGCGACCTGGATTGCGGTGGTCAGCTCCCCTGTGGCTTCCTCAACATCTTGGGCAGTCACAATCGGCCTTGCTGTCAGTGTCCTCAGGACTTCGCTCTCAAAGTTCTCCCAGTTGGTGCGAATCCTGGGTGGCGGTAGTGCGACCCGAGTCGGGAGCTCGAATAGCACTAGGAGGACAGGTCGGTGGTCCGATGGGAGGTCTAGCAGCACCTCTTGGTACGGCGGTGTGCGTAGGCCACGATGAATGACAATATCCAGCACGTCGTCCATGAGTGGGCTCCTGGGGTCGTGGCGTGTCACCTCTGTTGGCCCGCTGATGTCATATTCGTGGTCCAAGCAGTCGCCGTATAGGGCGTTCCCTGCTGCGTTGCAGGTGCCAAGGCTGACTTATTCTAGAGCGCAAAACAGTTTTATTCAATCCCCACTTCGACCATCCACACCACTGGCGGCTAAGTTCACTTATGTCAAAGTGGGAATTGACAGTCAAATCTAAACCAATATATTTAAAAAAAAACAGATTTAAACAAAGTGGCACATAAATTGAATCATACAAATTGAATAATTAATTTATAAAAGATTAAATTACAAATAGGTACCAGTTAAACTACACGTTGTTTGACAAAATATCACTGAAAGTGAATTGCAATACTTTTATTTCTTAAACTTACTTTTAATTTGATGTAAATTAATTGTAAAAATAGATAATAAATAAATACGTAAATTATAAAAGCTAACACAAGGGGGACGTGTGGTAGATACGTGAGGAACGATAACTGGAGAAGGGGTTTGACCCTACTTTTACCGCAACCATAGTCACGTTTTCGGACTAGATCCACAAGACGCTGCAGATCGCGGGTGGACAAAGTAGACAAAAAAACTTCGCAGACGAAGTCGCGGGTAAAACCTAGTACAGAATAAAATTAATAGTCTTAAAATAAATATTATAACTTCTAACTATTTTTCAATGAGCTCGATGGTGTAGTGGATAGGGCCGCTGCCTCCTGAGCGGGAGGTCGTGGTTCGAACCTCACCACGTACCAATGTGTTTTTCAGTTTTCGAATTTCATATGTGCGTTTATTCGGTGCTTTTTCCGTGCTTCGGAAGGCACGTTAAGCCGTTGGTCCCGGATAATATCGTTTAAATTATCGTTTACCTTGATATTAGTCGTTAAGCCATGTCAGAGGCCAGTGCTAAGCATTGGCGGCTTGAAAACTCTGTCCTAATCTAGGATTGGGGTCTGGTTTCCCTTCTGGGTTGCGGAGGTCAGGTGGCAGTCGCTCTGTGTAAAAACCAGTACCCTCGTTCAATCTCCTAGATTAGGAAGCCGACCCCGTGAGATACGGGATAAGGCTAGGGAGATTAATAGCCTTCAATTTTTTCAATATTGTTACGTAGGTTAATTAGGTTCCAAACAAAATTGTTTATTGTTGTTCTATACATTCGTTTATTGTTGTTAATCGTGTTAATAATGTTACATAAAAATACCTAAACTCTTTTATAATCGAAGTAAGATAGATTATTTAAATTGAACACAGACACACAATAGGAAAAATTGTAAATAAGACTTACACTAGTTAGACTCAATACTCTGAAGGATATGTATAAAGTTCATTTGAAATAAATATTTTAATATGACGATCAGCGTTTGCACTTCTAGGCTGAAGAAGTGAACCATCAGAACCCCGCCGCACCAAAGACGTCCGTTGAGCTTCCTAAAACAAAACCACATTATAGTAAAATAAGTATCCATTTCTTACAGCAAATGAAAATGCGTTTGGAAATTTTTCAACGATTCTGCTCTGAACTGTTAACTTCACCATATTATATACATATTATATGTGGATGAGCAGATAGATTAAATTTAACGTACTGGTAACGGTTCCAACACCATATGATGACTTGATCTTCTTGACGTTGGTGGACCAGTTATAGATGAGGCTCTTGAAGACGGTAAGGGACTCTGTTAAAAAAAAATATATTAAAAAAACAAAAAATCTTACAATATGGCTCTTTTCAACTACTCGTTCAATATAAATACCTTAAGTGCGGGCACAAAACTGAAATCGGATGGCAGCGGCTGAGTTAATAGATTGTATGTGCCGTCATCGGATACAACTGATACAATCGATGGGCGAGCTGATAACTGCTGAGCTAATAATAAGGGGTCGGCATCTGAAAGTGTATATATAAAAGTTATTATTAAAAAGAAACTAGGATTTACCTTAAAAAACATCCGTCGGTCAGTATCCAAAATGTCTTACCTATATTCATACATTTTGCCACCCTTCGAGCTTGAAGAACTCTACCAGCACTTCTTCTAAAACGAAGTCCTTTGTCAGCTTCTCTTCTGAGTCGTTGAGCAGCAGCGGCTGCCTCAGCTATAGCCATAGCCATAGAACTCATTCCAGATCTTTTTAAGTTTACGTCTATTAAGTAGCTCAGGCAGATGGCATTAGCGAGTGTCATATCGCTGGGCTATAAATAAAAATGTTGTATTATAAATCTGTGGAACAGGATTTTGGTAAAATAATAACAGTTGTATTGCGCAAAATTTGGCAAAGAATTAAACTTACCAAACCGATATTATTAACACTTATATCTAAAGTTCTTAAAGGCGTTTTTACTAATCCTATGGCTCGAGCTAACAAATCACCGCATGTAGGAGGACTGTCAGCACTGGTAGTCGACCAAACGCCAGCTGGTGTTTTGGACAATGGTCCAGGTTTAATCCCACAACCGGACAGGTTAAGTCTAGAATATAAGGATTAGCATTTTGATTAAATCTCAGTTTTTAGCTCAGAGTCATATTTTTAAGTGTTAAATTTTGGTGCTCACGATGTTAAATTACATCCTCTGGCGAGAGACACAGCTATAAAAGCGACGCCTTCAGATCCAAGCCTGTTATTAAGTCTGAAGTCCAAATTTCGCACACCACAACTCGAGTGAATAAGTACGTGTGATAAATGTTCTGCACCCGTTGGACCTGAAATAAAATCTTATTCTCCAAATAACACTTTATAGTCACACTCTACATAATTAAGATTTAGAATTAAGTGTCTACATACAAAATTTATGAAAATTTGCATGCCTTACCAAGGTAGAAATATGTGAGACGAATGTAAAATTTAACTGTCTTTAATGAACCATATTTTTGTGCAAATAAATTATATTCTATTCTATTCTATAGAATACCTACCAAATATATTGTCAGCAAGTATGAGATTTTTTACACCATCATGTCTTCCTATAAACTTTGCGATATATCCTGCCCCATCATCACCGATTTTGCAGTGACTGAAATCTATAGTTTCTAATTGTTGATTGTCTGATAGACCACGAAGTATATACTTCAGTCTATGACAGTGTAAATCACTCCTAGTTATTCTGCAACATAAGAAATTATTGAGGTCAAAATTCAGCAGTCTAAAAAATCTGCTACATAAGATCGGGTAAGTAAAATAACAAACCTTAAACATTTTAACTGCGCGATTTTTTCTAAACCACGTGCTAAGCTTTTTGCATCATTGTTAGTAAATTGGAACTGATCTTTACGATATTCAATACCGATACCCTTAAGTTGAAAAGAAATGTGTAGCTCAACTAGATTAGACAAACTGCCTAATACAGCATGTAATGATATATGATCTGTAATGGGAGAGAGATAGAAATCATTAAATTAATATTAACATCTCTTAATGAAAAATGCTCATTGGTTTTAGATGTGAATCCCATAGCATAGGTATAAATTGTTAATGTACTTTAGAATATTGCATACAAGTACCTGTGCTACTTAAAAAGGAGCCCGGTGGTGTAGTGGATAAGGTAGCCGACCCCGTGAGAAATGGGATAAGGCTAGGGAGATGATGATGACCTGTGCTACTTAAAAATGTTTAAGTTCCTTTTTACAGACTATAATATTTACCTCTAGTTAATGGCTCATTGCTCTTCTTTTGCATCTTACTATCATTTTTAGGATGCGTTGTTATAAGATCTGCCATTTCAGGCGAAGTCATTCTCTGAACTGGAATGTCTGATGGGATCAAACTTCTAATTGACAGTGATTGTATGTATGGACTGCATAATTGTACTAATGTCGTTACCTGCACACACGTTATATTATAATCTAAGTCATATATAGTTATGTTATTGCGTGGATACGTTTGACTAAACAGAAACAAGCATCATTTAAATTTAAATATAATGAAAAATGCACCTTCTCAGGATCATAATTACGTGGATTCATATTTTCCAAAACGTCTGCATAATGTTTTTCCATGAAAATGTTAATCCATTTTTTATCATTTGAAACTTGGGGCAAATCATTCCACCTCGAATGATAACATCTTCTCCAGAAAATGTCGCTTTTGATATTATCGACCAAAATTTGTAGTGAAACATCTGTGTTCAGTAGTTGTAGGAAAATCTCCCTATCTCTTGGTATCAAATCTTCTAATTTCGGAAAACCTAATGAAAATAACAATTATTTTATACTTGTGTGAATTATTTTATAGCAACCAGTGACAATAGTTTTATACGTTTTGTATATATTTTTTGTTTGGTATAATTTAGTATTAAATTGAATACAATTACAAATGAACACAAAATTCTACACTAAACTACTTTAATAATTTTGATTTTGACTCACCTTTCCAGTCTTCGCTTAATTTTTCTAAACATAATAACGTTAATGGTTTTGGGTGATTAGCATCCCATTCAAAGTCCTCAGATTTTAATTTTCTATAAGGTTCCAAATTATTTGGAGGTTTGTATGCGTGGTGAATATTAAGATCAACACTTTTTGGTAGTCTCATTTTAACGGATATTGGTTTAAAACTTATAAAAATCCATAACACTACAAGTTACTCTTCGTTACTCTGTAATTGTATTTATTCTACTAACTAATATAAGTTTAATATATTGTCATAGTTTCACTTTATTGATCTAACTAACTACAATTAATAATGTTGTGTTGTTAGATCAATATAGTGATGCTATAACGACTTGACGACAGACTAATTAAATAAATTTATCTATGTGTATTAGTTGTATTGAAGATGATTGTCAAGGTCTTTAATTATTTAGATGACATTTCATGTTACTATATATTTATTTAAATGATTTAAATTATTTTAATTTATAATTTTATTGGGTAATTAATCATTATAAACTAGTAACTTTATTTAACCATAGACTAAAGACCATCTGACATATGTTTGATATTACCCGACCAATTCTATTATAGCGGAGTTATGATTTTGCATCTCATTTCCTCTTATGATTAGCGTATTTGATTTAGTTTTACTATCTCAATCCTAGCTATGGTTTTAATTAGTCGCATATGATTTTGACAGCCAAGTTAACATTACAACCAACAACATACTTTTGTAAATTAATCAGAATTTCGTTGCAAAATAGAGAAAATAAGCGGCATTGGTTCGTATTTCGTAAATTCAGGTCAAAATGGATAAACACAACAGTTCAGAGCTGTTGAGCTCGGACTTCTCATTGTCTAAAAACGCTAGTTCTGATTCACTAGATTCTGATTCCAAATCCAGTTCATTGAATTCGAAACACGGCCAGGATTCCGTAAGTATTCGCCCCTAAAAGGGTTAATTTATTCCTACAGTCTACTGTCACTGCTTCGCTGCTTCCTGTAGGTACACTAAACAATGATTCTTCGGATTAGTCATAATTGTTTATTCTAGGTATACAGTTGCTCCTTTGCAGTGCAGTTCAATATTTTATTGCTCTTGCTTGTATTTCTGCTATAATCATGAACTCTAATAGAACTATTCATGTATGTGTGTTTGTGAAGAGCAAATGTGCTCATCGGCATCATGAAGATGTGTTCAAGGCTTGTACTTCCATTGGTTTTTATGTCCTCAACATTGACATAGATTTTTTACTCGAATTAACATGGTATTGCATTGTATTCAATACAATAGTAAATTTTGTGGTATAAAATAAGAGGATGAGATTGTGGTGTACCTTAACACACGTTTCAAAATATTGTACGGATGGATGGACACAATTTCTTACAGAATACTTCAATTCTATATGAACTAAAAATTCTTACTGTCTAAATATAAGAGGAACCACAAATAATTAGACAATGGTGAAAAACTAGTCAAATCTTACTGGATATAGTCAGGATTTTTGCAAAAAAAAAATTGTTGTAGTAACATTTCATATCCTTAACGGAAATAAGAATGCTGATTGGTTGGGTAGCGCTCTTAAAATCAAAATCAACTCTGATTGAGGAATAAGATTAAATCAGTAAGTAAATATCTACCTAATCAGAGTTAAGGATGTTAAATGTTATAAAACCAATGATTTTTTTTTGTGAATTATTTGAGTATTTTCAGTAAGTTTTGACTATGTTTTCACCATATAGTGATGAACTTCTTTTTATTTCAGCCTCATGTACTGGGTGATATTCAGTTACTGGATGGTGAGAAGGTGATGGGCGTGGCTCGGGATGTCACATATTTATGTCCATATAGTGGGCCTTCCCGTGGAGTTCTTAAAGTGACCAACTATCAACTGCACTTCAGGCCCACTGATGCTTCCACTCTGCAAGGAACTCTTAGTGTTCCTCTTGGTGTTGTAAGTATAAATGTGTTCTAACTTTTATTTAGGTCTAGACTAGAACACTTATTTTCAATTCAAATTATTTACCAAATATTGGTAAAAGGAATCTCACTTCTGTTCAAGTGAGGTCAATGAATATCTTATCTAGCCTTTATATGATCCCACTGCTGGGCAAAGGCCCCTCTTCTTCCAGTCACTGAATATCATCAATGAAACTTGTCTTTTAAAATTGTACTTTAAATGTAGTAGTATAAAAATAATCTTCCATGCTGGACTAGGAATGAGAGAAAAACAGAATGTGCCAGCTGCATTTCGTAAAATGCATGCTGTAAAAACCAGCTAAGGGATCCGAGGGTTTCAGTATATTGCTCATTGTCACTACAGCAATATACGTACAAATCTATCTTAAATAACCCTCAAAACTTTGTCAGACGTGGTGGAACAGCCTTTGTGTAGGTCGTTTACGCTCTGCCTACCCCATTAGGGATGAAGGCGTGATTGTTTGTATGTATGTATAAAAATAAGAATAATGTTTCTCATTTTATCACCAGGTTTCCAGAATTGAAAAAGTTGGTGGTGCTTCATCTAAAGGAGAAAATTCATATGGAATTGAAGTTTTCTGCAAGGTAAGTCAATTTTCTATTTATAAAAATGTGAATTGACCCTTATAATTGTCAAATAAAAATTTTCATCACAGGCAATAAAAAAAGTCAACAATCAAATTGGTAATTTTTTAACTCCCACATCTTATTATGTTGCTTCCATGTAGGGATTTGTAAAACACTCATTCGCTTACATTCAAAATGAACTTAAATTTATATTGAGTTTGAGGAAAATTAAGAATATGTACTGCGAATCGTGGTTTGGGATATTGATAGTCAACCATTTTATGATAACTTTCAGGATATGCGCAACCTCCGTTTTGCTCACAAGCAAGAGAACCACTCGCGGCGCGGCATTTTCGAGAAGCTTCAACAACTAGCGTTCCCTCTGTCACACCGACAGCCGCTGTTTGCATTCAGCTACTCGGAGACATTCCCTGAGGATGGCTGGCATGTGTATGAGCCGGTTTCTGAGCTGAGAAGAATGGTATGTTGTTTATATTTATTTTTGATCTAGCTTTCTGCCTGTAGTTTTTTTAGAACACTAACTTGCCCAGCAGTAGGACAGTTTAGGCTAGTATAATAATAATAAACTAACTTTTACTTAGAAATAGTCTAATGAATTCAACAATCTTGATTTGTAAATGAATAATAAGGAACTTGATCTTGGGATTGAGGACTAAAACACCTTTATTAATGAAGCTTATATTCAATAGGATTGACTTGTGTGACCCTATCAATACTTATACAATTTGCATACATCTCGAGGGTATTAAAAAAAAACTTGTTTCAGGGTGTCAACAATGATATGTGGCGTATAACCCGCATCAACGACAAGTACGAAGTGTGCGACAGCTACCCCGCAGTTTGGGCCGTACCTGCGGCCGCCAATGATGACTTATTGCGGTCCGTAGCAGCCTTTAGATCGCGAGGACGCATTCCCGTCCTAGCTTGGATACATCCCAGCTCGCAGGCCACTATTACACGATGCAGTCAGCCTTTAGTTGGGGTGAGAATCTTTCCTTTAGATACAGCTACCCAGTTTGGGCCGTACCTGCGGCCGCCAATGATGACCTATTGCGGTCCGTAGCAGCCTTTAGATCGCGAGGACGCATTCCCGTCCTAGCTTGGATACATCCCAGCTCGCAGGCCACTATTACACGATGCAGTCAGCCTTTAGTTGGGGTGAGAATCTTTCCTTTAGATACAGCTACCCAGTTTGGGCCGTACCTGCGGCCGCCAATGATGACTTATTGCGGTCCGTAGCAGCCTTTAGATCGCGAGGACGCATTCCCGTCCTAGCTTGGATACATCCCAGCTCGCAGGCCACTATTACACGATGCAGTCAGCCTTTAGTTGGGGTGAGAATCTTTCCTTTAGATACAGCTACCCAGTTTGGGCCGTACCTGCGGCCGCCAATGATGACCTGTTGCGGTCCGTAGCGGCCTTTAGATCGCGAGGACGCATTCCCGTCCTAGCTTGGATACATCCCAGCTCGCAGGCCACTATTACACGATGCAGTCAGCCCTTAGTTGGGGTGAGAATCTTGCCTTTAGACATGTGACAGCTACCAAGTTTGGGCCGTACCTGCGGCCGCCATTGATGACCTGTTGCGGTCCTTAGCGGCTTTCAGGTCGCGTGGACGCATTCCTGTCCTGACTTGGATACATCCCAGCTCGCAGGCCACTATAACTCGCTGCAGTCAGCCTTTAGTTGGGGTGAGAATTTTGCGTCTAGACATGTGAACCCTACCCAGTTTGGGCCGTACCTGCGGCCACCAATGATGACTTTTTGCGGTCTGTAGAGGCATTTAGAAGTTGCAGCCTGCCCTTAGTTAGAGCGTACGTCAGTATATTTTTGTGGTTGAGAATTTTGCAATTTAGAGATCAATCGGGAATCAGTCATGTGGTAAACTATTCTATGTTGCTTCACATTTCGACAGTAGACCAACAACTGCGCGAAATATATACATCATTTAACCAATCGATTTATGAGAAAACATGTTATGAAGTAGAAGAAGATTGAGAAAACATTTCTCTCATATGTATCAATCATTACCTTACAGGTGCGTACTGAAATTTAAGTCTGTTCTGGTGACAAAAAACAAATTTCCTCAAGAACAAATTTCATCATAAAAGCTGTTAATCATTGACTGAGCAACCTCTATCAATTCGTGGAAAGCTGTCTCTTACACCCTGTATAAACCTTTCTGTACGTTTACAGGTGAGCAGCAAGAGAAGTCGTCAAGATGAGCGTTATATCCAGCTGATAATGGACGCCAATGCACAAGCTCATAAACTTTTCATCATGGACGCACGCCCCAGCGCCAATGCTATCGCGAATATGGCAAAAGGAGGAGGGTAAGATGTGCCAAATACACTCATACATAGCATTGATCTATAATACTATTGTTTTGGTATTTCTGCTGAACTACCATTTCGATTGTATTATTCACCAATGGAATGGCGCCAATCAGCTGTGAAATTTAGATTCTGTTGGGATCACCCTTGATCTTCCACCTCTAGAGTGAAGAGCTGTGAAGAGAAATCGCATTACGTACAAAAAGGATACTGCCACTTGTGTCCGGTGAACTAGCTTTTTTTGTAGCCTATAAATCGCCCTACTGCTGGGCAAAGGCCTCCCCTTTATATCTCCAGGCGTCTCTGTTTGCTGCCTCTGTCAGCCATTTTGCGCTAAAAGCATCTAGGTCGTCTAGTCATCTTCAATTGGGTTTTCCAATTTTAAACTGTTTAAACATAAAATGTTTTCTTGCAGCTACGAATCAGAAGATGCGTATCAAAATGCCGAGCTAGTCTTCCTGGACATCCACAATATTCACGTGATGAGGGAAAGTCTTCGAAAATTAAAGGAACTGTGCTTTCCACAGATTGACCAAACTAGGTAAAATTCACTTTTAAATTTTCTTGTTAAGTGCCTATTTTAGTTAGGGTTTTTGTAGAAGAAAACTTCAAATGGTTCTTTTTGCAGGTGGTTCAGTGGTATTGAAGCCAGTTGTTGGTTGAAACACGTCAAATGCATATTGGCCGGTGCAGTCAGGATCGTAGACAAGGTAAGGGCAGTTACCCTTCTATAATAAAGTGAAGGCTGCTACACTTGCCGGCACAAGCCGTAGAAACTTTCGGTCTGAACGAAATTCGCTGTGGAAAGGACCAGAGCTGAGGGTATCAGTTATTTTAATTTTGACGGTATTCTGACATCGCAGACAACCAGTTACTACAGAAATACACAATCTTATTTAAAATATTTCTGTGATATTGGTAGAATAGAAATCACTTTATTTGGTATTAAAATTTTCAATTATCCATTGGCCCTTTGCCTATCTACTTATGAGCATGATTTTATTTATTTCTGCCATGCTGGACTGGGAGCGAGAGAAAAACATAGAATGTTCTAGCTGCATTTTCTCCCGGGCATGCTGTAAAAACCAGCTAAGGGATCCGAAGATTTCTGTATATTTCAATTTAGGCGATGGGGTGACAACCTGTCACTACAGCAATATACTTACAAATCTATCTTAAATAACCCTCAAAACTTTGTCAGACGTGGCGGAACGAGCTTTGTTTAGGTCGTTTACGCTCTGCCTACCCCACTAGGGATAAAGGCGTACTTATATGTATGTATGTATGTTTTATTTACGTATGATATTACAGGTGGAAAACCACAAGACATCCGTCCTAGTGCACTGTTCAGACGGCTGGGACCGCACGGCTCAGCTGACAGCGTTGAGCATGCTCATGTTGGATCCTTACTACCGCACGCTGAGAGGGTTCGAAGTGTTGGTAGAGAAAGAGTGGCTTTCATTCGGACACAAGTTCCAATTGGTGAGTACAGACCTCCAGTTCCTCTCGCCCCCTTCGTCTAACCCGTACCTTAGGTCCTCTACCATTCGCCCCGTCTCTCCCGTCCCCATCGTCCCACCCGTCCCCCACGTTCCCTACCGTCTGCCTCGTCCCTCCCGTCCCCGTCATTCCAGCCGAGCCTCACAAGACATCCGTCCTAGTGCACTGTTCAGACGGCCGGAACCGCATGGCTCAGCTGACAGCGTTGAGCATACTCATGTTACTAACGCACGCTGATCCAGTTAGTGAGTACAGACCTCCAGTCCCTCTCGCCCCCTTTGTCCAACCCGTCCCTCACGTCCCCTACCACCCGTCTCGTCTGTCCCGTCCCCATCATCCCATCCGCCCCCCACTTGGTGAGTACAAACTTCTAGTCCCTCTCGCCCCCTTCGTCCAACCCGTCCTTCACGTCCCCTACCATCGCTCCCGTATCTCCCGTCCCCATCGTCCCAACCGTCCCCCATTTGTTGAGTACAAACTTCTAGTCCCTCTCGCCCCCTTCGTCCAACCCGTCCCTCACGTCCTCTACCATCCGTCCCGTCTTTCCCGTCCCCATTCACCCGTGCCCCACGGTCCCTACCGTCTGCCTCGTCCGTTCCGTCCCCGTCATTCCAGCCGACCCTCACAAGACATCCGTCCTAGTGCACTGTTCAGACGGCTGGGACCGCACGGCTCAGCTGACAGCGTTGAGCATGCTCATGTTGGATCCTTACTACCGCACGCTGAGAGGGTTCGAAGTGTTGGTAGAGAAAGAGTGGCTTTCATTCGGACACAAGTTCCAATTGGTGAGTACAGACCTCCAGTTCCTCTCGCCCCCTTCGTCTAACCCGTGCCTTAGGTCCTCTACCATTCGCCCCGTCTCTCCCGTCCCCATCGTCCCACCCGTCCCCCACGTTCCGTACCGTCTGCCTCGTCCCTCCCGTCCCCGTCATTCCAGCCGACCCTCACAAGACATCCGTCCTAGTGCACTGTTCAGACGGCTGGAACCGCATGGCTCAGCTGACAGCGTTGAGCATACTCATTTTACTAACGCACGCTGAGAGAGTTCGAAGTGCTCGTGGAGAAAGAGTGGCTTCCATTCGGACACAAGTTCCAGTTGGTGAGTACAGACCTCCAGTCCCTCTCGCCCCCTTCGTCCAACCCGTCCCTCACGTCCCCCACCATCCGTCTCGTCTGTCCCGCCCCATCATCCCACCCGCCCCCCACTTGGTGAGTACAAACTTCCAGACCCTCTCGCCCCTTTCGTCCAACCCGTCCCTCACGTCCCCTACCATCGGTCCCGTCTCTCCCGTCCCCATCGTCCTACCCGTCCCCCACTTGGTGAGTACAAACTTCCAGTCTCTCCCGCCTCCTTCGTCCACCCCGTCCCTCACGTCCTCTACCATCCGTCCCGTATTTCCCGTCCCCATTCACCCGTGCCCCACGCTCCCTACCGTCTGCCTCGTCCCTCCCGTCCCCGTCATTCCAGCCGACCCTCACAAGACATCTGTCCTAGTGCACTGTTCCGACGGTTGGGACCGCACGGCTCAGCTGACTGCGTCGAGCATGCTCATGTTGGATCCTTACTACAGCAAGCTGAGAGGCTTCAAGGTGCTCGTAGGGAAAGAGTGGCGTTCGTTCGAACACAAGTTTCAGCTAGTAGGTATACTCACTGTCTTAGTACACTCACTGTTCGGACCTCCTGTCCCTCTCATCCCACTCGTCCCTCTCATCCCTCTTCCCACCCATCGCCCACGTTCATCCCGTCCCTCCCATCCATCCCGTCTATGTCCATCTCATCCCACACATCGCCCACGTTTCTCCCGTCCATCTCATCCCACACGTAGTTTACGTTCCACCCGCCCCTGTCGTCCCCATCATTAAGCGTTTCTTTATTTTTTTCTCGCTGTTATGACCTTTTATTCTATTCCACAGCGCATAGGACACGGCGACGAGCGCCATTCAGACGCGGACCGGTCCCCAGTGTTCGTGCAGTGGGTGGACTGTGTGTGGCAACTACAGCAACAGGTATATTATTTATTTATTTAACAGTTTATTGCACACATGATCATACATAGGACACAAACATAAAAAAAAAAACAATAGCACGACAAGTACAGGTTATCTCTAAAAGAAACCTTTTCCAGCTGACCTAGGGTAGTGAGAGTGCATAAGTGAGAAAGATAATTGGTGTACAATTATAATATATCTTGAAACATGGAAATGTATGCAACGCAAACACTTGCACGCACACACAGTTACATTCATACTGATTCACACACACAAACTCCCACATATTTACTACTGCAATTTTTAACAGTTTTTTTTATTGTAGTTCCCGACTGCCTTCGAGTTCAACGAGCGTCTGTTGATCACTATAGTGGACCATCTGTATTCGTGTCGGTTCGGCACCTTCCTCTTCAACACTGAGCGGGAGAGGGCTAAAGAAGGTAAGGATTGCCATGTTCGGCAATAGGCGTGACAACTGGGTGGTAAAAAAAAAACAAGACGTTTACACTTAAAACTGAGAGCTAAAATATTGTGGATCTCATTCATCATTTTCAAAAAAGTGCACATCAGGATTTGATTATCGAGTTCAAAAATATAGAAGTTTTTGATTTGAGTAGTCAACTTTAAGTTTACCATAGCGTGTAACTTTCATACAAAAAAGCGTTTTTGACATTTCATAAAAAGTTACTGATTTGAATAGTATTCGTCATCGTATAATTGTTAGAATAGACAGATAGCAAGAAAGAAGGACAGATAGAAAGTAGCGAAATAGGCAGAGCAAGAGAGTGATATAGCCAGAACTAGGAAAAGTAATAGACGTCAAAAGTAAAGGACAGATATAGCAAGATTACAGAAATGAGATAGGGAGCGAAATAAAAGGGACGAGCGAGCGAGACAGCAAGATTTACAGAAAGGGATATGAAAGAGTGATATCAAGAGTGAGGGAAGTACACAAATACTAGTTACATAACACTAACACTATGTTTTTTATTTGTCACAGAAGTGAAAACGAAGACAGTATCCCTCTGGTCTTACATCAACAGCCGGCAGGACCTATACCTAAACCCCTTATACTGGGGTCCAACTCCCGGCAACAACCAAGCTTCCCCCTACGCTAGACCACAACACGTGCTAGTTCCAGTGGCGTCTTTACGTGTTATTAAACTGTGGAAGGCGCTGTATTGTCGGTGGAACCCTACTATGAGGCCACAGGTATGTTTATAACTGCTTTAGGGTTCATTGGATCTTTTTTATGAATGGTCTGGGCTAACGAAGCTTCCCCCTATGCTTAGACCACAACACGTGTTAGTTCCAGTCGCGTCTTTACGCGTTATCAAGCTTTGGAAAGCACTGTATTGCCGGTGGAACCCTACTATGAGGCCACAGGTATGTTAATAACTGCTTAAGAGTTCATTGTTCCTCGCTTATGAAGGGTTTGGTTCAACCAAGCTTCTCCCTACGCTAGACCACAACACGTGTTAGTTCCAGTGGCGTCTTTACGCGTTATTAAGCTGTGTAAGGCGCTGTATTGTCGGTGGAACCCTACTATGAGGCCACAGGTATGTTTATTACCACTTTAGGGTTCATTGGGGTCTTGCTTATGCATGGTTTGGTTCAACCAAGTTTCTCCCTACGCTAAACCGCTTATTTCACTTCCTGAAAAAAAAACCTGCTGATAGTGGTTCAGTGTCGTTGACTGAGCAACCCCTATCAGTTTGCGGGACGCTGGCCCTTACAGCTGGCGATGGGCTGACATCCTGTCACTATAGCAATACACATTTCAATCTAAAATTGCCCTCAATTTTTGACAGACGTGGCGAAAGCGCCTTCTACGAGGCGTTTAACGCTCTGCCTACCCCGTAACGTAAGGGATAAAGGCGTGATTTTATGTATGTATGTATTGCCCTGTTATATTTTTCCATCCAAATCTCTAAATTGATTAAATAAATTAATAAAATCAAATATGCCCACAATCCCGTAGCAACCATCGACATCATAGAATTTACAATGAACGGTAAGTAACAACCCTTTCTTGTCACACAGGACCCAATCTTCCAAAGGACCCGCGAGCTAGTGGCTCTACGGGCGCAGTTGGAGGCTGCTGCGGCGGCGGCGGCCGGCGACCATGCGGCCAGGCAACACCGCTTGGGCCTTACACCGCCGAGGGTTGCCAGCCCGCACCATGTGTAAAATTAAAAACTACATTATTCCATGCTATGTAAATACAATCAAAATTATAGATATAGAGTAAATCAGTTGTTTGTACATACATACCAGTGGCGAAGGGTCCATACAAGCCGATTCCCGTCGGCTACCCTCTCAAGAATTCCACCTGCACTAAATCCGGAATTACGTCGAAACTACTTAAATGTTATTTTTCCTTTGGCTTACCCTCAATAAAATTGCACCCCTCGCCACTGATACATACATACATATAGCCTTTATACCTAATGGGGTAGGCAGAGCGTTAACGACCTAAACAAAGGTCGTTCCGCCACAAAGTTTTGAGGGTTATTTAAGTTGGATTTGTAGTATATTGCTGTAGTCACAAGGTTGTCAGCCCATCGAATAAATTACAATATACCAAAAACCCTCTGATCCTTTAGCTGGTTTTTACAGCATGCTCGGGAGGAAATGCAGCTGGCACATTCTATGTTTTTCCCTCGCTCCCAGTCTGCCCTTCAGCAGCCTTCCCAGCATGGAAGCAATAGTTGTTTCTAATGTCTAGTAAAAAAGAAAATAAGCAGGACAGGATAGCATCGAGGGCCAGCCTCATGTGTAAAACTATACATTATTCCATGTTATGTATATATAACGATAGATATTTTGTTAGAAGTACATTTCACCCGTTGACTCGCCAAAGTATTTGCCGATTATGTTATTTTTTATTATAAATTATATTGAACTAACTAATATAAATTAGGTTAGGAACACGTTAGGAATAATATAAATCCTTTATTTTTAGTATTAAAAGGTCCGATATTGTTAAAATGTAAAACGAATTTCCAAAATATTGCATTTGAAAGTATATTATATTATTATTTAAGGATTCATGTATACTGATATAATTATTTTGTTATGTAAAAGTAATAGCGTATTTTTTCTTAAAAATAAATAATTATAACCAGTTTCTTGGCCAATTCTGATTCAAAATTATATTCCAATAAAATAACACTTTAATAAAAGAGTTTTAACCAAAATAGTAGTTAGTGGATGCCAATACAGCGCCCTTTGAGAAGAAAAACTTAAATCACTTTGAAGAACTTTAAACAAGACTTGGAAGATATACAAAATGAGTTACATTCTTAAGGGGATCCCCGGTGCACGCCAGCGCCCTCATCAGTTAAAAAAAACATTACTTACTGCAAACGCAATTAATCGAAAATCCGGTAGATCAGATTAAAGTATAGGTACGGAAGTTTATTTGAAGCACTATAAATTAATAATTCAGTGTTCACTGCAGTTACAGAAAGCAAAAGTGCTAAAAGTGGCCGTTTTTCGCAAATTTTCTGTCTGTTACTAAAACGAACTAAGTTGCAACTTAATGAGGTTCTGATCTATCGAATTTTCGATTGATTATAATTTTTGTGAATTATGTTTTTTTGACTAATAAGGGCGCCACTTCTTAAAAGGATAATCTTTATAGACAAGCCTCTTGTTTAATATTTTGTTTATGTGATGTAAAACTTTTTAAGTAATGCAAAACAAAAACATCCACGCCCACAAAAGACAAGTTCTTGTTCGCAAAACATTTCGCAATTGTGACTGTATCGCACTATCTGTCTGTTTGTGGTTTAAAGGTGACAGATTATATTACTAGTAAATACTGGGTGGGCCCAAGTTGGTCCGCCATTTTCAAGTCTGCTTTCCACATTTAAGCATTATTTGGCTATGAGCACGTCACTACATACTTAGTATAAAACAAAGTCGCTTTCTCTGTCCCTATATCCCTATGTATGCATAAATCTTTAAAACAACGCAACGGATTTTGATGCGGTTTCTTTTAATGGATAGAGTGTTTCAAGAGGAAGGTTTATATATATAATACTTGCATAATATTGTGGAGAAACACTGATAATTTCCGTGCGAAGCCGGGTCGGGTCGCTAGTAATATATAATAGTACTACATACCATGAGTACAGGTACATTAAAAGTGCTTTACAAACTTTTTACAAATTATATACATACATACATATATTCACGTTTTTATCCCTAATGGGGTAGGCAGAGCGTAAACAACCTAAACAAAGGTTGATCCGCCACGTCTGACAAAGTTTTGAGGATTATTTAAGATAGATTTGTAGGTATATTGCTGTAGTGACAGGTTGTCGGCCTATCGCCTAAATTACAATATACTGATACCCTCGGATCCCTTAGCTGGTTTTTACAGCATGCCGGGGAGGAAATGCAGCTGGCACATTCTATGTTTTTCTCTCGCTCTCTCGCTTTCTCTTTTGTTTTTGTTTTTTTATTATATATACACAAAATATCACTAATTTCTATTGTTAAGTAAAGCGTCAACGGTTTAATACGAGTAAGAGCCGTTTTGCCACGTCAGACAAACTACGAAAGGCATTTCAGGACTTAATTCGCACTTTCAGTAGTGACACTAGTGACGAGTTGTCAGCCCCTATCGTGCAGTTGCATTGCACCACTGGACACTTTACGGGCTTCCACATCGTTCCCAGGGTTTTTTCTATGGCTCAATACTAATTAGTTCATATCCCACCAAAAGACTATATTTAATTCAAACTTATTGAGCGGATTATCTAAATTATCTAATAAACATAATGCATAACAGATTTCAATATGTACTTACAAAACATTGTGAAATATGAAATAATATGTATTAACTTTCCAATATAATAAGCGATTTGTTTTCTCAATAATTAAGTTTATTTTCGTTGCTATCTAATCGCAAAAGTACATACATACATACACGCCTTTATCCCTAATGGGGTTGGCAGAGCGTAAACGAGCTAAACAAACGTCGTTCCGTCAAGTCTGACAAAGTTTTGAGAGCTATTTAAGATATAGGTATATTGCTGTAGTGACAGGTTGTCTGCCCATCGCCTAAATTGCAATGTACAGAAACCCTCGGTACCCTTAGCTAGTTTTTACAGCATGCCCGTGAGGACATGCAGCTGGCACATTCTATGTTTTTCTCTCGCTCTCAGTTTAGCATGGAAGTAAGCGATTAGCGATTTGTTTTCTCAATAATTAAGTTTATTTTCGTCGCAAAAATAACGTATGTAATTTTCAATGCTTAAAGCATTTTAATGAAATATATCTCATAGCGCGAAGCAAAGTAGAGGTCAGAATAGAATTACAAATCTTAGTTGAACTTTGTCTGATAAGTTTCTTAGTGATAGCGCGAGACGACGTTCGACTTATCTATATATTTTCTTCTCGGTTACATAGTTGACCGGTCAGTGTATGTCAGAACACGACAGGGTACGCTCCTCTCGTATTAGTCCAAGTATTCTACAATAATGTTCAAAGCACTGAAACATGGCACAAATCGGTTCAAAACTCGGCACTATTTGAAAACTCTTAGGACTGAGAAACGTTCGCTCACTACTGACCAGGATTTTGTGTCTTCCGCTGATGTTGTGATTATTGGCAAGTATATTTTTTTTATAAGCGTTTGAGCGTATGTTTCGGTATTTTTTCATTAATGAATTGACTTATTATGTTGTTTATCAGGAGGTGGAATAGCTGGTTGTAATACTCTATACCAGCTATCGAAACGTGGAGTGAATGCTGTTCTCTTGGAAAGAGCTAAGTTAACCAGCGGAACAACATGGCACACTGCTGGTAAGTTTGAATTTTCATAAAGTTTGTATCTATTTTCCATCATAAAAAGTTATAAAGTTCCGTCCTTTTCTGTTCTCTCATGATATAAAATGACAAGTATCACTCTATAGTATAAAACAAAGTCGCTTTCTCTGTCCCTATATCCCTATGTATGCTTAGATCTTTAAAACTATGCAACGGATTTTAATGCCGTTTCTTTTAATGGATAGAGTGATTCAAGATGAAGGTTTATATGTATAATACATATCCGTATAATATAGTAGAGAAACACTGATGATTCCGTGCGAAGCCGGGGCGGGTCACTAGTAGACTTATATTAGTTAAGTCGCGTATTTTGCAACTACGAATAGCTACAGTGAATGGTCCTCTTGTAACTAAAATTATACATTGCGTTTTCTATCGGGCTTTTTCTGCTACAGTCGTAGTAAATACGTAATGTATTCTAAAATGACAACAAAGGTGAAACGTTCGTTTCCTCTTTATGCGAGACTGCCCTTCCAATAAACAGGCCGAGTTGAATCCCATTAAAATCAATCAATTTGTGTTTCTACTCGTAGTTCGGCTCGAGTTACATCGTTAAATGCACCGAATATGACCGTAACAGTGTTTACAGGGTATTTGTAACTTCCATGCTGGACTGGGAGCGAGACAAAAACATAGAATGCTCCAGCTGCATTTGCTCCCGGGCATGCTGTAAAAGTCAGCTAAGGGATCCGAGGGTTTCAGTATATTATAATTTAGGCGAAGGTATATTGGTACTGTCACTGTACCAATATACCTGCAAATCTAAACTTAAATAACCCTCAAAACTTTGTCAGACGTGGCGGGATGACCTTTGTATAGGTCGTTTACGCTTTGCCTTCCCCGTTAGGGATTAAGGCGTGACTATATGTATGTATGTTGTAACATGTAAAGGATATTTCTAAGGTTGCCTGGTAGGCCGCCTAATTTGAACTGTTTTCTTGTTTTTGACTTTCCTGTGCAATAAAGATTATCCTTGTCTTTAAATGTACAAAATCTCGCCTTTATCACTTACGAGGTAGGCAGTTGCACTGTAACATCATTAGTTTGTTGTCTTTTCAACTGTTTTTCTCTTATCGCTGAAAATTAAGTTTAATGACTTGAGTTTCCTTCGCTTACGCGGTCTTTATCTTGAAGAGACACATGATCGAATTTACAAACAAGTAACCTATTTCTCGTTTTAATTTTATCTTCTAATATGCTAGTGGGAAATACTCGGACCCCCTTAGCAAATCCCGAAAAATTGCTACATACATACATACAATCACGCCTCTATCCCTAATGGGGTAGGCAGAGCGTCAACGATCCAAACAAAGTTCGTTCCGCCACGTCTGACAAAATTTTGAGGGTTAATTGAGATAGATTTGTAGGTATATTGCTGTAGTGACAGTTTGTCAGCCCATCGCCTGAATTGCAATATACAGAAACCCTCTGTGTATTGCTGGAAACCCTTAGCTGGTTTTTACAGCATGCCCGGGAGGAAATGCAGCTGGCACAATCTATGTTATTCGTTTGCTCCCAGTCCAGCATGGAAGAAGTAATAATAAGAATAGGTAAACTTAATAGCTATAAACCATACATACATACATATAATCATGCCTTTATCCCTAATGGGGTAGGCAGAGCGTTTACGACCTAAACAAAGATCGTTTCGCCACGTCTGACAAAGTTTTGAGGGTTATTTAAGATAGATTTGTACGTAAATTGCTGTAATGACAGTTTGTCAGCCCATCGCCTAAATTGCAATATACAGAAACCCTCGGATCCCTTACCTGGTTTTTACAGCATGCCCAGTAGGAAATTCAGCTGGCACGTTCTATGTTTTTCTTTCGCTCCCAGTCCAGCATGGAAGAACTAATAATAAGAATAGGTAAACGTAATAGCTATAAACCATACATACATATAATCACGCCTTTATCCCTAATGGGGTAGGCAGAGCGTTTACGACCTAAACAAAGATCGTTTCGCCACGTCTGACAAAGTTTTGAGGGTTATCTTAGATACATTTGAAAGTATATAGCTGTAGTGACAGGTTGTCAGCCCATCGCCTGAATTGCAACATACTGAAACCCTCGGATCCCTTTAGCTGGTTTTACAGCATGCCCGGGAGGAAATACAGCTGGCACATTCTATGTTTTTCTCTCGCTCCTAGTCCAGCATGGAAGTAAGTAAGTAGCTATAAACCAGTATTAACCTAACACTTAATCCTGGTGCATATTATATAAATGTATCATCAATTTAACGTACTTTATTTATAGATTCAAAATTTCTTAATAGCTATAGTAGTTAACTAATAGTGTGGATAATTACTATAATGTATTCTTTCACGCAGGACTGGTGTGGTCTCTCAGACCATGCGATTTGGAGATCAAGCTGCTTCGGGACTCTCGCACCGTATACAGTGATTTGGAGAAAGAGACGGGAGATTATGCCGGCTGGATCAACAATGGAGGGATTTTCATCTCGCGTAGCAAGGTAACATCTGTTCTGTTATCATTATAACAATCTACAAAAATACATGTAATCACGTCTTCATTTCTTCATAGGGTAGACAGTACGCCTTAGACATGTTCCCCTATTTGACATCTCGAAAGAGAATCATTTCGGTTGTTAGTTTTCGTATAGTGTAACTGTACTGGATCATTTCTGTTTTATGTTTTCGTAAAGTACTACTGTACTGTTGGTAAATAGAATAAATTGGACATTTGTTTTTTTTTGACGTGGCGGAACGACCTTTGATTAGGTCGTTTACGCTCTGCCTACCCCTTTAGGGATAAAGGCGTGATTATATGTATGTATGTATGTTTTTTGGCACATTTTGACAGTTTTAAAGTTCGTTGTTTTTCACAATTCCTATTCTTTTATTTTCTAGTTAAGAAAAGCTATCCTAAATTTTGGTGAGAAATGTGTATGTAGTTACAAATGACAGCCATTCCTTAGAAGAATTAAGATCAGACATGTTGTTTATAAATTACCAATAAATGTACATAAGATTATTTAATTATTTTTTTCACAGCAAAGAACAGAAGAATATATCCGCCTGCAGACCATGGGTAAAGCGATGGGAATACCATCTCAAGTCATGGACCCTCATGAAGCCCAAAAGGTCTTTCCTATCCTGGACCCTACAGTATTCCAGATGGCACTGTATTCACCACTAGATGGCACCATAGACCCTACCATGGCTTGCAACGCCTTAGTCAAAGTTGCTACTAAGAATGGGGGAAAAGTAAGTATTTATTTCTCAATATTTATGGTATGAATGTTGGAAAAGTTACTCATTATCGTTTATCATAATAATAACAAACTTTGTATGTATTACTTAAACGCTAATTATCTAAGCATAAATTGATCTAGTTTACTTATCTGGTTATGTAATAAATTTAATACGATCAAGGTAATAAGGTTAGACCTCTAGATTGTTTATGCGAAACCAAAACTATAAAAATACTTACAAAGATACATATAATCACGCCTTTATCCCGAATGGGATAGGCAGAGCGTAAACGACCAAAGAAAGGGTGGTTCCGCTGTTTCTGAGTAGTTTTGAGGGCAATTGTAGACTGAAATATGTATCGTTATAGTGACAGGTTGTCAGCTCATCGCCTAAATTGCAATACATTGCAAACCCTCGAATCCCTTAGCTGGTTTTTACAGCATGCCTATGAGGAAATGCAGCTGGCACATTCTGTGTTTTTCTATCACTCCCACTCCAGTATGGAAGTAAAAAGCTATATAAATCATATTTAAAATACAAAATGCCATTAACTACTAGTAAGAATTCTTACTGAGTGGTATCATTGCATTAGGCGATAGGCTGACAACCCGTCACTTTAGCAATATACATACAAATCTGTCTAAATAACCCTCAAAACATTGTCAGACGTGGCGTAACGACCATTGTTTAGGTCTTTTATGCTCTGCGTACCTCATTAGGGATAAAGGCGTGATTATATGTATGTATGTATGTATCATTGCATTAGCAGAATTGTCCATAGACTCGATACCCACTCGACAGAAGAAGAAGAAGAAGCAGAATTGCAAGATATTTCGATTAATTCTAATCTGTTTTACTTTTACGAATTTCAGATATACGAAGAAACTCCCGTGTTGGACATCCAGTACAATCACAACATACTCGGAAACAAGGAAGTGGTGGGTGTGCACACGGATAAAGGATTCATCAAGACCAAGTGTGTCGTCAACTGTGGAGGTAAGAGCATCCCTCTGTTCTATTTTCATAATACCCATTCATTTCATTTCCCTAGCCTTATCCCGTATCTTACGGGGTCGGCTACCTAATCTAGGGGATTGAACGAGGGTACTGGTTTTTACACAGAGCGACTGCCATCTGACCTCCGCAACCCAGAAAGGAAACCAGACCCAATCCTAGATTAGGTCAGAGTTTTCAAGCCGCCAATGTTCAGCACTGGCCTCTGAAATGGCCTAACGACTAATATCTACGGTATTAAACGATATTAACCGGGACCAACGGCTGAACGTGCCTTCCGCAGCACGGAAAAAGCGCCGAGTAAACGTACATATATAATTCGAAAACCGAAAAACACATTGGTACGTGGTGGGATTCGAACCACAACCTCCCGCTCAGGAGGCAGCGGCCCTATCCACTACACCATCGGGCTCACTATAATTTTCATAATACCCATATTACCCATTTTAGCTACTGAAATTGGTCACGCAAACCCTTATCCACTGTTGGAGTGAAGGGTTCCATTTGAGGGTTAACTTTTGCGTATTATTGTGGTGGAGAAGCAAAATTTTGCCGTATCTGTTTTTATTGACTGTGTTTTGGAATTCACCAAGAATGATCATTTTGTTGTTTTTGTTCATATAATTTATTTCTATGGAACGATGAGCTGACAATGCTACACTACAATACAGTCTAGTTTGAAAAGGCCCTTAAAAATTATCAGCCACGGCCCACATTTTTAAACGTTGGCGCAATGTTTTTCCGAAAGATATATAAACGTGATTTTGTGAATTTGATGTAAGAATCTCCTATTCTCTCACACACAAATAACTTAATCTTTTTTAGGTGTATGGGGTCCCCGAGTGGCCCGGTTCGCCGGCAACCCCTACCTACCTCTCATCCCGTTCAAACACGCTTATGTGGTATCTGACACGGTGCCCGGTATCCGCGGAGCGCCAAATCTACGTGATCATGACGTCAACCTCTACATCAAGATCCAAGGCGAGAGCTGCCATATTGGAGGCTATGAGGGCAACCCGATTATGCTTGATCAGGTACGATTGACTTCAGTCACATTATTTGGAGTCTGTTTATCAAATGATCAGTTATCTCACTTCTTAGGTCTGCTCTATGCCATTTCATTTCAGAAATAAGCAGTACCTGTTGTGTCTTGACTCCTATGTAATTGTTCTGTGTATGTTTCTGTGTACAATAAACTGTTAAATAAATAAATAAATTGAATTTTGAACAGAACAGTTATTTCAAAAACATTTACCGAATAATTGGCTCAATTTCGATTCTTACTAGCTAGAAGTTAATCGTAGATTAATTTGTACGGTTTATTCGTAGTTTAAAAGATTTAAAGATACGAATCATAATAATGATTCCCGAAATTATGTACATACTTGCGCTGCCATGTATACGCGAGCCAATACGAAAACTGCCACAGTATATTCAAGTTATACATATTTTTAGGTTGCAGACAGCCAGCAGTTCCACTTGTACGAGCTCGACTGGGACGTATTCTCAGTTCACATGAACCATGCCACTACTCTATGTCCTCCATTGTCCACTGTTGGAGTAAAGAGTACTGTTTGTGGGCCGGAGTCCTTCACGCCAGATCACAAGCCTTTACTGGGAGAAGATCCTAACATCTTCGGTAAGGATTTAGATACTTTCCATCAAGTTAGAACTAAATGTTCCTAATTTAAAAATTAAAAATGGCCCGCCAGAGTTTCCTAAATATTCTGCTCGATTCGCAAAACTACGTTAAGTTCGCTGACGGAAACGGTCATTTTGATTTTCTGATAATGCCTATGGGTTTATGAAAAGATCCTAATATGTATCTTGTCCATAGGTCTTTACCATAACTGCGGTTACAACTCGGCTGGTATGATGTTCTCTGCCGGTACAGCCATACAAATGGCCGAATGGATCATCAACGGAAGGTAAGATATTGGAATAATCGTATTATCAACTCATAGTCCGAATTCTATAGACATAATAAGACCAGTAGTGTAGGGATCAGCCTAGCTAGCCCAGTTGCCAAATCACTAATAATATGGCATAACGACCACTAATTCTATTTATAGCGGTCTCGAGACCAAAGATATATAATAACGATAATATATCTGTGTATTGTTTACCATTTACCACTGTTACTTAGGTTATCAAACCGGCAGATGACGTCAAGTTCGAGTCAATATAATAATATTTATTTATTCGTACTGACTTTCGACCTTTATTTTTTCGTCAGCCTTATTACATTGAACTTTTGCTTACTTAGAAAATGTAGATAGTCAGAAAAAGGGGCATGCCATGCCTATAAATCCTGAAAGAAAGGTGCATAAGGAACTGAATAACTCTAAGAATAAAATAGAGAGTAATTTCATGCTGGACTGGGAGTGACAGAAAAACATAGAATGTTCCAGCTGCATTTCCTCCCGGGCATGCTGTAAAAACCAGCTAAGGGATCCAAAGGGTTTCAGTATATTGGAATTTAGACGTTAGGCTGACAGCCTGTCACTACAACAATATACCTATAAAGCTACCTTAAATAACCCTCAAAACTTTGTCAGACGTGGCGGAACAACCTTTTGTTAAGGTCGTTTACGCTCTACCTACCCCATCTGAGAGGACTGAATTTTATTTTGCGGTATTAAGTGTTTTTTTTTGTTTGTATTTAGGAGTCTCTCGTTGTGCAAATGATAGGAAATACTCTTGACGGTATGTCGCGTTTTATTCCAACTAGTAGTTACGTTGGCGTTGGTTACAAACTCAACTATTGCATTGTTTCCATCATCAGGCCCCACTACAATATGTTCAACTTCGACATCCGTCGCTTCACGCCCGCCCAAATGTCGCGAGCCCATTGGTGCCGGGAGAGCAGCCACGAATCCTACGCCAAGAACTATTCTATAGTCTTCCCCAACGACGAGAGGTTGGCTGGAAGAGACGCCAGCCATGATGCGTTGCACCAAGAGCTGGTCGATGACGGTGCTGTGATGCAAGCGCGCGCTGGCTGGGAAAGACCGGCGTTTTTCATGGAGGGAGAGAAGGTACTTTTTTGAAAAATTAATAATTTAAGCGGGAGGGACGCGAAAAACGGGAGGTATGGGATGGTTGACAGGAAAAAGGTGGATAGGATGGGATTGATGGAACGAATGGGACGCGAGGTATGGGACGAAAGGTACAGACGAGGCGTGACGGGACGGGAAAAAGAGGCGTCGAGGTCGGGAGGGATGGGACGAAAGGTACAGACGAGGCGTGACGAGACGGGAAGAAGGCGCGTCGTGGACGGGAGGGAATGGCTGGCATTAGCTAAAGGAATAATTAATTTTATGCTGCTCTAACTAAACGTAAACGTCAGAACAGTACAATATCGAGTCCGCTAGTTACGCAGTAAATAAATAAAAGCAAGTAATTAAATAAAAGCAAGTAAATAATAATACCTAATTAAAACTTTTTAAATGTAAATAAAAATAAATATCAGCAACTGATTAATTATAATACCTATATCATTAAAATTATCTTTTTTTTATTGGTCAGTGCACTTATAGTAGATCTCTGATCTGGACTCTGGTTCACAGACTTAAAAACTAAATCAGAAATTTTTTGAGTTCAATGTATTAGCTGGCCAACGCACTTATATCCGGCAGGATATCTCAGTCTTGTATTTCATGGTTTGTCAGTGACTCTTTAAATATGTTTGCTATTTTATCTTTCATTTAACTTAAAAGGCTATAGCATTAGGCTAGGCATTTAAGATGTGGTGTTGGCGACGCATGCTGCAAATACCATGGACTACAAAGAGAACTTATTAGTCTATTCTCAATCAACTTATTATTTTATGATAGTAGGGTTTGTACACACCTTATCTGCCTCACTTATGCACTCTCACTACCGTAGGTCAGCTGAAAGAGATTTCTTTTTAGAGATAAGCTGTACCTGTTGTGTTATTGTTTTTTTTTATGTTTGTGTCCTCTGTATGATCAGGTGTGCAATAAATTGTTAAATAAATAAACTTAATTAATACCCGGTATTAGATTGTCCACTGTCTGTTTTCAACGGATTCTTGGTTATTTCGGTCATGTGGCCAGGAGAGAACTGGATGACCTGTAGAAGCTGATCCTCGTAGGAAAAGTTGAGGGTAAGAGATCCCGTGGTAGAGCTCCACAACGCTGGAGTGACCAGATAAAAACAGTTCTGGATAAGCCGATTTTAAAAGCTCTTTGATCGGCGGAAGACAGGAAGGAATGGAGGAACTTAGTTCGAACCTCCTCAGAAGCCTATCAGAACAAAGACTGATCAGATACGACCTTCAGAAATTAAAGAGTACGACAACGAAGAAAACAAGTTAAAAAAAGGCTATTCGAAATATCTTTATTACTCACACACTTAAAACAAAACACATTAAATAACAATCACAATAGTACGGTTTGAGAGTAAAAGGTTTAATGGTCATGTCACTTTCAGGTCAGAGTCCAGCCTTACGACTGGGGCGGCACCCACGCCGACTACCCGCGGAACATCGACAGAAGATACGAGGAAGTGCTCGATGGAGAATACACCTTCCAGTTCTCCAAACATCACCCGATTGTAAGTAACGCAGACATTTTACTTGGTCTATTTTCTTTTTACTTCCATGGACTATGAGTTGATAATATGATTATTCCAATATCTTAACTTCCGTTGATGATCCATTCGGCCATTTGTATGGCTGTACCGGCAGAGAACATCATACCAGCCGAGTTGTAACCGCAGTTATGGTAAAGACCTAAGGACAAGATAGATATTAGGATCTTTTTATAAACCCATGGGCATTCTCAGAAAATCAAAATGACCGTTTCCGTCAGCGAGCTTAAACGTAGTTTTGCGAATCGAGAAGAATATTTAGAAAACTCTGGTTGACAATTTTTATTTTGTAAATAAAGAACATTTACTTCTAAGTTTCTTCCATGCTGGAGTGGGAGCGAGAGAAAAACATAGAATGTGCCAGCTGCATTTCCTCCCGGGCATGCTGTAAAATCCAGCTAAGGGATCCGAGGGTTTCTGTATATTGCAATTTAGGCGATAGGCTGACAACCTGTCACTATAGCAATATATCTACAAATCTATCTTAAATAACTCTCAAAACTTTGTCAGACGTGGCGGAACGACCTTTGTTTAGTCGTTTACGCTCTGCCTACCCCATTAGGGATAAAGGCGTGATTATATGTATGTATGTATTTTCTTTTTATCTTTTAGAGGTGACACTACAGTCTATGTTGAAGAGAGTTCACCCTGAAGAAGCCTGTTCACTTTCTTGTCAAAAATAATTGTGAATAACCCGAGTGTCTGGCAAGAAAAATGGCTTCATGATTCTAAGGGCACGTTATACGGAGTGTAAGGGACAGCGTCCCGCAAACTGATAGGCGTTGCTCAGTCAACGAAACTGAACAACTATCACCAGGAATATCATTCAGGAGATGAAAAAAATAATTGAACTTCCCATACAAAATGACCACCTTGATTAGACAATTTGTATGGAAATCCCTTTATGGAAATTTCTTTTTTTTACTTTCTGAAAAAATAAACCTGCTGGTCGTTTTTTAGTTCTGTTGACTGAGCAACCCCTATCAGTACGACGTAATACGATGTTTAATCAAGTCTTCTATTTCTGCAGATTGCCCAAGAAGCTCTGGCATGCAGAAATAAAGCGGCCCTTTTCAACCTGTCTTACTACGGCAAGTTCTACCTGACTGGTCCCGACGCCCAGAGAGTCGCCAACTTGGCCTTCACTGCTGATCTTAGCAAAAAGGAAGACAAGTAAGTTATTGGTGTTAAAAGTATCATATTTCTAGAGAAATTCTGATTGACATGACCATACCTTCTTCAGTGATAAAGTTTTTATCAGTTATCTTTCTGCCTTCATTTAACATTTTACCTATGAATGTGGGTATTACAAAATATTTGGCACCATTTTGGCACTAAACAAAGAAAATTCAGGCAAATGTGTTTTGCATTGAACTATATTTGAATGTTTAAATGTATTATTTCAGAGTGGTATATTCCTTGGTGTTGAACGAGAAGGGAGGCGTCGAAGGCGATGTAACTGTCACAATCTTAGACGGCGGGAGCGGACAACTGCACGAACCTATTTTCAAGGTAAGAAGTCTTTCATAAAAAATCACAAAGAAATATAGTGGATGTTTAATTTGGTCAAGGTTAAAGGTCAAACCCACAAGTTTAAGCTCAAAATTAAGTAATACACAAGGTCATAGTCATATATGTCAATTTCTTTTACAACAACTTTTCGTCGAATCCCATCCCACATTAAAACAAGATTTAGTTTTTACGACTTTTGTCGAATCTTTTACTTAAGCTTACATTATTTACAGGGTCGTGGCTACTACGTAGTGGCGAGCGGTTTCAGCGCCAACCACATGCTGTGTCACTTGCGGCGCGTCATACAAACACACAAGCTCCGTGCTAACATTACTGATGTGTCCAAGCAACTGTGTGTGCTGGCTGTACAGGGACCGGACAGGTAAATGAGATGACTCTAGATAAAAAAATAACAATTCTTTCTTAATTTTAATAAGTGGGAACCCATATGTGAATATAATTTGATTTGAGTGAAGTGAGCGGAACATTTCACAAGAGTTGAATGAATACGTTATGTGAGCGAAGCGATCGCGTCATTTAAATAAAGCCAAATCAGTGCGTTACGTGAGTGAAAATTTTACGAAAGTCGAATTAATAAGTACGCTATGCTAGCGCGACACTTCTCTTTCTCTCATTCATTTGTAATTACGCTATAATAAAATCTTCTTATCAGAGCTTCTCTTTTACAGCCAAAAGATCCTCCAACGCTACACAGACGCCGGCCTCTCAAACGACGCCTTCCCTCTCCACACACACCGCAGCATCCGCGTATCCAAGGCTCCATACTCTCCCCAAAATAAGATGCACACGTGCCGAGCTTTGAGGGTTAGCTGGGCGGGAGAGCTAGGCTGGGAGCTGCATGTTCCTTCTTCACATGCTGTGGAAATCTACAAGGCGCTGAAAGCTGACTCTTGTTTGAAGAATGCCGGCTGGAGGGCGTATACTTCGCTGAGCGCTGAGAAAGGTAAGGTGAAAGTTAATATAGATGATTCAAGGTTAAGGTCAAATTTACAAGTTTAAGGTCAAATATTGCAACGAAATCAGAGTCAAAGTGACTTGATAGGCTGATAACAATTAACTACTACAATTAATTACTAGGTAACAATTGTCTTCTAAAGCAAATTGACATTCGTCAATCTATAGCCCCTTACTCCCCCTAAAACAAGATGCACACGTGCCGAGCTTTGAGGGTTAGCTGGGCGGGAACGCTAGGTTGGGAGCTGCATGTGCCTTCTTCACATGCTGTGGAGATATATAAGGCATTACAAACCGACCAGTGTTTAAAGAACGCTGGCTGGAGGGCGTATACTTCGCTTACCGCTGAGAAAGGTATAAAGACGGTTCAAGGTCAAGGCCACATGTCAAATTTACAAGTTCAACGTCAAATATCCCAACGTAATCAGGGTCATAGTGACTTAATAGGCCAATAACAAACTATAAATTATCTTCTAAGTAAATTGGCATTCGTCAATCTGTAGCCCCTTACTCGCACATAAATTCTAACACACGGTCAGAAGATATAGGTTGGGTTTGGTAGTAGAAGTTGAAAAGTGGACTTACAAGTTCAAGGTCAAGATGGATTCACAAGGTTGTGTTCACAAGGGTCACGCTAGGTCAAGGGCAGAATTATATCTGTCGGTTGAAATGCCCTTACCAAGCTACCACAGACTTTTCATCCCCAAAAGAGAATAAAATGCTAAGCCCTTACTTTCACTATTTCTAACATACTATTAAAAAAAAAAAACAAGTTGTGACAATTGATTGTATTTTCCAGGCTTCCACCTGTGGAACGCTGACCTAAGGCCTGATGACAACCCGATCGAAGCTGGATTAGGCTTCGCATGCCGAAAGGACGGCGAATACATCGGCAATGAGTTCGTTACCAGAGCGCGCAAAGATGGCGTCACCAAGAAATATGCGTACTTCACTATGGATGACAAGGTTTGTTTTAAACTATTTGTAGGACGCTGACTTGAGAGCTAATGACAACCCCATCGAGGCAGGGTTGAGCTTCGCATGCCGTAAGGACGGTGAATACATCGGCAATGAGTTCGTTACCAGAGCGCGCAAAGATGGCGTCACCAAGAAATATGCGTACTTCACTATGGATGACAAGGTTTGTTTGAAAGTATTTGTAAGGTGCTGACTTGAGACCTGATGACAACCCCATCGAAGCCGGGTTGAGCTTCGCATGCCGTATGGACGGCGAGTATATCGACAACGAATTCGTCACCAAAGCACGCAAAGATGGCGTCGCCAAGAAATATGCGTACTTCACTATGGATGACAAGGTTTGTTTGAAAGTATTTGTAAGGTGCTGACTTGAGACCTGATGACAACCCCATCGAAGCCGGGTTGAGCTTCGCATGCCGTATGGACGGCGAGTATATCGACAACGAATTCGTCACCAAAGCACGCAAAGATGGCGTCGCCAAGAAATATGTGTGCTTTACTATGGATGACAAAGTTTGTTTGAAAATCACATGTTTTTATTAATACGAGTACTTATTTCATTCAAAATCCGAGTAAATTAATTGTAGGGATTGGCTGTAAATATTATTGGCGAAAACGCCCTTTTATGAGGTCGTTGACGCTCTGAATACCCCGTAAGGGATACAGGTAGACGTACTTTACACCACAACATAGGTCGTCGTCACTTACAAATTTACTTAGTGTTTTTCTAATTTCTTTGCAGATCGCTATTTACGGCCAAGAAGCTATCTACAGAAACGGCGAAATCGTGGGCCATCTGCGCCGAGGAGACTACGGTTTCTACCTCGACAAGTCGATAGGCATCGGCTACGTCGAAAACAAAGGCGACCTAGTCACCACCAAGTATTTGGAGAGCGGAGAATACGAGCTGGAAGTTTTAGGGAAACGATACAAGGCGAAGCTTCACATGAAATCGCCGTTTGACCCGACTGGACAGCGAATGCTCGGGAACTACGGAGCCGTTGATGAAAATGTCCATGAACCACACGCGGGACAAAACGAGAGGGCTGGTGGCAGCGAATAGGCAGTATACTGTGATATCTAATATTATACGAATCCATTATGATTGAAAGAATGATTATGTTATGCCGGCCGGTATGACTATTTGCAGAATATTGTAACTACAAATTAAATTACAAATTAAAGCTAGTTTTATACTGAAGAAAATAGGTAAAGATAGTGATTGAAATAGGAAGGAAGGAATGTAAATAATAATTTTAATAAAATATATAGTTTTTTATAAATTACGAGGTTTTTTTTTGTTCGAATGAAATAACTGACGACGGGAGATCCAGCACTACGTAAAACGGCCATTTCAATTTTCAAGAAAATACGAAATAGTTTTTATTAAAATTAACCTCAACTCTGGCCATTTTTTGCCTGAATATGCCATGGATAAGCCATATGGTAAATTTGAAAAAAAAAGCTTTTGTTTATAAAAATATATAACGGCGTTCACAACAGTTTTTTTCAGCACTTTCAGCCTGTAAACATGCCATACACTGCTACCAAAGAGTTTCTTAACAGTGCTGTATGTCCTATTTACAACGAAAAGAATAGAATAGCCGAATATTTATAAATTTGTGATAAGGTCATTCATGTTCACGATACCTACGCCAAAAACAGTAAAAAAAAATGAATATGAGTGTGACGAATTGCTTTAGATATTCTATCATCATTCGCTTGCCCTTATCCCATTTACTTGGTGTCGGCGTAGTACGTTTTCTACTTCCATTCATCCCTGTCAGCCGTCAGTTCAGCTTTAGATATTCTATATCTCCAATTAAAATTTTCCGCAATATTATCGCGCGTAAATTTTATGTATGTTACGTGGCAAAAACATCTTTCGCTAGGCGTTTCACGTTCTGGCTACATTGTAAGGTAAAAAGGCGTGACTACGTAAGCAACATTTACTACCAAAACTACCAGTTTGCATAGTTGGCAACATAAAATTAGGAAAGACAAAAACACTACATTCCAATCCGAATAAAAACAAGGTTGATTATTGACAGTGACAAGTGATGATTGACGTTTCGGGTTGTTTCCAAACATAACCTCACTCTGTGCCTTATTTTCATTAAAAATCTGCTATTGAGAAGGATTTCTACTGACATAAAAAGAAAAAATCAGTATTAAATTAATACAGAATGTCAGTAACGCTACACACTGACGTTGGGGATATAAAAATCGAACTGTTCTGTGAGCAGTGCCCAAAGGCTTGCGAAAACTTTTTAGCTTTGTGTGCCAGCGATTATTACAATGGGTGTCTATTTCACAGGAATATTAAGGTAATACCACTTAATCTTACCTATTAACCATTCGATATTCTTTTTACGTTCATATTTGTTAACCTCCGAAATATGCTACGTTTGTTATGAAGACAAAAATATACTTGCAGGGCTTCATAGTGCAAACAGGTGACCCCACAGGAACAGGAAAAGGTGGCTCATCTATTTGGGGCAGAAAATTTGAAGATGAATTTCGGGAAGAATTGAAGGTGTGTATTTTTTTAAAAGTATGTCTGATGGTGTAGTGGATATGCCGCTGCCTCCTAAGCTAGTTCAAATCCGACCACATACCAATGTGTTGATGGTTTTCGAATATGTATGTTGATTCGGCGTTTTTTCCGTGCTTCGGAAGGCACATTAAGCTCTTGGTCCCCGTTAATATTGTTTAATACACATACGTATATACATAAATCACGCCTTTATCCCTTATGGGGTAGGCAGAGCGTTTAACGCCTAGTAAAAGGCGCTTTCGCCACGTCTGACAAAAATTGAGGGCAATTTTAGATTGTAATATGTATAGCTATAGTGACAGGTTGTCAGCCCATCGCCTAAATTACAATACACTGTAACCCTCGAGTCCCTTTTGCTGACTTCAACAGCATGCCCGGGAGGAAGGGCAGCTGGAACATTCTATATTTTTCTATCTCTCCCAGTCCAGCATGGAAGTAAGTTGTTTAATACCATAGATATTAGTTGCTAAGCATTTGCAGTTTGAAAACTCTGATCTAATCTAGGATTGGGTCTGGTTTCCCTTCTGGGTTGTGGAGGCCAGATGGCAGTCGCTCAATGTTAAAACCCCTCATTCAATCCCCTATATTAGATAGCCAAGCCCTTGAGATACAGGATAAGTCTAGGGAGATGATGATGTTACATTATTCAAATATAATGAACACTGTGAAATTCTTTTTTTATTTACAGCACACCACAAGAGGCACAGTAAGCATGGCAAACAATGGTCCCAATACAAATGGAAGTCAATTCTTCTTTGCTTATGGGGAACAACCTCATCTGGATCTCAAGTACACCATTTTTGGAAGGTATTATAACTGGCTATGAATGCAAGAATTTAATAAGTTATAGCATTGTATTGAGATTTTAAAACCTCTGACACCAGGAGAGTCCATACACTTGAAAAGCCATCCAATAAGAAAAAGAATAGAGATTTCGTTTACTAATTAAATGTTTTATTCCAGGGTCATAGATGGATTTGAAGCACTTGATGATTTGGAGAAAATGCCAGTAAATCCAAAGACATACAGACCACTTACAGAAGCCAAAATATCTTCAGTTACAATTCATGCCAACCCCTTGGCTGGTTAAATAGTTTTGTCTCAAAGTACTGTGTGAATTTATTGCAATTAGGATCAAAATAAAACAAAATACAAATTATTGTTAAAGTTTTATTTATTGCTCAGTGAGGTGAAATATTCACAGAAAAGTCGAATTTTAACAATCATTAGGTATTTTAAAATTGAAGTTGATATAATATTATTTAAGTACAATATGCCTCGAATATTTGTAAGATAAGAATATACTCATGTGCTTCTTAATAGCTGTGTATATTTTAAGAGAATTATACTCTTGTTGTTTAGTGTGTTCATACTGAAATGTTTTTTTGGTGCAAGCTTATACATACAATCTCTATGTTACTTTTTTGCAAGATTTAAAATGATTTGAACATTACAGACCAATTACAATTTATTTAAATACTGTAAATAGTCCTACATCCTACCAATTATTGGTTAAATAGGTAACTTTTATGACTTCAATTTTAAAACTATCAATTTGATAATAATTTTCCTATCATGATCCATACTAAGAATGAGTCAAATGTTTGATATTGATTAACACATTATTTTTTCATTAATAAATATCTAAGATGCACCTAGTTAATCATTAAGTAGTAATTTTAATCAAGTGGTTTATCATCTTCCACAACACCAAATAGATTATAAACATTTTGTACAACAGAATAGGAAAATAGTAACTGTGGACAAAAATCTGCAACAGGCAATATATCTATCTACCTATAGTAAACTTTTCAAAACACTTTACTCAAAGACTGGAAGTTGACCAATTCAATTACCATGAAGCTACAAACTGTGCACAATAGTTTACAATAGAGTTAAATAGTGTGCATTGATTAAGCAATTTGTTGTTTAGCTTTAAGGCTCACACGGAAGTCAAATCCCATAGAAACAGTAGTTACATTATCATTTTTAAATGGTTAGACCAAACTTCACAAAACTACACAAAACTAAGTACACATAATTAAACGCAACATATCTATGCTTAAAATTAAGTTTAGTTGGAAAATATCAATCATGAAAAAAATAATGGCAGACATACAATTAAGTGTGAAAATGGCCTAAAATGGAATTTGCTCTCTTATTTTGTATATGCTTAAAATTTTGATTTTGAAAGTAATTATAAGCATAGATAAGTTGGATTTGAACACTTTTTCAAAGTTTGGTGAAGTTCAGTCTTACTGTTTAAAAATGGGAACGAATCTATATTTGTATGGGATTTTGTACCTCCGGCCGACTCTTAAGTCAAGTCTCCATATCATAAAAGTTATCATCCATGGAGAACTCAGGCTGCTCATTCTCCTCTTCTTTCTTTATCATTGTTTCATTTATTTCAGCTTCAGATCCCTTATCTTCATAATTATCAGTAAAGTGTGATTTAATGTGTGCCACTAAATCTGCCTTCTTATCAAATGTGGCACCACACTCTATGCAAGGCATGTTCACAACCAGGCATTCATGAGTTTGCTCATGTTTATTTAGTTTATCTTTCCTAGTGAATTTTTTATCACATTGACTGCATGAAAATGGTTTCATCCCAGAATGGAGAGCTGAGTGGCGGTCCAACTCTCTCTTCCGGGGAAACTTCTTAAAACAGACTTTGCATTGGAAGGAAGACTGGAATACCCTACCCCCAATGTGTGCTACTGACACATGGGTTTTATAAGCATCTAGTGAGGAAAACCTCTTAGGACACTGATGGCATTTAATATTCTTTGGTTTATTTTTGTTAGCCACAGACTTCTTCGGTGGAGAGTTTTGTAATTTACTAGAAGTGGACGGATTCTTTCTTACTTGATTCATAAAACTGCTTTCTCCAGAAATATGATCTGGCACCCGAGGTAGATCATAATCATTATGTGATGAATCTGGATTCATACCAGGGGGTGAAGTCATCAGATTACTGAATGGGTTTACATTAACAACCATATCATTTGTTTCATGGTCATATTCCTTGTCTGAGCCAGCAGGTCCATGCCGAACTTCATGTTTGATCAGTTTGTCTCTTCTTCCAAATGTCAATGGACATTTTCTACAGGCATAAGGTTTCATACCAGAATGGACAAGAACATGACGAGATAGGTCTGCCTTAGCAACAAAGCTTCTTGGACATAATGGACATACATGTGGCTTATGTCCTGCATGTATTCTAAGATGCTTGCTCAAATTGGTATTGCGAGAGAAACTTTTCAAACAGTAGTGACATTGATATGGCCTGATACCTGTATGAACAATAGCATGCTTTCTCAAATCTGAACGACGACCAAAAGACTTTTCACACTCAGTGCAGTTATATGGTTTATCATTGCCATGAACTAACTTGCAATGTTGAACATACTGGGTGCGCTCAGCAAAGACTATGCTACATTCAATACATCTAAATGGCATATTTCGATCATGATAAGTTTGTTCATGTTCTTTACATTTGTCTTGGGTGACAAAAGCTTTGTCACAGAATTGACACATTGCTACATTTTTGAAGAAGTTCTCTGCTATAGTCTCTCCTTCAGGGGTGTTGTTTCGCTCAGCTGTTTCGTGATCTACTTGGTCATTATTGTCAGACTCTTCTGACGAATCATAGTCGAGGCTGGGGTCAACTACCATCACCACACTGTCTTCCACTATGTAGTCTTCAGTCTTAGGTTTTACTTCTTGATTGATGTAATTATAGTTGCTCTGCTCAGAGGAATTAGAGTTATCTAGTTCATTGACACGGTTTGTTATCTGTCTCAGCCTGGCTTCACTCTGGATGCATTGGATCCGAAATTTTGAGCATTTATCAAGTTTGTATAAACATTTGTAGCACATTCTTCCAGGCAGTCCATCATTTTTATCCATCTGTAAATAAAATCAAGGTTAGGCTGGCTATGAATATAAATTGCATTAGGAGAGTTAGATGATGTAAGACTTACTTGTAGTTCGAAACATTCTGCTATTTTAGAGGTTAAAGAGACTTCGTCGTCGTGAACAACTCCAAACAGAGATACCATGAAGGTGCTTTTGCTCAGGCACAGTCTACATAGTGTGTGAAAATTGGCGATAATGTAGGAATCTTCCATTTTGTTCTCAATATAACGTAGGATCGGAAATTCGCCTCTGGGGCTCCAGCCACGATTGGAGTCCCAACAAAACTGACAGATATCAGCTTTTCATTGTCTTTACACTTCAAATTCACTTTCAGAACGCCACGATTTTCATATTTTCACAAAAAGCTCGTAGGCTACGGCCCTGCGTGGTGACTACGCAATCGTTCGATCCGTGTGAGGAGGCAACTGGGGCGATGTCCGCTAGGGCTGCGCTAAAGGAATGTGCCGCTGCCGTCACCACCCCGCGCCTTCGGCCCGCTGTTCTCCCCATACACTTCACCAAATTATAATTCTTGCAGTAGTTAGGCCTAGCTAGCGTGTGGTGTCTCGAAAGGTACCAAACTCTTAATTAAACATGATACTTTGAACCACTTTGCAACAAAAAATTGAATTTTGAAAGACAACTAAAAAAACAAAAATCGCGCTATATTCGCTCAAAAAAGTAATGCCGTTTTTATTGACACTTCGACGGATTGACAGACGCTTGCTATTGGATGGCTGTTCTGATTTTTTATTTTGACTAATGAAATGCCTTCAAACAAAGCAACATCAACAGACTTATTATTGTTGCCTCATTTAAAGAAAAGAACCTACTATTTTAAAAAAGGTTGTTATTTTTAGTAGTTTATTTAATGACCACAAATATATTATTATAAAACAAAAATTTAGAAACACCGATTTTAAAGATATTAATTTGAGCAGTTTGATACGTATGAGTCGTCGATGCAAGTGCCCGCATCCTCGTCGAATGCTAAACCTGGATCACAGCTAAGTAGTCTTGGATGCCCTCGTTGGCAAGCAATATACTGTTTGCAGCTCTTCCCGTAATTGTATTTGTAAATCCAATCAGGGTCTTCATCTGGAGATGGAACAGGACAGACGAATCCTTGGAATGCTGAAAAATAAAACAATTTATCAAGTTTGTAAACTAAAAATTTCGATCTTTTGCTAAGCAATAAAGCCGCCTATTTAATATGGCCGTTAATTTAAATAATTTGATTGTGAAATAAATTAAGTGAGCCATTTCAATTTTTTATATATACGTATATCTTCCAAGCTGGACTGTGAGCCATAGAAATCTATAGATTGAGCCAGCTGCTTATCCTCCCGGGCATGTTGTAAAAGCTCCAGCTAAAGGATTTCGGGGAGGGGGAACCCTCAAACCTCAAAACTTGTTAAACGTGCCGTAACGGCCTTTGTTCATGTCGTAGACCCTCTGCCTACCTCATTAGGGTTAAAGGCGTGATTGTATGTGGGTACTATGTTTGTATGTATAAAATAAAGTAATTTACCATTAAGTTTACAGCTGGGTACATTCTCTAGCCAGTCACAAGTGCTGAGCTCATTATTGAAGGCGAGACCAGGCGGGCAGTTCATGATGGAAGCAATTCCATATTCGCAGCTGATATACTGACTGCAATCACCGTTCTTCATCGCGAAGAAACCGTTTTGGTTCGGGCACTGATCCGTGGGCTGAGATTCATCTGTTTGAGAAAGCATCGTTAGATTAGAATAGGGTAGTTATCAGGTTCCTGCAGTCTTCAGACAATATTAGGAATATTAGCTTCATTTCAGTTTATTCACGGAGAACCTTCTTACCCTATGGGAAATGTTCATTTCTTGTTTAAAATAAGGGGGACAATTTAAGAAGTTTTCTGTCTACAGTCATGTTTCTTGAAATAACTTATTAAAAGGACTTACGGATTGACGCTCCAGGCTCGCATTTGACTTCCGAAGGTATCGCGCAAGGGTATTCAGACAAACGAGCGTTCTTGTTGAAGTAAAGACCATCCGGACACAAAAACTGCAACGCAGAGCGTTTCTGAAATTAAAAATAAATAGTTAGTTTTCTAGCTGGTATAAATCAGGTTGGGTGAAACTATGGTTACTTCAAAATAACTTACGTAGCATCTAATATAGGAATCACATTCACCAGCTACACTGTAATATCCATCTTGAACACAGTTGTAATTGATAGGCGTTCCTGGATCGTCGAATATATCTAATGGAACCTCCCTAGCCGGGTTGTAAGGTATGGGTTTTTGGGTTGGTGCAGGAATAGGCTTTTGGGTCCAGACAGGCCTTGCGGTAGGTTTTGGTGTTGGTGCTGGCGTAGGCAAGGGTTCTGGCTGGGGTTGAGGTTGTGGCTGGGGCTGAGGTTGTGGCTGAGGCTGAGGTTGTGGCTTCGGTGTAGAGTACTCTGGTCTCGGTCTTATTGTAGGACGAGGCACAGGCTGAGGTATAATCGGAGCTGGCTGTATTGGCCGTGGTGCTGGTCTTATCAATGGACGAGGCACAGTGGGTCTTTGCACAGTTGGACGTAGAACAGGGCGTAAAATTGTGCGTTCTGGTTCAGGTACTGGGTCACTCAGTGGCTCTGGCAAGGCTGCAACTGTTGTAGGAGCTGGTTGTGGCTCTGGCAAAGGTGCAGCTGTTGTGGGAGCTGGTTGAGGCTTTGGTAAAGGTGCAGCTGTTGTTGGTTCTGGTTGTGGCGCTGGTAAAGGCGCAGCTGTTGTTGGAGCTGGTACCAGTATAGGTTCCGGGGCAGGCGTTTGTAACGGGCGCGGTAGAGGCCTTACAATTGGGCGATAAAACGGTCTCGCTGCAGGACGATACATAGGTATTGGGCGGGCAGGAGCCTCAGTTACAACCGGCTCAGGTTGCAGAACTGGTAGAGGTTCAGGTTGCAGTACTGGCAGAGGTTCCGCTTGAGGTACGAGTATAGATTGTAGTCCCGGACGTGGCAGAGGTCGAGGAGCTGGTCTTGAAACCGGTCCCGGAATCGGTCTAATTTCAATCAAAGTCGCTGGTGCTTCGCTTGAAGGTGCAGGAACTATTTCTTCGATCCGTCGAACAAGAACTGGCCGCGGGTGCGGCCTCGGTATTCTGTGGATCGGCTGTTCAACATGGACGTAATGAGCTGGTTCCCCACTGACTAGTCCCTCTGCTTTTACTGGAATTTGAAGATTATTTAACATAAATGTGATGTACTGGGAACAGAGAATTAGTAAGAGATACAATAAACACAACGTCATCTTGAAAACTCACCAATAAATATGTTAACATCGGGACCGTGATGTAATTTTGCGTTTATTACATTGCACTAAGTACCAATTAATATGTTAACTAATTATATTTAAATTAGACGTGGAATTCTTAAACAACTCACCAGTTACTAGCAGTGGAAGAAACACAAGTAGTATTTTGACCCGCATGGTAGTAATATTCTAACAACTCTTGTCGATAGATATATTATGGAGACAGATTCCGATGTCCAATAGGTTCTGTTAGTGCCTGGACCGGCTCAGACTTAACTGATGCTCGAAATATCCTGCAGCGAATCTTATATTTGATTTCTATTGCTTTCTTATCAGCAGATATAATTTTGGTTGAAATAAATGATGTCTTAAGTATAATTTAATATGACTCGATCTATGAACGATAAGGTAACAATGTGGTTTACCGCGATACTTTAAGTGTAGTAACGGGTCGAGAGGTAAATGTAATTTTAATATTGATAGTTGTAAAAAATATAGGCATTTGTTTACGTCATAATGTACCTACGCTTTAGTAGGTGAAAGTTTTAAAATAAATTCTAGGGAAAAATATCACCTTCAGCTAACTTCTCAGACGTGACTGAAACAGTTTTTAAGCCCTGAACCGCCGCGCCCGCCGCGCTCATAAGCAGCCTGAACGCTTTGCCACCGCTCTGCCTATCTCTATGTATGGTAAAAATCGTCTGATTTCTTCAGACAGCGCGTTATGATTGGAGCTTACCCGCGGGGCTTAGAGACAGGTACGATGTACGTGACTAAAAATATATTCCCAGTCGATTACGAAATCTGGAGTAAATATTCTTCGAGTCGAGTGGCACGAGTTTTGAAACTGATAAACCGCCTAATAGATTACATTTTCAGCATTAGAAAGTATTTTCTTCTTGAATCGTAACTACAAATTGATGAACGGTGAATCCTCGTGGTAACGCTTGCAGTTTTCCCTTGAGAATGAATAAGGAAATTTGTAAAAAGTTGCCTTTTATCATTCACCAGGCCCTAACAAATCCTCCAGTCGTTTATTTATTTATTTTCACAAAATCATCTTCATCATAGGCCTTTACGTCTATGTCAGACGATTTTAACAGAGACTGGGATACATCTTTTCTGATGGCTGTGTAAGCCAATACGAGAGCGGCAGATTCTACCACACACAGGACAGGGAAACGTTACGCTTTTGTTATTATCGACGTTAGTTTGGTGTTTCTTGTTTCTCCTGACCGATAAAAGTCCGAACCACGCGACATCATGATATTTCTGGCCATCCTTCACGCTCTTACGCCATTGGTCTCTGTTCTCGGCTAGTTTTTCCCAGCTACGGTGGTCAATATTGAAAGCGGCCATATCGCGCTTGGCACAGTCTTTGAAACGAAGTAAAGGCCTGCCCACATCCCTCTTTGCATTCGCAACTGCGCCAAGCAGGATTTGCCGTGGAATTCGAGAAGGTTCCATCCTGTGCACATGCCTCAACCAACGCAACCGCCGCTGTTTAAGCATGGCGGTGAGGCTGAGTAGCTGTGCTTTTTTCACAAAAAGGTATTTATAAAATATACATGTTATATTCTCACCAAACTGCGAAAGCAGTTTGTTGGGAAGGTAGCACTCGTTACATAATTGTTAACAAATACCTATCTGATGTTATACGTTCAAGCGTAACTAAGTATCAAACGAACTTCCACAATTATAATTTTACCAGGCTGGACTGCCAACTTCCATGCTGGAGTGGGAGCGAAAGAAAAACATACAGTCAGTAACAACTTCTTCTTCTTCTTCTGTCGAGTGGGTGTGGAGTCTGTCGACCCGATGAACCCTGGTGACAACGTTTTTAAACCACCTAGTAGCACAACTATCAGGCCTCTGACATGGTTTGAGTAACGACCACTATCAAAGACGTGCCCTCCGAAGCACGAAATCTTTTTCTTTTACGGACAATCAGGTGATTCAGCCTGCAATGTTCTAACCTAACTGGGGAAAAAATCACAAACTGATATATTCTCAAATATCAACTTTGTGTTTCCCCCCTGGGAATCGAACCTAGGACTTCCAATCGAACCTCCGGATCAGGAGTCCATGGCACTAGCCACTAGACCACGGAGGCAGTAAAAACTGATTGGCTCGAACTTAAAGTTCTAACTTTCAGTAACAAAATAAGTAACTTACAACAAGGCCAGGAAACTGAAACTTTTATAATTAAATGAGCAATTCAAGAGGATGATATATTTTTTTTATAAAATCTTTCTAAATACATAACCCAAAAAAATATAAAAAGCAAATAAACCACTCAGGTAAATTATTAAAAACGCTCATAGCTCCTAAGCTACTAAAAATCGCTGAAAGTACATGGGGGTAATTTGGATACCCCTTGACCTAAGGAATCTGATTTTTGACTTTGGACGTCACTCTTTGGGCCGCTCTGAATAATTTGCCAGCTGCATCTCCTCGCGGCCATGCTGTAAAAATCAGCTAAGGGATTCGAGGAGTTTCGTATTGTAATTTAGGGGCTGACAACCTGTCACTATATCAATATACAAATCTATCTTAAACAACCCACAAAACCTGTCAGACGGGGCAGAACGAGTCGTTGACGCTCTGCCTACCATGCCAATTTAGATTCTTTTGGTCCATACTAGGATACAAAAAAAATATATGGAAAGCACCTAAGAATACTTATTTTTATTTTGGAGCCCATTTTCATTTGATAACAGTCATATTCAGATTTTACGACAACTTGTTTCAGCCAAGAAATAATGAATTTATTTGATAGCAAAAGCTTAAGAATAGAATTTTATAAATAACTAGCAACCCGCCCCGGCTTCGCACGGAAATTATCAGTGTTTCTCCACAATATTATGCAAGTATTGTATATATAAACCTTCCTCTTGAAACACTCTATCCATTAAAAGAAACCGCATCAAAATCCGTTTCGTAGTTTGAAAGATTTATGCATACATAGGGATACAGGGACAGAGAAAGCGACTTTGTTTTATACTATGTAGTGATATTACTTATACCTAATATTTATGCACTGCCGAAAGATAAATCTGGTAGAGGTCGAGAGATAAGACCACCTTTCTCTATTCTAGCATGATTAAGATGTTTCTTTTACCTGTTTTTGTTTGAAAGAGCTTACTTTTCAAGTATCTAGTCCCATCGTTATCGAGTCAGGATATGATGAAATACCACATTTTGAAGCGACTCGTACATTTAATAGTGCATATGCTTTTTCATTGTTTGTAGACATTTTGTTTTTAATAAAATAATTTGAAGTGACTCAGAATTATGTTTTTAATTTTAGGAAAATATTTTACACCAATAATAATCGTCAGTAATTTTTCCATGTTGGCCTGGAAGCAAAAGAAAAACATATAATGTGCCAGCTGCATTTCCTCCCGGGCATGCTGTAAAAACCAGCTAAGGGATTCGAGGGTTTCAGTTTATTGTAATTTAGGCGATGGGCTGACAACTTGTCACTACAGCAATATACGAACAAATATAACTTAAATTACCCTCAAAACTTTGTCAGACGTGGCGGAACGACCTTCGTTTAGGTCGTTTACGCTTTGCCTACCCCATTAGGGATAAAGGCGTGATTATATGTATGTATGTAGTAATTTTTGGTAATTCGGGACGCTGCTACGGCGTAGCGATTGCTACAACAGCGTAGCTTGTCGTTTTTACCTACTTAAGTATTTGCTGAGATATACCTTACACCCTGTAAGGGACAGCGTCCTACAAACTAATAAGGGTGGCTCAGTCAACGACACTGAACAACTTCCACCAGGAAATTCTTTTAGGAAGTGAATAAAAGATTTTGGCTGTTCCATACAAATTGTCTGATCGAGGTGGACAATAACCCAAATTTTATTTTCACTTCCTGAAAGAATTTCTTCGTGGAAGTTGTTCAGTATCGTTGACTGAGCAACCCCTATCAGCTTGATAACACGCGGTAGATAAAAGCTTACATATAGGGCGTAGGTATTTTGATAAGATAAGGCATTTATTTTCAAGATTGCTGTGTGGTAGCGGCGTAGAATACTGCCACCCCATTTCTACTCATGGGGGTCGTAAGAGGCGACTGAGAGTTATATCTCCCCCCCTAAGAACCGTTAATCGGGGGAACACAACAGCATTCCCAAGGAGGGTTAGCGTCAGGCAGGCGGCCGGCTGTAAAATGTTCTGCCGAAACCTATTAGCAGTATGAACAGCACGAATAGACATATGAGCGATAGGACTAGGGCGTTCCCCGGAGGCGACGCGCAGGGGCAGCACCCGGCTCCTGTGGGAAATGGGCTAGGGTTGTTGCACCTTCCGCAGCGGGTGCAACGTAAGAAGCTAGCACGGAAAGAGAAGGAAGTAAGGTTGAGGTTAGCGAGTTGGAATGTAGGAACGATGACTGGAAGGGGAAGAGAGTTAGCGGATGTATTAAAGAGACGAAGGATAAACGTAGCTTGTTTGCAGGAGACTAAATGGAAAGGTGCGAGGGCTAGAGAGATTGGTGAAGGATATAAGTTTTACTACTGTGGAAGTGATGGAAAGCGAAATGGTGTTGGGATAGTGTTAGACAGTGAGTTGAAAGAAAATGTGATGGATGTTAAGCGTGTAAGTGACCGAGTGATTCTAGTGAGAACCATGCTAAATAATCTAGTTCTTAATATTGTTAGTGTGTATGCTCCACAAACAGGTTGTGATGACAGAGTGAAAGATAAATTTTGGGAGGATTTTGACAGCGTTATGATGAATGTTTCAGATGGGGAAGAGATTTTTATAGGAGGTGATTTTAATGCACATGTGGGACGAATGAAAGACGGTTTTGAAAGGGTACATGGAGGTTGGGGGTACGGAAGCCGAAATTTCGAGGGCGAGACTTTGTTGCAAACTGCTTCTGCCTTTGACCTGGCTATAACAAATACGTGGTTTAAAAAACGAGATCAACACCTCATAACATACAAGAGCGGCCACCACACGACTCAAATTGATTATTTTCTTATAAATAGGAACAAAATCAGTTGTGTCAAAGACTGCAAAGTGCTACCAGGCGAAGATTTAGTCTCACAACATCGGCTGTTACTACTGGAAGTTAAAGTTAATGTACAGACCAACAAAAACAGGAAACGACCCCCACCCAAAATAAAGTGGCATATGCTAGAAAAGAATGACTGTGCGAATGAATTCCGAGAGAAAGTAGTCACTAAAATGATAGAAATGAAGGACATGAATGGTAAAACGGTGAATGAGTGCTGGAATGAGATGGCTAGTTGTATAAGGAGTGTCGCGAAAGTTGTGTGTGGTGAGTCAAAAGGAAGAGGCATGATGAATAAAGAAACTTGGTGGTGGAATGAGGAAGTACAAAAGGAGTTGAGTGATAAAAAGAAGGCCTTCAAAGAGTGGCAGAATACGACTAGTGGAGATGATAGAATGAAAGAGCAGAAGAAAGTAAAATACACAGAATGCAAGAAGAGAGTTAAACGAGCAGTGGCCATTGCTAGAGCTGAGGCACAGGACAAACTGTATAAGTCATTAGACAAATCTGAAGGCCAGAAACAGCTCTACCGCATGGCAAAAATGAGAGAGAAGAATGCAAGGGACCTATCGCATGTAAAATGTATAAAAGATGAAACTGGGCGTGTTTTGACGAATGACGAAGAAATAAAAGAACGTTGGAAGATGTACTTTGAAAGGTTGATGAATGAAGAGAATGATTGGAGCGGTAATGTGAGGGACATACCGATAAATATTGGACTAGTGAGAGAAATTAGTGTGGATGAAGTTAAAATGGCTGTGCGAAGTATGAAAAATGGGAAATCGGTTGGGCCAGATGGAATACCAGTTGAAGTGTGGAAGTTATTGAGTACGGATGGTTGGGTGTGGCTGAGTTTATTTTTCGGTAAGTTGTTGCAAGAAGAGACGATCCCTGATGAATGGTGCAACAGTTTACTGGTGCCCATCTTTAAAAATAAGGGTGATGTGCAAGAGTGTAACAACTACCGAGGAATAAAGCTCATGTCACATACTATGAAAGTTTGGGAGAAAATAATAGAAAGAAGGATAAGAGAAGAGAGTGATATAACACAAAATCAGTTTGGGTTTATGCCAGGTCAAGGGACAACGGACGCCATTTTTGCACTTCGCATACTATGCGAAAAATACAAACGTGCTCACAAAAACTTGCACATGGTGTTCGTTGACCTTGAAAAGGCATACGATCGTGTACCCCGAGAGATTTTGTGGTGGGCTATGAAAGAGAAAGGCGTGCCTGGGAAGTATGTGGCGCTAATTCGTGCTATGTACGAAAAATCCTGTACTCGTGTCCGGTCAGCTGCAGGCACTAGTGACGAGTTCGGTGTGGCTGTAGGCTTACACCAAGGGTCGGCTCTAAGTCCTTACCTATTCCTGTTAATAATGGACGCCTTGACGTCGGATATTCAGGAAGAGGCACCCTGGTGTATGCTGTTCGCCGATGACATCGTTCTCGTCGGCGAAGATGGACTCGAGGTACAGAGCAGGTTGGGGAAATGGCAACAGAAACTGGAGAATGTAGGCTTGAAAATCAGCAGAACAAAAACGGAGTACATGTTCTGCGATTTCGGCGGTCTCTCCAGTCCTGTGGCTATGACCCTTGATAGGGTAGCATTACCGGTCTGCTCCGACTTCAAGTACCTCGGGTCACAAATTCAAGGAGATGGTGAGATAGGCAGAGCCGTTACGCACAGAATTAGCGCAGGATGGATGAAATGGCGACAGGTTACAGGAACAACTTGCGACCCCCGAATGCCCTTCAGGCTGAAAGGGAAAATCTATAAGAGCGTCATAAGACCTGTCGTCATGTATGGATCAGAGTGTTGGGCTATGAAAGTGATGGATGAAAGAAAACTTCATGCTGCGGAAATGCGAATGCTGAGATGGATGTGTGGAGTAACAAGAATGGATAAGATAAGGAATGAGTATATAAGAGGAAGTCTGAAAGTTGCGCCAATTACCGACAAAGTAAGAGGAAATCGTCTTGCGTGGTATGGCCATGTTATGCGGAGGGATGAAAGTCATATAGGCAAAAGGGTAATGAATTTGAATGTGGATGGATATGTTGGGAGAGGACGACCAAAGAAAAGATGGATGGACTGCGTGAAAGATGATATGTCTAAAACAGGTGTGAGTGTTGAATTGACGGCTGACAGGGATGAATGGAAGAAGAAAACGTACTGCGCCGACCCCAAGTAAATGGGATAAGGGCAAGCGAATGATGAAGGCATTTATTTTCAAGAATACATGTACAATAACAAAAGATCTTAGATATAAAAATACATACATATAATAACGCCTTTATCCCTCTTAATGGGGTAGGCAAAGCATAAACGACCTAAACAAAGGTCGTTCCGCTACGTCTGACAAAGTTTTGAGGGTTATTTAAGATAGATTTATAGGTATATTGCTATAGTGACAGGTTGTCAGCCCATCGCCTAAATTGATAAATACTGGATACCTTGAACCCTCGGATCCCTAAGCTGTTTTTACAGCATGCCCAGGAGGAAATTCAGCCGGCAAATTCTATGTTTTCTCTCGCTCCCAGTTAAGCATGGATGTTAAAAATTTAAATACAAATATAATGCATCAAATATTCGATCGAACAATCAGTGTGCAAAGTTTTATGACATTCATGCATGAGTGTCAACATAGTTAGTACAAAAGAAGTAAAATATTATGTACCGATATTTATCAAACCTAGAAATGGAAATGTCTTCTGCCAACCACATGCCAGGGACAAAAGAGTGAAGGGTATCTAATCTAGAAATCAGGTACCTAGATATCAGGCAGGTATTTCGAATCCAAAGAAGTACTATATTGCTGTAATTTTTATTTAAACTTGGAATATAATTTTTGCTACAAATATTTAGCTACATATTCAGTCAGATTTGGCTTTGGCACAGTTGGCTTTGTCAGCGTAATTGCAGCGGCCGGAAACTTCGTAGAAGGCGAACCTAGTGTATGGGGGCAGTCCCCAAGTGCGCTTTCGCAAGTGCCCCCAATGTCCCAAGTGTCCCCAGTGCCTCAAGTGCCCTCAGTACCCCAAGTCCTCTCCTACATTTTCGTGATGAGGAATAAAAGGTCGATTCCATCATGAACATCATTAAGAGGTAAAGATGAGATATAAGAAAAGATGAGATAGGTATTTAGAGAACAAAGAAGTCTTATTTGATGTGATAATATTTATTGAAAGCTTGAATACAATTTTACTACAGATAGACTTTACTTAGAGTCTGTTTAAACAACCTTGGCAGCAGCACAATGGACATTGTCAGCATCAATGCAGTGGCCGGAAGCCTCGTCGAAGGCGAACCCAGCGTCGCAGGTAAGCAGGCGGGGGTGGCCCTTATCACACGAGTAGAAGGCGAAGCAGTCGCCTTCGTACCTGGAACAGGAAAACTTACTTTTAACACAGTATAAGCAATAGTGACATCCAGAAGTATCAGTCTCTAAAGACATCATCGTCATCTTCGCTAATAGCCGTTCACGTTGTTCAGAACATCAAGGCAAGGATCTTAACAACAATCAGTCCAGCGCCATACTACGTCATCTAGAATACTACTTCATGTAGTGAAATGGTTTGATCACTTACTTGTAGTTGACAATTTCGAGGGGCTCGCCATTGTCACCCAGAGGGGCCGGTGGGCACTGGAAGTTCAGGAAATCTGAAATAAAAAAACTTGTATCAGTAAGAAAGAAAAACTAGGTAAAGGAAGAGAAGAAGAAAATATACTATATAGAACATAGAAGATAGGAAGGAGAGATACCTTCAGCCCTGCAGGAAGGCACAAGGTCAGGCCAGTCGCAGCGAGCGTTCTGAGGGTTGAAGGCGAGGCCAGGGGGGCACATCATCTCGATGGCCTGGCCGTCCACGCACATGCGGTATTGTCCGCAGTTGTTGGGTCCAGCCTGGGGAGACGCGAAGAACCCGTACTGGTGTGGGCAATCAGCTGTGGGCTTGGCAGGCTCTGAAAGGCAAGGATCAAATGTTTAAGGGCGGTAGTACACAATGCAAGCTTGCGGATAGGAAGCACTTGTGCAGGTTGTGTGCATCAGAAAGCTGACTAGCTAGCAGCTTGCAGAACCAGAGAAAGTATGTAGGTCAGTTTTACGTCAGTCTTGAATCATAGCAGTTATCTGAATTAACTTGATGCCTATGATGACGTGACGATCTTAATGTTCGGGCCTCGATCAGAAATTAGTTTTTTTCTGTTTTGTTACTTAGGAGGAGCAGGTCACTGATGAAATTGCAATAACTTACGAGGTTTGCGGTCTCCTTCGCAAATTACGTCCATGGGGTAGCTGCAAGGGTACTCAGGCCAGACCGCCCGAGGGTTGAAGTGGAGGCCGTCGGGGCAGAGCATCTCAGCCGGCTGGAATTCCTGTAAACAAGGTTTAGAAAGAAACTGTTACCTACATTTGCCTCCAACGAGACAAGAAAGACGAAGATGGAATTAAGATTTAGAACATCTTTGTGCCTTTCTTGTTCCGTCCTTTATGCTGTAAGCGCTGTACTTCACAACCGTCACATGAAAATGATTGTACGACCATGCGATCAAACATTATACTGATGATCGTGCGACCATACGATGCGTCAAAATATATTTTCGTCGCACGATCAAATTGCACGGCAGCATCATCGGACCGATGTCAATACGTCAACCCTTTACCCTATGTCGGTAAGTACCATGATATAACACGATAATATAACACTATATTGTGGAGGTTGGTGGGTATGAATTGGTACCTATAGGTAAAGGTAAAGACACTTACTTTGCATTCGTAGTACGCATCGCAGCTTTGCTCTATAGGGTAGAAAGAGTTCCGCGATTGGCAGATTCCACTAGCAGCTATGGCGGCGTTGGCGAAGCCTGATGATGAAGGGTAAATTATTTAGGTTATACCGGCTGAAAACTAGTTTAAATTTTATTATTATTATGTATGTCTGACCTTATCTAGGGACCATAGAGTCCCGGACTTTTAGAAGGCGTGCGTAGGGCCGAACCCAACACGTAGAGGCCCTTTAAGACAACTTAAATATTAGTAATGTGACACTAGCCGGTGGTTATCCCTGTATGCACTATAGAAGTATTATACATACATACATATAATCACGCCTTTATCCCTAATGGGGTAGGCAGAGCGTAAACGACCTAAACAAAGGCCGTTCCACCACGTCTGACAAACTCTTGAGGGCGATTCAAGAAAGATTTGTACGTATATTGCTGTAGTGACAGGTTGTCGGCCCATCGCTTAAATTACAATATACTGAAACCCTCAGATCCCTTAGCTGGTTTTTACAGCATGCTCGGGAGGAAATGCAGCTGGCACATTCTGTGTTTTTCTCTCACTCCCAGTCCAGCATGGAAGATAGAAGTATTATTACAATGACTATCCAATTTGATCCCACTGCTGCCTAGTTTAAATAAAAATTATTAAAGTACTTACAAACAGCTCCTAGTAGGCAGATCAGTGAAGAAATAATACCGTTCATTGTTGTTTTTTTTGTGTCTTCAATTGGTCGATGAATGGTTGACTGATAACAAACCTTCACTAATGTTACATTTTATACCAACATCGCAATTATTGTAAACTAATTTGCGGTTTATTAACATCACTTACAATTTACGGTTAAATTGGTGTCTAAAATACTTTATGATTGACTAGCTTTCCGCATCGCGGTTTCACCTACAGCTAAAAGAGTTATCTAATGGCAATTTTTTACAGCATAAACACAAAAAAGGACTTTCAAGCATTTTTACAGATTCGTTCGTTTCTCAAGGAAAGAAAATTTAAAAACGCTGATACACATGTTAATTATTATTTTATCATTAGCCAAACAAAAAATTGGAAGATCCTAAGTTTATAATCGACGGAATTTCCATACAATTTTTTTATCGACCATTTAACCCTTTTAGGGATAGAAAACTCAAAAACGCTGATACATGTGTCTATTAACTTTTAGTCAAGCCTAAACACAAAATTGGTAGATCCTAACTTCAAAATTTACTGAATTTCCATACAAATTTCCATCCACTATTTAACCTCCTAGGAAGTGAAAAATTCAAAAGCTCTGAAGTATGTGTCAATATTTTTATTTATCACTAGCTGTGCCCGCGACTCCGTACGCGTGGTGGTTATGATTTTAAACAGCGATGTATTTTTTGTTTTAAATTTTACATAATTGGGATAGAATACAGTCTTACATTACACCTATGCGAGCATAATACATTATAGTAAGTATTCTATGTACCTGTCTACTCAAATATGGAAGGATTTGTGTTACCTAACGGTTGTTTCTTTGTTTCCATTTCTTTTTTTTGGGATCAATTAATTATATACAAAATATCATGATACATTTTTTTGTTAAATTTGTCATTAAACTATTGAATAATTAAGATTATTTACAACTTACGTTTTTTAATAAACAAAAAGTTAACTTATATATGATGTATAGCTGTGCCCCGCGGCTTCGTACGCTCGGTTTGTAGGGTAAACACGCAGTGTCGAACATACTGAGGTACTTACTCAATATATAATGGTTTGCGTGATTATTTCTAACCTGGGCTAGACACCAGGTAATTAAAAAAACTCAGTCAAATAAAGCTGCCTACCCCATTAGGGATAAAGGCGTGATTATATGTATGTATGTCAAATAAAAAGTCCTTTTAAAATCGGTTAAAAACGATCAGAGTTCAATTTCCTGCCTACCCCCTAAGTCAGGTGGCGTTATTATTTGTATCGTAACTTTGAGTTTAAATAATGCTTAGTCAAACAAAAAAGTTCCATAAAAATCGGTTAAAAACGACCGGAATTCAATTTCCTACCTACCGCCTAAGTCATGAGGCCTGATTATTTGTATCGTAACTTACTTACTCAATATTAAAATGGTTTGCGTGATTATTTCTAACTTAGGCTGGGCATACATACATACATATAATCACGCCTTTATCCTTAATGGGTAGGCAGAGCGTAAACGACCTAAACAAAGGTCGTCCCGCCACGTCTGACAAAGTTTTGAGGGTTATTTAAGATAGAAGTATAGGTATATTGCTGTAGTGACAGGTTGTCAGCCCATCGCCTAAATTACAATATACTGTAACCCTCGGATCCTTTAGCTGTTTTTTACAGCATGCCCGGGAGGAAATGCAGCTGGCACATTCTATGTTTTTCCCTCGTTCCCAGATCAGCATGGAAGAAATGGCAGCATGGAAGCATAGGCTGGACACCAGGGAATAAAAAATATTCAGGCAAATAAAAAGTCCCTTAAAGATCGGTTAAAAACGATCACAATTTACTGCCTACCCCCTAAGTCAGGTGGTGTGATTATTTGTATCGTTACTTTGAGTTTAAGTAATGCTCAGTCCAACAAAAAAAGTTCCATTAAAATCGGTTAAAACCGACCGAAATTCAATTTCGTACCTACCTCTTAAGTCATGAGGCGTGATTATTTGTGTCGTAACTTTGATTTTAAATAATGCTTAGTCGAATAAAAAAGTTCCATAAAAATCGGTTAAGAAACAGCCAAACTTCAATTTCCTGCCTACTCCCTAAGTAAGGTAGAGTGATTTTAGGTATCTTATATTACAATATACTGAAACCCACGGATCCCTTAGCTGGATCTTACAGCATGCCCGGGAGGAAATGCAGCTGGCACATTCTATGTTTTTTCTCGCTCCCAGACCAGCATGGAAGTCCATAAATCCAATATAGTTAATAATGCCTGCTGCATTTTTTTTTTGTAAAAATATTTAATGTACAGACACAACCCTTCTAGAGATTTATTATATGTATAGATGTAGATAAGATTAAACACAAAATGGGAAGATCCTAACTTCAAAATTGACGGAATTACCATCCAAACTTTCATCCCCTATTTAAGCCTTTCAGGGGCGTAAAATAAAAAAACGCTGAAATACGTGTTCATAATTTTTTGATCTTTAGACTAAATACAATATTGGAAGATCCTACCATCAAAATTGACGGAATATCCATACAAACTTCCATCCCTTATTTGACCCTCTAGGGGTGGAAAATACAAAAACACTGAAACACGTGTTTATTACTTTTTTTATACATACATACATACATAAATCACGCCTTTATCCCTTACGGGGTAGGCAGAGCGTTTAACGCCTCGTAAAGGGCGCTTTCGCCACGTCTGACAAAAATTGAGGGCAATTTTAGATTGTAATATGTATTGCTTTAGTGACAGGTTGCCAGCCCATCGCCTAAATTACAATACACTGTAACCCTCGAGTCCCTTTTGCTGACTTCAACAGCATGCCCGGGAGGAAGGGCAGCTGGAACATGCTATGTTTTTCTATCTCTCCCAGTCCAGCATGGAAGAAATACTTTTTTTATCTTCAGAGTAAATACAAAATTGGAAGATCCTACCATCAAAATTGACGGAATATCCATACAAACTTCCATCCCCTATTTGACCCTCTAGGGGTGGACAATACAATAACACTGAAACACGTGTTAATTTTTTTTTTATCTTAAGACTAATTACAAAATTGGAAGGTCCTACCTACAATGAGGAATATCCATACAAACTTCCATTTCCTATTTTTGACTCCTTTAAATTATCCAAGAATTAAAAACAAATATAGTATGAAATTTCTTGTTAGAAATAAGTTGTGCCTGTTGTGTCTTTGTTTTTTATGCCCTGTTTTTTTATGATGTTTTTGTGTACAATAAATTGTTATAAATGAATAAAATTCTAAAATCCTTTCTTAGTGGTAGGTTGCGTTATGAAAGGAACCTGCTCTCCAAATTTTACGATTCTAGCTATAGTAGTTTAGGCTCTGCGTTGATGAATCAGACAGTCAGTAAGTACAAACGATTTTATAAGTTTAGATTTAATTATACATACATACATACATATTGTCACGCCTTTATCCCTTATGGGGTAGCCAAAACGTAAACGACCTAAACAAAGGTCATTCCGCCACGTCTGACAAAGTTTAAAGAGTTTTTTAAGATAGATTTGTTGGTATATTGCTGTAGTGACAGGTTGTCAGCCCATCGCCTAATTTGCAATATACTGAAACCCTCGGATCCCTTAGCTGATGCATGCCCGGGAGGAAATGCAGCTGGCACATTCTATGTTTTTCTTTCGCTCCCGGTCCAGCACGGAAGAAAGATAGATTCAATTATGGACAAATTATCATATCTTTTCAATGCATAATTTGTACAATATTAATAACTTTACTTTACATTCTGGTTGATTCGGTGGGTAGTTCTCCTTATTGACGGAAATGACACGAGTATGTTCCGCGATAAAACATTACATTAGAATAATTTTACAGCTACAAGCTTTTAAATGTAAATAGTATATAGCTTTTTGGATGTTGTTGTTGTTGTGCTCAGGGTACCCCACTGGTACAAAGGGCCTTCACAAGCTTTCTCCATTCTCCCCTATCTTGTGGCTTCCTCCCACGTCAATCATAGTCTTGATTTCGCTCTCTATGGTTCGTCGCCAGGTGTGCGCGGGTCGACCAGGTCTTCTTCTGCCGCTCGGCTGCCACTCAAATGCTATCGAGCAGCAGCCGGAAACCTCGTCAAAGGCGAACCCAGTGTCCCCAGTGCCCCCAGTGCCCCATACGATGCCTTAAGTGCGATTTCACAAGTGCCCCCAGGCACACAAGTGGATACAATGCCTATAGTGCCCCAAATGCCCCCAGTTCCTCAAGTGCGCTGAATGCCCTAAGTCCTCTCCTATATTTCCGTGATAAGAGATGAAAGGTCGATTCCATCATGATTTTCCGCTTTCTGTTTGTACAATTTCTATACCCAAAGGTTGCCTGGTAGAAATTGCTGCTTTAGCAATAAGGCCGCCTATATTGTACTGTCACGTTTGTTCCTTTTTATTTCTGTTGTATGTGTTTCTTTGTGCAATAAAGAATTTTGTATTGTATTGTATTGTATGATCATCATTAAAAGGTAGAGATGAGATAGGTATTTTGAGAACAAAAATGTCTTTATATAATGTGGTATTAGACTTTACTTCAAGTCTATTTAAACAGCCTTGGCATCAGCACAATGGACTTTGTCAGCATCGATGCAGCGGCCGGAAGCCTCGTCGAAGGCGAACCCAGCGTTGCAGGTGAGCAGGCGGCGGTGGTCCTTCTCTCACGAGCCGACAACACAAGTGCCCTCAGTGCCCCAAATTGATCTAGTGTCCCAAGTACTCCTAGTGCCCCCAGTGCCTCAAGTGTCCTCAGTGCCATCCAGTGCCTCAAGTTTCCTTAGTGCCCCCAGTGGATCAAGATCATTCTTCCATGCTGGACTGGGAGAGATAGAAAAACATAGAATGTTCCAGTTGCCCTTCCTCCCGGGCATGCTGTATAAGTCAGCAAAAGGGACTGGAGAGTTACAGTGTATTGTAATTTAGGCGATGGGCTGACAACTTGTCACTATAGCAATACACATTACAATCTAAAATTGCCCTCAATTTTTGTCAGACGTGGCGAAAGCGCCTTTTAAGAGGCGTTTAACGCTCTGCCTACCCAGTAAGGGATAAAGGCGTGATTTTATGTATGTATGTATGTGGATCAAGTACCCTCAGTGCCCCCAGTGCTCTCAGTGCTCCCAGTACTCCCAGTACTCCAAGTGCCACCAGTGCCCAAGCGATTTAAGTGCCCCTAGTGCCTCATGTGCCCTAAGTGCCCTAAGTGCCCTCAGTACCCCCAGTGTTCTCAGTGCCCTCCGTACCTCAAGTGCCACCAGTGCCCCAAGCGGTTTAAGTACCCCTAGTGCCCGTAGTGCCTCCAGTGCCTCCAGTGCCCCAAGTCATCTGCCAAATTTCTTTGATAAGGAATAAAAGGATTCCATCATGATCATCAGTAAGAGGTAGAAATGATGTAGGTATTTTGAGAAAGCAGAAAACATTTAATAAGATAATATTTATTAAAACTTTGAATACAAATTTGCTACAGCCTTTACTAAGAGTTTATTTAAACAGCCTTGGCATCAGCACAGTGGACTTTGTCAGCATCAATGCAGCGGCCTGAAGCCTAGTCGTAGGCGAACCCAGCGTCACAGGTAAGCAGCCGGGGGTGGCCCTACTTACACGTGTAGAAGCCGAAACACAAGTGTCGCCAGTTCCCCAAGTGGATTGCCCCAAGTACTCCTAGTGACCCCAGTGCCTCAAGTGTCTTTATTTCCCCCAGTGCCCCAAGTGCCCCCAGGGCTCCAAGTCCTCTACGAAATTTCCCTAATGAGGTATAAAAGGATTTCATCATGATTATTATTAAGATATAAATATGAGATAGGTATTTCGAGAACAAAGGAGTCTTATATGATGTGGTATTATTTATTAACACCTTTAATATTTTTTTTCTATAGATTGACTTTACTTAGAGTCTATTTAAATAAGCTTAGCAGCAGCACAATGGACTTTGTCAGCATCAATGCAGTGACCGGAAGCCTCGTCGAAGGCGAATCCAGCGTCGCAGGTAAGCAGGCGGGGGTGGCCCTTATCACATGAGTAGAAGGCGAAGCAGTCGCCTTCGTACCTGGTACAGAAAATCTTACTTTTAACACAGAATAAGCAATAGTGCTAACATCCAGAAGTATCAGTCTCTAAAGACATCATCGTCGTTCACTGCAGAACATAGGCCAAGGCAAGGAAGGATCTTAACAACAATCAGTCCAGCGCCATACTACAGTCTAGAATACCACTTCATATAGCGATATGGTTTGATCACTTACTTGTAGTTCACAATTTCGAGGGGCTCGCCATTGTCACCCAGAGGGGCCGGTGGGCACTGGAAGTTCAGGAAATCTGAAATAAAAAAACTCGTATCAGTAAGAAAGAAAAACTAGGTAAAGGAACAGAAGAAGAAAATATAGTATATAGAACATAGAAGAGAGGAAGGAGAGATACCTTCAGCCCTGCAGGAAGGCACAAGGTCAGGCCAGTCGCAGCGAGCGTTCTGAGGGTTGAAGGCGAGGCCAGGGGGGCACATCATCTCGATGGCCTGGCCGTCCACGCACATGCGGTATTGTCCGCAGTTGTTGGGTCCAGCCTGGGGAGACGCGAAGAAACCGTACTGGTGCGGGCAGTCAGCTGTAGGCTTGGCAGGCTCTGGAAGGCAAGGATCAAAAGTTTAAGGGTGCTTATACACAATGCAAGCTTGCAAATAGGAAGGTAGCAGTTTGCAGAACCACAGAAAGTATGTAGGTCAGATTTACGTCAGTCTTGAATCGTGACAGTTATCTGAATTAACTTGATGCTTTTGATGACGTGACGATCTTAATATTTGAGCCTCGTTCGGAAATTCAGCAGGTCACTGATGAAATGGCAATAACTTACGTGGTATGCGGTCTCCTTCGCAAATTACGTCCATGGGGTAGCTGCAAGGGTACTCAGGCCAGACCGCCCGAGGGTTGAAGTGGAGGCCGTCGGGGCAGAGCATCTCAGCCGGTTGGAATTCCTGTTAACAAGATTTTGTAAAAAAAACTGTTACCTACATTTGCCTCCAACGAGCAAGAAAGACGAAGATGGAATTAAGATCTAGAACATCTTTGTGCCTTTCTTGTTCCGTCCTTTATGCTGTAAGACGCTGTACTTATGTCATTGTGTGATGTTGTAACAGTCACATGAAAATGATCGTACGACCATGCGATGCGTTAAAATATATTTTTGTCGCACGAGCATATCGCATGGCAGCATCAACGGACCATAATTGCCTCCGTGGTCTAGATTTATCACTTTGTTAGGTTTTCCCCAGTTTGGTTAGGCTGAATCACCTGATTGTCTGAAAAGAAAAATGACTCTATGCTTTGGAGGGCACGTTAAGCCGTCGGTCTGGGACTCTGTCTTTGATAGTGGTCGTTACTCCAACCACGTCAGAGTCCTAATAGCTGTAATAGGCGGATTGAAAACTCTGATACCAGGGTTCATAGGGTCGTTTGACTCGAGAATCCACTCGCTAAGAAGATCATCGGGCCGACGTAAGGACCATGATATAGCACCATATTATAAAGGTGGGTAAGGTACAGGTAAAGACTTACTTTGCATTCGTAGTACGCGTCGCAGCTTTGCTGTATGGGGTAGAAGGAGTTCCGCGATAGGCAGATTCCACTAGCAGTAATGGCGGCGTTTGCGAAACCTGACGAGGAAGGGTAAATTATTTAGATTATACCGGGTGAAAACTAGTTTAAATATACTTACATATAATCACGCCTTTATCCGTAATAGGGTAGGCAGAGCGTAAACGACCTTAACAAAGGTCGCTGGGCCACGTCTGACAAAGTTTTGAGGGGAGGAGGGATAGATTTGTAAGTATATTGCTATAGTGACAGATTTCAGCCCATCGCCTAAAATGCAATATACTGCAACCCTCGGATCCCTTAGCTGGTTTTTTCAGCATGTCCGGGAGAAGATGCAGCTTGCGCATTCTATGTTTTTTCTCTCGCTGCCAGTCCAGCATGAAAGTAGTTTAAATATAACGTATTAAAGTACTTACAAACAGCTCCAAGTAGGCAGACCAGGGAAGAAGTAAAAGCGTTCATTGTTGTTTTTTTGTGTCTTCCCTTAGTTGATGAAAGTTTGACTGATAACAAACCTTCACTGATGTTACATTTTATACCAATATCGCAATTATTGTAAACTAATTTGTGGTTTACTAAAATCACTTACAGTTTACGGTTAAACTGGTGTCTAGAATACTTTATTACTGATTCAATTATGGACAAATTGTCATAACTTTTTAATGCATATTTTTATTTACAATTTAATTAATTCACATTAGATTTTGGTTGATTTGGTACTTAACTTTAATTGTCTCAATAGATGATAGTTTTTTCTTGTCAATAGTGAGACTTGCTGATTTCGGTTAATTAAAATTTAGGCGATGGGCTGACATTTCGCCTCTACTTCGGAAATACTTATCAAAGTTTGTTTTCACAAAATATTTACATAGTTTTAACAAAAACATCTTTGAAACCGTGGTCTCTATTTCATAGTACCTACTATCGGAAATACGTCAAAGTTTGTCGTACGTATTTGTGTGAATAAAATGCTTTATAAGGTAATGAAACAAAACCACGTAAGTAAATTTTCCTGTGTCTATAATTATTGTAGGTATTTAAAATTCCAAGCACAAAGTATTTGTAAAATATTTACATAGTTTTAACAAAAACATCTTTGAAAACGTTGACTCTTAAAGACTAGCAAAATGTTTATTAATCTCACGTAATCTATTTAAATTTACAAGTTCACAATATGGGTCATATGTTGAATGCTAAATAATCTTTGTTTATGGTAAGTGATATTTTAGGTATTTGTAGATCAACACGTATTGGAAAAACCACTATCATACGCTGAGTAAAGAACTGTTTGTTTAATATGTTTGAGTTGTAAATAAGGTAACTTTTATTAGTGACCTAATTCGAGCTATGAGTATATTCCTGAGGGTGAGTTGTTTGCAAAGATCACTAGTACAAGTTACCTACCCTATTTATGTGACAGCCAACAGAACATAACTGGTTGGCAAGATCTCACTACAAAAGTTTACTGTTGTACTGCTGTAGTTCTAAAAGTAGCATAAATCTTAAACTAATGACTAAATCAGTATTGTCTTCTTTTATTCTTGTTGGGAATAGCATCGATCTCCACTTGCTTGGCAACCCTCTGTCTCTCAGCATCACGGGAGGCAGCAGAAGCGGCGCGAAGCTCCTGAGGGCAGGAGGCTACTTCGTCTGCGCCTACGCAGCTTGATGTTAGCTCGTCGAAGGCGTTTTCTCCGCCGCAGGACAGAGCGCGAGGACGGCCCTCAATGCAGATGAAGTATTTTTGGCAGTCAGCGTCGGACCTGTGAAGATGATAGGGTTCTTTAGGATCTAGGTACAGATATGCAACATCTCCGTTTAACAACATCAATTTTCTTGAATATTGTTATTATACATAGTTATTGATTGAGCCCGATGGTGTAGTAGCTGCTTCCTGAGCAGCATGGTTCGAAACGCACCACGTACCAATGTGTTTTTATGTTTTAGATTTTAATATGTACGTTTATTCGGCGCTTTCGAAAGGCACGTTAAGCTGTTGGTCCCGGTTAATATCGTTTAATACCGTAGATATTAGTTGTTAAGCCATGTCAAAGGTCAGAGATAAGCATTGGCGGCTTGAAAACCTAATCTAGGATAGGGTCTGGTCTCCCGTCTGGGTTTCGGAGGTTAGATGGCAGTCACTCTGTAAAAATCCAGTACCCTCGTTCAATCCCTTAGATAAGGTAGCCGACCACGTGAGATATGGGATAAGGCTAGGATGATGATAAGTACATAGTTACATAGTGTAAATCTGTCGATACCGTAGCGTAGACATTTTTGCTAATATAAAGAGTCATTATGTGAATTATGATTTGAAAGCAGATTATAAAGCAATGGCATTTTTGTTGTTTAAGGCTCGTATTTATAAAGCGATCTCAATATTGAAAGCAATATTAAGTTTGGATTTGACAGGTCGTTTTGTACTGAAATGAAATTTCTGATGCGAATTCAAACTAGATGTCAGACTCGAGAGCTGATTATAAATACTGGCCTAAATAGCACAGCCTAAACATACAATTTTACATTTACTTAATGATTTAAAAGCTCTTATCAAACTAAAATGCTATTCAAGATTTGACTATATTGACAAACATGATGTATGTCAAATGAATACTTTACTTTATTTTAGAAAGAAAGAAAGAAAGAAAGAAAGAAAGAAAGAAAGAAAGAAAGAAAGAAAGAAAGAAAGAAAGAAAGAAAGAAAGAAACAAAGAAACAAAGAAAGAAAGAAAGAAAGAAAGAAAGAAAGAAAGAAAGAAAGAAAGAAAGAAAGAAAGAAAGAAAGAAAGATGGAAAGAAAGAAAGAAAGAAAGAAAGAAAGAAAATAATTTTATTATACATACATGCCGTCTACCATTAGAAAGTTATTAATCAGCATTAAAGTTTCTTCATATTTATTTGAAGGCTTACAAATAAGTCAGCACCTATTTCAAAACATCAACACTCATACAATTTCCAGCAGGCCAAAGGGTAACGAATCTAGGATGGTCCCATTAAACAAAAGACATACGAGATGTTATATAAAACCTGTGGTATTTCTAACACCGAGGTTATATAACCACAAGGTCATATAAGCTGACATTTAAACACGGCTGGTGACCGCGACTATTAAGCAACTGGTTTCTAGAAGTAATATTACATCAATTTAATGCGAGATCCATCACTTTACCACATTGTTAGAGATATGGCATTTTATCGTGTTCTGGTCATTGGGTGCTAATACGTTGATAGTAGTGACATTTGTTGGTCAATAAAACATTTAACACATTTTCACTTTCATTTTATAACATATAAAATGGTGCACAAACTCTTAACTTTGTTTCTTTAAACTCAGTAAGTCTTTTTACCTGATGTAATGCTACGTTTCTTCCATGCTGGACTGGGAGCGAGAGAAAAACATAGAATGTGCCAGCTGCATTTCCTTCCGGGCATGTATAAAAACCAGCTAAGGGATCCGAGAGTTTCAGTATATTACAATTTCGGCGATTGGCTGCCAATTTGTCACTACAGCAATATAGGTAGGTACGTACCTACAAATCTATTTTAAATAATCCTTAAAATTATGTCAGACGTGGCGAAACGATCTTTGTTTAGGTCGTTTTACGCTCTGCCTAACCCATTAGTTATAAGGGCGTGATTATATGTAGGTATGTATGTAATTCTACGTACCTGTAAAATCTGTATCCTGCAGGTGGGCCCAGCTCTTTGGAGATAGGCACTTCAGGGCATCTGAATCCAAGGAAAGCTGAAATGAAATAAAGTCTTGGTTTTAATGTGTGTTATCCAGGTATTTTTTCTGGGCTGGCACAACTATGTCTGAGGGGGGGGTGTACAAGTATGTCTTGTGAATCTAAGTATGTACTATGATGGAACCTCTACATTACAAAAAAACACCGTTCCACCGTAAATCCGCCCTGGTTATCATCTTGTGTATTTATTTTCATGGACAGTAGAGACGTAAAATGAAAAGTTACGCCTTGCTTTGCTAGGTCACGAAGTAAAGATTTTCAATAAGCAATATCATGGAAGTATAATCAAAAATCATGTATCCAACATCTATGACATCTATCTGTGCCTAATGTTATATTATTTGAGAATAATTTTATATCTTTGTCATGGACATATTGGATGCAAGAACTTAACTAATATCAATCGGTAAAGTTCACCTATCTCTATTATTACCAACTACATAATTATTAGCTACCTAACACGTTTTACTCTCACGTGCCAATCTCTGAGGTCACGTGTTAACCTGTTGAAAGAGCCTTAAGAAGCTAAGCTATCATTGCTAAGAGCATTAAGGCACAGGTCAAGCTTATTGCTTAATGTTAGCAGAGGATCAGTCGGTACGGTCTACAACACGATCTTCATAAATAAAAGAAAGGGCAAACGAGTAATCAGGCCGCTTATACGGGGTGTTACAAATATATGTTTTTTGATGAATTATATGTTAAAGTCGGTCGTCAATGGGATTACCTTCTTCTTCTTAGCGAGTGGATTCTCGAGTCGAACAACGGTCCGATGAACCCTGGTGTCAGAGTTTCCAAACCGCCTAGTAGCACAGCTATTAGGCCTCTGACATGGTTTTGAGTAACGACCGCTATCAAATTCAGCGACCGGTACCGATGGTTTAACGTGCCCTCCGACGCACGGAATCCTTTTACTTCTCGTACAATCAGGTAATTCAGCCTGCAATATCCTAACCAAACTGCGGAAAACCTCACAAAGTGATAAATTGACAAATATAAACTTTGTGTTTCCCTCCTGGGAATCGAACCTGGAAATCGGATTACCTATAGGTAAGGTACCTAAGAGATGTGAATTGTACAGAATAGTAAAAAACTTGACACTTATTTTTGGGGAATCATATTATATAGACCTGTAAGTACCAATATTTTAATTAGAAATGTCTCTTATTTCTATACTCTAGGTCAACAGGGACAAAGTGAACGATGGAGCGAGCTTGCCCAGAAGAATTGTCTTCAATAGTAATGTATCAAATTAAACTCAAGTGTATTTTCTAACACCGTGTATTTTAACCAACGAAAGTTCAAGGACTAAACTTCGGCGACCTCATCGAGCCAGTCGCACCTATAGGTCTCAGAGTTGAACGCCAGACCATCAGGGCAGACCTGGTCGAACCCTACTCCGTTCACGCAGTTCCTGAAGGCACCGCTGTTTTTGGCATCTCCAGTTCTAAAGATGGCACACTAGTGAAGACATTTAGTAATGAAAGTTCAAGGACTAACCTTCGGCATCACAATCGGCAACCTCATCGGGCCAATCGCACCTGTAGGTCTCAGAATTGAACGCTAGACCCTCAGGGCAGACCTGGTCGAAGCCTACTCCGTTCACGCAGTTCCTGAAGGTACCACAGTTCTGGGCGTCTCCAGTTCTGAAGATGGCGAACTGATGGGGACAGTCTTCTGTGGGTTGGGCCGGTTCTGTAAAATAAATAATAATAAATTAAGTAAAGGACGATTTTCAAAATCTCCCAGAATGTTCTATTTAGGATGCCATGGACTGATATACGCATAACCAAGCTCAAATATATAATATTTATCATTTAAGGCATCTGCCCAAACTCTGATGTGGTTTACATTTTAATAGCTAAAGAATAAACTATTCTGCGATCCTATCGTCAACAATTTATACAATTTTGCGCCTAGAAATAAAATACCTATTATCTATCAATAAATCTTTAGTTTGCCTGCTAAAGTTCATTTAGCATAGTTTATAAATGGATTAACGGCTTAGTAAATTCACATCAATAAAAATCGTATATTTCGAATACTTCCTAATAGTTCAAGCAGCTAATCACATCATTCGATGACCATCATCACCGCTGACATTTACTATTTTATTATTTTCTTTGCATAAATGATCATTTTATTACATGAATAATCATAATGATTATTATTTATTTGCCCTTGCCACTGGCTATTGGTCATGTTCTTGCTTTTTACTGACCTTGACAAATAGGATCTTCGAAGATGCTTACAAAATTTAGATTTATGAGAATACGACCGTTTTATATATACAAATCAGCGAATCTGAGAAATCTTTCAACGAGTAAGGTTTTTTTACTCTTTTTACCTGTTTCAAAGTGATTGGGCTGATCAGTGACTTCCAAAGAAAAACCCCGACCTTATACATATTTGCAAATACATTTGGCAGATATTTATTTAATGTGTGTATTGAGTCTCACTATCATCTGAGCTACCAAATGGGAGATAAGTATTTAAAAAGAAAAGTGTACTTACGAGGCGCAGACCGTTCCAAACATTGTACCTCATTGGGGTACTGACAAGGGTATACGTTGAAGTTCACGTTGGGATTGAAGAGTAGACCATCTGGACACAGCTTCTCTTCTGCCGTTCCATTCTGTGATATTAATTTAAAAAATATATAATTATGATTTAATTGTGAACGCGTTGATGTCTTCTGTATTGACGAATTATTATAAAGTTGTATAATAATAAAACGTTAGCGTAGTTTTGTATAAAAATATAATTGTAGAATCACTGTGCAATATGTAGAATCTTGAAAGAAAATCTATGATGAGAATCATCCTTGACATTAAAAACCGGAACCAAGATAAGAAATCTAAGGCCCGTATTGATAAACAAGACTTGAGACTGACAGCTAGTTTCAGTTAGTATCAGAAATGTCATTTTAGTACAATGTGGCCTGTCAAATCCATACTTAATTTTGCTTTCAATGTAGAGATCGCTTTATAAATACGAGCCTAATTTTTTTACCTATATAATGTGTTTGATTATTTATTGTTCTTCTATTTGATTTGATTTGTGTTTGATTATTTATTTATTTGTTCTTTGCTTGATTGATTATGAATTACTCGTAATACTTATTTTAAATTCATGACTCCTTGCAGCAGTTAAAAACATTTACATGACTTGTTATATCAATAAAGATCCTTCAACTTACAATACATTATATATACCGAGTGTAAGGGACAGCGTCCCGTAAACTCATCGAGGTTGCTCAGTCAACGAAACTGAACAACTATTAATAGAAAGTCTCTTCAGGAAATAAAAAATAAGAAAAGGGATAAAGGCGTGATTATATGTATGTATAAAAATAAATTGCTTTGCCATACAAACTGTCTGATTCAGGTGGTTATTTTGTATGGGAAAGTCAATTTTATTTTCATCTCAAGAAATAATTTCCTGGCGAAAGTTGTTCAGTTTCATTGACTGAGGATGCAGTTTGCGGGTTGCTGTCCCTTACACCCGGTATCTGTCGCAGCTTCCAGGTACTGGAGACCTTTCGTTGGCTTCCCTGCACGACGCAGCATGTCCAGCTGTCTGCCTAGCAGGCTGATGGTGCTGTTGAGGGCATTACTGCTGACCTTGGCTCTAGTACTGATTCTGCTGGCATTGCTTTTGATCCGACTGGTCATAATTATTAAAAAATACTTCAACTTACAATACATTGAATGTATCTGTCATAACTTCCAGACACTGGACTCGGTTCGTTAGCTTCCCAGCATGACCCAGCAGGTCCCTTTTTTTTCTGCTGAGGGTACTGCTGCTGACCTAGACTCTTTTATTGATTCTGCTGGCATTGGTTCTGATCCGACTTGTCATTATTATTAAAGATTACTTCAACTTACAATACATTCAATGTATCTGTCATAGCTTCCACACACTGGACTCCGTTCATTGGCTTCCCGGCAAGACCCAGCAGGTCCCTTTTTGGTACTGCTGCTGACCTTGGATCTTTTATTGATTCTGCTGGCATTGGTTCTGATCCGACTTGTCATTATTATTATTAAAGATTACTTCAACTTACAATACATTCAATATATCTGTCACAGCTTCCAGATACTGGACTCCGTTCATTGGCTTCCCGGCAAGACCCAGCAGGTCCCTTTTTGGTACTGCTGCTGACCTTGGATCTTTTATTGATTCTGCTGGCATTGGTTCTGATCCGACTTGTCATTATTATTATTAAAGATTACTTCAACTTACAATACATTCAATGTATCTGTCACAGCTTCCAGACACTGGACTCCGTTCATTGGCTTCCCGGCAAGACCCAGCAGGTCCCTTTTTGGTACTGCTGCTGACCTTGGATCTTTTATTGATTCTGCTGGCATTGGTTCTGATCCGACTTGTCATTATTATTATTAAAAATTGCTTCAACTTACAATACATTCAATATATCTGTCACAGCTTCCAGATACTGGACTCCGTTCATTGGCTTCCCGGCAAGACCCAGCAGGTCCCTTTTTGGTACTGCTGCTGACCTTGGATCTTTTATTGATTCTGCTGGCATTGGTTCTGATCCGACTTGTCATTATTATTATTAAAGATTACTTCAACTTACAATACATTCAATATATCTGTCACAGCTTCCAGATACTGGACTCCGTTCATTGGCTTCCCGGCACGATCCAGCAGGTCCAGCTGTCTGTCTAGCAGACTGCTGTTGCTGTTGTGAGTACTGCTGTTGCGAGTACTGCTGTTGACCCTGGCTCTGGTACTGATTCTGCTGGTATTGGTTCTGATTCTGCTGAGGTTGCCGAGAGTTCTGGTTGAAACCGGAATTTCTGAAGCCTGAGTTCTGGAATTGTGCGTAGGCTGTTGGGAAAAAAAGGTTTCGTAAAATATTATGATATCAAATTGGTTAGGCGGCATGTTACTAATAGTCTGTAATCTACTAAATACAGTAATTTATTAGGCCTGTATTTGTAATCAGCACTTGAGACTGACAGCGACTTTGAATTAGAAATGTAATTTCAGTACATTATGAACTATCAAATCCATACTTAATACTGCTCTCAATCTTGAGATCACTTTATAAATACGGGCCATAGGCCCCCAAGTTCTATGTCAATTTACAGTAGGTACGACCGGTAATAAAAAAAAAACGCACTCTATCTCTATCATTCGTATTCTTGAAGAAGATAAAGAAAATTGAGCATTTTATAAAGCTTGTGACAACGTATCACATAACACTCCTTTATGTGACTTTGTAGGCAACAGAAAAGAAACTTGCGTCGGCACATCTTTCATAATATTCGGCGAAGAGGATGAGCGTAAATAAAAAAATAACAGTCTCGAGGAGATATGGAAATACGTGTTTATACTGTTTATGCAGATATGCCGCCGTCCTTTGCCGCCGTGAGGTCGTCGTGGACGTTCTGTGCATTTGATTTTTATTTAATATTCTTATCTTTGTGGGAAAATGCTACTTTGCCTGTTTCTGAGAATACCTACACATGAAAAATGAATGAGTGTCTGTCCGTCACTCATAGGCTCGTATTTATAAAGCGATCTCAAGATTGTGAGCGATATTAAGAGTTGATTTGATAGGCCATTTTGTACTGAAATGACATTTCTGATACGAACTTAAACTCGCTGTCACACTCAAGTGCTGATTATAAATACGGGCCATCAACTCCTTAAGTACAGAAAAACTTGAATAAAAGACCCTGATCTTCCTGCTGTCTTCAATGTAAACGAAATATTTAATCTATGATAATAGACGAGCCAAGATGATAGGTCATATTTGTCAACCCTCAACTCGAAGTAAAATTATATCAGCATAGAAATATCAACCCTATAACTTGAGCGTTAAATACAATTTCTTTAACATTTGATCAAATTTTATCTATTATCTTCGCTCTATCTAGTAAATACTATTTCATTTTGATATTCAATTTGTAAAACGTAAAGACAAAATTGAAAGCTTTAGATATAATGTAGATATTTAGAATATTTGATATCTAAGAGTGATCTTTCGTTTATCTATCAAATAATTAAGAAATGTTTAGGTTTCATATAGGATACACCAAATATTTTAAAACCTATACGTGTATGTAAGTTATAGATTACATACACAACTATACATTGACATTTAAAAGTTATATGAGTTTAAATGTATGCTACAACGCAAAAGGTGTCTTCATACTCGTAAAATATTGACTATATTACAAAGTCTATATATTATTGCTTACTTTGTTCATAAACGTTTAATTTACCATTCTTGTTACCTACCATACAATTATGTACATGGTTATTTTCTAATTAGATTTACTCATCGCTACTTAAAGATGCATTTACGCAGAAATACACTTAAACACTTGTTATTTAATAAAAAAAAATTGATAGGTGTTGTTAATTTTTCAAAAGTTGTTCATATCGGTAAACTATCTAATCAGTTGAAATTGTTTATTGCCTCGTAGGGAATTCAGACGTAAGTTTTTGTACGTGTGTGAATTGAGGTTTAATTCTTATGGGATCGAAAGTGAGTTCATTAATTAAACAAAAATATTCCAGTATATCAGTACATCTTGAGTACATAATTTTTTGTTGTCACTGTCGTGTTAATCCTCACATAAACTCGCTAATCTAACACAAACTAATTATCCAATTAAGATGTAAAATACAATTAAATTATGCTATTGTATACGTAGTGTTTAGCTTTGATTCCGTCACTAATTACGAATTAATTATCAATTGTGTTGAGGCCACCAGCCTTTGTCAATTATTCAACGAAGGAAGCGATTTGGTGGCGGTCGTCATGAAATCAGGAATAGACGGATATAGATTGTCTTTGATTTCACCGAAACGTAAATTCAATTACGTCTTCACAATAAATCCATGCTGGACAGAAAAAGGTAAAAAAAATATTGAAAAGCTAACAACGTTGTAATTGAACGAGGAGTAATTACTACCTGAATTAGCTTACAAAAATTAAGTGGCCTTAACTACGGATTTCATCAAGATTTTGGAAAATCTGCTTTTCTACTTTCATGTAGAAATAATTAATTTATGTAAGCATATCTCTTGAAAATTTAAGTAGTTTTCAAAAGTTAAATTTTTTTTTCTTGAAAATAATTCAGACACATTTTTTATGAATTCGATTTGAAATATTTTAATATTTAATAGTGTAACTAGCCAGGAAGGCTCATATATTTTTGTTATATTAATTGGAACTAAGTATAAATGCATATTTTTGAGAATTTTAGCCAAAATTACAAACTGAGATCTGTTTTTATTTCCATTGACGAAAAATACAAGAAGTGACAGACAAATAAACTCACCAACGGCACATAGGCCTACAAGAATCACTAGAGTCCTCCCCATGGCTGCAAGATATTGTGTATTACACACGCGAGGTCTACACCACGAATGATGCGCAGGAGTCGGTCAGCCAGGCCGGCCTTGGGGCGGACAGATTGAGACACCGGCTCATCTCCACGCCGCCGCGCCCAACTTGTTAACATATGGGACCTTGTGGTGTGATATCCATTGCGGCTTTAGAAAACGTTGGGCTAGGGAAATGTAGTAAAGCAGAAGTGGATAAGTGAGGCCGATTGAGACATAAACCCACCTTCTCACCTCCTTCTTAAACGTGACATTTTGAACCTTGTGCAGAGATATCCTTTGTGGCTTTAGAAAGGGGTTTGGTTAGGACCTTAATGCTTTACGCATATCGAATCTTGTCTTTTTCTGCAGTGATGACCATCACCGCTTTAGAAAGGAATTAGTTTAGTATAATGTAGAGACATAACTAAGTAATTGTAATTGTATTGTAATTTAGGCGATGGGCTGACAACCTGTCAGAAAGTAAGAAATACACATTACAATCTAAAATTGCCCTCAATTTATGTCAGACGTGGCGAAAGCGCCTTTTAGGAGGTGTTTTAAGCTCTGCCTACCCCGTAAGGGATAAAGGCGTGATTTTATGTATGTATGTATGTACATAACTAAGTAGTAGTGGATATTTTCGAAGTTATTACACAGAAAAAAAATAAAAAATGTGCACGCATTCTGAATTTTCTAGCTATGACATTTTCCAAGGTCTTGTCTTGTCTTGTCTAGCCGTTAATGTCACACTGCTGGGCAAAGCCCTCTTTTCTTAATAAAATAAATTCATAAGGGGTATGGCATCATATTTTTATGAATATATGAGATTGTTTTCTATCGGCAACATTCAAATAAAAATCACAGAGTGGTAGGACACTAAGGACCGTATTTATAAAGCGATCTCAAGATTGAGAGCAGTATTCAGTGTCAATTAGACAGGTCTAAGGTACTGAAATCAGATTTCTGATACGAACTCAAACTTACTGCCAGTCTGAAGTGCTGATTATATACGATCCCAAGTTATTTTCGCCGCACCTACAGTCATGACATGCAGGTTTTATGAGAAAGGCTTCTGCAATAAAATGAGGTGAAGAAATATGCTGTAGAAAGATGAAGTTGCGTACTTCGTGGAATAGTTAGTCATAGGTAGATAGAATACAAATATATCTTACAAAATTATAATCATGAATAGCTAGTTATACTTATTATTACTTCCATGCTGGACTGGGAGAGATAGAAAAACATAGAATGTTCCAGCTGCCCTTCCTCCCGGGCATGCTGTTGAAGTCAGCAAAAGGGACTCGAGGGTTACAGTGTATTGTAATTTAGGCGATGGGCTGACAACCTGTCACTATAGCAATACATTTTACAATCTAAAATTGCCCTCAATTTTTGTCAGACGTGGCGAAAGCGCCTTTTACGAGGCGTTAAACGCTCTGCCTACCCCGTAAGGGACAAAGGCGTGATTTATGTATGTATGTATGAATAGCTAGAAAAAGCTTTCAACGAATATTATGACCTAATATATGATTTCGATCAAAAACGACGTAACTATTTTTGGTAAACATATCATACATAAATACATTCACGCCTTTATCCCTAATGGGGTAGGCAGAACAAAGGTCGTTCCGCCACGTCTAACATAGATTTGAGGGTTATTTAAGATAGATTTATATGTATATGTCTGTAGTGACAGGTTGTCAGCCCATCGAATAAATTGTAATATACTGAAACCCTCGGATCCCTTAGCTGGTGTTTGCAGCATGCTCAGAAGCAAATGCAGCTGGCACATTCTATGTTTTTCTCCCACTTCAAGTCCAGCATGGAGGTGTAAACATATCAACAACAGCATTACCTATTTATAGGGTGATGTGATGCTATAGGGTGTTAAGATGTTAAGCTATGTAACGTGTCGAAGGTTGAAGCTAGGCATTCAGAACACGTACCCTTCTAGTCTGGGGTTAAGTTTACAGACATTGTGCATTGTGCTCAATGTTTTGAGATAGGTGATTTCAGGAAATCGTATTCATTGAACAGAAAAAAACTGTTTTGATACCATTAATTCCATTAACATATTTACCTATATAAGGAATATTATTAAGCTTTAGTTATTGTATTATTACGTATATAAATCATAATAGGCGAAGTATAGCGGAGGGAAGCTGAAATTCTATTGCAGTAGTACATACATACATATAATCACGCCTTTATCCCTAGTGGGGTAGGCAGAGCGTAAACGATATAAACAAAGATCGTTCCGCCATGTCTGACAAAGTTTTGAGGGTTATTGAAAGTAGATTTATAGTTACATTGCTGTAGTGACACGATGTCAGCCCATCACCTAAATTGCAATATACAGAAACTCTCGGATCTCTTAGCTGGTTTTTACAGCATACCCGGGAGGAAATGCAGCTGGCACATACTAAGTTTTTCTCTCGCTCCCAGTCCTGCATGGAAGACTTTTTTACTCAATTGGTATTAATTACTAAATGAGTCAAAGCTGCAATAGAATTTCACGCGCCTGGAAACAGCCAGCGTCTTATCTCGTACCAAGCTATTTAAAGAAGGTTTGAACGGACATAAGCTCTTCTATCATCATACATATCTATATGTGATACTATTATGTTATGTATCTTGTTTCTTACTTCCATGCTGGACTGGGAGTGAGAGAAAAACATAGAATGTGCCAGCTGCATTTCCCCCCGAACATGCTGTACAAACCAGCTAAGGGATCCGAGGCTTTCAGTATAATGCAATTTACGCGATGGACTGACAACCTGTCACTACAGTAATATACGTACAAATCCATCTTAAATAACCCTCAAAACTTTGTCAGACGTGGCGGAACGACCTTTGTTTAGGCCGTTTACGCTTTGCCTACCCCAATAGGGATAAAGGCGTGATTATATGTATGTATGTACTACTGCAATAGAATTTCAGCTTCCCTTCGCGTGCTTCGCAAGCATGCTGAGCACGCGCGTAGAATCAGCGTCTGATCTCGGCAATCAGCTGATTGGTATGCGGCGCGGGCGCTGGCGGCGCGTTTAATTTGGGACCAGGAGGCTAGGAATGGCTAGGATTTGTTCTCGCAGCGCTGCTGTGGTGATTCATATCTAGCTGATTTGTTTGTTGGTTATAATTATAACTTATAATTTATGATCTTCGTGGAGTCTGGTTAAGAACAGCAATAAACTCATTGGAATACCTTTATTGATCAATAAAGCTTTAAATAAACTTAAAAAAAATCTCAAAGGTAACTCTATGATTAGACGACAAAATGACACTGACATTACTGACAAGGTGACATCAAGGTGGAAAAATAAATATTAATTTTTCATGTTATACATTTTGCTTTCGCTATTTTTCTTTTTATATTGCCTTGCTATATGTATTTTAAATTATTACCAACATACAAGAAAGCAGTCGCGTCAAAATTATTATTAGAGTAAATCATGGAGTGAACACTTTTAAATACAAAATGAAGACACCTCGGTCACCTTTACATCTATATTTGCTTCTATTTTTGATGGTGCATCTATTTCGTCTCCCTTCTGAACTCTCAGCTCTGCTACGAGCGAGACTTACTTCTCTAAGAACCGTTCAACGGAGGTTTGTGTACCTACGACCAGAGATTTTATGTCATAGTTGTCGCCAGCAAACATATACAAGTCAGCCTGAAACCTGGCGTGACATCATCCGTTCCTACTCACAGTCAAGCAATGGAAGAGGAGATGGAGATAAAGATCCAACACCTGAAGATACTAAGGAAGATGATCCAAAGCAGTTAAGTAGAGCTGAAGAGATAGACAGATTCCGTCGTCCTGATGGCTATTACCCGACAGGTGGAATCCAGCCTGAAGAACAGAAGGACCATCCTAGACATGATGACTATATGAGGTATCGTAACCCGCCAAGCTTTGAGGCAGTTGATAAGTCTTCTTCTTTAGGTGGTAATCAGATTTTGCTGCTGCTAAATTTTGGAATGTTTATTGTCTTGCCTGTGGTCAATAAATATATCTCATAAAGTATTGAATATTAGTTCAAATCACTCAGATTTTGTATACTGTTATTTTTGGAAGTTTCTCAGTGCTAGCGATTCGTAGAGCACACAACTTAATTAAATCTTGACTAAAATTGTTGGCGTCACTTTCTGTTCTCTCAGAAAATTACAGGTATAGGATTATATTAGTTAAGTTGTACTTTTTGTAACTACGGATTGGTACCAATATTTTCAAGTTTTCGTCCTTCTGACTTTTAAAAGGGAACTTAAATATATCAAAGTAAAAAGCAATATGTTATATATTGTAATGCATTTTTATTCGATTTAAAAACCGATTACAGTTGATTCATTATGAAATTGTTTATATAAAAAAGTACTTAATTCGATTGATAAATATACATTTTCGTAAATGATCACATTGAGAGACTTGTATGTTTATTGGACTTATTACTATGAGGCACTTCTAGCCTGAGTGAAAACTCACCACATGCGTACTCCCTAACCGAAACCCATTGCATTAAAGTATTATAAAGATATATGAATTAACTAAGTATACAGGATTTAAAAAATTACTGCGTTGTTTTAAACTACATAATATACTTTTCTAAAGCACACAAAAATATCTCGATTTTCTTCTCATTCATACAAAATTGGAGGTGAGGTGAGCAATTAGTATGGAGGAAACATTTTTTTCTTTCGTATTAAAATTATTGTGCTTTGCAAAAGATGTTTGGTACCATTAGAAGAAAATTTGGATGAAAGGAACACTGTATGTTTTTTATATCCTGTATTTTCGTGGCTTTGCCGTGATCCTTCACACGAAAAAAAACTTTATCAGGTGTCCGATCATTGTATCCGCCTTGAACTTAAAGCGAATTAAGAATTATTTACCTACGACAAACTATACACATGACAGCTAAAAAATCTTAATATTTTTCGTAATTTTTAGGTCGTTTTGCTCTATTCAATATTTCCTACATTAAAAGATACAAATCTCATAAAACAATTTAAAAATAACATAACTATCTAATATACAAAATATTCTTATATACCGAACGTGGTGAGTTTTAACACTCTCTTATATATTATAGTTATATCAGTTTACAATACATCACCAATACATAAGGCCCTTCGCACACTGCAGTATATTACAGCTACTTAATCTTACGGATATTGACTTCATAGTATAATTGAACTTACATTCATAAATATATAAAAAAGATAATGTATATCCACAGGAAGATATTTATAATGGAAATCGGATTGCTATGGCAATCGTAAATGAAAATAATACTTAGTAAAATACACGATCTGTAGCCCAAGACATCTGTAGCATTTTTTTATATAAAGAAAAGTACCTATGCTAAAGTAGAACCGTTAAGATAGAGGCTGTGCGAAAAGAGAACAGAAACATAGAATTTGAAGGCGCACATTTGTATTATTCAATCCTTGGTTGGTAGTGTGAGATTTATACCTATGTCTTTAAACAACACACGCCCAAAATTTTGTGTACAAAATTAAGGTTAAAGAAGTAGGCATAAACTCTTCAAACCGAGGGTTAATTAATACAAATGTGCGTCAAATTCTAGGACTTTTCTTCTTCCGCACAGACTCTATCATCGATTTGTTAACTACTGAATTAACTAATTGGTTAATATTAACAATGGATTTTACACATGTGAAATTGGTAAACCTTTGGCGGCTCTACTGTAAACAAATTATTCCTGCAAAACAATTTTATACTAATAGTCATTGATTATTATTATAACTAGCGTATACCCATTTATATAGTTGATATGTATAGAATAAAAAAAATGCTGTTCAGGAATCTCAAAGTACTTGTGGAGGTAAATAATGAAAGAATTAAAATAGTAAAAAAATAAATTTACAAAATATCATCGACCATTCTAATTTTAAAGATATTTAAAATGATAAAGGAAAGTATAATATTAAAAACAGCACTAATATTCAATAGTTGTTGTTACAATAGTTCATTGCATTATAAAGCAAAATAATTTCAATAAGAAACATGAGAAACCTATTTACAAAACTATTTAATACAATTAACTAAAATAAAAGACTACAAAATCGTACCCCCTTAAAACTATTTCTATTTTTAAAAGCTCTTAAAACCAAAACAGACGAATCAAACGGCTATCGACCTCCTTTTCACTCAAATGCAAAAGAAAGGGACAAATGATATCTATACCATCTTTACCTCGTTTGCTTTGGTTTCAGTCATCGCTTACATATTTGGAAGATAGTAAAGTAGAAAAAAAACCTGAGACATTTTTTCAATACACAAAATATAATAGATATTTGGTGTCATACTTATCTGATATTTAGCTTAGCTGGTTTTATAGATATGCCGAACTGTATCGCTTTGTTCGATTTTTATGACACGCGCTAAAAACGCACGTGCTGTAAATGCGCGCGCTGATCGTCAGCGTAGCTGTAAAACTAGCCTAAGATAAGTATACATAATGCGCTGCGTAGATTAAATACATATTATATACAACGTAATTGACTTAGATATAGCGGACGACATCAATACACTCAGTTTATTCAAATACGAATGTATCTGGTTGTTTACAGGGTGTACAAAAACGGTAAACATTTTAATGAAAATGATCCTTATGTTTGACTTCCCAAAACTGTTGTGGTTTTCGTACATAACAGGTGCTTTATAAGCTACTTTAAAAGTGAACATTTCACTTGGGTTTTAAGCTTTTTTACACCCTGTATCAGATCATCGAGACAAGATTCATGAAAAAATATGTCATACATAAAAGGAATATCATTGTATTAACGATGAACCCAATGTATGACAATTCTGATTTAATATCATAAATTCGTAGAAGCAAGACTATGCATTCATGTAGAATGGTCAATTCCCTTAAATAGTATGATATGTATTAATTTAAATACATGTTTTTGTAAAGGATTACAAATATTGAGGCGGACAGAACCCTGTACCCTGCGGTTGAGTACCCAATAACTCTAGAGATTCTATCAGTAGATCTTGGAGTTTTGTACAGTTTTTCGAGATTGTTTCATAGGTATCTAGTGAATGGTTTATTAAGCTCAGATTTTTAAATTAACTACTAAAGCTGCGGTCAGGCTCAGCATAAGCAAAACGAGAGCGTCTATTTACTTGCGGTATATAAATTTTCTTTGTTGAATTTTTATCACGGTTTTGCCTACTTTGATCAGCTGCCGTCAGCGCGAGTGGTGAGCGATTAAGTGCAGCGTCTGCTAGATCTGGTTTAGACATATTTTTTAAAGCTTTATTATTCCCTTTTATAGAGGTAAAGTCCCTTACAGACAAAGGCCAAAAATTTTTGCTCCATTATTTTGATCGACTAATTTGCAAAACAGCGCGTTTCTTGTATTAACATATGACTAAGACCATCTTCTCTGCAATTGGTTACCAAGACCTTTGCACAAAGCTTTCTCTCACTCTCTCATTTGACATTAACTGGAGCTTTTATAAAAACAGCAAGTCCATATTTTCCATGATATTTTCTGGCGTTTTCTTTTATTTGGTGAGGTCATACAGCGCATCCATTCCTGGTGCCATAGAGTTTCTTCAGTTCAGGTCCTATGTGGGCCCTGACGAAGGCCGCTTGTCTTCCAGCCAGGCTTTCCCTCTTGCCGTCCTTGGTGTATTTCTTGATCCCTGGCTTGTGGATTAGGAACGCGTTGTTCAAGATCATGAAGTCGTAGTCTTTGACGCATAGCACGTAGCCCTGTAAAAGAAATTGGGAAAAGAAAATGAAAATATTGCTAGCGATGCGTAGAGCGCACAACTTAACTAAATCTTGAATATTATTGGCGTCCCTTTCTATTCTCTTATGACAGAAAATTACAGGTATAGACTTATGTTAGTTAAGTCGTGATTTTTGCAACTAAGAATTGGTACCAATGACTGCAAAATATGCCTATAATAATTATTATTTCCAAGTAAATTCAGGGTTACAGGATGATACGCAAAAAGAAGCGCAATGAATACCTGGTACTAGGGTTGTCGATAAAGGTTTCCGGTTTATTACACCGTCGAGCCTAACTTTTATACTAACCATTGTCGAGATAACTAACTGTGAAATGCGTCTGGGTGATTATAGCTTATGCTGATCCTCGTAGAGGTATTACATCTTTTTTTCGGTCCTAAAGATTAAATTCCGAGGGATTCTGTCGACTCTGATTGTTTTTTACAGTTGTTCTTCGTTTCGAGGATTCCGTTGGATCTTGCTTGATGTTACCAGGTTCAACAGACGCACTTGAGGTGAGGATCACAAATAAGCTCTTACGTTTAAATACCCCAGCAAACATTACCAAACTATACCTATACTGAGTTTTATTGGATTTAGATTAAAGAAGAATTTTTCGCCGCAACTGGGAAGTTTTTTTTAGTTTTAGCCGCGCAAGTGAGAGTCCCATTGGATTTACTTTTATTTATATACCAGGTGTAAGGGACAGCGTCCCGCAAACTGATAGGGGTTGCTCAGTCAACGACACTGAAGAACTATCAGCAGGATTATTAGTAGTGAAAAATAACCGTTTTATACAAAATGTTCACGTCGATCAGACAATTTATATAGAAAAGCCATTTTTTTCTTTCACTTCCTGAAAAAAATCCTGCTGATACAACTATCAGTGTCGTTGACACAGCAACCCCTATCAGTTTGCGGGACGCTGTCCCTTACACCTGGTATATGCTCTCTATTTACTATACCTGAGTCATCTTATCCTTCTTGCCCTCCCAGCTGAGTCGTTCGTCGTAGTGAGGATCCTGATGAGTTCCGATGTAAATGGGCTCCCAGTTCACGTGCTTGCCTCGACGCTTACCCACGTGGAACACAGACATTTCTGAAATAGAAGACAACATATAAGGAACAATCTAGTTATTTGAAAAGTTTGCTAACTTTTGAAAACTATTTCATTGCTTCAATGATATTTTTAAATTTATTAAGGAATAACATTTATTCCATGCTGGAGTGATAGAAAAACATAGAATGTGCCAGCTGCTTCTCCTCCTAAGCACGCTGTAAAAGCCAGCTAAGGGATTCGAGGTTTATAGTGTATTGTAATTTTAGGCAATGGGCTGACAACCTGTCACTATAGCAATATACATCATAATCTTCTGTAATATAATAACCCTCAAAACCTGTCAGACATGGCGAATCGACCTTTGTTTGGGCCGTTTTCGCTCTGCCTACCCCATTAGGGATAAAGTCGTGATTTTATGTATGTATGTATTAAAAAATCATGAATTGTGTAACAGCAATAAACCTTATTCGCTTCTGAGATAAAACTATGGTAATATAGCATTATATTAGGCATTGCTTAATTTTTGGGAGGACAAGGATTTCGATTTTTTGCCGTCTCCCAGTGATCAATAAGTTTTTTACTATAAAGACATAAGTTTTCACTAATATAATAACAAATAATATTTGCGCTTATGAGCTAGGTAGTATTTATTACTCATGGTCCTGACGTGTTTAAAGACCAATCAAATAGATTTGAAATAAATGAATAAGCACTTAACACTTGTATAATATACCTGTTACACTGAAACCTAGTCTAGTCTAGAACATAAACATTGCATTATAATAAGACAGGTTAAATAACAGGTAGTGTTTCCAAGCACCTATTAATTCTAACTTTAACTCTATGTCGTGTGTTATTTGTGGCGCCGGTAAAGGATCCACACTACCATGTGGATACGGCTCTTGCTACACTATTTATTTATTTATTTAACAGCTTATTGAACACATAAACATACACCGAACAATTACATAAGGAATTAAGACATAACAGGCACTGCTTATTTCTACAAAGTAATTTCTTACAGCAGACAGATAATGCTGATAAGACGTGCACAATTTAAATATTTTATCAACATGAGCAGAACATAAATATAACTACACTAAAATCTATGTATAAACTTTTCTAAAACAAGTAAATTATTTTGTATTTTGTATTTGTGTATTTTTACTTTACTTATTTACTTAAATAAAATAAATCTGAAACCTAGTCTAGACACATTGCATTATAATAAGACAGGTCAAATAATACTCGGTAGTGTTTCCAGGCACCTATTAATTCTAACTCCACGCCATGAGTTATTTGAGGCGCCGGTCTAGGACCATAATCCCGTGGATACGGCATTTAGTATGGAAGGGCCATTGTTATTTATTTTTCTACAAAAATTACTACTTACATGTAGTAATATAACATATTACGAACTACTTAGGAAAGTTGATTAGTTTTATGATTAGCACTTTAACCATTACCTTATATATTTCGTAGATCTACTAAATCATAATAATCGTAGTTCTGTAGTTACATCACAGAATATTAGAAGTGCTAGGGTAGTTCTTAAAACATAGTTTCGCTGCTTATAAAGTTTTTTAAGTGAATCTCAGAAAATATACCAATAAATAAACAGGAGAATGACGACAGTACAAAACAAAACACATGAATGTAACGTGCTGAAAAGGTATCTGAAATAATATTAGAAAGAGAAAGCCTAACATATTTATTTAAATTTGGTCCGAAGTATGTGCAACAGATATTTCACCTGATTTGATTATAAAAAACATAATAACAGCTACATTTCCTTTTAAAGTGTTCGCAGAAACATAGACTCTGTAGATAGTAATTTACTGTGGTGCAGAAAAAGTGAATTAACAACAAAGAATGTTCAGACTTGGGTATAAAATTGTCATCTTTTTCTTACAATAATGAGATTGTGGTTACTAGGTAGAGGTTAGATGTAGTAAGTAAGCCGCGAAGTGTGATTATGAAACAAGAGGATAAAGTGCGGTTGTTCTATGAATAGGCAAAAATATTGTACCTACTTTAAGGTGCACAGCTAAATATGCCACAATGTTCCCACAAAACTAGAAAAGAAATATGTAAAGCCAATAATTATCTTTATTTATTGATAATTTAAAATAGTAGCTTTCTATAGTATTAATTTATAATAGTAGGTACCTACGCCAAGTGATTCCTTTCAAAAATCCGTAAGAATATTTTATGAAGCCAGGAATTGAATTAGAACTTATCCATATATACCATGCAATCTGGTGTATCTTAGGGCATTTTCCGTATTGACAAATGAGCATCAATCATCAATCTTTATTCTACATCCTACGCAGGAAAGTTCCGCCATTTATCCAGGAAAATGTGCAATCAATCAGGAGTCGTATTTTTGAACCGCTCGAAACCTAATGCGTATACGAAAGAGTTACGTTCGCATGCGATTTTCATACAAATTGTCATGTGACAGTTGCTCTTGCGTATGCAAATTCGCTTCGATTAATTCTAAAATGCGGCTCCTGTTCGTAATATCTCTTATCTGTGCTGGTCATTTGTTCAGCAAATAAAATTCAAAAGCGCATCCATATGGTCTTTGTGGACGCTATAGTATGCTCTATGCACAAATATAGAAAAAAAATGCAATGAATAAATTTGTAGTTTCGAGCTTAAATAAATATTTCTTTCTTCTTGAATTTAAAATGCAAGCTTATACATTTGCCTGGGCACTGTGGTATGGCATGCTCCTGATCTGTATGGTTCGTAGGGAATTTGAAGATAATTTTGTAATATACTATAATATATTCTTTTTTGTAGACTTCTTTCTATTCGTGAGTAACCAATTCTACAACCTGTAGATCTTTGAAATTCCAGGAAATTAAATGCGAGCTTAGCCATCTGCCTGGGCGCTATGGCATGCTCCTGCTCCGTTTTGGGGCGTGGGGCATTCTAATTGCGTATTTACGTGCTACTTATCTAGACTTGATACAGATAAAATAGCAAGCAATACCTACCTAAATACTTTTTTTCATCAAAACAGGATAGGTGAAATTTTTGTTCTCTGTTTGTTGCCATAACCATCCATTAGTATTTCTACAGCCTGTAGATCTTTAGAAATTCCAGGAAATTAAATGCAAGTTTATCCATCTGCCTAGGCGCTATGGCATGTATGGTGCGTGAAGCATTCTAATTGCGTATTTACAGACAATATGGGCTATTTAAAGCTCAGCATAAAAGAGAAGAAACACCAGCGCGTAGAGAGCATTTATTTTTGTTAAGATTTTTCTACATATCTATAGCAAAACATGAAATTAACTGTATCGAATGTTCAAATAATTTAAGTACTTGATTACTTATTTGCCTTTTTGTCAGGCTATGTCTATTTGTGATTTCTTTATTCTACAGCCTGTAGATCTTTAGAAATTCCAGGAAATGAAATGCGAGCTTATCCATCTGCCTGGGCGCTATGGCATGCTCCTGCTCCGTTTGGGGCGTGGGGCATTCTAATTGCGTATTTACGGTTCAACGACCGCACGCCGCCTTCTTATGCCAATTTGCTAAATCGAAAACTTTGCCTTGCCTGCATTTGTGTTGCCAGTACGTTTATTTGGATCAATAGTCTGTTTTAAACGTGCTATGTTCTTCAGTTTTAGAAAAAGAGTCTACTAAAGGTGTATCTTTATAAATACTTAATGGCCAGTAAATCTGATAGGTTAATTTCTCTTCCATGTTGGCCTGGGAGCGAGAGAAAAACATTGAATGTGCCAGCTGCATTTCCTCCCGGGCATGCTGTAAAAGCCAGCTAAGGGATCCGAGGGTTTCAGTACATTGTAATTTAGGCGATGGGCTGACAACCTGTCACTACAGCAATATACTTACAAATCTATCTTAAATAACCCTCAAAACTTTGTCAGACGTGGCGGAACGACCTTTGTTTGGGTCGTTTACGCTCTGCCTACCCCATTAGGGATAAAGGCGTGATATGTATGTATATAATTTCTCTGTTGACATATTTCAGCATATTTCTAAAGGCTTGGTCGGTCAAACAGGTCACCTTTATTTTTAAAATTGTTTGAATTCTCATCTTACAGGTAACATTATGTTTCAATGTTGTTCTCATAGGATAAGTAATTATATTACATATACACATACATACATATAATCACGCCTTTATCCCTAATGGGGTAGGCAGAGCGTAGACGACCTAAACAAAGGTCGTTCCGCTACGTCTGACAAAGTTTTGAAGGTTATTTAAGATAGATTTGTAGGTGTATTGCTGCAGTGACAGGTTGTCAGCCCATCGCCTAAATTACAATATACTGAAACCCAGAGGGTGCCCTTAGGTGGTTTTTACAGCATGCCCGGGAGGAAATGCAGCAGGCATATTCTATGTTTTTCGCTTGCTGTCAGGTGAGCCTGGCAGGAATTACATCACTCCATGATAATGTTTAAAGTAACTTTTTCATAAAGATAATTTAATTATCATTATTTATCTGAAATACTGGATTTGGCAACACTTAAATTAAGTTGCATGAGCTAAATCGGTTGCAACTTACGTAATGATAGATATCGTTGTCGGATTCTGTCATTTTCATAAAAGCTAACGGACTGTTGCTTTTTAACGTTCGGTCACAAATTTTAACGACTTCATCCAATGTACCTAGTTATTAGCCAAAACGACGGGCTTGGATCGAAATTGCTCTTTGAATGATCATTGCTTCTTACATAGTAGCTATCTTGCAGCTACCGCGATCGGGTACAGTCAGACGCTAATCACAATCCTTTCTATTTTTAGTTTTCTTTAGTTAAATTGTACATATGTACATACTATAATAACGCCTTAATGAGGTAAGCAGAGCTTAAACGACCTAAACAAAGGTTGTTTCGTCACGTCTCACAAAGTTTTAAGGGTAATCTATGATAGATTTGTAGGTATATTGCTGTAGGTTCTGACTCTACTATTTACTGATCTGTGCTTTAGTCTATGCCAGAAGTGATTGAAATTGAGTCGATAATGAAGCAAGCCCCCCTGATAGCTACAAGGGAACTAGCACTTCCACCAAGGTGACATAAGTAGCCGCTTGGCGTCGGAATGCGGTGGAAGGATAGGCACTCGCTATACATTGCCCTAGCTATAAGTACAAATAGATATATTTAGCTATAAATAGAATCACTTAGACAAAATTAGAATCACTTAGAACGACGAGGCGATGGAAGCTGGAGGGTTGGAAGAGTTAGAGAAGAGTTAGTGTCGGAGCCAAATATTATCGGCGAAATAAAGTCAGCACGGATTTGATGGCTCGGACACGTTGAAAAGATGGGAGAAGATCGCGCTGGAAAAAGGGCTTATGTGGGCAACGAGTAAAAAACTTCCGGTTGGGCGCCACTGATATCGTTGGGCCGATGAAGCAGGGAAAGATCTTCTCCAGCTTCAACAACCCTAATGGCGACTCACAGCTCAAGATAGAGACAGTAGGCGACTTTTGGTGTCGGAGGCCAAGATCCACTTTGGGTTACTGAGCCACTGCAGTAAGTAAGTGAGTAAGTAAGACAAAATTAGAAGAACTTAGTGAAACTTATGGGGCTTTGTTTAGCCAGACCTATTCAAAAACTAGCCTGTGATTCAGTTGTTCGGTGTGGATCGTTGCAAGCCTCCTATCACAAAGTATCCGATCTTACTCAATCGGAAGTTAGAATAACTACCAGCCCAAAATCTATCTAGTCAAACTAAAGTCAAAAATTTACCTCTGTTATGTAGGTTACTGTACTCTTAGTTTATGGCGGAATCTGATTGGTCTATGATAGAGTCTTATTAAGTACTTACAACTTGGCTAGATTAGCAATTATGTGAGGAACTTAAAACTTTTATATCCTAGAACTTAGTATGGAGATTCATGACCTTATATGGAGAACCAATAATAGTACGGTAGAACATGTTTTAAAGATAGCTACTTCGTATCCTAGGTAGTATTATAATGATTTGATAAAAGGTAAACTTCGATTTGAGTCAATATTATTTGAACCGGCCACATCTATCGTTTCAAGGTTTTACAAATGGATACAATGAGCGTTCTGTAGTTTGTGAAAAGTGACAAATATATGAAATGACAAATATATTTTTGTAAGACGTGGCGAAAGCGCCTTTTACGAGGCGTTAAACGCTCTGCCTACCCCGTAAGGGATAAAGGCGTGATTTATGTATGTATGTATATGAAATAATAAAATGTCAGTTTAATACATATGTCAATAATAATAAAAATAAAGATTTTTTTTTTTAATAGGATGTCATGTTGGGCACCCCTAAAATTTAAATGTCGTAAAATAGACATTTAAATGTTATCTTGTTAGCAACATACCTACCTTTTTTTTTCTTAAATAACCCTCAATTCTTTGTCAGACGTAGCGAAACGGCCTTTGTTAGGGATACCATTCCCATTAGGGATAAACTCGTGATTATATGTATGTATATAATATAGACGCACTACCTGCCTTAGTCCAGCAACACACAGACGTCACTTACTGCGCACAAGGTGGCGGTCAAAACGCTGCGCTGTCAATGCTGTTTGCATTGCCTACAACACACATGTGTCACCTTACGCTCTACGCGCGCGTACTGGCAGAGGGATGCGCCGACGTAGAGTTCATCGCAACGCGCACGTATAGCTTAAGGTGACGCCTGTGTGTTGTAGGCAATGCAAACAGCATTGACAGCGCAGCGTATTGACCGCCACCTTGTGCGCAGTAAGTGACGTCAGATGTGTGATGATGTTAGAGATATTATTATGCGATGACCGTATGTCAAATTTGATTAACAAAATGTATGTTATATAATAGGAAATTTTATAGAAACGGACGGTAAATTTCCTTGGCGTTCATCCACTGCTGCGCTTGTGGTATTGTGGCGGCTAGGGCAGATATATTTGTAGAACGGTATGGTAGTCCTGTCTTGTTGGCTAACGTTGCTAACAGCTCTGTCTTCGTTGATGATAGGTACTTACGGCTAGTTTCCTTAGCGTTCATCCACTGTTGCGCTTGTGGTATGTTGTGGCTGCTTGGGCAGACATACTTGTGAAACGGAATGGCAGTCTTGGTGGCTAACATCGCTAGCAGCTCTGTCTACATTGATGGTAGGTACTTACGGTTGGTTTCCTTGGCGTTCATCCACTACTGCGCTTGTGGTATGTTGTGGCAGCTCGGGCAAACATACTTGTGGAACAGTATCGTAGTCTTGTCCTGTTGGCTAACATCGCTAGCAGCTCTGTCTTCGTTGATGGTTGGTACTTACGGTTAGTTTCCTTGGCGTTCATCCACTGCTGCGCTTGTGGTATGTTGTGGCAGCTCGGGCAGACATACTTGTGGAACGGTATGGCAGTCTTTTTGGCTAACATCGCTAGCAGCTCTGTCTTCGTTGATGGCACCTGCACAACGAAATGAGAGTTAAAAATAAAAAAATAAAGGATACTTTTAGAATATAATAGAAAACGCTTTATTCTTTTACCCGCAGATAAAAAAAGATATTTGACTGACTTGGCAAACAAACATCTAAAAATATTCAAATCTTTTAAATAGATGAACTTATTTACTTAAGTACGCGTACTGCTTTAAATGGTATCCTTAGTTATGTCAAATAAAAATGGAGTAAGTTACGTATATTATTGATTATTGTTATGTATGTATGATCGAGAAATATGAAAGTAGACTAACAACTACCAGTTATAAAAAGTAAACAAATTACATGCAAGGTTAGAACTAAAAAGACAGTTTAGTCGTAGGTTACAAGAATTAATTATAAGTTCATGGAAATGTGTCTGTCCTAAGGGCTTTGGGATCGATAGTAAATGTAGAAAGCATAGTTGACGTCATTCATGTTCATACTAAAATGTAACGTAATATCTGTACGTTCATATTACTTAACTTGATTAAGTTTAGTGACTAGGATAGTGAAAAGAAAACTTCTTTCCATTTTTAGACGGTGTGCTAACGTAGGTGTATAGAGTTAGGTATTATAACGTGTGTAAGAGACTCCTAGTGAAAGTTGTTATGTGTCGTTGACTGAGCAACGCCTATCAGTTTGCGGGACGCTGTCCCTTACACCTGGTATATATATCTAAACTAGCCACCCCTATCAGTTTGTGGGTCGCTGTCCCTTACACCCCGTATGTTGCTTTAAATAAAATAACATTAAATTAAATAAATATATCTAACAAGTAAGATATCATAAAACACAGTGATCAGAAATCTTACGAGTAACAATAGTTAATAAATTTTGTAACTATGTATTTTCAAGGCTTTTGCGATGTTTTATAAAATTACGGTACCAGTTTTTTTTTTATGAAAAGGAACTAGCATATAGCTCCTAGGTATGGTACTTACACTGGCATTAGCAGCTATTTCAAACAGAGTCAGCAGGAAGACCCTGGGATTGTTCCGGGTGGGAATCTTTATTCCTGGCTATGTTCAGGAACTTAGGGATCAGAATTGGGCTGGGGTACAGCTCTATATCAGACGGTAGAACGAAGTTGGTAAGCGCAGCATCTCTGGATACGTTCCTGGCGACGTTATCTGTCTCAGCAGTTGAAGGGTTTTGATAAAAACCAAACGTGTTTGGTTTGGGGACCTTAGAAACTACGGACCTTAAACATTTGAAAGTAAGCAGCTACTTACGCTTGCATTAGCAGCAACTTCAAACAGAGTCAGCGGGAAGACCCTAGGATTTTTCCTTGTGGGTAGCGACCCTTCATTTCTAGCTATCATGTTCAGGAACTTCGGGATCAGATTGGGGCTGGGGTACAACTCTATATCAGATGGCAGAACGAAGTGTGTAAGGGCAGCATCTCTGGCTATGTTTCTGGCGACGTTTACTGGATATAGCAGACTGTTTTTCTTCATGTATGTGGTTATATTCTTCTTCTTGTAAGGCGGGGTATCTGAGCAGTTGAAGGGTTTTGACAGGAACGTGTTTGCGTCGGGGACCTGTAAAATAAAGTTAGATTATAAGTTTATATTTAATTTGCGAGTGCTTTGCTCTTGTGGGCTTAGCATTTTTGGATCGGAACGGAATCCAACTCTTTAGGAGCAGCCGTTGGGCATGATCTCTTCAGAGTGGTCCTCCCCACAAGGGGGGCCTTTCCTAATTGTATCTCTATCGAGCTAATGCAACATCTAGCGTGAAAGGCTCTATGGCCTAATGATGATTCTTCGACATTCATCATAATCCTTTCTCGCGAGTCATATTTTATTGATAATTTACCTAACTACCTATAAATATCAGTGTGTAAGGATTTTCTTGTTAGAGCGTTTTTGTGCTGCTGCGTATTCGTTTCATATCTGTAAAAAGTGACATGGATTGGCGCAAAAATGTATGACAGCTTCCATATCATTTTTGACGTATACGAACCGAATACGGAGCAGTGCAAAAACGCCCTTGTTTTTTTTAAAGGTGTTTCCTCCCTGCGAGCATTCGCCTGTAATGCGCATTTTGGCATCAATACTAAAGAGATGCGCGAGCATGCTCATTACAGACGAATGCTTGCAGTGAAGACGCACCATAATGGAACCCCATTATCATTTCAACTAAGACTGATTATTTTCTAAGTACCATCCTTTTATCTTTTGCCTACATAATTTAATGATCCATGCTGGCCTGGGAGCGAGAGAAAAACATAGAATGTGCCAGCTGCATTCCCGGATCGGAGGGATCCTCCCGGGCATGCTGCAAAAACCAGCTAAGGGATCTAAGGGTTTCAGTATATTGTAATTTAGGCGATGAGCTGATAACCTGTCACTACAGCAATATGCCTACTTCTACCTACAAATCTATCTTTAATATCCCTCAAAACTTTGTCAGACGTGGCGGAACGACCTTTGTTCAGGTCTTTTACGCTCTGCCTACCCCTTTAGGGATAAAGGCGTGATTATATGTATGTATGTAATTCAATTATATGTTAAACTAGGTGTATTGAGATTGAAAATTAGTCATAATACTGGGTAGCTGTTTCCGTTAGTTAAATTAAATAGCTGTTAGCTAACTCATTATGGGAGTTGGTCTAGACAGCCCATATGGCGCTGTCGGCTATTCAATTCACATAAGTGATGTCTACCTATCGATATTTCGATATAGTAATACTTATCGATAGTCTGTCTAGCCGTACGTAAACGTTCCAATTATTGTGGATTGTAAAGTGTCTTCAAGTAATTACTAAGACGATACGAAAAAGTTGATTTACTTTAATCTAAAACAGTTTGCATTATTTTCAGAAGCTTTACTTATAAGAAGTAACATTTTGATATGATTCCCTTGGAAGTGTCGATATGACAAGTATTGTACGATTCGATACTATACCGCTACAACGGTTATTACATTATTAAAGTCAAATGATTTATTTCTCAATAGATTCCTAAGAACACTTATAGAAAGTCATAAGCGAGTCCATTATAAAGAAAATTATATGTATGTTACAAAATAAAATTATATCACAATGAAGAAGAAGCATGAGAAACTCGCACTTTGCGCCCCTGCCTTTGTTTATCGATATCGATAGTTGACAGTTCACATAACTAGTGAATATAAATGATCCAGTATTGTATCAAAAGTATGACGCAGTAATTAGCATGAGAAACTGGACTGGCCGAGACTTCAAAGGAGTAACGGGGTACGATACAGTTTGGCATTATGCAAAACTTGACGCTTTTGTTGGTAAGGAAAATTAAATTAAGACTGTACATACATACATACATATAATCACGCCTTTATCCCTAATGGGGTAGGCAGAGCGTAAACGATCCAAACAAAGGTCGTTCCGCCACGTCTGACAAAGTTTGAGGGTTATTTAAGATATATTTGTACGCATATTGCTGTAGTGACAGGTTGTCAGCCCATCGCCTAAATTACAATATACTGAAACCCTCAGATCCCATAGCTGGTTTTTACAGCATGCTCGGGAGGAAATGCAGCTGGCACATTCTATGTTTTTCTCTCACTCCCAGTCCAGCATGGAAGATATTAAGACTGTACCTGCTTAAATACGAGCTAAATGAGACAACATGTGCTATACTTATACATACCTACATGTAATCACGCCTTTATCCCTAAACAAAGCCATGCCTCACAAAGTTTTGAGGGTTATTTACATAGATTTAGAATGGTTCGCCCTATATCTATGGTTATTTAAGATAGATTTCTAGGTATAGTGTTGTAGTGATAGGTTGTCAGCCCATCGCCTACATTGCAAAATACTGAAACCCTCTGATACGTTAGCTGGTTTTTACACCCGGGAAGAGATGCGGCTGGCACAGTCTATGTCTAGTCCAGCATGGAAGCAGAATTTAATTAAGACTGTACCTGCTTATATACGAGCTAAATGAGGCTGTACATGTGCTATATCTTGTACATACATACAAATAATCACGCCTTTTTCCCTAGGCAGGCAGAGCGTAAACGACCTTAACAAAGGTCGTTCCGCCACGTCTGGTAAAGTTTTGTGGGTTATTTAAGATATATTTGTAGGTATATTGTTGTAGAGATAGGTTGTCGGCCCATCGCCTAAGTTGCAATATACAGAAACCATCAGAGCCCTTAGCTGGTTTTTACAGAATACCCGGGAGGAAATGCAGCTGGCACATTCTATGTTTTTCTCTCGCTTTCAGTCTGGCATGAAAGATTGGAGAAGACCTTGTCCTTATTAAAGAAAATATTCTACGCCACGGGGCAGATAGCTAATAGTCAGATTTTGATGTTAAAAATGTATTTAAGCTTTGGTCTTTTCCACAATATATATATATATATATATATATATATATATGCCATGTTCGGAATCAGGAGTATTAAATATAATACAAATATACTTTATTACACAAGAACACATACATAGAAAACTAAATAATTGAATAATTGGCGGCCTTATTGCTAAGCTAGCAATACCTTTCAGGCAACTAGGCAGTAAGGAAAAGCTATCATTAAGAGTTTGCGACGGGTCAGTGTAAGAAATAAAAATAATAATCTATTTGGTTCGGCCCCACGCACGCCTTCCAAAACTCCGGGACTCTATAGTCCCGAGATAAGGTCAGACATACACAATCTATTACAAGAATACACCAAAATGTACCTACTAATTCAAGTAAGAAATATGATCTATCAAATAAGATCGAATCAAAGTTCTAGTTACATTAATCTAATAGCAAAAACCGATGCCAGGTCTGGAATCTGTTGATGTTTGTAGTGACTAATCGCCGACTGTTGTATGCGAAACACGTTCGTTGGCTCGACAATTTGATATTGTCCAGACGCAAGGCGACGTTACGTCATAGTCATATCATTATTACCTACGAAATGATTCTTCTTTGTCTTCTGTCGTGTGGGTATCGAGTCAATCGACCCGATGAACCCTGGTGTCAGTTTTTAAACCACCTAATAATAGTACAGCTAATAGGCGTCTGACATGGTTTGTGTAACGATCACTATCAAAGACAGCGACTGGGACCGACGGCTTAACGTGCCCTCCAAAGCAAGGAATCCTTTTTCTTTTCGGATAGTCAGGTGATCCAGCTTGCAATGTCCTAACCAAACTGGGGAAAACCTCACAATGTGATAAATTGACAAATATCAACTTTGAGTTCTCCCTGAGAGTCGAACCCAGGACCACCGGATTGTAAGCCCATGGCATGGCTCTGACCACTAGACCACGGAGGCAGTTAGGGAGTATGATTCTAAATTAAAGATTTTCTGATTGTTGTTCAAAGTTTTCAAGCAGCCTCAAGCAATCTACTACAACTGAGTTCAGCGCCAAATAAGTAGCTGTGTTCCGCCGTAAAAATACCAGCGGCTATGATGCTATTCTGGTTAAGCTAGACGATTCCGTCTCAAATCACCTCTGGCTTGAAGACAATATATTTTTTGATACAGTCGAATGTCGCATAAGAAGATACTTACCGAAGTATCTCTATCTTACCTGTTATCGGATGGGCTTGTAGGAGATGAACAGGTGAAAAGTGACGTATTCCTTGATCAGGTTGTTGCCAAAACAGTTGCGAAGGAATATGATGTTGTTGATGGTCATAGAAGTAAGGAATGGTTGCTTTAAATAATTACTATAACCTGATGAGGAGGCATATGCTAGTAAGAGAAAAACAGGTGGAAAGTGAAGAATTCCTTTATTAGGCTGTTGCCGAGACAGTCACGGACGAATGTAAAGTAAGGGAATGGCTGCTTTAAATAATCACCATTACCTGTTGAGGAGGCATATGCTTGTGGGAGAATAACAAGTGGAAAGTGACGCATTCCTTGATCAGGTTCTTGCCGAGACTGTCGCGGAGGAATCTGATGCTGTTGATGATGGTCAAAGGTTGCCTAGTAGAAATTGCTGCTTTAGCAATAACGCCGCCTATATTGTACAGTTTTGTTCCTTACTTTTATGCTATATATATTTATGTTTCTTTGTGCAATATAGTATCTTGTATTGTATTGTATGGTCATAGAAGTTGCTATATGAACTGTGACTCTTACCTGTTGAGGAGGCATGTGTTTGTAGGAGAAGAACAGGTGGAAAGTGACGTATTCCTTGATCAGGTTGTTGCCGAGACATTCGCGGAGGTATCTGATACTGTTGATGGTCGGGTCGAAGTCTGCTCCCGGCGCGTGGATCGCCAAGCTTATTGGTGCAAGCCATCTGTAACAAGAAAATCAAACATAAGCTTAGTTAACGAAAAAAATACAGAAAATTCTTCAAATAAGATGATATTTGACAGCAGCAGCAGCTTATAGAATAACAACTAACATTTTAACTAGCTGTCGTTTATCGTCTGTTAATTTGACACAGAAATAAGTACAAAATCAATTATGCGCTTTGAGATATCATAAAGGCTAAAATCTCTCACTGATAATAAGCAAAATAGTTTGATCGGTCCGTCGTAGTCTACTTTGATGGAAAGATGGTATAAAATTAAATCCTGAAGATGCTTTTACAAAACCCTAGGAACGTTAGGTACAATTCCGTTGATATCGAGCTTAACATTTTTGGCATTATGATAAATCCATGGGCTTATCTCCCGATAAGATAAATAGCTTATTAGGATTAACTGTTATCTATTCAACAAGTTCTCCAATAAAAAGGCTTGATATTTTAGATAGCGGCCTACTCGTAAAAGCTTTATGTCATCACAGCTTTTGTGCACTGAAGTGTCGTTTCATTTAATAAAATAATAGTTAGCTACATAGGCTGGTATTTACAAACAGATTTCAAGATTGAGAGAACTATTAAGTATGGATTTGATAAGCCATTTTGTACTGAAATGACTAATACTTGCTGTCAATCTTTAGTGCTGTTCATTAATACGGGCCTAGAGTTGTTTACAGTGGTCTGTAGTGGTTGAAGTTATTGTAAAATCGATATTGTGGTGTGGAGGTGCTGGTCCCCTAGGGCCTGTATCTACTAGGTTGAGTAACGTGTTTTCCTGTCTATTTAATTAGTAATACGAAAAGAAAAGTACGAAGGGAAGTTATCGTAATTTAGAAAAGAGTTTATAGGGTTAATTCCGCTTAATTCGTTTTTAAGTTTGTTTTCATCGAAAGATACCTATAGTATTGCCAACTCGGTTTTAGAAAAAAAGGTAAACGAAGTTTCATGTCTTTTAATCGAAGTTTTTTTTTTTAAAATTAGTTTTAGCTCTTAGATATAACAACATAACAAAAAAAAACTTAACTAATTTGCCAACACGTATCACTTATTTTTGAAATGTGTTTTTAAATAAAAAGACATGAAACTTTGTTTACCTTCATTCTAAAATCGAATTGGAAATACTATACCTAGATATAAGTTTTCTGTTGGAAGTTTTTTCCAAGAAGGTGCACTGTGTCTATGACTTTACAACACGTTTAAACTGGTATTCTGGCCTTTTGAGGTATCCGGATGATCCAGAACATTTTTTTTAACTTGCGTGTTAGTGTTATGTTAGTAAAATCAGAGCCACTCGCGTGACTGACTACATTTGCGCCTTCGTCGGCGCTTGATCGCTCGCTGTCGCCTGCTGTTCTGTTCACTGTTTGCGACCAAGTAACTCTTATCTTCATAGCACGGTGACACCAGGACAAAAAAAAGAATATTCTGCTTAGTGCGAAAGAGAGAGATCATTTTGTATTTATTTTGCCTATTGTTTGTTTGTATTAGTATAGTATTAGTAGTATTGCTAGATAAATATTAGTGCGAAAGAGCTAAGTAGCGAACAAAAAAATACACGAACGAATAATGGTCAGTTATATACTTGAACTTAGTCTTAGGTCCGTATTTACAATCAGCTCTCATGAGTGACAGCGAGTTTGAGTTCGTATCAGAAATGTCATTTCAGTACAAACTGACCTGTCAAATCCATACTTAATATTGCTCTCAAGTTTGATATCGCTTCATAAATACAAGCCTCAATCTTACTTACTTAAAAGTGGCTTGGTCTCCTACACCAAGCCTCGGCTTGTCGGCTTTGGCCAACGCTTAATTTAGGAACGCTTTACCAACTTGAACTGCTCATAAAGATGAATAATTCAGGATTGAATTCTCTTTTACTGTAGTGTTTTAGATATTACCCACTATTTAGTACTATCAGTGTTCCGCACATAAGTTCCACATAAACTTTGTTACTACTTCTTGGCTATTGCATTACTAATAGTAAGTGTAGGATAATCAATTTATTACGCTTTGATTGATAAAGAACTACTATTTTTTCTTGTGTAAACTATTTATGTTACGGATTTACAACCGTTATAAATCATTCAAGGGAATGTTTGCTAGTGAAACTAATTAAATAATTCTTTTCTTTTCTAACCTTTTTGCCTAATTTCTTTAGATAGCGCAGAGAACATAAATAACTGGCCGCTTATTTGTTAAATTAAAAAATATTTTTGAAATTGCCGGGCCTCTTTTCTTTTTTTATTAATCGGAAACAGCCAGCAACTTTAATCGCGTGTTTCTGGCATGTGGCCACTGGTTCGTGTTCTTATCTTGATCTACAATCAACATCATGAACAATGGCGATAGGCAATCGCTTTAAAAATGTATCAATGTCATTGCAGTAATTAATAGATCACTATTAATTATAGTACTGATAAAGCTTTACACATTGGTAATATGATGAAGTTTATAGTAGGTTTGAGTGCAACAACTTTTATAAAATAAAACATAGAATTTTACTTGCATGTCATAGCTATTTGTCTTTAGAATGAGTACAAACAAATAAAACAGAGCGATTCTGTCCTAATGTCATCATATCCCTAGCCTTATCCCGTATTTCACGGGGTTGGATACCTAATCTAAGTGATTGAACGAGGGTACTGGTTTTTACACAGAGCAACTGCCATCTGACTTCCGCAATCCAGAAGGGAAATCAGACCCAATCCTTGATTAGGTCAGAGTTTTCAAGCCGCCAATGCCTAGCACTGGCCTCGGACATGGCTTAACGACTAATAGCTACGGTATAAAACGATATTAACCGGTACCAACGGCTTAACGTGCCTCCCGAAGCACAGATTTCGAAGGAGCGATTCTGTCCTAATGTATAAAGTATGAAAGGTCCAAGTTAGAATATAAGTCTAAGTTCTAGTCTAAAATAATGTTGCTGCTTGCTTGCTTTAAAATAGGTGACCGTGTGTAAACTGGGACATACGTTATCACTACATAGTATAAAACAAAGTCGCTTTCTCTGTCCCTATATCTCTATGTATGCATAAATCTTTAAAACTACGCAACGGATTTTGAGGCGGTTTCTTTTAATGGATAGAGTGATTCAAGAGGAAGGTTTATATGTATAATACATGCATAATATAGTAGAGAAACACTGATGATTTCCGTGCGAATCCGGGGCGGGTCGCTAGTTTCATTATAATGCAGAAAATACGTCATTGTGCCTAGTTGCTATGACGATAAAATGCGTAAATTACCTACACCGTCAAATATCTTTTACCTAAACTCTGAATACCTACCAAGATATTTTGGAATACAAATTTGCGAATTTTGTTTTTCAAAGAGCTTTACAGGAACCATGTATAAAATTTTCAATAGGTTTTTAGCGACTAATACCTTAAGTTCAGTCTAAGTATTTTTTCCTAGGTCTATTTCTCACTCTATTAACTTCAATCCATTAATTATAGCTTCACAATACCTTTTTCTAAAGGTACCGAGGTGATAATAGAGAGTTAAATTTCGTTCAATTCGACTGACTATTAATTCCTGACGAGAAATGTTGCTTTTTCATAGCAAATTATAGTAAAAGCCATGGGGTTTGCGGAATCGAGGGTTGCTTATACAGGGTGTAAGAAATAAACCTATTGTAGACCTTTTAGTTTATACATACATACGCGTGCACAAATAAAGCATAATATTAAAATAATATTAATATATTTCTTCCATGCTGGACTGGGAGCGCCAGAAAAACGTAGTATGTGCCAGCTGCATTTCCTCCCGGGCATGCTGTAAAAACCAGCTAAGGGATCCGAGGGTTTCAGTATAATGTAATTTAGGCGATAGGCTGACAACCTGTCACTACAGCAATATTCTTCAAATCTATCTTAAATAAAAAAACTTTGTCAGACGTGGCGGAACGACCTTCGTTAAGATCGTTTACGCTCTGCCTACCCCATGAGGGATAAAGGCGTGATTATATGTATGTATATTTTTCCTTACTGATTGTTTTTATAATGTTTCCATATTCCCATAGTAGAGTTTTGTTTGAAGGATCTTAGTTCTGTAAAGAAACATTTCTAACACCCTGTCCGTAAAATACCTATTGTATACCTGGGTAGGGGGCGAACAAGGTTTTCAGGTCACGACAGTAGACGGTAGGTACGGTTGGCCAAGATAGTAGTGTACCAGTGTGAATAGTCAAGGGTGCCAAATATTAATATAACAAACTAGTGAAATGAAGAAAACCTAACAGCATCTTTTTAACTATATTTTAATGCCTCTGTCACAATTTGACACAAACCTTATGACACCTATTTTTAAAATACTAGCGACCTGCCCCGGCTTCGCACGGAAATTATCAGTGTTTGTCTACTATATTATGCATCTATTATACATAAAAACCTTCCTCTTGAATCACTCTATCCATTAAAGGAAACCGCATCAAAATCCGTTGCGTAGTTTTAAAGATTTATGCATACATAGGGATATAGGGACAGAGAAAGCGACTTTGTTTTATACTATGTAGTGATTCGGCAAGTCACATGTGGGTTTGATAGAGGTATTCACTCAACGTTTCGACCCTATACGAAGACCTTCTTCAGAAGAGAAGAAAGTCACACTCATCCGCGCGTCTAGTGCTTACGTGCGTACTTTCGACTGAAAAAAGTCCCAGTTCACTTACTAATTACACCTTTCAAGCTAAAATGCATCAAGTCGTTCAGACTACTCAGCATGCAGTATATTCATACTCGTTTATTTGCTACATGTGGTTAACAAAGGTGGTACTTATAATAGATTGTGCTCACGTGACCCTGTTAGGGCACTGCAAAATGTACATTCTTAATAAACATACTCAAATTTTATAACTGAAAATATATTATCTTAAATAACAATTATTATTAGCAGTACATACTAGTACACTCGTAAAACATAACCCCTCCCTTCTTCTGGCGCAGTCGGCTGTAAAACGCCAGTAACTACTTTTTTCAATCTTGTAACCAGTAAAAAACGGACTTAAAATTTAATATTGCAATTCTAATTTATACATAATAGGTACTTACATAAATTCTAAACCATTTTAGTTCATAGCAATTTAACACACCTGTCACCTGATTATATTTAGAAGAATACTAGGGGCGGGGTTGTTCTACATACACCACCACTACAAAGGTGATTTGACGGCTAAATTGTGAAAGAATTCGCGCTGTTGTAAACGCAATAGGAAGGTATTAGTTTCACAAACATATTAAAGTGTGCATAAATCAGCCATATATTTTGTGTTCGGTTCGAAATATCCGGTATTTCACCGTTTACTTCATACATAATGTAATGTTATATGCAAGTGACATAAAACATGGCGGATTTTCTCTCGCAAGTACCTTTTACAATAACTGTGTATTTTCACACGGCCATCATAGTAGAATGAGTATTTTATACGCGTCCGTAAATGTTTGTTTCATTCAAATGATATTAATAAAAGGAAATTCCGATACATGTGCCATATTGACCGGTCACAGTAAAAATAAGAAGCAGTGTAACATATGTTATAACATACATACATATAATCACGCCTTTATCTCCAATAGGGTAGGCAGAGCGTTAACGACCTAAACAAAGGTCGTTCCGCCACGTCTGATAAAGTTTTGAGGGTTATTTATAATAGATTTGTAGGTATATATATTGCTGTAATGATAGGTTGTCAGCAGGTGGCCTAAATGGCAATATACTGAAATCCTCGGGTCCCTTAGCTAGTTATTACAGTATGCCCGGAAGGAAGACATTCGACGTGCACCGTCTCTTGAGACTTTTAAGAGCCAAATTAAAAAACGTTACTTATAATTATAACAAATAATTACTGTCTGATCTTTAGTTTCCTTCACTTTTATCCTGTGCTGTAGATACTGTTGCTGTCATTTCCTTCGACTAGTTCTGATTGTAGTTTGCATTATCCTATCTTCCATTAGTTTATGTATTAGTTTCTTATAAATTATGTATTAGTTTATGTTACAAATATATATGTAGTAGCTTGTACTTAGTTTATGTATATGTAATGTAATATATTTAGGATACCTATTTGACTAGGTTTGCACTATCCCGCTTACCGCTTCACATTTTTTTTCGTTCACCCAAAGGTTGCCTGGAAGAAATTGCTACCTTAGCAATAAGGCCGCCTATGTTGTACTTATCTTTTGTTGTTATCTGTTGTGTTGTATGATGTATTATTACGTGCAATAAAGTATTTTTATGTTATGTTAAATGCAGGTGGCACATTCTATGTTTATCTCTCGCTCGTAGTCCGGCATGGGAGCATATGTTATAAGTAGACTACTTATTCATACTATTCTATTATAACTATTCATATTATTTAATATCAATGAGGCATGATGCTGTCTAAATATCAGATGGCAGTCACTTTGTGTAAAAACCAAAACCCTCATTCAATCCCCTAGATTAGGTAGCCAACCCCGTAAGATACGTATGTTATTATTAATATGAAAATTACCTAAGTCTGGCTGTAGCAGGACGATGCGATGATGTTATTTGGTCCTGGATAGGGACTTTGGTTAGATATTGTATGCTGCGGCAATATCTTAAATCCTACGGGTTAACTCTTTTCATCTCCGGGTGAAATCACAGAACGGAAAGTTTTAATATCTACATTATTATAATTAACAGTGTGCTTATTGGTGTAGTGGTTAGGGCCGCTGCCTCCACGTACCAATGTGTTTCTCGGTTGTTGAATTTCATATGTACGCTTATTTGGCGCCTTTTCCGAGCGTCGGAAGGCACGTCAAACTGTTGGTCCCGGTTAATATCGTTTAACACCGTATATATTAGTTAAGCCATGTCAGAGGCCAGTGCTTAGCATTGGCGGCGGCTTGAAAACTCTGACCTAATCTAGGATTGGGTCTGGTTTTGTGGAGGTCAGATAGCATTTGCTTTGTGTAAAAACCGGTACCCTTGTTCAATCACCTAGCCGTGAGATACGGGATAAGGTTAGGGAGATGATGATAATTATTAGAAACAACATTTATTGCTCTTGAAAACTTGTTGTATTGCGAACCGAAAATTCAGGCAGGTAGGTAATTAGCGTGCGATTCTCTTAATAATTTCAGGCGCAATCTTATATTTTTATATAAAGAGATATTTTACTATTTCTTTCTCATACTGTGACATAGAACTGTCTATGTGCATTGACATTCACGAGCAAATGATTTCTTTATGACTTGTCTTACCACGATGACTAATAAAAGACATACTGATATAGAAAGGTGCAGTTACAACCTTGAATTTGTACCGCATTTATTTATAAAACATATTTATGAAGTGTATATTTACGCTCCGCTCTACATTTTAAGCCCTAATAATACCGGGTGTAAGGGACAGCCTCCCGCGTACTGATAGGGGTTGCTGAGTCAACGATACTGATCAACTTCCACCAAGAAATTCTTTCAGGAAGTTAAAATAATAAATGGCTTTTCCATACAAAATACCAACTAAATAAAACAATTTGTGTGGAAAACCCAAAATCTTTTCTTCACTTAATGAAAGAATTACCTGGTGAAAGTTGTTCAGTGTCGTTGACTGAGCAACCCCTATCAGTTTGTGGGACGCTGTCCCTTACGCCCCGTATATTCTTGGATAACATTATTTCAGTTTTATTTATTGGTGCTTTGATATTATAACACTTATTAGTTATGCATTATATTATGCAGAGGACATTTTGTTTATCAGTCGTCAAAATTGGTTTTAATAGTGGCAACAAAGAAGTTTTTATTATAAAGTTAGTTAGTTGTTAAGTTAGCCAGTAATACGAGTACATAGTTCAAGTTTGACAACTTTACTCGTGTAAGTTTTTTCAAGGTGAAATCAATTAAATAGTTTGGTTTCTTTATTATTTAATACTCCATTTTAGTCTGGAGTAATATTTTTGTAAAACAGTAATGAAATAACATTCTTCTAGGAGAAAAAAAAACATTACTGTTTGTTGAAATACCTGGATATTCCGAACTAAACACAAAATATATGGCTGATTTATGCATCCTTTAATATGTTTGTAAAACCAAACCTATTGCGTTTACAACAGCGCAAACTCTTTCACAATCTAGCCGTCAAATCACCTATATAGTGGTGGTGTATGTAGAACAACCCCGCCCCTAGTATTCTTCTAAATATAATCAGGTGACAGGAGTGTTAAATGAACTAAATTGGTTCGGAATTTATGTAAGTTCCTATTATGTATAAATTAGAATATTATTATTAGAAATTATACGAATTACAATATTAAATTATAAGTATTTGACTGGTCCCACTAATATAATAAATGCAAAAGTTTGAATTTTGTTTCTCAATCATGCTTGAAACACTGAACTAGTCGGGATGAAAATTGGCACTCACGTGGGTTAGGTCCTGAACTAGGATATTTATTTACCGCGGGAAAATACTCTAGGAAAGGAGAAAACTAATTAACCCGCAGGTAAAACATACATACATATAATCACGCCTTTATCCTTAATGGGATGGGCAGATCGTAAACGACCTAAACAAAAGTTGTTTCGCCACGTCTGACAAAGTTTTGAGGGTTATCTAAGATAGATTTGTAGTCAGCCCATCGCCTACATTACAATACTGAAACCGTCGGATCGCCCTTAGGTCATTTTTACAGCATGTTTAGGGAGGAAATAAAGCTGGCACATTCTATGTTTTTCCCTTGCTCCAGTCCAGCATGAATTGCCTCCGTGGTCTAGTGGCTAGTGCCATGGGCTCCCGATCCGGAGGTCCTGGGTTCGATTCCCAGAGGGTAAAAAACAAACTTGATATTTGAGAATTTATCACTTTGCGTTTTTTCCCCAGTTTGGGTAGGATATTGCAGGCTGAATCACCTGATTGTTCGAAAAGAAAAAGATTTCGTGCTTCGGAGGGCACGTTAAGCCGTCGGTCCCGGTCGCTGTCTTTGATAGTGGTCGTTACACAAAACCATGTCAGAGGCCTGATAGTTGTGCAGTAGCCTAGTAAGGCGGTTTAAAAAACTCTGACACTAGGGTTAATCGGGTCCATAGATTCGATACCCACTCGACAGAAGAAGATGGATGGCAGGTGAAACAGCGGGTGGGAAAACTAGTTTAGGCATAAATAAACCACACCAATCTCAAACACCACTATAATTTATTTATCGAGTTCAAGGTGTGTTTAGTCTAGTCAATAATGTCTGTATTTTTGGTTATACTTAGACAGGGGTCTTGGCAAACATTATGTGGGTTGTACGTACATACAGGGTGCAAAAGGGTAGTTCTCCTTGACGGAAATGATTTGACGGAATTTATTATCACTATTACTTAAAACATTTCTTCCATGCTGGAATGGGAGCGAGAGAAGAACATAGAATGTGCCAGCTGCATTTCCTCCTGGGCATGCTGTAAAACCAGCTAAGGGATCCGAGGGTTTCAGTATATTGTAATTTAGGCGATGGGCTGACAACCTGTCACTACAGCAATATACCTACAAATCTATCTTAAATAACCCTCAAAACTTTGTCAGTCGTGGCGAAACGGCTTTTGTTTAGGTCGTTTACGCTCTGCCTACCCCATTAGGGATAAAGGCGTGATTATATGTATGTATGTATGTGTTACATAAAAACTGTTATTATTTACAAATGTAATGAAGTGACCCACATCCAAAAGCTATATTTTATTCACATTTAAAAGTTTGCAGCTGTAAAATTATTCTAATGTAATGTGTTATCATGGACCATACTCGTGTCGTTTTCGTCAATTTACTAAAGTTGAATTGAAATGTATTCAGGCAAACTGATAGGGTTTGTTCAGCCAATGAAACTGAACAACTATCACCATGATATTCTTTAAGGAAATGAAAAAAAATATGCTTTTCTATACAAACTGTCTGATGGACGTGGTAATTTTATTTAGGAAAGTATTTTTTTTCATCTTCTGAAAGAATTTCCTAGTGGTTGTTGTTTAGTTTTGTTGACTAAGCAACCTCTATCAGTTTGCGGGACGCTGTCTCTTACACCCCGTATTTAGAAGACTTGGTTGATTTTATTATTTTTTACATTGATGACATATTTAAAATTTTTATAATTGGAATTTCTTTGACATATTTTTAATTTGTTTTGTTTATTGTGATTTTAATAATTATTGTTTTTTATTTTACTATTAATTAATTATATATTATTGTTTTTTTATTTACTGACACTGATAAAAAGTTCCTTTTTTTAATGTATAAATTTATTGTGAATGATAAAATTATATGTTGTTAGTTGTAAGAAAATTGTCATACACAAATATTATTTTGTATTTAATTAAATAAATTGAATTGAATTGATTCACTACAGAGAATATATTTTTTTAGGTCTAACTTCCTTTGAAAGTGGTAAGCACATTAATGCTCGCCTATATATATAAAAAAAAAAAAAAAAACTGTATCATACTTATAAAGGTAGCAGGGACGTCTGGTTAGTACGTCAACGTTCGTCACTCGTGGAGGGGCTACCAAATGCCACATGCAAAATACCAAAGTTAGGAAAAGGTCAATATTTCTAATGTCCGTAATTCTAAACAGCACTTGACACTGACAGCTGTTTCGACAGTTTGAGTGCGTATCAGAAACGTCATTTCAGTACAATGTGGCCTGTCAAATCCATACTTAATATTGCTCTCAATCTTGAGATTGCTTTGTAAATACAAGCCTAAAAAATCTATGCAATAACTGTAAAGATAGGTATGCATGATATCGAAATAACTTAAACATACTAGATAGCTTTGGTGCAGTGCAAGACATTTTAAAATAAAATAACAAAGTATGGTAACTGACAACCCAATGGGCGTTTTTCGACTAGACGTCACGGCGACGGCAACGGCGACGGTATCGTGGGAGAGATAATCTATGAAAATTAATGAAATTATATAGCACGCTTTTCCACTTGCCGGCACGTTAACGGCACGGCATTGATTTCCACCGGTACCGTCGCCGGCCTGCCAAACTGTATGTGTTTTGTATTCGTACGATGCCTGCGCGTGTGTGTACGCGCTCAAATTGGAACTAGGTGGTCGTTATCTGGACGTTTCCGTGCCGTCAAGTGGAAAAACAGAGCCACGGCATCATGACGGCACCGTCGCCGTGACGTCTACTGAAAAAACGCCCGTTCAAACCCCATATCAAACCTAATGTCACGTTTAATGTTATCCCACTTCTGGTATACATATATATATTTATTTCAATGAGCCTCTCATTTTTGCTTAGGTTTTGGTCTAGCTGTAGCATTATATCGTCAATATAGGTATAAGTGGGTCGTTGTGAACCATTTTCGGCGGGGGCTCATAATTGGGGAGGGTGCGACGGTCTGGCGATCGTGCCGCAGCCATGTTTAGACGTATTATTTTATACTACTTATAGATGGTTCGTGTTTTTTAAGCCAGCTGTTGGCTAAAGGTAACGCTATTTTAGACTTTTGTGGTAAATTGCTGCAGTAACATCTTAATTCGACGGGAGAACAAAATATAACTTTACTAATCTCTGCCATGTTAGGCTGCGAAAGAAAAACATGGAATGTGCCAGCTGCATTTCCTCCCAGCATGCGGTAAATACCAGCTAAGGGATCCGAGGGTTTCACTATATTGTAATTTAGGCGATGGGCTGAGAACCTGTCACTACCGCAGTATACCTACAAATCTATCTTAAATAACCCTCAATACTTTGTCAGACGTGGCGGAGTGAACTTTGTTTAGGTCGTTTACGCTTCGCCTACCCCATTAGGGGTAAAGGCGTGACTATATGTATGTATGTATATAACTAACCTCTGCCACTTTGCTACACATCGACTTGTAAGAAAACATTGCATCTACCTTACATACACACATTAAGCCTTGTCCTACCTTATCTTTGCAATTAATTTCCAAAACTAAATAAATTCTTCTTCTTCTGTCGAGTGGGTATCGAGTCTATCGACCCGATGAACCCTGGTGTCAGAGTTTTGAAACCGCCTAGTAGCACAACTATCAGGCCTCTGACATGGTTTTGAGTAACGACCACTATCAAAGACAGCGACCGGGACCGACGGCTTAACGTGCCCTCCGAAGCACGAAATCTTTTTCTTTTTCGGACAATCAGGTGATTCAGCCTGCAATGTCCTAACCAAACTATGGAAAAATTCACAAAGTGATAAATTCTCAAATATCAACTTTGTGTTTCCCTCCTGGGAATCGAACCCAGGACCTCCGGATCAGGAATCCATGGCACTAGCCACTAGACCACGGAGGCAGACTAAATAAATAGTAGGTATAAAGCACCATTAAGTGCGTAAAGCTTGATATATCCGCATACAACTCGATGCGAGGACATTGTAAGTAATTGCTTACATCATAAATAGCATTCGTAACTCTATGTAATAAGGTTGCAATCCCAGAATAGCAGTCATTTGTAGGATGACTAGAAATATTGTGAAAATGTGGACAGTTTTGATCTTCTTCTGTGTTGTGGGTATCAGGTTGATCTACCCGATGAACCCTGGTGTCAGAGTTTTCAAACCGCCAAATAGCACAGCTATAGCACAGCAAAAGGCCTCTGACATAGTTTTGTTTAACGACCACTATTAGATAGCGACCGGGACCGACGGCTTAACGTGCCCTCCGAAGCACAGAATCTTTTTTCTTCCAGACAATCTAGTGAGTAAGCCTGCATTTTCCTAACCAAACTGGGGAAAATCTCTTGAAGTGATAAATTGACAAATATCGTTTAATTATAATTAATTGTAACTATATAACTATTGTAATTAATTGTAATATCCTAAACATATTGCATAAATATGGTCACTCTACTAATAACCACGTGGGGCCTGACTGGACTCAAACCTGTCTACCTCCGACCGTCGAGCCACGTGTACGGCCCTGCCAACTGCTATTGTAATTAATTGTACTATCCTAAAGATACTGCATACATATGGTCACTTTACTAATAACCACGTGGGGCCTGACTGGACTCAAACCTGTCTACCTCTGACCGTCAAGGCACGTGTACGGCCCTGCCAACTGCGATTGTAATTAATGTAATATCCTAAAGATATTGTATAAATATGGTCACTCTACTAAAAACCGCGTGGGGCCTGACTAGACTCAAACCTGTTTACCTCTGACCGTCGAGCTGCGGCTACGGCCCTGCCAACTGTTATTGTAATTAATTTTAATATCCTAAATATACTGCATAAATATGGTCACTCTACTAATAACCACGTGGGGGCCTGACTAGACTCAAACCTGTTTACCTCTGACCGTCGAGCTGCGTCTACGGCCCTGCCAACTGTTATTGTAATTAATTTTAATATCCTAAATATACTGCATAAATATGGTCACTCTACTAATAACCACGTGGGGGCCTGACTAGACTCAAACCTGTTTACCTCTGACCGTCGAGCTGCGTCTACGGCCCTGCCAACTGCTATTGTAATTAATTTTAATATCCTAAAGATACTGCATAAATATGGTCACTCTACTAATAACCAAGTGGGGCCAGACTGGACTCAAACCTGTCTACCTCCGACCGTCGAGCCACGTGTACCTACGGCCCCGCCAACTACTATTGTAATTAATTGTAATAATAAATAATCACTTTGTACCTATAAATTGGTTTCAACTTGTGAACTAACTACCGGTTACAATAAAATTACTTGATTAAACATACATACATACATAAATCACGCCTTTATCCCCTACGGGGTAGGCAGAGCGTTTACCGCCTCGTAAAAGGCGCTTTCGCCACGTCTGACAAAAATTGAGGGCAATTTTAGATTGTAATATGTCACTACAGCAATATACCTATAAATCCATCTTAAATAACTCTCAAAATTTTGTCAGACGTAGGAGAACGAACTTTGTAGATCGCTAACGCTCTGCCTACCCCATTAGGGATAAAGGCGTGATTATATTTGTGTATGTATACTTAAATCCATCCAGTTGTAACAAAATATACACAACACATACGTAACCTTCACATTTATAATATTAGCAGATGTGTAATGTGCATCTGTTCATTGCATTACAAGTATTTTTTTTAAATAGAAATCCAACTAATCATCCTCAAGCTATCGGCAAAGAAACATAAACAAACATTCAACAATAATCCGAATAACTGAGTTATAGGTGGGTGGGAGTTGTTGCAATCGGAACGGAAAGTTAAATCAAATCAAATCAATCTTTATTTGCCAAAACACATGTACAGTTTTTAAATACAGATCTTAAGATAAATGTATAAGTTCCAATGTGTCTTACCGACTATGTCAGTGTACAAATATGCTAAGTTACATTACAAAATCATAACATTCATTAAGTGGTCATGCAAAAAATATATTGAAGTATATAAAAATAAAATGATTTAATAAATTAAACAATTTAAAAAGTTAAATTATAAATGTCATTCCATTTAAACCTACTCAATGTAAAAAAAAAAAAAGTTGTTCGTATAGTACGACAAGTCTTTATATGACCGTGGCGAATAATGGAAATTATACACACATAGATACATATATTCACGCCTTTATCCCTAATGGGGTAGGCAGAGCGCAAACGACCTAAACAAAGGTCGATCCGCCACGTCTGACAAAGTTTTGAGGGTTATTTAAGATAGATTTGTAGGTATATTGCTGTAGTGATAGGTTGTCAGCCTATCGCCTAAATTGCAATATACTGAAACCGTCGGATCCCTTAGCTGGTTTTTACAGCATGCTCGGGAGGAAATGCAGCTGGCACATTCTATGTTGTTCTCTTGCTCCCAGGCCAGCATGGAAGAACTTATACCGCCGCTAATGCAATTTTTGTCAGTTTTTCATGCAGTGAGATTTTTTATATACCAACGACATTTTAATGGCTTGTTTAGACCATGGAACTGAAGTACTGAACATAGGCTGAAACAAAAAATAACATAGAGAAAGTTTTTCAGTTTCTTACATACATATAATAACGCCTTTATCCTAGCTTAAACGACCTAAAAAAGGTCGTTCCGCCATTTCTGTCAATTTATTAAAGATAGGTTATTAAAGATTACAGGTTATTAAAGATAGACTTGCAGGTATACCAGGCCACTCAGAAAGTATTGCGATAAATAGTTTTTATATATGGCAGACTGGCCGGTTAGAATCTTTTTTGAAAATATGATTACTTGTAAGTAAAAATATGTGTGTTCCATTTTCAAAATTTCCCTCCACATTTTTTGCGAGCCAATTCAAAGTATCGTGTCTTACTGAAAAATGGATCTGCGCCGGGAACATTTTAGAGCTATGATTTTTTACGATTTCAAGTGTCGCCTGAAACCGGATGAATCGTTCGATAGACTTCAAATGGCATTTATGGATGAAAGCCCCTCCAAGGCAACCGTGTATCGTTGGTATAACGAATTTAGGCGCGGTCGACTAACCTTGGGGGATGAAGAAAGAAGCGGTCGCCCTTTGACGGCTATTACGGAAGAAAACGTGCTAGCAGTGAAAAATTTAATCCAAGATAATAGGCGAATTACATATCAGGAGATTCAGCACATATTAAAGATTGGATCGGGAAGCGTTCACGAGATTCTACACGGGCATCTTCGCGTGAGGAGGATAGTATCGCGCTGGGTGCCGCACTACCTCACCGACGCTCAGAAGCAGGCCCGGGTGGAATGGTGCCGTGATATGCTGAACAAATTTGAAGCAGGCTCTTCTCGGCATGTTTACGACATCGTAACAGGTGATGAGTCCTGGATTTATCAATACGATCCAGAAACCAAGCGCCAGTCGACAGTTTGGGTGTTTCAAAATGAACCAACGCCTACCAAAGTGAAGCGATCTCGAAGCGGGGGGAAGATTTTGATCGCCAGCTTTTTTAATTTGACTGGCCACTTGGTCTCAATTCCCTTACGAGATCAAAGAAGCATTAACGCCGAATGGTATACTACCAAATGTTTACCAGAAGTTTTTTCTGTTGTGAGCAACAAGCGACCAAACACAGGGCTCCGCGGACTACTGCTCCACCACGACAATGCGCCTGCACACACCGCGCTCAAAACGAGGGACTTCCTGGACAGCACACCAGTCAAACTCCTGGGTCACCCTCCTTACAGCCTTGATCTAGCACCGTATGACTTCTTTTTATTTCCAAAAATAAAAAATCAGCCCAAGGGGATACAATTTTCGTCGCCGGAAGATGCGCTGGCTGCGTTCGATCAGGCTGTAAACGAGGTGTCTACGGCGGACTGGAAAAAGTGTTTTGAAAACTGGTTCAGACGCATGAATCTTTGTATAGAGGCTGGTGGAGAGTACTTTGAAAAGATTTAATAAAAATATATGTACCTGTAGAACAAACTTTTTAGTGTCGCAAAACTTTCTGAGTGTCCCACGTATAGTTGTAGTGACAGGTTGTCAGCCCATTGCCTAAATTGTAATGTACAGAAATCCTCGGATCCCTTAGCTGGTTTTTACAGCATGCCCGGGAGGAAATGTAGCTGGCACATTCTATGTTTTTCTATCACTTCCAGTGCAGCATAGAAATTAAGTTTCATGGTCTAAATAATCTATAAAAATTTCTTTGGCAAATACAAAATCTCCTTTTATAATGCAGCGCTCCCGCCCTCGTTAATTTTAAGCGTTGTCGTACTGAAGAGGTGCGTGCGCGCAGACAGTGAGTAATCTCTAGAGGAGCGCGTTCGAGCAGAGAGAATTGTTCAGCACGGAATCATTCGACACTTGCACTACTTAGATTAAGCATTATTTATTTGGGTATAAAACTAATCTGTTATCAAAAAACTAATCTGTTGCCGAAGAAACTCATGGAACTGAAAAACGTTACCCTAAAACGAGAGCATTCAAGCAAAGAGAAATTGTATGCACGGAATGTTTTGATTCTTGCATTTGCATTTTATTTGGATACTAGCGACCCGCCCCGGCTTCGCACGGAAATTATCAGTGTTTTTCTACTATATTATGCATGCATTATACATATAAACCTTAAACCTTCATCTTGAATCACTCTATCTATTAAAAGATACCGCATTAAAATCCGTTGCGTAGTTTTTAAGATTTATGCATACATAATAGGGATATAGGGACAGAGAAAGCGACTTTGTTTTATACTATTTAGTGATAATAGCTATTATCCTGAAAGAGGCGGATAGAATTGTAATAATATTGAAATTCTTTTGAATTGACACGAAAGCAATGTCAATTCCTCCATCGCGTCTATCGGTCTGAACTGAACAAATAACGATAAACTCAAAAGCTACCAAACGGACTTTCACCCAATTTTTATCAATGAGCCAAGGGATTCATGTCAAATGTTTTTATATCATACATACATAAAATCACGCCTTTATCCCTAATGAGGAAGGCAGAGCGTTAACGACCTAAACAGAGGTCTTTCCGCCACGTCTGACAAAGTTTGAGGGTTATTTAAGTGACAGATTTTCAGCCCATCGCCTAAACTGCAATATACAGAAACCCTCGGATCCCTTAGCTGGTTTTTACAGCATGCCCGGGAAAAAATGCAGCTGGGACATTCAATGTTTTTCTGTCGCTCCCAGTCCAGCATGGAAGTTTTATATCAACTGACTGCAAACACCGTCATTTCTAATCAAGAATCAGGCATTTTCCAGTGTCGTGACGAGTTGAGATGCGTAGAACGGATCGCTCGCTCTAATGAACACTATCTGGGCCGACCGCTGCTCTGAAGAACGTGCTACAACACTTGTGATTACATATATTACCGAAGCCAAATGCATATGTTACTTCCATGCTGGACTGGGAGAGATAGAAAAACATAGAATGTTCCAGCTGCCCTTCCTCCCGGGCATGCTGTTGAATTCAGCAAAAGGGACTCGAGGGTTACAGGGTATTGTAATTTAGGCGATGGGCTGACAACCTGTCACTATAGCAATACATATTACAATCTAAAATTGCCCTCAATTTTTGTCAGACGTGGCGAAAGCGCCTTTTACGAGGCGTTAAACGCTCTGCCTACCCCGTAAGGGATAAAGGCGTGATTTATGTATGTATGTATGTATGTAAATGCATATGTATATTTATGTTCATATTTTTTATGATCCAGAAATATGTGTTTACGAACCGTGAGAGAGGCTTTTGTGTGGTCCAGTCAGTTTTTTAACATGAATAAATGCTGCATAAGTAAATATGACTTGAATCCGATCTTGTAGACATTAAAAATTAGCTTTCGATTTCACCCGCGTAAATGAGTTTTCCCGTGGAATATAAGGTTTTCCCGCGGTGAAAAGTAGCCTACATCCTATTCCAAGACTTGTGTGTGCCAAGATTAATACCGATCCCTGTAGAAGTTGAAGCGCGATTGATTATTCAATCATTCAACATCCAAACTTTCGCATTTTAGTTGGATACGTATCTACCACTGGATGGATAGTTATCAATGTTACAGACAAACAATACGATGTTAAAGACAGCGTCCTACAAGCTAATAGGGTTTGCTCAGTCTACGACACTGAACAACTTTCACCAGTAAATTCTTTCAGGAAGGGAACAAAAAAGGATTTTTCAAAAAATGCCCACCCCAATCAGACAATTTGTATGGAAAAGCATTAAAAAAATCACTACCTGAAAGAATTTTAATTTTACCTGGTGAAAGTTGTGAACTCCCGGTTTCCCGCTTTCCCGGTGAAATCCTAATAGTTTGTCGGACGCAACGCAGTTCCTTACACCCTGTATAGTAAATCAACTTTCATATGAAGAAAAAACCTTCAGGAGTTGGCGCAATCGGAAACCTTAATCTTTTTACAGGCCTTGATCGCGTTTTAGTATCATTACGTTGGAGGTACAATAAAGTCTAGGCAATAAGAGTAAACAGTAAAAGATTTTTGCTAAGATTATGATCGAGGTACTACAAAAAAACGTTAATGGTTATTTACGTTTTAAACAAAAAAAAAACGAGTGTGTACAATACCTAATTATTAAGACGTAGTAAACGCAATGTCTACACTACCCTGAATTCATTACTGTGTCACTTTTGGATTATCTATACATATAGTTGGGAGTATATCTAGCTACCAAAATTTTCAGGATGAATCACGTATCTGTCAAGAAAAACGATTCCGTGCTTCGTAGGCTGTCGTTAAGCCGTCGGTCAAGGTCTCTGTGTTTGATAGTGTTCGTCCGTCACATAAACCATATCAGAGGCTGCCTATAAACTCTTAAACCAAGATTCTATGACTCCAAAACCTACTCTATATAATACTAGCGACCCGCCCCGGTTTGGCACGGAAATTATCAGTGTTTTTTTTATTATATTATGCATTTTTAATACATGTAAACCTTCCTCTTGAATCACTCTATCCATCAAAAGAAACCGAATCAAAATCCGTTGCGTAGTTTTAAAGATTTATGCATACATAGGGATATAGGGACAGAGAAAGCGACTTGTTTTATACTATGTAGTGAATCAGTGATATCTAGATTGAGTTGTGTAGTTAGATATTTAACAGGTGTAATAGGCGCGCGAGGTCTTGCGGTAAACCTATAAACCTAAGTAGACCTTACATACTGAACAGTATCGTTTATTGCGGTGGATTAGCAGATGTACTGGAACAGAGACAGATGGCATGGAGATAAGTGAAGCCGTAGAGTGGAATACAAAATACATACATACATAAAATCACGCCTTTATCCCTTACGGGGTAGGCAGAGCGTCAAACGCCTCGTAAAAGGCGCATTCGCCACGTCTGACAAAAATTGAGGTCAATTTTAGATTGTAATGTGTATTGCTATAGTGACAGGTTGTCAGCCCGTCGCCTAAATTACAATACACTGTAACCCTCGAATCCCTTTTGCTGACTTCTACAGCATGCCTGGGAGGAAGGGCAGCTGGAACATGCTATGTTTTTCTATCTCTCCCAGTCCAGCATGGAAGGTACGAATACAAAATAGAGAAAAAAAAATGCCTTGCCCAAATAAAATTACCACCTCGATCAGACAATTTGTATGGAAAAGCCAAATATTTTTTAATGTCTTGATAGAATTTCCTGGTGGTTGTTGTTCAGTTTCATTGACTGAGCAACCCCTTTCAGTTTGCGGGACGCTGTCCCTTACACCCAGTAATATTGTTTGCTTAGCATAGTATTACATACATACATACATACATATAATCACGCCTTTATACCTAATGGGGTAGGCAGAGCGTTAACGACCCAAACAAAGGTCGTTCCGCCACGTCTGACAAAGTTTTGAGGGTTACTTAAGATAGATTTGTAAGTATATTGCTGTAGTGACAGGTTGTCAGCCCATCGCCTAAATTACAATATACTGAAACCCTCGGATCCCTTAGCTGGGTTTTACAGCATACCCGGGAGGAAATGCAGCTGGCACATTCTATGTTTTTCTCTCGCTCCCAGGCCAGCATGGAAGAAGAAGCATAGTATTAGTAGATACTTTTTATTCTTTCAACATACCTAACTAGTCGTATGTTATGATTAGTGTACACATAACATGATATAAATAAATTTATTTTTGAACGGAAAAAGAATGATTCTAAAAAAATATGATTGAGCTACTTTCACCAAGAAACATTGGTTTAGTTTAATTTACCAGACAAATAAACGTACCTACATATTACGTACATAATATCTGAGAATAAATTTCAATTTCTAATTTTACGTGCTATGTCTGTCTAGACTTACTTTTGATCTAGTTTATGTAGCTCTATACGCAGACTTATATATTTTCAATGTCGAGGCTTTGCGGCTAGCCTAGAGAAGACATTGATACCGCATTGCTACTAAAGTAGGCTTACATGGGTGTACACATAAATATTCACCCCTTACTTCGCAGAATGTCCCTTTCGAATAATGCCCCTTTTGTGAATACGTGAACTTACAAAAAATAGTTTTTTTTTCAAATTGTAATTTTGTGAAAAAGGTCATTTTGAGAAAGAACTATTTTGAGGATATAACCTAATTCGCAAAATGTCATTTTGTTCCCTCGCTTTGCCCGCCCACTGAGCTATCGTAAGCCGACCCGATGAAATTCTTGAAACTTCCAAGAACTGTCAGTGCAGAAAATCTCCAAGAATGTGATATGAGACGTAAATTGTGGAAAACATTACTGGAAATATACCGGGTGTAAGGGACAGCGTCCCGCAAACTGATAGGGGTTGCTAAGTCAACGAAACTGAACTACTATCACCAGAAATTCTTACAGGAAATTAAAAAGAATATTGTCATTTTTATACAAATTGTCTGATCGAGGTGGTCATTTTGTATGGGAAAGTATATTTTATTTTCGTTTCCTGAAATAAATTCCAGGTGACAGTTGTCCAGTTTCATTGACTGAGCAACCCCAATTAGTTTGCGGGACGCTGTCCCTTACGCCCCGTATGCATGCATCGGCTGGCTAGCGATATCAAACATTTTGACGTGGGATTAGTCAGTATTTTACCGTGTTGTCTCTACATAACCGATGATGATCATATACATACATACATAAAATCACGCCTTTATCCCTTACGGGGCAGAGCGTAAAACGCCTCCTAAAAGGCGCTTTCGCCACGTCTGACATAAATTGAGGGCAATTTTAGATTGTAATGTGTATTGCTGTAGTGACAGGTTGTCAGCCCATCGCCTAAATTACAATACACTGTAACCCTCTAATCCCTTTTGCTGACTTCTACAGCATGCCCGGGAGGAAGGGCAACTGGAACATTCTATGTTTTTCTTTCTCTCCCAGTCCAGTATGGAAGATCATCATATATACTCAACTATATGTTTTCACAGGAAAACTTGCTGCTGCGGGTAAAACTCAGTGCGGGAAAATTACTTATTCTATAAAAATAATAACAGTGCCAACCAAAGACTTAATAACATGGCATTCGAAGCACGGCATTTTAATTATGATGATCTATGGTATGTAACTCTATCTTTACTGCTACAACATCTGTATTTTCCGTACTGTTACCTGCGTGCGAAGCTGCGTGGTTAAATATGTAGGGCAGTGCAACGTGGAATTAAATACATGCTTTACGGAATTCCAATGTTAGTTCCATATATACACGAACCTTCAAATTTTACGGGGCAGGCACAGAGTCAGAGATGATTGCGCTACATGCGCCAAATTTTGAAAGTGATATAAAGACACTGTGTTTGTAGGAGTAGTGAAAAGGTTAGGATCGATAACCTACAATAAACTGTAACTCATTTATATATTACGCCAATCTAAGGGTATTTGTACTTCTTGAAGGTAGAGCGTCAGAGATGATTTCATCACATCTGTAAAATTTTAAAAGTCAAAGAAAATGGGCTCGATTCTAGATTTGCCGGCTAAAACTAAAATTAAAATCTATCTGTCACTTTTAGACTAAAAACATTGGAAAAGGTTATGAGATCAATTTTCTCTGGTTTTTGATGTATAGTAGGTGGTTTTATGCCTTATGTCATTTTTATACAGAAATACTGGTCATAAACGCGTCAAAATCTAGCGGACAAAGTGTAAAACCATAGAGTACAAATCGCCTGTCCTTTTAACGTTTTATTATTTTGAAAGTGACAAATATTTTAGCTGGTGGATTCTAGAACCTAGCCCACCTATTTATAGAAGTAAGTACTGACAATAACAAGGACTACAACGCCTCCAATACTGCAATAGATACTGAACTGAAATCAACTTTTACCGTTCGCCAGGGAATTAAAGAGCCTGGAAAATTCTGGGTTTCTTATCACTCCAGTTTTCTGTGACTCCCCGTCCAACAGATGTTAATTGAGCCATATAAGACCTCTGATTGCGTTCTAAGGTCTAGACGCGGCTTTCTCTTCTCTCGTAGCGACGTATAGAGCTATAAAGATACGAATAAGGTGCGAAGTGTAAACATTGCGTATTAGCAAGGTCTTTAACCTCGACAATGTTGCAGAACTACGAGTTAGCTTACGGAAGACTTTTCGACATTCTTCATGTCACTACAGCAATATAGTTACAAATCTATCTTAAATAACCCTCAAAACTTTGTCAGACGTGGCGGAACAACCTTTGTTTGGATTGTTTACGCTCTGCCTACCCCATTAGGGATAAAGGCGTGATTATATGTATGTATGTATGTTCATGTACTTACATGTTGGACTGGAAGTGATAAAACATGGAACGGAGCTGCTTCTCTTCTTAGAAATACTATAAATCCAAAGATCCAAGGATGACAGCGTAGTGTATTTAATTAAGGCGATGGACTGACCACCTGTCACTACAGATATAAGAACTGAAATCACTGCTAGATACTCTTTTGAAGATGTACGTACGTGTATGCTGTTCACAGGAAATCCAATATTGGGCCAAATGAACATCGAATTGGATTAGAACCCCTTGGGCTTGCATTGAGGGGCAGACTCGGGGCCCCATACATAACTATAGTGTCGAATCTCATCACTTTGGATGTAGACAGATTAATTTTGACATAACTGCTGACTGCACCGGTTGGCACATTATATGGACACTACACTGTATATATGTATATAATATACACACAACAAATACAGGCACAACACAAACACACGCCGCAAGTACATTAACATCACGACACAACATTCATACACAAACACACCCGTACACAAATGTAAGCTTAATTTGTAAATTCTAGTTTAAGTTTCTACGTTTTATTATATCCTGGAAGAGCGGTGCCTTCTAGCATAGGATTTATTAAACTTAAAAGGAGTCTCCGGCCACTGTAAATCTATATATAAACTTTCCTATAACAAATAAATTATTTTGTATTTGTATCTGAGATAAACATGACTAGGACACATGCTGGACTGGGAGCGAGAGAAAAACATAGAATGTGCCAGCTGCATTTCTTTCCGGGCAGTAAAAACCAGCTAAGATATTCGAAGGTTTCAGTATATTGCAATTTAGACGATGGGCTGACAACGTGTTACTACATTTTTTTTTTTTTTGTTTTTGAATGGACCTGTTTGCAAAATACTACAAAGTGTATATAATGCGTCACCGGGCTAAGGCGGGGAGTTGCTACACGCAATCTACACCCTTAATGAAAGGCAACTGCCTAAGGGCGCCCACTAGGGCTCGAACCTCGGCTTATGGCGTTGCCTGGGGACTCCTTATCGGAGAGAATCTGCCCGGTACGTGCCGGTAAACCCCAAAGTGGGGAGCAAAGGAGGGACCTCCGCGACCCCGCCGGCGGGGTGCGCGGTTGCTGGAAGAGCTTGTGCAGAGTGTGGCTCGACTAATATTGGCAGCATTAAACGCAAGGGTAATTTGGTCATCGCCGTCGGTAAGGACATGCCTAGGCCTTCGTTTGTAACGAGTCGCAGGTTGGGGAACGTAGTTAGAGGCGCTAACTACAAGAGGGTTAGGGTGGTGAGGGGCTTTGTCGAAGAAGCGTATGGCCGCTTGCTTCATGAACTCTTTGAGAGACGGAACATCGAGATCGATGTGAATGTCAGAATTGCGGAGGTACCAGGGGGCCCCGGTTGCCCTCCGCAAGAAGCTGTTTTGAACTACCTGGAGGGTGTTCAGATAAGTGGGGTAGGTGTGGCTGAAGGCCACACTGGCGTAGGTCATTATCGGTCGAACGCATGTAGTGTAAAGCCTCACCTTATTTCTAAGGGAGAGTTTACTGCGTTTGCGTATGATTGGGGTGAGCCGGCCCATGACAAATTTGGCGCGGTTTCGGACTCTCCTGATGTGCTTCGCAAAGTTAAGCTGGGAGTCAAGAGTAACCCCCAAGTACTTGGCGTCTTTGGACCATGGGATGGGTCGACCGTACAGCTTTACAGCTGGGAGGGTACGACGTAATCTGGCACGAGTAAAGTGCACGGCGGTGCTCTTCTCGGGATTGACTTCGAACCTCCATTTGCGGAACCAGCTCCCGACGGAGTCTAGGGCCCGCTGGAGGTATCTGCCAAGTAATTGGGGTCTGCGACAGGAGGCATAGATCGCAGTGTCGTCTGCGAACAGAGCGAGCTGCGTCTGGGGCGTACTGGGAAGGTCGCTGGTATATAGGGTGAAGAGGAGAGGGGATAGCACAGAGCCCTGAGGGACTCCGGCTCTAATGGGGCGAGGGGTGGACAGGGCGCCTTCGATTCTGTAACGGAAGCTGCGGTTCGTCAAAAAGTCACGTACGATACGTACGAGACGATCCGGCACACCGAGCTGGTATAGCTTGTACACCAGACCGTTGTGCCAGACCTTGTCGAATGCTTTCGCTACATCAAGGAAGACGGCTCCTGTGGGTTTGGGTTTGCGTTCATGAAAATTGGACGTAATATGTTCCACCAGACGGTGGACCTGACGAACACAACAATGTTGGAAACGGAAACCGAATTGCTCGGGGGGGATGAGGCTGCTGTTTTCAGCGTAATCTCTAAGGCGGCGATAAATCAACCGCTCGTAGAGTTTTCCGAGGGGATTGAGAAGGCTGATGGGCCGGTAAGAGGAGGGCTGATCGCGAGGCTTTTTAGATTTGTGGATGCCTATGACTGTGGCTTCCTTCCATGAAGATGGAAAGGTGCAGCTGGTCATCGCGGCATTGAGGATGAGGGTGATTACGGTAATGAGATGGTCAGGGAGGATTTTGAGGACACGGTTTGTAATACCGTCAGGTCCTGGAGCCTTCCTAGACTTGAGCGCCTTAAGGGCGGTGCGGACTTCCTGCTCCGTAATGGGAGGGAGCGGAGGGTCAGAGGGGGGTAGGGAGGAGAGACGATCGACCTCCGAGTCGACCGTTTGAAGGTGGTCAGGGTCGCAAGGAAGAGTGCTGGGCGAGCACTGAGCCTCGAGACTGTCAGCCAGACATTCAGACTTTTCGTCATCGTCAAAGGCTAGAGACCCGTCGGGTCTGATCAGAGGGGGCATGAGAGAGGTCTCGTCTGATTAGAGAGAGCGGGATAGCTTCCAGAACGTGTTACTACAGCATCTATCTTAAATAACCCTTAAAGCTTTGTCAGACGTGGCGGAATGACTTTTGTTTAGGTCGTTTACACTGTGCTTATTCTATCAGGGATAAAGGCGTGATTATATGTACGTATGTATGTAACTGAGATCTAAACATTTTTTTTGAGAATAGGTGTGCAAAGTGAACAGCTAAGTCATCCATTTTGAATGAACGATGGCTGTGATACGGCGACACGGCGGCGTCGCGATTTGCAAAAAGGCCATCTATTTTCTATTGACATCGATGAAATATAACATAGCTTGTTCAAGTTCCTTAGCACATAAAATCACGACTTTATCCCTAATGGGGTAGACAGAGCGTAAACGACCTAAAAAAAGGTAGTTCCGCCTCATTTGACAAAGTTTTGAGGGTTATTTAAGATAGATTTGTAGGTATATTGCTGTAGTGACAGGTTGTCAGCCTATCGCCAATACAATGTACTGAAATCCTCGGATCCCTTAGTAATAGTAAAAAATAACCGAAGCTTAAATAAGTAAATATTAATTGTGAAAAGTAATTGCATTTGCATTATAGCCATAATATCCGTAGAAAATGATGCACAGTAAAAAATAGAATAAATAATTTAACGTGTAATTATAGATACTGGGAATGCACGATCATAAAAAGGTACATACATACATATAATCACGCATTTATCCCTAATAGGGTAGGCAGAGCGTAAACGACCTAAACACAAGTCGTTCCACCACGTCTGACAAAGTTTTAAGGGTTTTTTAAGATGGAATTGTAGGTATTTGCTGTAGTGACAGGTTGTCAGCCAAACGCCTAATGTGTAATATAGAGTCACCCTCGGATTCCTTAGCTGGTGTTTACAGCATGCCTGGGAGGATATGCAGCTGGCACATACAAACTTTATAATATTTTTTTTTCAAGAAGGTACCTGCTTTTTTTGGACATTGGACACAATAGAGAAAAATCTATATTTACGAAACAAGTTGGTACGATGATTTTATTTGTATGTGGTATGTTTTTTCAGAATAATGCGCTTAGTAGCTTCATCACTACATAGTATAAAACAAAGTCGCTTTCTCTGTCCCTATATCCCTATGTATGCTTAAATCTATAAAATTACGCAACGGATTTTGATGCGGTTTAATGGATAGAGTGATTCAAGAGGAAGGTTTATATGTATAGTTGTTCAGTTTTGTTGACTGAGCAACCCGTATCAGTCTGTTTGACGCTGTCCCTTACATCCCGTAGAAGTAAACAACACCGCTACCCTCATCTCAAGCAAATATACCTAATCAATCTTCGGCACGTATTGATAAACAGCACTTGAGTCCGACAGCTAGTTTGAGTTCGTATCACAAATGTCATCAGTACATTATAGCCTGTCAAATCCATATTTAATATTGCTCTCAATCTTGAGATCGCTTTATTAATACGAGCCTTAGACATTAGCTCCCACATTCAAAGCCCCCTGCAAATAGCTGCATATTTTTGTTGTGAGTGTAATGAAAAGGGCGAGCACCCCATCCATCATTTAAGTATAATTCACTTTGAATAATCGATGACGCCGGTCTGCATCGCGCTGTGAAAGAACATTCACTTCTGATACAGAGGGCGTTTTATATTTGCACTCAACTGTTTTTTACATACATACATGTTTGTATAACATCACGCCTTTATCCCTAATGGGGTAGGAAGAGAGTCAACGACCTAAACAACGGTCGTTTTGCCTCGTCTGACAAGTTTTGAAGGTTGTCAGCCCATCGCCTAAATTACAATATACTGAAACCCTCGAATCCCTTAGCTGTTTTTTACTGCATGCCTGGGAGGAAATGCCGCTGGCACATTCTATATTTTTCTCTCGCTCTCAGTCCAGCATGGACGAGTCTAGATTATTAGAATATTATTTTTAGATTATTAGATACATGAATTTTTCGGTAGCATTTAAACCTGCGGTAGTCAGATATTAGAGCGCTGGAAAGTTAATCCAAAAACAACTGACTCCGTGGTCTAGTGGTCATCCTGGACCTCTGGATCGTAAGCTCATAGCTCTGACCACTAGACCACGGAGGAAACTGCAACACTTCTACTTAGCGGCAGGAATCAAGGCCTCGTAGATTTAGTTCTATGACACGATTCTTGGGGAATGTGTCAGGTCATAATCATGTCAAAAAGGTTGCCTTGGCACATAAATACGGGGTGTATAGGGAAAGCCTTCGATACTGAACAACTTCCACCATGAAATTCTTTCAGGAAGAGAAGACAAACTTGGTTTCCCATACAAAACCTACACCTTGATCAAACAATTTGTATGGAAAAGGCTTTTTATTTTGCAACAACCCGTATAAGTTCGCGGGAGGCTGTCCCTTACACCCGGATTATATTATGGTTAAAGATCTTTCTTTGATTCAAATGCCAACCATGTCATGACACTACGTCAAATTGGCAAAATATGTGACTGTATTGGATCAAATTCCGTAGAATGACACTGTACAGCTTATTAACAAATTAAAATTATCTAAACTGGTTTTTACCTGACAAGTCAAGGCAAAGCAAATGTAGTAAACAAACTTTAGTATCTTATCATAATGTCTCAAATATAAATACTGTTTAGGCTCTTCAAACATGGAGGGACCTCTTTATTTTGTATCTTTGTCTTTCTCAGTAATTTGGCAATCTGCATCTCTCTTTACGAATTACAACCATAAATATATTCACTTATATCTTTTGTTTTTATCAGTGAAAGAACGATTATTGTAGTAAACACATCAAAGTACGTACGTATATGTAAGTAGTACCACAGAATATATAATAGTACTAGCGTAGTAGTACGTACTTATTTGACACTTATGTAAAAGATAAATTATAGGTTCATTTTTCAACATAGACATATAATCACGCTTTTATACCTAATGGGTGAGGCAGAGCGTAAACGATCTAAACAAAGGTCATTCCACCACGTTTTCAAAGCTTTTAATAATTAAGTATACGATATAACTCTAAGTGCACACGACTAAATAGGTAATTATTATCATCTGTGATTAATGTTAAAACTCAAGAAAAGCTTAAAGCACCTGTAATATGCTTTCTAGGTGGTCTAATATTAGTTTGCGGGTAGTTAGTAGGTAATGCAACTGACCAAGATCGCGTGCTGGAATACTTTGAGCATGTTATTGATGATAATGACAAATTAATCATAGGAAATGACTATGTGTAGGGAATGTAAACGCAAATGGGAGGCAACTAGAAATACTAAGTATTATATACTGTTTCTTGCAATATCTTATTAACGAGGATAAAATATCAGTTTACAAACACAATACAAACTTTTAAATGTGTTCATCATTTTTTTTTGTATCATGAGGATTTTAGCCCTAACAATGCTATTTTATTTCATATAATATGAAAGAAAGAAAATAATAAGATTTATTTCTGGCAACCTGCATCTCTGGAATACGGGTCCATTACTCTACCAACTGAACTACAGAAACGGTAGAGGGAGTGACGAATTTATCAGTCTTTCTTATATTTACGTCATAGCGACGTTAGCGACAACTAGCTATGTAGTCTACATGACAATAAAAATATTGTAATTGTTTTTGACTATGCTAAAATGGCCTTTAATAATAAACAATTTTACTGAGATACTTTTAAATGATATATATATATATCTAAAATGTGATTTTAGTAGTGACTGATAGATTGGTTCTATATTTATTTAATTGACAAGAAGTTAGAATACATACATACATACATATAGTCACGCCTTTATCCCTAATGGGGTAGGCAGAGCGTAAACGACCTAAACAAAGATCGTGCCGCCACGTCTGACAAAGTTTTGAGGGTTATTTTAGATAAATTTGTAGGTATATTGCTGTAGTGACAGGTTGTCAGCCCATCGCCTAAATAACAATATACTGAAACCCTCGAATCCCTTAGCTGGTTTCTACAGCATGCCCGGGACGAAAGACAACTGGCACATTCTATGTTTTTCTCTCGCTCCCAGGCCAGCATGGAAGAAGTTAGAATAGCCAGTATTTTTACGATGTTTCGCACTTAACATGCAGTTTTACTGACACGGGTGTGAAACATATAATTATGAAGGCAATTATATCGTTCATCGAATATTAATCAAGGAAATGTATTCATGGAAATACTAGTACAAAACATGCAAATTTTTTCAACAGTTTCTTTCGCGGAACCGGGAATACTTTGAGGAAACATGCGAATCACAATGAGAAACATGTTAAGCATGTTGCGTAAATCTTAAGAATGTTAGATTGAAATATCGTGTCACCAGATAATATTGTCTTAATATGGTTGTTATACAGAAATAACTACCTCCGTGGTCTAGTGGCTAGTGCCAAGGACTCCCGATCTGGAGGTCCTGGGTTCGATTCCCAGGGAGGAAACACAAAGCTGATATTTGAAAATTTATCATTTTGTGAATTTTTCCCCAGTTTAGTTAGGACATTGCAAGCTGAATCACCTGATTGTCCGAAAAGAAAAAGATTTCGTGCTTCGGAGGGCACATTAAGCCGTCGGTCCCGGTCGATGTCTTTGATAGTGGTCGTTACTCAAACCATGTCAGAGGCCTGATAGCTGTGCTACAAGGCGGTTATAAAAAACACAGTTTTATAATATAATTCATGTACCATGTTTCTTTTTTTTTAGCCGTCTTATTCCATGCGACACGAACAATACTGGCCGGTTGAATTTTTAAAATATTTCTTTCGTAAATTCCAATACAATTACATTTTGAAATTCGATTTCGATTCGAGTAAATATGCGATTCCGAGAATAGGTGAAAATTAGAATAGGACTTTTAACTTTTTTAAATATAGTTTTGACATCTAGCAAAATGAGTTCTTTTTTCAAACGTCATTAAAGCCGCCTAGGGCTTTTGTGTTTGACTATAACAACCCAAGTTTTAGGGAAGCAATGGCCACTTACAGAGCAAGTGATAAGTATAAGCCCTATTTCGTGAGCCATAAACAAATTTTATATGTAACTAGCTGTGCCCGCGACTTCGTACGCCCGGTTTATATGGAAAACACGCAGTGTCGAACACTGAAAACGCTTCTCCGCGCGTAATAGCGGGATCTGCTAACCCGCGCGTGGAAGCGTGTTTCGCATTGTCTGATCTTTGTTTTTGTATGGAAAACACGATTCTGCGCGTTAGTTAGCAGATCCCGCTATTACGCGCGGAGAAGCGTTTTCAGCACGTCTGACAAGCTTTTGAGGGTTATTTATGATATATTTGTAGGTATATTGCCATAGTGACAGGTTGTTAGCCTATCGCCTAAATTGCAATAAACTGAAACCCTCGGATCCCTTAGCTGGTTTTTACAGCATGCCCGGGAGGAAATGCAGCTGGCACATTCTATGTTTTTCTCTCGCTCCCAGGTCAGCATGGAAGTAAGTACTTTGCTTTACATATCGAGTGAAAGAAAAGTTTAAATAAAGGAAAATTATACTAAAATGAAAGTATGAAAATAGGTTGAACCAGAAAGCAAACCCAACTCACTATGAAGGATTTCATCCATCACAAAACATCTCCATTCGCGTAGGAAACTTTATCTAATTCGCAGTAGGCATTTTGTACATCATACTGATTGTTTAAATATTTTAATGTTTCATAATAAAATACTGAGTAATAAATCGACAAACTGTTATTTTGAGGTTATTTAAACATACATATAATCACGCCTTTATCCCTAATGGGGTAGGCAGAGCGTAAACGATCTAAACAAAGGTCGTTTCGCCACGTCTGACAAAGTTTTAAGGGTTTTTTAAGATAGACATGGACGTATATTGCTGTAGTGATAGGTTGTCAGCCCATCGCCTAAATTACAATATACTAAAACCCTCAGATCCCGTAGCTGGATTTTACAGCTTGCTCGGGAGGAAATGCAGCTGGCACATTCTATGTTTTTCTCTCACTCCCAGGCCAGCATGGAAGTTATTTAAAACACAGTTTAAAAATATATTTCATGTACCATGTTACTTTTTTTTAGCCATCTTATTCCATGCGACACGAACAATACTGGCCGGTTGGATTTTTAAAATATTTCTTTCGTAAATTCCAATACAATTACGTTTCGAAATTCGATTTGGATTCGAGTAAATATGCGATTCCGAGAATAGGAGAAAATTAGAATAGGACTCTTAACTTTTTTAAATATAGTTTTGACATCTAGCAAAATGAGTTCTTTTTTCAAACGTCATTAAAGCCGCCTAGGGCTTTTGTGTTTGACTATAACAACCCAAGTTTTAGGGAAGCAATGGCCACTTACAGAGCAAGTGATAAGTATAAACCCTATTTCGTGAGCCATAAACAAATTTTATATGTAACTAGCTGTGCCCGCGACTTCGTACGCCCGGTTTATATGGAAAACACGCAGTGTCGAACACTGAAAACGCTTCTCCGCGCGTAATAGCGGGATCTGCTAACCCGCGCGTGGAAGCGTGTTTCATTGTCTGATCTTTGTTTTTGTATGGAAAACACGATTCTGCGCGTTAGTTAGCAGATCCCGCTCCTACGCGCGGAGAAAAGTTTTCAGTATCTTCGACACTGCGTGTTTTCCATACAAACCGGGCGTACAAAGTCGCGGGCACAGCTAGTTACATATAAAATTTGTTTATGGCTCACGAAATATGGCTTATACTTATCACTTGCTCTGTAAGTGGTGGAATCAACTAGAACGATAGAACATTTTACGCATCGTTTTCAATTCAGCGTAAATACCTATGACGTACGTGAAACTTGTTGCGTAAAACTTGCGTAGATCGAAAAATAATGTCACATCAGATAATAACGATGTAAAGAGCGAAACGCTTGAAATATGATTATTATAATAATAATTGCGAATAATAATAATAATGGTCGTGATTTGTCACGCTCGTGTTTCAGATCTTCCAATTTGGACGCAATCATTGTAATTGGAAGCCTGGCCTAGATTATAAAAGCAAACATAAAATTGTGAAAATCATTCGACAGTAGTAGGTATATTTCAACATTAGTTTCGTCATTGCACAAGATTAAAAAATGTAAATTTAACAAAACGTATGTATAAAAATGTACTTATACCTCAATGATATAGTAACTGTGATCTAATTGATTTTTATAAAAACCTTTTAAATCTGGAGGTCGTGAGTTCGATTCCATTTTGAGTAGTGGTGTATGATTGGCTTTCATAAATATATTTGCATTAATACAATTCACATCTAAATTAAATAGCAGTAAAATACAATATAATAAAAACTTAGGTACATGTCCAAAAAAAACAAACCATAAAATATTAAAATTCTAACTTCTTCTTCTGTCGTGTGGGTATTTAGTCAATCGATTAACTCTTACAACCTAAAGTAAGCAAATTGCCGAAACTGTGTGTTAAGAGTTCGTTGACATTCTACCTACCACGTAAGAGATCAAACTAAGCATATATCCAAAATGTAGGACAATAGAATAATCGGCATTTGAGCAAACGTAACTCAATTATTTACACTTGACGCGTTACATACAGTGGCAATAAAAGGTAATTTCTCAATCTTTCTTCGGGTCCAAATCCAGCGTAACTAATATGGTATAGCTTTGGTATTTACACAGCAGTGGGACATCTTTGGGCCGTGGCATTTCCGGAAAATGGATAGCGTTTAGTATTGCGGAGGTTCCGCCCAGAAAGGTATACCAGGAGTAAGGGACAGCGTCCCGCAAACTGATAGGGGTTGCTCAGTCAACGACACTGAACAACTATCAGCAATATTTTTTTTAGGAAGTGAAAAAAAATAATATTGGCTTTTCCATACAAATTGTCTGATCGAGGTGAACATTCTGTATTGAAAAGCCAATTTTCTTTTAAAAAAAAAACTGATAGTTGTTCAGTGGCGTTGTCTGTGCAACCCCTATCAGTTTGCGGGACACTGACTCTTACACCTGGTATGTCTTTTATAATGGCTTCGCACGGAAATTATCAGTGTTTCTCTTCTATATTATGCATTTATTATACATATAAACCTTCCTCTTGAATAACTCTATCCATTCAAAGAAACCGCATCAAAATCCATTGCGTAGTTTTGAAGATTTATGCATACATAGGGATATAGGGACAGAGAAAGCTACTCGTACTTTGTTTTATACTATGTAGTGATAACACGATAACGGGACAGATGCTGATGATTATTATGCATCAAAATAATATATTAATGACATATGTCTCTCCAAGGGTATACTGAACTTAAAAACATTTATATTTTGCATTTACACGGCTTTTTTATTCCAAAAGTTTAAGTTTTGTTGATGTCTCACGAGATCAAAAATGACATTATTAGCTGTGTTAGTTCAGTTAATGGTACCGAGTCCTTGAAAGCACAACTTAATCAAATCTTGACTAAAATTGTTGCTGCCCATTTTTTAGTCTAGATTTAGAGATAATAGTACCGTTATATTTAAATTTTAGTTCTAAACTAGCGACCCGCCCCGGCTTCGCACGGAAATTATCAGTGTTTCTCTACTATATTATGCATGTTTTATACATACAAACCTGCCTCTTGAATCACTCTATCCATTAAAAGAAACCGCATCAAAATCCGTTTCGTAGTTTTAAAGATCTAAGCATTAATAGGGATATAGGGACAGAGAAAGCGACTTTGTTTAATACTATGTAGTGATATTGCAACTACATATGACAATAATAATAATTTTTGTCTTAATAAATTATTCTTATCTGGAGACTCTGTCATGGTTTGAGTAACGACCACCATCATATACAGCGACCGGGACTGACGGCTTAATGTGCCCTCCGATGCACGGAATCTTAGTTCTTTTCGGTCAATCAGGTGATCCAGCCTGCAATGTCCTAACCAAACTGGGAAAAACCTCACAAAGTGATAAATTGACAAATATCATCTTTGTGTTCCCCCCCTGGGAATCGAACCCAGGACCTCCGGATCGTAAGCCCATGGCTCTAACTACTAGACCACGGAGGCAGTTCTTTTTTATTCTTATAATACCCCAATACCTAAAGCAGCGATCCGGAATGGTTTTCAAAGGTAGTAACTTCAAATCCTAATCGGGTCGAATTTCTGATTTCTTATTTTACCAACTGGTATTACATAACTACGTATATTGAAGCTGCAAATACAGGCTGGTGAAAGACCTACCTATATTTTCATTGTCAACAGACACACCTTGCGCGCGCGCACGGAATTTCACTTTTCACCATGGAAGCGAATTCCAGATCCGAACCGGTTCCGCCTTATCCCCCATCTACAGAAAGTAAACTACGTAGGTAAAATGCCGTGGTATTATCAAATAATAAGCATTATATAGATTTTTCTTCCATGCTGGCCTGGGAGAGAGAGAAAAACATAGAATGTACCAGCTGCACTTCCTCCTGGGCATGCTGTAAAGACCAGCTAAGGGATCCGAGGTTTTCAGTATATTATAATTTGGGCGATGGGCTGACAACCCGTCACTACAGCAATATACCTACAAATCTATCTTGAATAACCCTCAAAACTTTGTCAGACGTGGCGGAACGTCCTTTGTTTAGGTCGTTTACGCTCTGCCTACCCTATAAGGGATAAAGGCGTGATTATATGTAAGTATAGACATTTTACAGTTTATCCATATTTAAAGATATAGGTTTTGTTCAAATAAAAATATCATATACTTTTTAAGGCCAGGCCAGAAAGAGGTAGAGCCCAAGGTAATGAGGAATTCGATGTCGTTAGATATAGCAAGATACTTGGCACAGCACACCGGAAGTCAAACTACACCGCTTTAGTGCGATTGTTCTGTAAGTTGGTTTTCATTCTATTCATCCAGTTCATTGTCCAACAAAAGTTTTCAAACATTTAGTCAAATACAAAAGCGTGTGGAAATAGTCGCTCACAGAAATAAAAGTTTAGCTGCCAATGCTGCCTTCTCTACGAAAACGACATTGTAAAGCAACCAACAAAACCGTTTCAAAGCCAATTACTATCTCCCATTCCGATATCAATCAAAATCTATCATAGCTTCACTCAAGTCAAGGTCAGGCTGTCAGTCAAAAGCTCCATTACTTACAAAGCGGCCCATTCGCGTTGTGCAAGAGATAAGAGGTCCAATGGCGATGGTATCACCGGACGCGAGCGCGATACGCTGCGCACGCGCGTCCACCAACTGCCCTCGTTTCAATGCTGCGTGAACACAGCCACGGCTGAATGGACACCGAACTAAACTGTATTATCGTAATGAACATAGCAGATGCATACAAGGAGTTAATTGCAGCTGATATTATGTTGGTGATATCTCGTAATACTTCTATGCTGCTCTGGGAGCGAGTAAAAAAACATAGAATGTGCCAGCTGCTTTTCTCCCGGGCATGCTGTAAAAAAAACAGCTAACTAATCCGAAGGTTTCAGTATATTGTAATTTAGGCGATAGGCTGAAAAACTGTCACTACCGCAATATACCTACAAATCTACCTTAAATAACTCTCAAAACTTTGTTAGACGTGGCGAAACAACCTTTGTTTAGGTCGTTTACTCTCTGCCTACCCCATTAGGGACAAAGACGTGATTATATGTATGTATGTAATAGATGCGTACGATGAGTTTATTGCAGCTGATATTATGTTGGTGATATCTCGTAATATTACGCGCAAGGGCCACATTATTTCGTGGGTAGGTACTTCCGAAAGCTCCTTTGAAAGCTTTTCCTCCGAGAACGTTTCCTCACTTACTGGTATCTCGCCTCTCTAGTATTTTGTTTGATACATGAACACATAGCCACGGCTGAATGGACACCCACACCCAACTAAACTGTGCATTATGAACAGATTTTGAAGTGTATATGAAGGGTGCGATGCAGCTGGTGAGTCGGTGATGTCTCGATATATTACACGCAAGGGTCACTTTCGTTTAAAGCTTTCATTTTCCTGATTGAGTATTTTTTTGTACTGTAAATGCTTATTGTCGTAAGACGTTTTAGCAAAGTTTTTGCATGATATGCCTTCTCATAATTAAGCTAATTTTGATCGTGTCGGTTCGATTTAATTTCCATACACCTTTTTCCCAATGAAAGCTCAGAAAGTTCTTATTCTACATCTCTTCAATTACCAAGACAACAGAAACCAATCATTAAACTAATTTTAGCGTTCAATCATCATCTCCACAGTTCACACCCACGTTTCAACTTATCTGTTCTAAACCGGGTCGTCATACTAGATTTATCATTATTTTAACTGTCTGTAGCTGAACTGAATAATTCGGACTGTGACCTCGAAACGTTGGTGTTTAACTCCGGTGTTTAATGGTCTGAACCATGGGCTCCCGATTCGGAGGTCCTGGGTTCGATTCGCAGGGGGGGAAAGCAAAGTTAATATTTGTTAATTTATCACTTTGAGAGATTTTCCCCAGTTTCGTTGAGGATAATACATTCTGAATCACCTGATTGTCTGATAGATAAAGGATTCAGTGCTTTCCGGTCGCTGTCATTGAACATACATACATACATATAATCAAGCCTTTATCCCGAATGGGGTAGGCAGAGCGTAAACGACCAAAGAAAAGGTCGTTCCTTCACGTCTGACATGTTTTGGGCTATTTTAGACTGAAATGTGTATCGCTATAGTGACAGGTTGTCAGCCCATCGCCTAAATTGCAATACACTGAAGCCCTCGAATCCCGCAGCTGGTTTTTACAGCATGCCCGGGACGAAATGCAGCTGGCGCATTCTATGTTTTTCTCTCGCTCCCAGTCCAGCATGGAAGAGTTTTTCTCTGACACCCGGGTTCATCGTGTCTATCGAATCGAAACCCACACGACAATAAAAACGATCTGTAGTTGAACTGAATAATTCGGGCTATGACCTCGAAAGGTTGGTGTCAAATAGAATGGGCGAGTGGTCTTAATTAAATTATACCAGTCGGGATGGGATGTTTGCACGCGAACCAATCTGGTGGATCAACTGCTGAACTGTGAATTTAGGTCTTAGTTGAGTACTTTTTTATTTGTAAGTTAGTCTTTCTCCTCAAATTTCTACAAGATTTTAGTATTTTTATAAACCATAAAATATTTTTAATTTGGAAACATAATATTGTACCTACGTGTATTCAATCATGTATATTATGCTGGATTGAGAGCGAGAGAAAAACATAGAAAGTGCCAGCTGCATTTCCTCCGGGTATGCTGTAAAAATTAGCTGTGGGATCCGAGAGTTTCTGTATATTGCAAATTAGGCGATGAGCTGACAACCTGTCACTACAGCAATATACCTACAAATCTATCTTAAATAACCCTCAAACCTTTGTTTAGGTCTTTCACGCTCTGCCTACCCCATTAGGGATAAAGGCGTGATTATATGTATGTGTATTCAATATGTACCTACCTAATCTATTTTTTATTTTCAGTGCTGTGTGTAAAACTTGGAGGCATAGGTACTTGTACATCAGTGGACGTCTCAAGGCTGATGATGAAGTCATCTTCCTTCATCTTCCTCGGTGTATGTAACGCACAAGATTTCAAAGAAACGGACGTTCCATTTGTATAACTCAAAGATATATATATATATATCGCTATGCCATCCGTCACAATCATATAAGATTATCCCTTCAACTGTCCCATGGTACTCCCAAGGCAAGTAGAGTGACCTCTCCACATTTTTATATCATAAAAATGGATGAGCTATGACTATTTATTGTTATTAATTATATAAATACACCTAAGTAGCTTATTTACTTACCTATACAATATATTGTCTAAAATGTATACCAGCCCACTAGTTCAACTTTTTATTTTCCTGTACTCTAAGGTTGCCTGGAAGAAATTGCTGCATAGCAATAAGGCCGCCTATTTGTACTACTATTTGTTTCATTTAATTTTATTTTCTCTTGTATCTTTTCTGTGCAATAAAGTATATTCTTATCTTATCTTATCTTATGAGCGTCACCGTCTCCAAAGAAACGAAGGTCTCATTTAAATAACCTAAAGATCTCTATGTCATCTGTCTCATTCACATAAGATTATCCCTTCAACTGTCCCGTGGTACAACCTTGGCAAATAGAGTGACCTCTCGACACCTTTATATCATGAAGATGGATTAGCGTCACCGACTTCAAAGAAACGGAGGTCTCATTTGAATAACCCAAAGATCTCTATGTCATCTGTCTCAATCACATAAGATTATCCCTTCAACTGTCCCATGGTGTGCCCATGGCAAGTAGAGTGACTTCTCGACACTTTTATATCATGAAGATGGATGAGCGTCACCGACTCCAAAGAATAACCCAAAGTCTCATTTGAATAACCCAAAGATCTCTATGTCATCCGTCTCAATCATATAAGATTATCCCTTCAACTGGCCCATGGTACACCCATGGCAAATAGAGTGACCTCTCGACACCTTTATATCATGAAGATGAATGAACGTCACCGACTTCAAAGAATAACCCAAAGTCTCATTTGAATAACCCAAAGATCTCTATGTCATCCGTCTCAATCATATAAGATTATCCCTTCAACTGGCCCATGGTACACCCATGGCAAAAAGAGTGACCTCTCGACACCTTTATATCATGAAGATGAATGAGCGTCACCGACTCCAAAGAAACGGAGGTCTCATTTGAATGACCCAAAGATCTATATGGCCCGTATTTATAAACAGCACTTGAGACTGACAGCTAGTTTGAGTCCGTATCAGAAACGTCATTTCAGTACAAAAGGACTTGTCAAATCCATATATAATATTGCTCTCAATCTTGAGATTGCTTTATAAATACGAGCCTATGTCATCCGTCTCAATCACATAAGATTATCCCTTCAACTGTCCTTAGTGTGCCCATGGCAAGTAGAGTGACCTCTCGGCACCTTGATATCATGTAGATGACCTTAATCGTCCGAGTTGGCCGAGAAAGTGGCCCGAGTCGGCCGATCAGCGGGACTCGAGATTTTACGATGACGGACACTGCCGATATACTGCTGCTACTACGGTGCATGTGTATCTATATCTATATTATATAGATATATAGAGGATAGATTAGTATGTATATAGTTTAAAATAATATAGTATAAAGTTTAAACTGCTTGGCCGAGGCTACCTTGTAAAATATTATGCTGTGACAGGAACTGTAAGTGAACTCAACAAATCCTTTCACTATCAGAAAGGATCTTTCCATGCTGGACTGGGAACGAAAGAAAAACATAGAATGTGCCAGCTGCATTTCCTCCCGGGCATGCTGTAAAAACCGGCTAAGGGATCCGAGGGTTTCAGTGTATTGTAATTTAGGCGATATTCTGACAACCTGTCACTACAGCAATATACCTACAAATCTATCTTAAATAACCCTCAAAACTTTGTCAGACGTGGCGGAACGACCTTTGTTCAGGTCGTTTACGCTCTGCCCACCCCATTAGGGATGAAGGCGTGATTATATGTATGTATGTATCAGAAAGGAGGAACATTCTCTGCTTCTAAAGGTGGAACTGAAACTGGGATATACTATAGGTAGGTTATATACCTTTTTGGGTCGTGTAGGGATCAAACAGCACACTCCACTGTGATACGGGATAGCTTACAAAACGTATCCATTCTAATGAAATGACTGACACAGCTCGAAGAATGCCATCTTTCGTAGCACGCCTAAAGTTGCATGTATCAAAACACCAATTAAATTAACAGTAGGTATAGTTACTGGCAAACTTCTTGAGGTAGTAGCGAAAGCTTGCTCATCTATTTGAAATTCACTCTTAAGCACTTGAATATAAGGTTTTATTTTCGATGCACGGACTGTGCCTTTCAATTCTATATCAAGTCAAATGCAAGGGAACTGTACGTATATTTGTAGAGTTTGATGCAATAAAAACAAAGGCTTCTTATCTGATCTTAGGTGAGGTTTTCTTAAGCGGAGGCTGCGAGTATAATAGCTAACCTTCTATCTCCAAGTGTTAATTAGTAGGTAAGTAATTTTGAGTTGTGAAGAGAAGTTTCGTCAGTTTGGTTAGGACATTGCAGGCTGAATCACCTGATTGTCCAAAAAGTAAAAGGATTCCATGCATCGGAGGGCACGTTAAGCCGTCGGTCCCGGTTGCTGTTTTTGATAGTGGTCGTTACTCATACCGTGGCAGAGGCCTAATAGCTGTTGTCTGACACCAGGGTTCTTTGGCTCGTTGTTCAACTCGAGAGTCCACTCGCTAAGAAGAAGAAGAATAGGTTAACTTTAATCAGCGATCGGAGAGGGAGATATGTAAGGTATTTTTAGCGTATGTCTGTAGCACAGAAGAGTAAAAGTAGAGACTTCTCAAATCAGTGGTAGTTGTACAAACTAAGTATTGTAACATACATACATACATATAGTCACGCCTTTATCCCTAATGGGGTTAGGCAAAGCGTAAACGACCTAAACAAAGGTTGTTCTGCCACGTCTGACAAAGTTTTGAGGGTTAAGATAGATTTGTAGGTATATTGCTGTAGTGACAGGTTGTCAGCCCATCGCCTAAATCACAATATACTGAAACCCTCGGATCCCTTAGCTGGTTTTTACAGCATGCCCGGGAGGAAATGCAGCTGGCACATTCTATGTTTTCTCTCGCTCCGAGACCAGCATGGAAGTAAAGAAACGCCTCAAGTTGCGTGTATCAAAACACCAATTAAATTAACAGTAGGTATAGTTACTGGCAAACTTCTTGAGGTAGTAGCGAAAGTTTGCTCATCTATTTGAAATTCACACTTAAGCGTTTGAATATAAGATTTTATTTTCGATGCACGGACTGTGTCTTTCAATTCTATATCAAGTCAAATGCCGGGAACTGTACGCATAGTTGTAGAGTTTGATGCAATAAAAACAAAGGCTTCTTATCTGATCTTAGGTGAGGTTTTCTTAAGCGGAGGCTGCGAGTATAATAGCTAACCTTCTATCTCCAAGTGTTAATTAGTAGGTAAGTAATTTTGAGTTGTGAAGAGAAGTTTCGTCAGTTTGGTTAGGACATTGCAGGTTGAATCACCTGATTGTCCAAAAAGTAAAAGGATTCCATGCATCGGAGGGCACGTTAAGCCGTCGGTCCCGGTTGCTGTTTTTGATAGTGGTCGTGCTAGAGGCCTAATAGCTGTTGTCTGACACCAGGGTTCTTAGGGTCGTTGTTCGACTCGAGAGTCCACTCGCTAAGAAGAAGAAGAATAGGTTAACTTTAATCAGCGATCGGAGAGGGAGATATGTAAGGTATTTTTAGCGTATGTTTGTAGCACAGAAGAGTAAAAGTAGAGACTTCTCAAATCAGTGGTAGTTGTACAAACTAAGTATTGTAACATACATACATACATATAGTCCCTCGCCTTTATCCCTAATGGGGTAGGCAGAGCGTAAACGACCTAAACAGAGGTTGTTCTGCCACGTCTGACAAAGTTTTGAGGGTTAAGATAGATTTGTAGGTATATTGCTGTAGTGACAGGTTGTCAGCCCATCGCCTAAATCACAATATACTGAAACCCTCGGATCCCTTAGCTGGTTTTTACAGCATGCCGGGGAGGAAATGCAGCTGGCACATTATTTGTTTTTCTCTCGCTCCCAGTCCAGCATGGAAGCTTATTGTAGTATTGTAAGATATTGGAAAATCCGAATGTATTTTCAGAATTAATTGATTGAGGCTAGTGCCGTAGCGTCTAAACTAAGTGCATAATATAATATGTTCACAACATTACTCAGACGTGGTTTTGCTCTTTATTGTGTTATTTATTTAATTTAATGTCTGATACTGAACAACTAGTTGGTTCAACGACATTTGGTTGAATCTCCATACAATAGGTACTATTTGAGAGGTATTGCTTTTTTTCCTCAACAGCGGCCCTATAAAATTTTATATCTCTACTGATTCAATGTTTCAATCATATATCGTAATACAAAGAAGTAGATGAAGAAACGATCGAGAAACTGGTCTGCCAATTAGTTGTTCAGTTTCGTAACGAAGACGTCGTAATTTGTCGACAATCGGTATAAGATACCTGGAATCATCAGTCAGGGCAGCCAATAGACCCATTGTTTAAATCAGGGCTGCCAATTCACAATAAATAACCTTCTCGTGTGGGTTATCGGGTTAAACGGCCCTCTTCGCATGCAAAAGTGGTTTATATACTGACCATTAACTACGAAATCCGATACAGTAGTTTATGAGTTTATTTGTCCGTATTAATCAAACGAAATAAACAAAGGCTTTCTATTATTAGTCTAGACTTGTCTTTTTTGATATCATAAGATTTACTACCCATTTTTTTTTTATTTATGCTAATTTAAGACACCATACAAATAAGTCACGTAAGGACACCAATATCTTTGAATCAGACTTGCAAAATATATATGAAGGGGAGAAGCCAGGACTTTCCATCATGAAAGAGCGATTTAAAGTAATATTGGGTCTAGATCTAGAACCAAGAAATAAGAAGCGGCGATGCGGCGACTTGCGCGGACGTAAATTTACGCTTTGCCGCCGCTCCCAGCTCCTTTTATGCGATTTGCCTAAATGATACGAATATCAAGCTTTTATGGAGCTAGGAAAAAACATGAAAAAATTGATTTTTCGAAAACAGGCTTTGAAGATAAAAAATATTTAATAAGACCTAAGATTAATTCTTATTAAATATTTTGCCTAATTCTAGAGGTTCTTCTTAGTTCTTATTAAATATTTTTATAAGAAATAGTCAGGTAGTCAGGTAGTTCTAACTAATCATAATCATCAAATCAAGAAGAAGAAGAAGAAGGCTAAAAGCTGGCAGCCCTAGGTAAGCTCCGTGTGAGGTACGATAGGTAACACTCGGCTGACGTCACGCGATGGACTCCATTTGCTCAATCCAATTATCACGATCCAGAATGGATTAAGCAGTGGAGTGGCATATATTTTTTGTCATAAAAACAGCTTAGGTTGAATTTACATACATATATACTATAATCACGCCTTGTTAGATCAAGATGTCTTATCTTATCTTATTTAGCCTAAATCATCCCACTGCTGGGCAAAGGCCTCCCTCTTCTCCCTCCATTTTTCCCTGTTTTGAGCTTTAACTTGCCAGTCTTTTGTTAAAGTGTCGAGCTCGTCGCGCCACCTGCGACGGGGTCTTCCACGTCGTCGTTTTATGGTTGGTGGTTTCCAAAGAGTGCTTGTTCTTGCCCACAGTTCTCCTGGCATACGGCAGACGTGACCGGCCCAATCCCATTTGAGCTTGGCTACTGCTCGGGAAATACTACTGCTCCGATCAAGATGTAAAGTTGAAAATATAGAAAACAAAAATAATGATATTTCCATCATTCTCGGTTTGAATCCTGCATAAAGCGTATATTGAATATCACCAATTTAAATAAACTCCTTAATTTTTTATTATAGAGAACAAAGCAATAAAGAACGAAATGCTGAAATGCCTGTTGATACCGGCTAACTACTTGAACTAATAATTGATTTAAAATCACTTATATTAAATGAAATAAGTATGAAGGTATAATCGTGTTCCATCGAATCACTAATATCACATCACATGTAATTTTAGTTTATTAACATCATAAATTTCTTCTATTCTGGACTGGGAGTACGAGAAAAACATATAATATGCCAGCTGCATTTCCTCCCCGGCATGCTGTAAAAGTCAGCTGAGGGATCCGAGGGTTTCAGTATATTGTAGGCGATGGGCTGACAACCTGTCACTACAGCAACACACCTTCAAATCTATTTTGAATAACCTTCAAAACTTTGTCATACGTGGCGGACCTTTGTGTAGGTATTTTACGCTCTGTCTACCCCATTAGGGATAAAGGCGTAATTCTATGTTTGTATGTACATCATAAATCTTAATAAAGTCGCAAACAAAATGGACAAGAATCTTGCTATGTGTCCAACCGAATTGCAAAAACATAATCAAGATGTTGAAATAAGATGCGAGCTTCAGATTAAACACTCGGGTTATGTACAATTGTTTTGCAACTGGCACAGTGTGAGATATTATATAGACCACGGCGAACTTTTCAACTTGTCAAATTCATTATCTATTGTTATATAATGTCATAGTTATTGTTATATATCTATAATGGGCTCGATTCTAGATTTGCTGGCTAAAAATAAAATTAAAATCTATTTGTCACTTTAAGACTAAATCATTGGAGAAGGACAGGAGATCTATTCTCTCCGGTTTTTGATTTATATTCAGTAGTTTTATGCGTAATCTGTCATTTTGTCATTTTTATCCGCTGTCGTATGATATGGCGGATAAAATTGAATGAAATTTTATTTTATTTTAGTTTATTTGGAAAACACAACAGGTAACAATCGATACATGAATGAGATAACTATACATTTTTAACTTAACTAGATTGATACCCTAAGCGTGTTTACACAGCATGATAAAGTTGTTACAATAAACAGTTTTTACAAAACAAAATTATAGTTAAAAAAATAATATTTAACAATTGGATGGTATTTTACATTTGGTGGAGTCTATTTGAGGATATCTGTAACAGCCTTTTTAAAAGTGTAAGGCCGTGAATCAAAAACATCAAGTTCGTGCTGAGAAGATGTCTCGTTGTAGAGACGACACATTCTAACTACTGGATTATAGTAGGAAGTATTAATGGTGTATGGAAACGTGCAAAAGCGCGTCAAAATCTAGCGGACAAAGTGTAAAACCATAGAGTATAAATCGCCTGTCCTTTTTCAATTTTATTTTTTGTAAGTGGCAGATAGATTTTAATTTTAGTTTTAGCCGGTGGTATCTAGAATCGAGCGCGATTCATCAAAGATGTTATTAATTAAAGATGAAAGGAAGTCGAAACTCTATCAATGGGTTAATGATCTAATGGTATAAGCCTGCGACTGTTGTTCCGGAGTTCCCTAATTTGATTGCAAATGGGACCACAAAATCAACAATTAGAGCCAGTATCGTCGTTAATATTATCATATTGTGATTTTTTTCTCAGTTTGGTTCGGTCAATGCCGGTCGAATCACCTGATATAGAAACACTTAATGATGATTCTGTTCTTTAAAAGGCACATCAAGTTTTAGCATTTAAGTAGGTCTTATAAAAAGTTAGTCTTTATAGAAAGTGAACAACTAAAACTTTCTTCCATGCTGGACTGGGAGAGATAGAAAAACATAGAATGTTCCAGCTGCCCTTCCTCCCGGGCATGCTGTTGAAGTCAGCAAAAGGGACTCGAGGGTTACAGTGTATTGTAATTTAGGCGATGGGCTGACAACCTGTCACTATAGCAATACATATTACAATCTAAAATTCCCCTAAATTTTTGTCAGACGTGGCGGAAGCGCCTTTTACGAGGCGTTAAACGCTCAGCCTACCCCGTAAGGGATAAAGGCGTGATTTATGTATGTATCTATGTACAACTAAAAGAAACTGAAAACACAATTAATCGAAAATACGGAAAATCAGATAGCGGTTTAAAACTGACAACAGAACTACGAATACGGAATAAACGTGGCAACAGAGTTTATCAGTTAGATGAAAAAAAATCTTCCATGCTAGACTGGGAGCGAGAAAAATACATAGACTATGCCAGCTGCATTTCCTCCCGAGCATCCTGTAAAAACCAGCTAAGGGATTCTAAGGTTTCTGTACATTGCTATTTATTTGACGGGCTGACAACTTGTCACTACAGCAATATACCTACAAATCTATCTTGAATAGCCCTCAAAACTTTGTCAGACATGGCGGAACGAACTCTGTCTAGGCAGTTTACGATCTGCTTACCCCATTAGGGATAAAGGCGTGATTATATGAATGTAAGAAAAATAATGCCAATGAAGAATTGCATATATTTGTTCTCCTAACCAAATAAAAAAAAAACTGTGGTCGTGTCGTACCAAGATGTCAAGAAACTTACACAAAATCGATCCGAATGGCGATTACTTCACAGACAAGAGCCCTACTCTTAAATTTAAAGAAGAAGAACGGAGGGTCACTGAACCATATAAATCATGCACCATGAATCCGATCGGAATTTAGAAAGATATGCATCGAAAGTGAGTGTCAGTTGTCGATACGCCAAATTAGGTGAAAATATGTATCGGCCGGTATTGTTGACTGGATAAAAGTGGTTTAGCGAGATCGCAGAAATCGAAAGTTGTTCAAAACCGAACTTTACTTTTATAGCAGATAAATGTGTTCTTCCATGCTGCCCTGGGAACGAGGGAGAAACATAGAATGTGCCAGCTGAATTTCCTCCCGGGCACGATGTAAAAACCAGCTTAGGGATTCGAGGGTTATAGTGTATTGCAATTGTAGGCGATGGGCTGACAACCTGTCACTATAGCAATGTACATCATAATCATCCGTAATAATAATAATCAAACCTTGGCAGACGCGGCGGAACGACCTTTGTTTAGGTCGTTTTCGCTCTGCCTGCCCCGTTAGGGATAAAGGCGTGATTTTATGTATGTATATGTATGTTTTCGCCACAATAGCTACTATGGGCTTTGATAGATAACGCGTAAAATCATAAGTAAATCTTCTTTACATAGTATAACACAAAGTCGCTTTCTCTGTCCCTATATCTCTATGTATGCTTAGATCTTTAAAACTACGCAACGGATTTTGATGCGGTTTCTTTCAATGGATAGAGTGATTCAAGAGGAAGCTTTATATGTATAATACATGCATAATATAGTAGAGAAACACGGATAATTTCCGTGCGAAGCCGGGGCGGGCCGCTAGTTAGAAACTAAATCTTGTCCGGGTTACACTGACAGCGATTGAAGCAATGACAGCTTTTTTGGCGACTTGACAGGTGAGTTAAATCCCAGTCGATCTATAGTGACTCTTGTCAAACCAAATTTACAAGTAGCGTATTATAAGACCTTGGATTACACTTTACATCGTCCGGCCGTTATAATAACATTCAGGTGCACTTATAATTTTCATTTAACTGCGATATTTACTAAGCGACGAGCGGAAAAGAAACTCGCAATATTATTTTGTGTTAATAATGAAACAGGAAGCCTATTGAATAGTGTTTGCTATACAGGATGTTTCATCCGTTTTTTCGCTATGAGCTGAAATTTTGGATGAAACAAGTTTTATTTTCCTTATATTATTCTGATATTCTGATCGATGGTTCTTGGGTTCGTTTGGGCTCAGGTCAGTAGATGTTTTTAGATAAAACAATCACTGTTTTTGTATAATAGAAGTAGTTTCATACTGCTAGTCTTTATCAAAAATTAATCCAGCCCTTAAATTGTCGATTTTCTGGATCATTGAGTTTAAAAGTTAGAAAAAGATAATATCTTTTGTAGACAGAGCATTTCAAGTTACAGTGCACCTACTAACTAATATGATAGACTGGGAGCGAGAAAAAAACATAGAATGTGCCAGCTGCATTTCCTTCTGGCCATGCTGTAAAAACCAGCGGAGAGATCTAAGGGATTCTGTATATTGCAATTTAGGCGATAGGCTGACAACCTGTCACTACAGCAATATTCCTAAAAATCTATCTTAATTAACCCTCAAAACTTTGTCAGACGTGGCGTAACGACCTTTGTTTAGGTGGTTTCACGCTCTGCCTATCCCATTAAGGATAAAGGCGTCATTATATACATGTATGTACTAACTAACACATCAATCGAGAGCTAAGAACCGAAATTTCGAGCTGGAGGGTACTATTCCCACTGGGTTTGTACATCACAGAATAATGACAGCGTACGTGACTATTAAATGAGCAACTGAGGTTTCCTCGCCGAGGGTGAATGGCGAGGTCCCATCAATTTGTCGGCCTGTGTTGCCAGATTGGAGTGTGAAGCCGGGGCGGGTCGCTAGTATAATATAATCGAAAGCCAAAGATAATAAATCTCATGCACTTTTTCAAATCGAGCCCTATTTAAACTTCTTTTTTAACTTGATTTTTAATTATAACCAGTTGCTTTGAGCTGTCAAACAATGTTTAATATTTGTTAGTTGACACAAAACTCACATATTTCTATGAATAAGTTATAAAAATTTAGTTTTAGTATCTTTTGTAACGAAGACATTACTGCTAAGCGTGTACGTTTCAACGATGACATTTTACTATGTAATAGACCTATTGTTTTTAATTTGGCGTCGCTGGTATTGTTTTAATTGTGATGACTTATGACAGTCAGTTGCTGAGGTTGCTAAACGAATCGTGCGCACGCGCTGACGACATTTCTAATTGTCAACCATTTCTGCAAACGTAAGTCTTACCAAGAGAGCTGACTCTACCATCATTGTTCCAGTTGAATTTTAGGCAATGAGTAGATTTTTAGACAAAAATAATACTTCAGAAATAGTACCTATTCATAAACGTCATCATACTCGCAGCATGCAGTTTTTACTGAGCATATTTTTCAACACACAAAAACATCTGTGAGTGCGATTAACAAATCGTAATTACTTACATACATAAATCACGCCCTTATCCCTGATGGGGTAGGCAAAATGGTAAACTATTGAAACAAAGGTCGTTTCGCCACGTCTGACAAAGACATTTTAATGGTCATTTAACACAGATTTGTAGGTATATTGCTGTAGTGTCAGGTTGTCAGCCCATTGCCCAAATTACAAGATACCTCGGATCCGTTAGCTTTTACAGCATACCCGGGAGGAAATTCAGCTGGCGCATTCTAGGTTTTTCTTTCGCTTTCAGGCCAGCATGGATGTAGTGTGCAAAACAATATAAAGAAAATAAACTCACCGTTCAACAAGCGGCAGGACGTTGTCAAGAAACTCGTAGCTGGCGTGTGTGGTGTACGTGATGCTCTCATGACACATGGTGTTGCCATGCTCGGCTCTGATATAGTTCTTCAGCACCCAGAACTCGCCGCGCTGCACCGTCTGCGGCGTGAAGTCCCGGTCATTGCAGCCGAGTAGGATCTTCAGCTGGGCCAGGGTTGGAATGGAGAGGAAGTTCTCCTCGTCAGTAGCTGCTAGTCGCGCTAGTCTTTCTTCAGACTTGAGCTCGGTCACAGCGGCCGTGCTGGAAGCTGTGTGGTTCGTTGTCGGCGCTGTTGAAGGCGTCTTCTGTGACGTCGATTCGTCGTAGTTCCTGATGGTAGCGTCGGAATCGTTCCTCGCGCTCTCAGGCGGGATAAACCTTAGCTCATTGCTGGCTTCCGCCGTGATGGGGGCCCATTCGCTGGGCACCTGCCCCGGCCCAGCCGTCAGCTGCAGCGCCCCGTAAAGCAACACACATACATTGATCACGATACTCACTCTAAATAACAATAAATTACGGCGGTTTGCTAACATTTTGAGTTAGGCACTTTCACTTAACACTAGAATTGTTGGCTATAACGTCCTTCGCCGTCCTCTAGGACGCAGTTTCCTGTAGGATCCTGTCCGCGTTAGCATCACAATTTATTCTGTCATCGGCAGGCGGGGGGAGGGGCGCGCCGCGCTTGCGCCGCTGGACGGAATGGTTTCTGTAACAAAACAATGAACATGCTTTAATTTAGCTGCACTCACTACACTGGACAAGGTATCTAAGGCCCGCTCTCAAGAGTGACAGCGAGTTTGAGTTTAAATCAGAAATTACATTTCAGTACCAAACGGCCTGTCACATCCATACTTAATATTGATCTCAATCTTGAGATTGCTTAATAAACACGAGCCTAATTGTGACTAAAAAGGGCGACATGTTATTCATAAAAGATCGCAGTCAAAAAGAAAATGGTTTCCTTATTGAATATTTTTAAGCATTCCAATAAAATATCTTGAATGCGTAAAACCGGATGTTATTGGAGATTATATAATTTAATTGCTCTTGGTAGGGATTATCGAGCACATTATGCAAAAAACAAGTACTAAACTTTAAACATTATTAAAAGTTCGCGGATTTTCATTTCATACATACATACATACATAATCACGCCTTTATCCCTAATGGGGTAGGCAGAGCGTTAACGACCTAAACAAAGGTCATTCCGCCACGACTGACAAAGTTTTGAGGGTTATTTAAGATAGATTGTAGATATATTGCTGTAGTGACAGGTTGTCAGCCCATCGCCTAAATTACAATATACTTAAACCCTCGGATCCCATAGCTGGTTTTTACAGCATGCCCGGGAGGAAAAGCAGCTGGCACATTCTATGTTTTTCTCTCGCTCCCAGGCCAACATGGAAGACATTTTCATTTCAGTGTTAAATTAAAAGTATTAAACTACAAAACGAAAAAAAATCACATATTTCTGTTTTTTTTTGCAATGGTGTAATAATACGGGGTGTAAGGGACAGCGTCCCGCAAACTGATAGCGGTTGCTCAGTCAACGATACTGAACAACTTCCACCGAGAAATTCTTTCATCAAGTGAAAAAAAAGGCTTTTCCATACAAATTGTCTGATCGAGGTGGACGTTTTGTAAGGATTTTTTTTTTCATTTCCTGACAGAATTTGTTCAGTTGCGTTGACTGAACAAGGGGCCGCTGTCCCTTACACCCGGTATACAACTTACGCTCGAGTGTTTTTCCAATCACATTAATTAAAGTACAGACTTATGTTTGTATTTGTAGTAAGTAAGTTACTGAACCAGAGAATATGACCCGTAATTATAATCATGTCTTGAGACTGACAGCATGTTTGAGTTCGTATCAGAAATGTCATTTCAGTACAAAACGAACTGTCAAGTCTACACTCAAGATTGCTTTCAAACTGGAGATCTCTTTATAAATACGACTCTATGACTCATTTCTATATTACATTGTCCTAAAACCAAGTAACATTTTCACGATAGAGTGCAAGCCGATTGGTTCAAAAAATTATAGGTATAAAGAATAATTCAAAATTGCCAATGTTTTTCTGTATATATGATCCACTGGAAATACTGATTACTTACTAAGTTGAAAAATAAAATCAATATTGTGCCACCACGTTTCTTGGACAAAGTAAGTAAAGTTTCATAATTTCATACATACATACATATAATCACGCCTTTATCCCTAATGGGGTAGGCAGCGCGTAAACGACCTACACAAAGGCCGTTCCGCCACGTCTGACAAAGGTCCATTCAAGAAAGATTTGTACGTATATTGCTGTAGTGACAGGTTGCCAGCCTAAATTAGAATATACTGAAACCCTCAGATCCCTTAGCTGGTTTTTACAGTATGCTCGGGAGGAAATGCAGCCGGCACATTCTATGTTTTTCTCTCGCTCCCAGTCATATGATGTTAAAATATGCTAAATTGATGATAATATAATGCGCCTAAGATTGGCTATTTGCCTACATTCACACCCAATTTGATGCTTATTACTTTTCTGATTATGTGTAGTCCCAAGAGGTCACTGCTGTACAGTGCGACAGTGTCATAAAGTAGATCATAATTATGATCTACTGGAAGGACTGGTATAACCACCAACCATGTCAGAGGTCTATTAGCTGTGTTATTAATCGGTTTAAAAACTCTGACAACAAGGTTCATCGGGTCGATGGACTCGATACCCACACAACAGAAAAAAGAAAGCACTACTTAATAAGTTGAAAAACAACCTTTCTTGGACAATGTATTTCAGTAAAGTTTCATTAGCATATTTTCCTATAATGTAAAAATATGTTCCATTATACCAGGTGTAAGGGACAGCGTCCTGCAAATTGTTAGGGGTTGGTCAGGCAATGACACTGAACAACTATCAGCAGGATTTTTTTCAAGAGGTAAAAATAAAAATTGACTTGTCATACTAATTGTCTGATCGAGGTGAACATTTTGTATGGAAAAGCCATTTTTTTTAACTCCCTGAAAAAGAATCCTGCTGATAGTTGTTCAGTTTCTTTGACTGAGTAACCCCCACCAGTTTGTGGGACGCTGTCCCTACACCTGGTATGTAATTACTACATAGTATAAAACAAAGTCGCTTTCTCTGTCCCTATATCCCTTTGTATGCATAAATCTTTAAAACTACGCAACGGATTTAGATGCGGTTTCTTTTAATAAATAGATTGATTCAAGAGGAAGGTTCATAGGTATAATTTCTTTTTCTTTTGTCGAGTGGGTATCGAGTCTTTCGACCCGATGAACCCTGGTGTCAGAGTTTTTAAAACACCTAGTAGCACAACTATCAGGCCTCTGACATGGTTTAAGTAACGACCACTATCAAAGACAGCGACCGGGACCGACGGCTTAACGTGCCCTCCGAAGTACGAAATCTTTTTCTTTTTCGGACAATCAGGTGATTCAGCCTGCAATGTCCTAACCAAACTGGGGAAAAAATTACAAAGTGATAAATTCTCAAATATCAACTTTGCGTTTACCCCCTGGGAATCAAACCCAGGACCTCCGGATCTGGAGCCCATGGCACTAGCCACTAGACCACAGAGGCAGTATAATACATACATAATATAGTAGAGAAACACTGATAATTTCCGTGCGAAGCCGGGCCGGGTCGCTAGTTTTGCATAAAAGATATTTGGTGACAATATCATGCGTCCAAGATTGGCTATGTGCCTACATTCACACCCAATTTGATGCTTATTACTTTTCCCATTACATGTAGTCCCAAGAGGTCACTGCTGTACAGCGAGACAAGGCTTTATATGACCGTGGAAGAGGCTACTGCCACCGTGGTCTAGTGGCTGAGCCTTGGGCTCCTCAATCCGGAAGTCCTCGGTTCGATTCCCAAGGGGCCACAAAGCTGTTATTTGTTAAATTATCACTTTGTGATATTGTCCTAGTTTGTTTAGATATTGCAGGTTGAATTACCTGATTGACCGAAAAGAAAAAGGATTCAGTGCTTCGGAGGGCGTGTTAAGCCGTCGGCTTCGAACCCTGTATTTGATCGTAAGCTAGTAAGTTAAAACACTTTATTGTACACCAAAGACAAAAAATACAAAAATAAGCTTAAATTGTTGTGCACAAAGGCGGTCTCATCGCTGGAAGCGATCTCTTCCAGACAACCTTTTGATAGTCTTCGTTAGATGACGTTTTTTCGACACGTTCATGTAAAGCCTTGACGTGACGTAGTAATTATGATAATGACGGGAGAAGTCGATGTAGTAGATTGTTGACATAACACGCGACCGCAGCGGCCGAGCGACCTTGGCGGGCGCGGCCTGCGATCACCCGTGACCACAGGGTTGGTATGACCACTTTTTCTACCCGACTTCGCAACGCGAAGGAGGGTAATTTGTTTATCAGTTTATCTATATATGTATGTGTTTTTGATTCTCTGTGGGGCTCTGGAGACTAAGCACGTGAGCTGATTTTAATGATTCTTATGTCAATCGATTCGCCTTAACCATGCGAGTGTCACTGAAGACATGATTTTGCCAAAAAATCAAAATGGCGACAATCAGACGTGTTCCTTTTGAACAATTGTATACGATTTAGAAAGATTAAAAGTTATAAAGTTAATTTTGTATTCTTCTGTATTCTTTCGTATTAAAATTATTATCACTCAAAGATTTATCATTATGATTAGGTAGATCACCCGTGAAGTTAGGGGAAAGTTTAGCTAGCGAGACGATGGTCTTCTTTGTCCAACATTTCCCAATTTTATATTTACAAATTACCAAAAATATCAAGAATTTCACATTGAATAATAATACAGATATCTACTTTTTTAACTAATATCATGTAAGAATATCATTCAATTTACTTGTTAAAATCTAATTATGAGGTCATCACCGCTTGCTATATATATACGTATATATATATATATATTTTCATTTTCTAAGTATAAAGGGCCTGGAGTCGTATTTTTCAATCACTCGAACTTCAATGTGCATACAAAAGAGTAACTTTCGCGATTTTCATACAATTTATCATGTTAGTTTTTCGTATGGGATATCAATTTAGAGTGATTTAAAAATACGGCTCTTGATCAAAATTAGTTTGTTGCTCAAAAATATTACAAGTAACATTCCGTCAGATATCAACCCTAGCAGTCTAGCATTATTTATTATAGTTATTAGATTAAGCGCGGCGGCGGCAAGTCAACCGCGAACTTATTTCTTTGTTACTTCGCACTTTTACGCAATTTTCCAACTTGTGATATTAATTTGGCTTTCAGCCTACACGCGGAAATATTAAATCTTCCATATTCAGGCGCAATAGTCAGGCTAATCATAGATTTTTACTTAATTGGGAGTATTTTTTGTTCGAGTACAGTTCTTCAAGAAGTAGTTGCTGTAGTTGCGCGTTGGCGGCGACTTCCCTGTGGACGCCCTTTAAACACGTTATCGAAGATTGCAGCTGATGCGTTTTGGTGATATATTAGTGCTCCTCCTGATAAAAACCTATGTATGATCGAAACGAAACGTCGAGGTCTAAGCCTCCGTTCAACAAAAAGCAACTAGGTACCTAAGGCAAATGCTTATTCACCACTAGCTTTCCGCCCCGCGGTTACACTTGCCGCTTGATAATTATGTATGTTCTATATTCGATCACAGGTTACCATCTATCACTATGCCAAATGTCATCTAAATCCGTTCACCCGTTTAGGCGTGAAAGAGCCACAAACAGACAGACATTCGCATTTCACTACATAGTATAAAACAAAGTCGCTTTCTCTGTCCCTATATCTATGTATGCTTTGATCTTTAAAACTACGTAACGGATTTTGATGCGGTTTCATTTAATAGATAAAGTGATTCAAGAGGAAGGTTTATATGTATAATATAGTAGAGAAACACTGATGATTTCCGTGCGAAGCCGGAGCGGGTCGCTAGTATAATATTAAAGTATGGTTGCATTATCAAAATTTTGAAAACATGTAAGTGAACGTAAACGTACGGAACGTTGCAACATTACGGTATGTTTGTAGCGCCACAAAACGAAGTAATTTTATTTTAATTACTTTCACACGGGATGTAGGTACTTAATATCCGATTAGGTATAGTCTAGACTTTATGAGCACTTAGCCTGAAAGTAATACTAATTATTATAAAGCATATGCTCTTAGTACCCGTAGAAAATTATGGTCATGGTCGTCATGGATATTGAAAGAGGAATAATAATTAAATCTCGGTTTTACTATCCAGTTAAACACGGAAAAGTGAAGTTCCTGTAAGAACTTGGCTTATACGCTGCGAGGTGCGTTTTTTATTGTCTTTGTGTTTGTAATGAAACTGCTTTTAAGGGTCTGTCGAAGTAGCGAAATCCCATACAAACGTAGTTTCGCTTTTATTCCTAAACAGTAAAACCGAACTTAACCAAACTCCGTACACATGACCAAATGCACCATATCTATGTTTCTAATTAGATTTGGTTTGAAAATAAACTTTTAGGCACAAAATAAAACCGAAAGTACGATTTCGTGTGAAAATAGCCTAAAATTTAATTTGCTTTCTAATTTTGTACCTACATAGTTAATATTTTCAAACTAAACCTAATAAGGTAATTAGAAACATTGCTATGTTGCATTTAATTACGTGTACAGAGTTTGGTTATGTTTGTTTTTACCTTTTAGGAATAAAAGCGAAACTACGTTTGTTAGGGATTTCGCTACTCCGGCTGAGCCTTAAGTTTTGCAGGTACAGATGTAGGGAAAAGTGCTTCTTCGGCTTGTCTTGTAGGTGTCAGAGTTTTTAAACCGTCTAATAGAACAGCTAATAGGCCTGTGACATGATTTGTGTAATGACCACTGTCAAAGACAGCGACTGGGACCGACGGCTTAACGTGCCCTCTGAAGCACGGAATATCCTTTTTCTTACAGACAATCAGGTAATTCAGTCTGCATCGGCATTAACAACATCATTAACAAATGCCAACTTTGTGTTTCCCCCCTGGGAATCGAATCCCTGGACCTTAGGATCTGGAACCCTTGGCACAGACCACTAGACCACGGAGGCAGTTAGGTACAGGCGCAAGGTAATGTCAATTGCTGGGAATTGGATGTCTTTCAAAGGTATTCTTTATTTTTTTCACCGATTTATTGGTCAGTCCATGGTTAAAGTTGTACCCTTTTCCTGGTTAACATTGTCGCATATGGCAGAGGTTCTAAAACTTTATTGATAATTATGATTTTCAATTACAAGGAACTTCCCAGATCGAAATCAGACCGAAGTCTGTCGTCAACATTGCAATATGTGGAATTGGCAAGTTGTTAGTTTAGTTTTCCAGACTTCATCTAGTTTTGGAAAATGTGTACCTTTACGCATAAGATCGACTTTCATATGCAGCCTAAGTTGTTTATAATTTATGCTAGACGATATAAAATCTACAAAGTTTTTGATCGAAATTGCAAGCCGCTGGCTTACACACAAGGCGTCGTAAGTTGCATAGGACCAGGAGCTGTATTTTTGTATCATTTGAACTCCAAAGAGCAATTTTCGCGTGCGATTTTCATTAAATTTTCCATGCAAATGTTAGTCTGAGAATTCGATTCGAGCAGTTCAAAACTACGGCTCCAGGAATCTACAATATGTCCACTTGTCCGGCTATTCAGTTTGCAACTTTGCGGCTTGTCTACCTAACCCGTTTGGAACACAGGCGTGATTATTTGTACGTAGCAAAGTTGAGAGTCGCTGGCTTGCACACAATGCGTCGTAAGTTTCACAGGACCAGAAATCTACAATGTGTCCACTTGTCCGGCTATACAGTTTGCAACTTTGCGGCTTGTCTACCTAACCCGTTTGGAACACAGGCGTAATTATTTGTACGTAGCAAAGTTGAGAGTCGCTGGCTTACACACAATGCATCGTAAGTTTCACAGGACCAGGAATCTACAATGTGTCCATTTGTCCAGCTATTCAGTTTGCAACTTTGCGGCTTGTCTACCTAACCCGTTTGGAACACAGGCGTAATTATTTGTACGTAGCAAAGTTGAGAGTCGCTGGCTTACACACAATGCATCGTAAGTTTCACAGGACCAGGAATCTACAATGTGTCCATTTGTCCAGCTATTCAGTTTGCAACTTTGCGGCTTGTCTACCTAACCCGTTTGGAACACAGGCGTAATTATTTGTACGTAGCAAAGTTGAGAGTCGCTGGCTTACACACAATGCATCGTAAGTTTCACAGGACCAGGAATCTACAATGTGTCCATTTGTCCAGCTATTCAGTTTGCAACTTTGCGGCTTGTCTACCTAACCCGTTTGGAACACAGGCGTAATTATTTGTACGTAGCAAAGTTGAGAGTCGCTGGCTGACACACAATGCATCGTAAGTTTCACAGGACCAGGAATCTACAATGTGTCCATTTGTCCAGCTATTCAGTTTGCAACTTTGCGGCTTGTCTACCTAACCCGTTTGGAACACAGGCGTAATTATTTGTACGTAGCAAAGTTGAGAGTCGCTGGCTTACACACAATGCATCGTAAGTTTCACAGGACCAGGAATCTACAATGTGTCCATTTGTCCAGCTATTCAGTTTGCAACTTTGCGGCTTGGCGGCTGCAGCGAAACGGTCAGAAAAATCGGTAAGGCAGGGCAAACATCCCGGTTGCGGTTATCAAAGTATAGTAGGCAACTGTATACTGTTATCGTCCATTTTAAAGTAGAGGTCATCAGATTTATACTTATTGGGCCGTAGGTAAGCCCGATGGTGTAGCAGATAGGGCCGCTGCCTCCTGAGCGGGGAGGTCGTGGTTCGAATCCCACCACGTACCAATGTGTTTTTCGGTTTTCGAATTTCATATGTACATCTATTCAGCGCTTTTTCCGTGCTTCGAAAGGCACGTTAAGCCGTTGGTCCCGGTTAATATCGTTTAATACCGTAGATATTAGTCGTTAAGCCATGTCAGAGGCCAGTGCTAAGCATTGGCGGCTTGAAAACTCTGATCTAATCTAGGATTGGGTCTGGTTTCCCTTCTGGGTTGCGGAGGTCAGATGGCAGTCGCTCTGTGTAAAAACCAGTACCCTCGTTCAATCCCCTAGATTAGGTAGCCGACCCGTGATATACGGGATAAGGCTAGGGAGATGATGATGGGCCGTAGGTAGTATTTTTTATGTACGTATTTGAACTTAAATAAATACACACACATGAAACAGGACGATTACTCTTGCGTTACTTATTTATCGAGAAAATTAACGTTCTGTGAACAAAAACCTATTATTTTTTGATTAATTTAGAGTTCGTTTCATAAAAAATTCTGACTAACTACCAATCAAATGGTGGGAATACCAAGTGATTAACGCTTGGAGCCAAATTAATTTTGTGCAGAAATATGTTTTAGGAAAATTTTATTCATAACGAAAATACATACATAATAGTCACGCCTTTATCCCTAACTTAAATATAAAAAACCCGGGTACGATTACTTCTGAAATACCTAGTCTCTAAAATTGTGTTCCAGCTAGATTTTTATAAAATTTTTGGTTCCAACTAAAGACTACATACATAATATAATCACGCCTTTATCCCTTATGGGGTAGGCAGAGCGTAAACGACCTAAACATAGGTCGTTCCGCCACATCTGACAAAGTTTCGAGGGTTACTTAAGATAGATTTGTAGGTACATTGCTGTAGTGGCAGGTTGTCAGCCTATCGATAAAATTGCAACATATTGGAACCCTCGGATCCCTTAGTTGATTTTTACAGCATGCCCGGGAGGAGATGCAACTGGCACATTCTATGTTTTTCTTTCGCTCCCAGTCTAGCATGGAAAGAATACAAAGTAAATACCTACATAAATTTATGGTTTAGTTGGTAGAGAAATTCTTTGATTTTAGTGTCAATAGTCTACATCTGAGAATGTTGCAGTAGTGGGGTTTCTGGGAACCTTTTATACCATTCATTTTATTATACCATTTAGACTAATACTGTAATACTTACTTACTTCGTAATAATATACATACATACATGTACATATAATCACGTCTTTGTCCCTAATGGGGTAGGCAGAGCGTAAACGACCTAAACAAAGTTCGTTCCGCCACGTCTGACCAAGTTTTGAGGGTTATTTAAGATAGATTTGTTGGTATATTGCTGTAGTGACAGGTTTTCAACCCATCACCTAAATTACAATATACTGAAACCCTCGGAATCCTTAGCTGGTTTTTACAGCATGCCCGGGAAGAAATGCAGCTGGCACATTTTATGGTTTTCTCTCACTCCCAGGCCAGCATGGAAGAAATAATATAATGGTTAAAATTATTCCAGTGCCCACAGTGGCCATTGCCCAAACCACGGGTAATCTTTTTAAAATAATCGACGCCCGACAACCGCAGATAACGATAGTAGTAAATTTTAACGACCACTTGGTGCGGAAGTGCCAAATTGCCAGATTCCCTTGATAAAAAAAAAAAAACATCTTTATGTCAGGTTCTGCAAATGAATATTCATAAGATGCCATCGGTCAATGCTCCTTGTAAAGGGAGAACATTAATGAATGTCTTTATTAATTGGCTCAAAATAATTATTCCGCTGATTGTGATAATATTTCATGAATAGGTCGGCCCTATTAAAATAAAATAAAAATATTAAATGTTAACGCAGTGATACCCAAGAGTCTTCACACAATATTTTTATATTAACTATCTTTCTTTGAATCAAATTCAAAACTAAATTTCTTTTATCTTACTTATTTTGATACGAGATGGCAGTTTGTAAAACATTAGTAATTTTTTTTAGTTCAAGACTCTGTCAAGTAATACATACATACATACATACATAAATCACGCCTTTATCCCTTACGGGGTAGGCAGAGCGTTTAACGCCTCGTAAAAGGCGCTTTCGCCACGTCTGACAAAAATTAAGGGGACTATTTTAGATTGTAATATGTAAGCTCTTTATTGTACCTTAAAAATCTTAAAACTAAAATACAAGAAGATTAAAACAATAGTGGCACAAAGGCGGACTTATCCCGTTAAGGGATCTCTTCCAGTCAACCTTTGATAAACCCAGAGGAGACAATTATGCTTGCAGGTAAACTAAGATAGGTACATGAAACGATTATATACCGTGACATAGACAAAATAATATACTTAATAACTCAAATTTGAACGCATAAATACTAAATATAAAGATATACAAAATAATGCTTAATATTATATATAATAAATATATATTTATAATATATAATAGATACCTATACACATCCCAAATATATATACATATATATCCGAAACATAAAATTATAAATAAATATCCTACGTATTGTCCGATTTTTCTAACCCTAAACCCCAGAGTTTCTTAATTTCACTCTTAAAAGAAGTGATATTTTTACTTTTCCGAGTATCTGAAGGAAGTTTATTCCATAAACAGGCAGCATGAACAGTGAAAGACTGTGCGTACGATTGAGAAGAGCATGTAGGTACCCTGAGTGAGAGATCCCCACTAGATCGCAAATTTGCCCTCTCCACATTATGATGTTCAAATCTCTCTTTCAAGTAAACAGGGGTGCCAGGATTATTGAGAACATTGTATAGAAGCGATAAAATATGTAGGTCCCTGCGAAGGCGAATCGGTAGCCACTTCAACCGCTCCCTAAACTCGGAGACATGGTCGTATTTACGGAGCCCAAAAACGAAGCGTATGCACTGGTTTTGTAAGCGTTCCATCTTATTAAGCAGTTCTTCTGTAAGATCGAGATACGACACGTCACCATAATCCAGTAGCGGCAAGAGAAGGGCTTGAGCCAACATTATTTTGGTGTGAAGCGGCAGAAAGTTTTGTAGCCTCTTAAGAGAGTGCAGGGATGCGTATAATTTCCGACTAATATGTATTGCTTTAGTGACAGGTTGTCAGCCCATCGCCTAAATTACAATACAATGTAACCCTCGAGTCCCTTTTGCTGACTTTAACAGCATGCCCGGGAGGAAGGGCAGCTGGAACATTCTATGTTTTTCTATCTCTCCCAGTCCAGCATGGAAGAAGTAATTTATAAATATAAATCATTGCCAACACATTCTAAGGGATAAGTCGAAGGTTATGCAACCCTTTACTCAGCAATTATAATAATCTGGCCTTCGATAAAGTCTATTATCAAATCAACATTACTTGTCGTGGATACGTACGACAAAGTTGCGTATACGCCATTATATGCTGGCCGTCGAATGCAGACAAAAGGTCTAGTAAATATCACGGCGTCTTGTTATAACGTTCTATTGCCGTTTAAATGTCACACTGAACATTTTAACCGACTATATACATACAAACGTACAATCACGCCTTTATTCTAATGGGGTGGGCAGAGCGTAAACGATTTAAACAGAGTTCGTTTAGTTTTGAGGGTTATTTAAGATAGATTTGTAAGTAGGTACATTGCTTTAGTGGCAGGTTGTCAGCCAATCGAATAAATTGCAACATACAGAAACCCTCGGATCCCTTAGCTGGTTTTTACAGCATGCCCGAATGGAAATAGAACTGGCACATTCTTTTTTTTCTTTCGCTCCCAGTTCAGCATGGAAGATGACCGACTAAATGACTGTAAAAGATGGATGTCATATCGGGACTGAACATTACATAATATTGGTATCAAATTTTTCTATGAAACATCTATTAAGTGGTATTTAGTTAGTTGTAGTTTTATAGCATCAAAGAACAGTATTCTGAACCGCTTAATTTCTTTTTTATATTTTCCAAAGTTATTACAGATCTTTTGTTCAGAAACTTGCTTATAAGCTATCTAACGCGAAAAACGTTTGGGATCTATTGGCTATTCACACAAACACAATGAACGAGTATTTTTGTCCCAAATGAGTCAAAGCTTTCTGATATATGTTAGTTGCATCACTCCTCCTTGATACAAAAGCCGTTAACAAAAATATACCTACCTACCTACACATACTTACGTTAACACTTCAGTAAAGTTAAGCTTTACCTGTTGGAATACTGCCAAGTTTTGTTTATGAACACTATTTCCGTTCGAGAACCAAAAACGAATTTTTAAACTAATCAGAGTTTTTAAAGACGTGCAAGCTAAAAACCCATTTCCTTAATTTCAGTCTTTCCGCAGGAAAAATCTGACTAAGGGATAACCCCAGGAAATGAACAGCCAACGTTCTCTGAAGTAATAATATTTGAGGTTACTTTATAGTATCAAACAAAAAAGAATCTGATCTACGTTAGTATGGATCGTAGTAAAATAATTCAGCTACGAAGTTGATTACAATTTTATAACTCAACAACAGTAAATCTCACATAAAATGTTTCTTTCAATCTTCAATAATTTAGGATATAATTTACTTCTACTTATAGGGCTGACTGTAAAATAATAAAATCGGTCTCCAGGCAATAGAAAGCCCAAGTATTTTATTAATTTACAACTGTACCCGAAGCATGCGCAGCCTAATTCCCTTGACCTGGTCTGTGATTGGTCGCCGCAACAAAATCTGTTTTATGTGCAATGAAATCATTGCAAGTATCAAGTAATGACACACGCACTCTACATCAAATTAAATCAATGCGCTAGCGTTTGAATAAGAAGGATGAGTGTATCAAAAGTATGAACAAACTTACTGGTGTAGGATAAAATGCAAAAAAAAATATGTAGGATGCAATTTTTCAATTTCATTATGAATGTTTTTTCTTTTTAGACACTATGGTTTTGCCTTTTCTCTTGGTTAAACATAACATAACCCCAATTTATCAAAGTCAGTTCTCGTTTGTAAAAGCGTGATTAAAAATAAATTTGGTACAAAAAAAAAGTTACAAACCTTCTTCTGAGTGAGTTTAGTTAACGAACGATCCAATAAACACCATCTTCCGAATGATGTAATATTTAAAATATTTTCCGAAATTAAAATAGTAGGTAAGTCTTTTTGACGAAAATACTTTGCGTCAAATTATTTACTTAAAACTTGTGTTGTTGTTTTGTATGACTGTACTGTTAAATTGGTTTGTGACTGATTTGATCTGATTGGCTCGAGGCCTTGACTGCATTTTGATTTCTCTTGTTACTCCAATTGTCACTGCTTATTGGTATTGAACTTAATTTGGGTTGCTTTTAGCAAGTGATTGGGCTCGATTCAAGATTTGCCGGCTCAAACTAAAATTAAAATCTATTTATCACTTTCAGAGTAAAAACATTAGAAAAGGACACGAGATCTATTCTCTCCTGTTTTTGATTTATAGTCGGTAGTTTTATGCGTTATCTGTCATCATTACCTGCCGTCATATGATATGGCGGATAAAATTGACAGAAATACTGGGGAAACGTGCAAAACAATATATATATTTTATAATTTTATTTACGATACTATTAGATACGATTTCAAAAGATATAAAACCATAGAGTATAAATCGCCTGTCCTTTTTAAATTTTATTTTTTCGAAAGTGACAGATAAGTTTTAGTTTTAGCCGGTGGTATAATATGATTAGATACTACGATTTCTGGTTTACCTTAAGTTCATACCGTAATCTCTTTTTGGTTCTTTATAAGACACGTAACAGCATGGGATATAGATTACATTTTTTTAAATAGCTTCTACACTAGTAATACTATACAATATTTTATATATATATATATCTATCACAAATATTTGTCAAATATATGGGATAAAGTATACATTAATAATTTAATATGATAATCTGATCTAGGAATAAAAAAAATACCTATCATAAAAACTCAGAAATATAATCCCACCGATTGTCGGTGATGGCAGCCAGTCTTTTAGAGATAGGCCAACTGCGTAGGACTAGTTTTTAGTACCCAAGTGTTTGCGAAATACACGAGTGAAAAAAACACTCTATTCCTTCAATCTCTTATTCTGATGGGACAGATTGACTGACACGACCAGAGAGAAATCAGGCACAGGACCGACTATTTACATGCCCATCCGAAAGCATGGATCATCTTAATTTTTGAACAATCAGGTAATCAGCCTGCAATGTCCTAACCAAACTAGAAACAACAACACGATGTCATTGCCCATGCACCGCTAGACCACAGAGGCAGTTAAACTAAGAGATACTGACTGACGTTGATATTATTGGTAAGTACTATAGGTTAAAGATATTTTGTAAGTACTGTATCTACATACTTAGGTATTAAACGTTGGTTCATCATGATTATCTTAACAATAAGTTTCAATGCCGCCGTCAATCATTATACATTTACTTACAACAATAATTGCTGTTTTTTGCAGGATACGCCGGTGGATTTCAACTATTATAATCATAAGCGACGTATTGTTTGGTATTCAGAGGCAAACTTTTTTTTGATAATATTTTGTTTTCGCTATGGTGTCGATATGTTTAATTAAATTATAAACTAATTAGCGACCCGCCCCGGCTTCGCACGGTAATCAGCAGTGTTTCTCTACTATATTATGCAAATATTATACATATAAACCTTCCTCTTGAATCACTCTATCCATTAAAAGAAACCGCATCAAAATCGGCTTCCATGCTGGACTGGGAGCGACAGAATAACGTAGAATGTGCCAGCTGCATCTCCTCCCGGGCATGCTGTAAAAACCAGCTAAGGGATTCGAGGGTATATTGTAATTTAGGCGATGGGCTGACAACCTGTCACTACAGCAATATCCAGTTCTATCTTAAACAACCCTCAAAACTTGTCAGACGTGGCGGAACGACCTTTGTTTGGGTTGTTCACGCTCTGCTTACCCCAATAGGGATACAGGCGTGATAGTATGTATGTATGTATCAAAATCCGTTGCGTAGTTTTAAAGATCTAAGCATACATAGGGATATAGGGACAGAGAAAGCGACTTTGTTTTATACTATGTAGTGATTCTACGTAACATTTTATAATGCCTGAGATTAGTCAACTTATTTGAAGTAATATAAATGTATATTGTAAAAATATTGTTTATCACTCCATTAAACTATTTCCATTTGCTGGAAATAGTTTGTTAAAAATCGTGTCCATTTCGTGTTTTATATAAATTCGGTGAAATATCTACATTCCAATTTTTTTTATATTTTTTCAATTAAAATGTGTTCCAACTAAGAACTAAACAAATTATAATACGCTTCAGACATCCACCTTGGCCAATTTCAACTACTGTCCAAACCGTTTGTCTTGACTAGCAAATACAACTAGTGTAATTACAATTTAAGGCTTCATTTAAAAACAATTCTTCCATGCTGGACTGGGAGAGATAGAAAAACATAGAATGTTCCAGCTGCCCTTCCTCCCGGGCATGCTGTAGAAGTCAGCAAAAGGGACTCGAGGGTTACAGTGTATTGTAATTTAGGCGATGGGCTGACAACCTGTCACTATAGCAATACACATTACAATCTAAAATTGCCCTCAATTTTTGTCAGACGTGGCGAAAGCGCCTTTTACGAGGAGTTTGACGCTCTGCCTACCCCGTAAGGGATAAAGGCGTGATTTTATGTATGTATGTATGTATTTAAAAACAATGATCAGGATGCACCTTGTCCACTGTACGTTGACCTCGGGGTTCCACGTAATTTTGAAGATAATCGTCAAAAGAGTGGCACTGATTCTGTTGTATAGTATTTCCTATTCGGTTTTAGAATAAAGGTAAACAAAGTTTCATGTATTTTTATTCTAAAACACATTTAAGAAATAAATGATGCATGTTGGCAAATTAGTTAAGTTACTAAAACTACTATTTCATTATGATGTAACATCTAATAACTAAAAAATATTTTGCAAACAAGATCTTCGATTAAAATATATGAAACTTTTTTCTAATACCGAGTTAGAAATACTATAGACTCAACTTAACTTATTTTAGATTGATCCTGTCACTTTATAAAATTTAAATAGAAAAGAAACAGAAATATAACAGCTGATTATAATTTGTCAGTGTCGTTACTAAGACTGCATGTACAGAGCATGCTAGACGGTAAGTAAGTGAGTAAAAACTCTTTATTGCACACTTTTACAAAGAACATAGGGGCAGAAACAGACTTAGACATATATAAATGTGCACAAAGGCGATCTTATCGCTGACAGCGATCTCTACCAGACAAACTTTGTCAACCAAGTCTTATTTTAGGCGCTATACGTCACTTTGACAGGGTTATAAAATCAGCTGTTGTGTTGCTGTTTCTTTTTAATTCAAATACTAGAAAGAGGACTAAACTAAAATACCCAAGTAAAGTTGTATCTACAACAGAATCGGCCCCAGTGACTCACGGACTCACAGTTTCCGAAGGTCGTCGGCCCGAGTTCAAGTAAAACCAAAAAGCGATACCGCCGCAAATCGACGCCTTAAGAGGAAGTTCCGAGAACCACAAAAAAAACTCTTCGACCTCACGAATTCAATCATCGGTATCTGAAGGAAACACGCTACTCATCCTGCGTATTCAAATTTGCAATTCATGAGGAAATGTGTATATTGTGTATATTGTAGTATATTTATCCCTTACGGGGTAGGCAGAGCGTAAAACGCCTCGTGAAAGACGCTTTCGCCAAGTCTGACAAAAATTGAGGAAAATTTGAGATTGAAATGTGTATTGCTGTAGTGACTGGCTGTCAGCCCATCGCCCAAATTACAATACACTGTAACCTTCGAATCCCTTTTGCTGACTTCTTCAGCATGCCCGGAAGGAAGAGCAGCTGGAACATTCTATGTTTTTTCTATCCCTCCCAGTCCAGAATGGAAGAACTGGTTTAATGTCATGTGCAAATTATTTAAAATTATCTGATTATAACAAAATGTACTTTTTATTTTGATAAATTTTATTTATACATACATATAATCACGCATTTATCCCTAATGGGGTAGGCAGAGCGTAAACGACCTAAACAAAGGTCGTTCCGCCACGTCTGACAAAGTTTTGAGGGTTATTTAATATTAACATAGATTTGTAGGTATATTGCTGTAGACAGGTTGTCAGCCCATCGGCATCGCCTAAATTGCAATATACTGAAAGCCTCGGATCCCTTAGCTGGTATTTACAGCATGCCCGGGAGGAAATGTAGATGGCACATTCTATGTTTTTCTCTTGCTGCCAGGCCAGCATGGAAGAAACTATTACATGAGGTGTCAGAAACACAACGTTACAATTGTTAATTAAACTTCGTAAGGACCTAAGGCTCGTATTTATGAAGCGATCTCAAACTTGAGACCAACATTAAGTATGCATTTGACAGGCCAGTTTGTACTGAAATGACATTTGTAATACGAACTCAAACTCGCTCTCACTTATGAGAGCTGATTATAAATAAGGACCTAAGTGTGTACTTCTCGGGTGTAATAAAAATGTTTTTTTAATAAGCATTCGGATATAAAACGTTATCAACATTTAATAGCCCCCATTATCGTGTAATAACAACGGATAGAGCTGCGCTTGCGCCGGCATAGTATCTAATAATATACCAGGTGTAAGGGACAGCGTCCCGCTAACTGGTAGGAAACGAAACTGAATATCTATCAGCAGGTTTTTTTTTCCAGGAAATGAAAATATATACAAATTTAAAAATAAATAAATACAAAAACAAATTAAATAAATTTATATAAATAATATTTTTTTTGAGGTGGTCATTTTGTATGGGAAGGTCAAATGATTTTTCATCTCCTGAAAGTATTTCCTAGTGAAAGTTGTTCACTTTCGTTGAGCAACCCCTATCAGTTTAGGGAACGCTGTCCCTTACACCGGGTATACTATTGAAGTAATATACATAAGTAGTAACACTTTATTTCCTACAGGGTAGGCGTGGAGTCAACATCCTTATAATAGGGCGTTTTTGTTACATCTGACAAAGATTTATGGTTATTTTAAAAATAACGAACTGTGTACGAACCTTTCTGATTGATTCCTACATACGTTCCCGGGAAGAGAAGTAGCTGGAATATTCTATGTTTTCCTCCAGCAAGGAAGATAGTAAATGATTTTCTATATCATTTAATTCAAATTCAAATATAATTTATTCACGAGCGACACGTTACATGGGTTATAAAATACAAAATGTGGAAAACAAGCGTGTAGCGCCTATAACAATTGGTATGTAGGGCCTATAGTAATTAGTAGTAATTAATCATTTGGACAAATTAATAAAATAATATAACTGTTATTACATAAAATTAAATAAAAATACATATATAAAAATGTCACAGTAATAAAATATGTCATAATTTAAAACATTAAACAATAGCAAATGTCAAACGTATCTTAAATATAAACTTTCAATATAAACTTAATACGTTATACCTCTTAATTTAACTGAAAATTTATTAAAGACATGACGAATGAAACATTTATTTTATAAAAATACGTAGTCTACTCTACCGAAGAAAACGTACGATTTTTAAAGGCTATATTTATGAAACGAACACCATAACATTATAGGAAATAAAATGCAGCAAACGATGTTTTAAAAGCATTCTAAATTATAGGCGAGTTCTCTTATTTATTAAAACAAATTAATAATAAATACCTGCAGTCAAGACACGTTCCAATAAGAAATAGGTAGGCATGTATTAAAGTAGTGAATACCTATATACAATTTTGATGTATAATTTATTGTTTCTTCCATGCTGGACTGGGAGCGAAAGGAAAACATAGAATGTGCCAGCTGCATTTCCTCCCGGGCATGCTGTAAAAACTAGCTAAGCCTTACTTAGCTAGCCTTAGGCCCGTAATTATTATCTGCGCTTTAGGTTGTCAGCCAGTTTCAGTTCGTTTCAGCACAAAATGTCTGGTCAAATCCATACTTAATATTGCTTTCAATCTTGAGATAGCTTTACAAATTCGAGCCTAAATATTGCTTTCAATGTTGAGATCACTTTATAAATACATACATACATACATATAGTCACGCCTTTATCCCAAATGGGGTAGGCAGAGCGTAAACGACCTAAACAAAGGTCGTTTCGCCACGTCTGACAAAGCTTTGAGGATTATTTAAGATAGATTTGAAGGTATATAAATACGAGTCTTAATATTGCTTTCAATCTTGAGATCGCTTTATAAATACGAGCCTCACTATCTTGCTACCTACAACATCGCAAGCCGTTTACCATAAACGTGATCGTGAAGAGGTTGCGGTGAAACAATCAGATGCAAATTGTTATAAGCTATTCGTTGTTTCGCAAATTAAATGACGTGTTTCACGCTTGAAGCGCTGTGCCGAAGAAAATGCTGTGGTAAGTAAACTTAGCGAATCAGGCGAGGCGCTGCGGTAGGAAAACTTCGCCTACCCTTGCTTCTACGAAGGATGATTTGTACGGTTTGTACGGAAGCCTTAGGGGCCGTGGCAGATCATAGAACGTGACGCAGATATTTTTTTTGTTGGGCATATATACATATCTACATACATATATACATACTATCAAGCCTGTTTTCTTTAGGGGTAGGCAGAGCGTCAACGACCCAAAATAAAGCTCATATTTATAAAGCGACGTCATGATTGAGAGCAAGTTTAAGTATGGATTTGACAGGTCTAATTGTACTGAAATGACATTTCTGATACGAACTCAAACTAGCTGTCAATCTCAAGTGCTGTTTACCAATACGGTACCCGATCAATTAGATAGTGTTATTCTAGTATCAAATGGGTAATCAACAACAATTTAAATCTATCTTAATTCATCATTTTATCGTCAGGACTAGGAAGTGTTTGCTGCTTCAAATTGGTCACTTAAGTTGAAATGGAAATTACGTTTTGAAAGAGCCATCCAAGATTACAACAGCGAGGTTTCTGTAATGACTTCCAACTCTCAACTTCTGTCACTAGATGCTAAGTGATCGCGAGGCCGAAAGTACAACCTTACCTGAAACATTCCTTTTCATTTACACTTCCTTTAAAAGTAACCGCAAGGTCGATACGATTCCACTTCGATATATTTAAGAATATCTTATCTTTTAGTATTATGCACTATCATTCATATGCATTGTTTACCCAAATGTTAGGAAGAAATTATTTCCATAGCAATAAAAACGCCTTCACTATACTCTTGTTTTCATACATACATACATGTAATCACGCCTTTATCCCTAATGGGGTAGGCAGAGCGTAAACTCTTGTTTTCATTTGTTCTCATTTCCCGTTGTATGTTTTCTGTGAAATAAAGAACATATCAATCTATATCTAGGACCCCAGTATTAATAATATTAATAATAATACGTACAAATCTATCTTAAATAACCCTCAAAATATTGTCAGACGTGGCGAAACGACCTTCGTATATGTCGTTAACGCTCTGCCTACCCCATTAGGGATAAAGGCGTGATTATATGTATGTATGTATGTATTAATAAACAGCACTTGAGACTGACAGCTAGTGTGAGTTCGTATCAGAAATGTCATTTGAGTACAATATGGCCCGTCAATTCCATACTTAATACTTAAGATCGCTTTATAAATACAAGCCTTTGATTATTCCTCAACTGTACCTACTGTATCTACCCTATGTAAAGGATCATAGACAGAAAAAACAGCAAAAATCACAGTACGCACGACGGACCACCTTCTATCTGCGAAGACCTTCACTACATAGTATAAAACAAAGTCGCTTTATCTGTCCTTATATCCCTATGCATTAATCTTTAAAACTACGCAACGGATTTTGATGCGATTTCTTTTAATGGATAGAGTGATTCAAGAGGAAGGTTTATGTATAATACATGCATGCATAATGTAGTAGAGAAACACTGATAATTTCCGTGCAAAGCCGGGGCGGGTCGCTAGTCACTACAAAGTATATAACAAAGTCGCTTTCTCTGTCCCTATATCCCTATGTATGCATAAATCTTTAAAACTACGCAACGGATTTTGATGCGGTTTCTTTGACTGGATAGAGTGATTCAAGAGGAAGGTTTATATGTATAATACATGCGTAATATAGTGGAGAAACACTGATAATTTCCGTGCGAAACCGGGGTGGGTCGCTAGTAATAGATATAGCTGATTATATTATTATCTCCTCTATTTTCTGTAATATTACAGCCACTTAGCGATGATAATATCCAACATGGCGGTGTTGCTACTGACACTACCGCATTGTCCTCGGAGAATAGCTCGGGTTACATTCACACCATCCGGAGATATTATTGCATGTAGTAACTATTATTTTAACATACATACATACATATAATCACGCCTTTATCCCTAATGGGGTAGGCAGAGCGTAAACAACCTAAACAAAAGCTCGCTTCTCCACGCCTGACAAAGTTTTGAGGGTTATTTAAGACAGATTTGTAGGTATATTGCTGTAGTGACAGGTTGTCAGCCCATCGCCTAACTTACAATTAGCTGGTTTTTACAGCATGCCCGGGAGGAAATGCAGCTGGCACATTCTATGTTTTTCTTGCTCCCAGTCCAGCATGGAAGAATATTAATCTGTGTCATTATGACACTACACTATCCACAGCCAGACAAGTGGCCCAAGCTGTTTGCACCGCCTGCAAGCCACGGCATTATTAGGTATGTGGATATGTCCGATAGTTTTCTTCCATGCTGGACTGGGAGCGCAAGAATAACATAGTAAAACATCGTTTACGCTCTGCCTACCCCATTAGAGATAAAGGTGTGATTATATATATGTCCGGTTGTTTATCCATGTACTCAATATAATGACTTTTTACTAGTGATTTTCAATGCGACGGTAATAAACGAATGCCAGAGTTACATGAGTGAAAATAGTGGTACCGATTCACTTGAAGACACAACTTAACTAATTTATATTTAATCCTGTCACGTTCTAACATTTGAATTAGAAAAGAGACAGCAACACCACAGCTGATTATAATCCCGTCAGAGTAACGGCGCGGCACCTGTGTACAGGGCGACTGCGATTACTGTTCAAGGGGCGATATCACTATATAGTATAAAACAAAGTCGCTTTCTCTGTCCCTATATCCCTATGTATGCATAAATTTTTAAAACTACGCAACGGATTTTGATGCGGTTTCTTTCAATGGATAGAGTGATTCAAGAGGAAGCTTTATATGTATAATACATGCATAATATAGTAGAGAAACACGGATAATTTCCGTGCGAAGCCGGGGCGGGCCGCTAGTTAGAAACTAAATCTTGTCCGGGTTACACTGACAGCGATTGAAGCAATGACAGCTTTTTTGGCGACTTGACAGGTGAGTTAAATCCCAGTCGATCTATAGTGACTCTTGTCAAACCAAATTTACAAGTAGCGTATTATAAGACCTTGGATTACACTTTACATCGTCCGGCCGTTATAATAACATTCAGGTGCACTTATAATTTTCATTTAACTGCGATATTTACTAAGCGACGAGCGGAAAAGAAACTCGCAATATTATTTTGTGTTAATAATGAAACAGGAAGCCTATTGAATAGTGTTTGCTATACAGGATGTTTCATCCGTTTTTTCGCTATGAGCTGAAATTTTGGATGAAACAAGTTTTATTTTCCTTATATTATTCTGATATTCTGATCGATGGTTCTTGGGTTCGTTTGGGCTCAGGTCAGTAGATGTTTTTAGATAAAACAATCACTGTTTTTGTATAATAGAAGTAGTTTCATACTGCTAGTCTTTATCAAAAATTAATCCAGCCCTTAAATTGTCGATTTTCTGGATCATTGAGTTTAAAAGTTAGAAAAAGATAATATCTTTTGTAGACAGAGCATTTCAAGTTACAGTGCACCTACTAACTAATATGATAGACTGGGAGCGAGAAAAAAACATAGAATGTGCCAGCTGCATTTCCTTCTGGCCATGCTGTAAAAACCAGCGGAGAGATCTAAGGGATTCTGTATATTGCAATTTAGGCGATAGGCTGACAACCTGTCACTACAGCAATATTCCTAAAAATCTATCTTAATTAACCCTCAAAACTTTGTCAGACGTGGCGTAACGACCTTTGTTTAGGTGGTTTCACGCTCTGCCTATCCCATTAAGGATAAAGGCGTCATTATATACATGTATGTACTAACTAACACATCAATCGAGAGCTAAGAACCGAAATTTCGAGCTGGAGGGTACTATTCCCACTGGGTTTGTACATCACAGAATAATGACAGCGTACGTGACTATTAAATGAGCAACTGAGGTTTCCTCGCCGAGGGTGAATGGCGAGGTCCCATCAATTTGTCGGCCTGTGTTGCCAGATTGGAAAATTTTGCTAATGTTAGTTTAACATTGAATAAATTTGACAAAGTTTTCTATGACCATTTTGAACAATAAATAGGGTATGGAGTTTTATCAAGCGCTAACCGTCGCAAGTATAAATTAACAGCTGGTCTTACGAGTAAATAAGCGACTATCTATCTTGCTAGCTGATATTCAAACCTCAAAAAAATGCAAAGGCTTTTCGAGAGGATGTCAGTATTTGCCTCTTTTTTACTCGACATTAGTTAGTTTGCTTATAAAGTCTACCTATGGGTAAAATATCTCAATCGTGAACTAAGAGTCAAAAGTATACCCAAAAATATAAATAATAATTGAATTGATCTGGCAGCCCCGATGCACGCTGGAGACGGCATTAACTATGCAGTCTGCGCACCGGGCTTCCTGTTAATGAAACGAACATGCCTCGTCTATTCTCGCTACGTGCACTATACCTACTGTGGATGCGTATGCGCATTTTGGCGTAGATACATAACATTGTTAATATAAAGGGTGTAAGGTACAGCTTCCTACAAATTGATAGAAGATGGTTAGTCAACGAAAATTAACAACTTTCACTAAGAAATTCTTCCAGTCGTCATCCCCCTAGCCTAATACGTATCTCACGGGGTTGGCTACCTAATCTAGGTGATAGAACGTGGGTAGATAGATAGACAAACTCTTTATTGCGCATAATTCGTACAGTTTGGAATAGAGGGTACTGGTTTGTACACAGAGCGACTGCCATCTGACCTCTGCAACCCAGAAGGGAAACCAGACCTATTCCTAGAGATTCTTAATAAGAATAATAATTTACCCCGTTCAAATTGTCTAATGAAACGTGTACAGTTTTGTTGAATGAAATACCTTTGCAGGAAGCTTTTTACATTGAGTAGAATTTCATAATCACAGTTATTTTATTTTTTTAACGCAATACTATCATTGCCATGTAAATTATCACAAATGGCGTGAAAATGACGGGTGTAAAGTGTAGTGAAACTCAAACAAAGATACAGCCTTGTGACTTGGCGGTTTGTTTACAATGAGTAAATCTATAAGTCCATATTGTAATCAGCATCCTTCATGCAATAGGGAAACACGATGTTCACTCAAAGAATGTTACGGTATTGTACCTAATAGATAACTAACTTAATCAACATACATACATACATAAATCACGCCTTTATCCCTTACGGGGTAGGCAGAGCGTTTAACGCCTCGTAAAAGGCGCTTTCGCCACGTCTGACAAAAATTGAGGGCATTTTTAGATTGTAATATGTATTGCTATAGTGACAGGTTGTCAGCCCATCGCCTAAATTACAATACACTGTAACCCTCGAGTCCCTTTTGCTGACTTCAATAGCATGCCCGGGAGGAAGGGCAGCTGGAACATTCTATGTTTTTCTATCTCTCCCAGTCCAGTATGGAAGAATTAACTAACTAACTTAATCAAAGAATTATTATTTCAAGAGCTTGTGACTTGACAACTTTTACGTATGACTAATTACGATATTCAAACTTATATAATTATTGTCCTAACACTTTTTGAGGTTTTAATCAAAAGCATAACTAATCAAGAAAATATGATTTACGGAGTTTAAATTAAAAAATACTAACAAACGCGGCAGAATTTTTGCAATTTTATACAACCTTTGACGAAACAACCTGTCTGGTTTATTCATCCAAAGATACAACATATCACAAACAACCCTCCTTGAAATACCAAGTAAATAATGTCTGTAAATCCACAAATGCCATTACAAAATACTTATTAAAATTTCCAAATATTTATTTAATTAAAATGTAATAGCTTCGAAGCGTAATTATGTCGTAACGCTCAAGGTCTCTAGACCAAGATCTAAAGTCGGCAGATGTGCAACGGATTGCCTAACGCATCTACTTGCACATGGCACTACGTATTATACAGGGTGAGCGGTTATTAGTAGAAATTTTATTTAATTGGAATTTTTTGAAGAGTTAGGCTCGTATTTATAAAGCGATATCAGGATTGAGAGCAATATTAAGTTTGAAAGGTCGTTTTGTACTGAAATTATATTTACGATACGAATTTTTGGGAGCTGATTATAAATACGGGCCTTACTGACCAATTATTTCGAACCAAAAAAATGTTATAGAATGAATTACAGAAAAAAAATCCAATCTGTTTAGTTTAAGTATTACAGAAAAGCTATAAAGATAATATGAGTAGGTATTGTCGATTTTATACAATACAATACAATGTAATAATCAGTTTTAATAATTTTAATAATTGGTAGCTACAGTAATCATTTTCCATTTTGCATAACAAAGTTAAAACTATAAAAGTTCTAGTCGTTTCATAGAAATAATTCTAATATATTATGAAAACTATTCGACAGAATCAAATAACATTTTCTGTATAAAAATCCAATATGTAATAAATAAGCTAATTTTGTTTGTTGTAACATTTTTTTTATTTCAACTAATATTTTTCTAAATTATCGGTCATGGTGGATGACCGCATGAGAGAAAAAAATGTCTTCAGAAAACGGGCCAGCACCCTGTATATTCTGCGCTTGCGCTTCTGTGTGCGTGGGCGCAATCCTATTCATTATCATCATTTAGAAAGCTATTATAGGTATGTCGTGTCATTATAATTTAATGAACGATTGGCCTTTGTAGAGATGTCGATCAGCCTAAGTCGTAATAATGTCGATAGACATTGATAGTGATACATACATACATATAATCACGCCTTTATCCCTAATGTGGTAGGCAGAGCATAAACGACCTAAACAAAGGTCGTTCCGCCACGTCTGACAAGGTTTCAGGGTTATTCAAGATGGATTTGTACGTATATTGCTGTAGTGACAGGTTGTGAGCCCATCGCCTACATTGCAATATACTGAAACCCTTAGCTGACTTTTACAACATGCCCGGGAGGAAATGCAGCTGGCACATTCTAAGTTTTTCTCTCGCTCCCAGGCCAGCATGGAAGTGATAGTGATTGCTACTCAAACATGGATAGAAGATTACTACTTAACAATTAGGCCTCCTGAATTGCAGTTGCAAGCGTAGACTGTTTATGATGAGTAGAGGTTGAAGAATTGATGAAAAGGAACTGATTTTTGAAAATTGTATAATGCTTGAAGAAATGCAAAATTGTACAAAAAGCGGTCCGCTATCGGAGACGGACGATAAAGGTGAATGGGTATGAGCGAACTCCCCTGCCCCGCGCCGCGCCCGCGTCGCCGTCGGTTGTAGGTCGCTAACAATTGCACTTACTATACTGTTTTTTTTTCTTTTATAAATTGCTTTTGGTGCAATGAAATTATAATAGTTGTTTCGGAATTTGAATAATAGCTACACAGTTTTTTGTTAAAAATACTTTTAATATTATAAAAGTTTCATATAATAAGAAAGAAAGAAAATAATGAATTCGTTTCTGGCAGGACTCGAACATGCGTCTCTGGAATGCCGCTCCATTACTCTACCAACGGAGTGACGAATTCATCATAGTCTTTCTTTATGTACACGTCAAAGCGACATTATATTATATGATATAAAAATATGATTATCAATAGGATTATTCATTGTGAGTGCTAAAATCGACAAAAATATTACTAAAGTTATTTGAGAAGTTTATTTGACATACTCTGTATTACGACTTATATGTTTTTGGTATATGTTTTCCTAATAAATGAAATGAATTGAATACTGCAACCTGAAAAATAAAATATGATATATCATATTCTTCTATGCTGGCCTGGGAGCGAGAGAAAAACATAGAAAGTGCCAGCTGCGTTTCCTATCGGGCATACTGTAAAAACCAGCTAAGGGATCCGAGGATTTCAGTATATAGCAATTTAGGCGATGGGCTGACAACATGTTACTACAGCAGTATACCTACAAATCTATCTTAAATAACCCTCAAAACGTTGTCAGACGTGGCGGAACGACCTTTGTTTAGGTCGTTTACGCTCTGCCTACCCTATTAAGGAAAAATGCGTGATTATATGTATGTATGTGAGTGTAGGTTTTATTAATTAACTAAGTGCGCTAAGTTCTCTGGCCGACAGGCGTAAAACACACAATGCTACGACTTGCTTCTACATATTACACTTTTAAAGGGAAGACCAGACTTTTGTCGGGTTTCGAGCGTAAGCTTGTTTGCAGTTGAACGTTTTTGTAGACCCGACTTTTTTTGACAAAATAGAACGTATTCTGTTTGTCTTTATCAACTTTAGTAAAAAAAAAACATGTAAGCCTACGTTAAGAATTGTAACTCCAGCATGTATGTATGAAAAATAAAAAACTAAAGGTTACAATGTTTGATGCGTGACTTTCGTAATGACATGTTATCCAATATGGTGGGTTATTCATGGGTGTATACTAAATGGCATTTCACGACAACAAAACATGTAACGAAACATCTGCTGTCAAAGTTTATCGAATAGATTGGCTAATACAACCGGTGGCATGGGTGTCATTTATTCCTTGATCAATGATTTTCCCATTATTATTAATAAATTATTAGGTATTAATTTAATAGGCACGTTGACTGGGTGGCTAAAAACATTCAATACGTTTATACTTAAAACTGATGGCTAAAAATACTGTATATCTCACTCATACATAAAGTAACGCCATTATCCCTAATGGGGTAGGCTGAGCATAAACTACCTAAACAAAGGTCGTTCCGCCACTTCTGACAAAGTTTTAGGGTTATTTATGATAGATTTGCAGGAATATTGCTGTAGTGACGGGTTGTCAGCCCTATATTGCAATATACATAAACCCTCGGATCCTTTCGCATTTTTACAGCATACCCGGCATATGGACTACTCAAATTAATAACTTCTATATTTTTAACTCGATTATTAAACGTGATGAGTGAGATATTTCTTCCATGGTGAACTGGCAGCGAGAAAAAAACATAGAATAAGCCAGCTGAATTTCCTTCCGGGCATGCTGCAAAAACCAGCCAAGAAATCTGAGGGTTCCAGTATATTGTAATTTAGGCGATGGGCTGACAACCTGTCACTACAGCAATATACCTACGAATCTATCTTAAATAACCCTCAAAACTTTGTCAGACTTGGCGGAACGACCTTTGTTTAGGTCGTTTACGATCTGCTACCCAATTAGGAAAAAAAACGTGATTATATGTATGTATATTTCAACATTGATTGATTTAACTTGACATGCAAATCTTTGGTGTGAGTGGTTGCTAATTATATTCACAAACGGTAACTTATCAGCCTACGCCGTGATACTGAACCCACGATCGCACTAATTAAATGTCCATCACGAAATCTGGGTTAATATTTGCACCGTTATTAATGCAAACCAAGGCTTTATCTTATCACTTGTCACTAATAAAAATGTACAATAGCGGTAAGCCTTATTTTGTGTTTGGCAAGGTCTTTTTTTGCCTACCAGATACCTAAATGATAGTACATGAAAGTGGTATATACATCAAAGACACTCGTAATAGGTTCCATTGGTAGCTTCATCTCGAAAAAATAAATTGTGCAATTACAGCTGGGCATTTTTTTTTTTTAACTTAACCTTAATATTTAAGTTAAAATAGAAAATTCAAGTTCTTTACGGATAATTTGCAAATAAGCAGCACTGAAATCCAAGATCAGCTGGTTTGTTGAACTAACCAACAGTCGTTTATGCTAAGTATATCTCGACAACAACGGTTACGGCATCGGCGCACGCGCCGCTCGCTATATTTAAAGCGCGCGCGGCGGCCTTCAGCGGCGAAAGTGTTTTACTTTAAATGGATTATAGCTAAACGTGGCCTAACCCACTGAGTGTTTGCATATACAGTTAGTATCGTTAGTAAGCTTGACTGCAAAAATTACCGCGGTATAAGCCTTCTCAGCGTCGTCGTCGGCAAACTGTATGCAAAGGTATTGATTGAAAGAGTGATGAAAGAAACTGATGAGAAAATATGGGATGCTCAGGCAGGTTTTCGTAAGGGGATGGGATGTACGGATCAGGTCTTTTCGTTGCGGTGCATAACCGAAAAATATTTGGCTAAAAGCCAAAAAGTTTATTGCGCGTTCGTGGACTTAGAAAAGGCCTATGATAGAGTTGTGAGGAATGAATTGTGGTCGGCGCTGTCCATGCATGGGGTGAGCGGTATTTTGATACGAGCACTGAAATCCTTATATAAGGATTCCAGTGCTTGTGTCAGGATCAACGGGGCGTACACTGAATTGTTTAACATCGAGAAAGGTGTAAGACAAGGATGTGTAGCATCTCCATGGCTGTTTAACTTATTCATGGATAGCTGTTTGACAGATTTGAAAGATAATGAATGTGGTCTAAGAATGAACGAGTTACTCGTCAAATGTCTTCTCTACGCTGACGACCAAGTTATACTTGCGTCCACGGCTGAGGAGTTACAGGAGATGGTAAATTGTATGCATGAAGCTTTGAAAAAGAAAGGAATGAAAGTGAATGTTAGTAAAACCAAATCACTGGTTTTTGAGAAAGAGGATAGAATGACAGAGTGTAACATTCTGATAGGAGATGAAAAGGTGGAACAAGTGAAAGAGTTTGTTTATTTGGGTTCATTGTTTACAGCAGATGGAAAGTGTGATAGTGATATTGAAAGAAGAGTGAATGCTGGTAACATGGTGAATGGGGCGTTGCACACCTTTATGAACAGCCAGAGGGTATCCAATAAGGCTCGTCTGGCTGTGCATAGAGGAGTGTTAGTCCCAACACTTATGTATGGCAGTGAAAGTTGGGTATGGCAGAAAAGACATGAAAGTAGAATAAATGCGGTAGAAATGAGAGCATTAAGAAGTATGATTGGTGTGAAACTGAGTGACAGAATAAGAAATAGCGTGATAAGGGAACGTTGTGGTGTGAAAGAGGATATAGTGACAGGTATAGAAAAAGGAATGCTGAGGTGGTTTGGTCATGTTGAGAGGATGGATGAAAAGAGATTAACCAAACAGATATACATGGCGAGTGTGAGTGGGAATGTTGGAAGGGGAAGACCTCGACGAACGTACCGCGATCAAATCGGGGACGTTCTAGGGAAAGGTCAGGTCAGGAGTACCCTAAACCGACGAGCGTGCATGAAAAGATTGATGAATGTAGATGAAGCGAAAGAAGTTTGCAAGGATCGTATCAAATGGAAGGATGTGATCTCTGCCTACCCCTCCGGGAAAGAGGCGTGACGTTATGTATGTATGTATGTATGTATCGTTAGTATACGTTGAGTTTTTGGCAAAAAGAAAATGTTAAAGAAATCCTTTTATTTATTTTTGTCTAGGGACTTTCAGAAGATTATACATGAAAGATAAGACTTCATACAAGCCGCCGATTTTCGTATTACATGCGCAATAACGTGTCCGTACAGGTTTGAAGTGGGTTTGTGTGTGTGCCGCCATAGTCGAAAACGAGGGAGACGAGGTGAGGTAACATTTCAAATCGTGGGTGAGAGTGCCTCTTCTTAAGCGTTAGCTAATATTATATTTTCTTTGCTTATGGTGATATAGCATGCAAATGCTAGGTAGCCTATAGGTATAGGTAACTGTTACTCAAAGCAATTCAAATAAAATAGCTACCTCTAATATTCCCAAGCTCGTACCTACTCTACATTTGCATTACCTAGGCCTTCTAAATACGAGCTTTACTCAGTTCTAGTTCTTAGAAATCGTACAGTGGGCTGTGTAACTGGACAGGCCAGTTGATCCTACACAATAATGGTAGAAATAAAGTATGGTCGCGGAAACAGGGGCGTACAAGTGGGTGGACAGGATCTACACAAGATTTCTATAAATGTTTGCCAACGACCATGTTTCTAAAACAAATTCTTGGAGATTTGCTTCACAAACGACCCGCGCAGCCTAGTTGGCAGTGTACCTGCCTGCTACGCAGAGGGTCCCGGGTTCGATTCTCGGCCATGGCAGACAGGTGTTATTTGTGGTTTTTTCTGTGTATGTCCATGGCACTCCGATACAGGGAATCCTAGTGGGGGCTTTGAGTGTGACCGTGTTTTTTTTGTTTTTAAACTATAAGTGATGATTTTTATCTAAGTATTTTTTTTTGCTCTTTTAGTAGTTTATGGATTTGTATCAGGCTTTTGTCACGACATAACATCATTACCTAATTATGCGGCATATCTATAGTAGTTGTAATTTTTGTAAGATTCTGATTTATGTTTTATTTCTTTGTCAGAATCCCAAGACGATAGGGTCGTACACGAGCTAAGGCCCGCTCTCAAGAGTGACAGCAAGTAGGTCGTATCAGAAATGTCATTTCAGTACAAAGTGGCCTGTCAAATCCCTATTAATATTGCTTAAAAACTTGAGATCGTTTTATAAAGACGAGCCTAAGTATGTTGTGTTATCAAGAGGCAAACTTATAAAACATCGTTCCATGAACACGTAGTTGTAGTATGGTAATGGTAAGTGGACCGCGAGAACCGTGTTTTAACTCTATTTAATTATTCGTCAACATCACTCCTTATCGCTACAGCCTACCACTGTGCTACAAGTACTTACCTTGACCTGTCATATAAAACTGAATCTATCCCTTTCATAAAGTTACCTACACAAATAAAAAAAAATACCTGCACTCAAATTCATAACACACATACATATAGTCACGCCTTTATCCATAATAAGGTAGGCAGAGCGTATACGACCTAAACAAAGGTCGTTCCGCCACGTCTGACAAAGTTTTGAGGGTTATTTAAGATAGATTTATAGGTTTAATGCTGTAGTGACAGGTTGTCAGCCCATCGCCTAAATTTCAATATACAGAAATCCTGGAGAAGGAAATGAAGCTATGTTTTTCTCTCGCTCCCATTCATAAGCGTGTATTAATTGGTTGTCTATCATTAAAATGAATAAAAATGGTTCTGTGAATTTCATCTAACGGAAAGGGAAGTTCGCTTATCAAGTCTGTGACGCGAAACATACTTATTACTCGTTTGATAGTGAATTGAATGCGTGCATGGAACATGAATTCAATTATCAATTTCTTCACAACATTACATTACTCTATTAAAGGGAGCCTGTTTGGTGAGTTACTGCAGTTTTCTATCTAGCTCGAGATGTTTGAGTTCGGTCTAATTTAGGTTCTAATGCATTATTTTAATTGGCTCTCGAAAATTTACGTGAGAAATAAATGACAAGTCCGCCCATTTGTTTCGCACATATTTCTAATTATAATAATTAATCACCCCGCAGGGCAACTTTGGCAAGCTTTTGGTGAGTAACACCACCACGGAACCGATGTTCTTCTGGGACCCATGCGTAGGGGAGCCCTCCTCTGTCTTGCCTTCACCGGCCGGCCAGAGTGGAGTCGCAAGGGTATTCACTCGAGGGTGGAAGTAAAATATGCATATGTCGCGAGTTGGTACATATGCTGGCCCATGCCGCATCCCTCTGCAGAAAGCGGTGTACACCTCTCGACACCCTTAGCCACCCGTAAGGCAGCTTCTGGCGAGCTGGTAAGGTTGGCGACCTTACGGACCCGATTATTTCCCCGAGAGTGTAGAGTGGCCGACTCCAGCTCGCCGGAGTGGAACCCCAAGGCCAGGATTCTCACCTCTGGCTTGCTTAAGTTGGCCGGCCTGAGTAGGACTGCTAGAGTTAGAGAATGCGTCCGGGCTTGAGGGGTGGAAGTGAAATATGCGTAAGTCGCGAGTTGGAACAGTGTCATATGCAGGCCAATGCCACATCACTGTGCAGAAAGCGGTGTACACCTATCGACACCCCTAGCCACCCGCGCCAATGTTGCGTACCGGCATTTTGCGCCAAGTAGTGGGCGCCCATCTAGCGGGAGGCGAGTCACCGCTTGTCAAGATTATCAAGATTGAGGAATTTGATTTGACAGGCATCCCGTTGTCTCAATCAATATCCCAGTAACCGGTCCAGTTAAATCCCTCCCCATAGACCTAGTTCTTCCATTATCTGCAATAGTCTTTGCATTAGGGGGATGTTGGCTCTGGTTGTATTTCTATAGTGCAAGCATAGCGAGTATCCGCATGATGTACACATCGCAATAAATTATTTGGTATAAAAAGGCCTCTGTGCTATTGGCGTCGGCCCCACCTATGCCTCAAAGGACCGGGTTCCTATGGACCTGTGATACTGAAATTATACCTTCAAATAATAAATCAAATTAAACTATACGTAATTATTTTAACTAAGTAAGCCAAGTTATATTAGGTTCCTAGTTGTTTCAAAGAAGCATGACATAGAGGCATTTGACTCGTCAAAGCACAACGCAACAGATGCTAAGTTTATATTATATTCGATATTCGATCATTTGGCAATACAATGGCTTATTCTCAGTCAGGATCCAAATAATTTGGTAACATTAAACTCTAACAAGGTTACTGTGTCTCAATTCTCAATACCATTGCCAACAATTTACCTCTCTATTGAATTTGCTTTTCCATCACGTACTTTGGCAGCTGGGGAGGATGTGACTCAGAAGATGGAATAATCCTGCATTGTTTACGAGTATTACATTCCAGCCAGACGATTGGTTTCAACTAATAACAGTATATGTCTGGTAGATAGTAATAATAATAGTCCTCCCACAGATTTTCGGTGATGGCGGCCAATCTCCCAGAGATCGGCCAAATGCGCAGGACTAGTTTTTAGTGCCCAAGGTGCTTGCGCTACACACAGGTGCACTCTCTATTCCTTCAATGTCTTATTCTCATGGGACAGATTGACATACACGACAAGAGAGAAATCAGGTGCAGAACCGACTATTTACATACCCATCCGACAGCATGGATCATTTTACTTTAAAGGTGATCAGCCTGCAATATCCTAACCAAACTAGAAACAACTACACAAAGTCATTGTCCCCCGCCGGGAATCGAACCCGGGACCTCCGGGTCGAGAGCCCATGGCTCAGACCGCTACATCACGAAGGCAGTTAGTAGTGACAGAAGTTAAATAAAAATGTGATCGTAGTATGTTTTACATCAAACACATGTAACATAATATATACCGAACATGAGTATAAGAAAAAAAGTGCTTGTCTTTCCAGACGTACTGTAAAATCCAATAGAGAACCTAAGGTTTCGGATATTGTGATTTCGGCAGCAAGACGCAAACCTACCCGAAATTCAATATGTTTTAGAGGGAATACGGCTATATATACCTACGCTATAGATGTTCCATCTACCTCACATGCAAATATAGCGTGATTTTATATTATATTGAATATTAGAGTTGGTTTAGTATTTCTTAAAGCCTACCTATGATAGATTGATGTACAGTATTGTACAGTGCTTTTATGAGATCCGATTGAATTTGGGGTGGGATGGGATCTACCTCCTAGTGGTCCACCCCGGGCAACGGCAACACAAGCTTGCCTGTGAATAAGTCCGGCTAAACGCTCCCTACAAAGCGGTGGTAGGCTCCGCAAAGGGCTGACTGGCTCGCAACCACCCTCTCACCGGAGTCCGGCGCCAAACAGCATGCTATGTTCCGTTGGTGCGTGCGATTGCCAGTGCCATAACAGGCATCTTCTGGTTGAGCTCGCTCCATCGTCGACTCTGTTACGGTCATAGTGTCTAGAGTCAAGAACAAACTCACTTCTAATAAAAAGAAGAAGACCATTTTTAAGTTATTTAACGGGTTTTGCTATCGATGTACTCACTCAGGTAGGTAGTAACATTAAGCACTGCGCTAATCTACTTGGCTTCCAGCCAATGGGCGCACGATAAACGGCTACATGAGCCACTAAAACGACCTTGTTATTGCAGAGGTTTGTTACCATGAGGGAATCTTAAGGAAAGTGCTTTTGTGTATAGATTGATACTGGGCTCGATTCTAGATTTGCCGGCTAAAAGTAAAATTAAAATCTATTAGTCTCTTTCAGACTTAAAACATTAGAAAAGGACAGGAGATCTATTCTATCCAGTTTTTAATTTATAACATAACATAAAAATACTTTATTGCACTTAATAATACAACATACAACACAAAAGATAACAAAAATTAAGTACAACATAGGCGGCCTTATTGCTAAGTAGCAATTTCTTCCAGGTAACCTTTGGGTGAAAGAAAAAAGTGTAGCGGTAAGCGGGATAGTGCAAACCTAGTCAAATAGGTATCCTAAATACATTACATAACATATAATACATAAATTAAGTACAAGCTACTATATAGATATTTGTAAAATAAACTAATATATAATAAACTAATACATAAAGTAATGGAAGATAGTATAATGCAAACTACAATCAGAACTAGTCGAAGGAAATGACAGCAACAGTATCTACAGCACAGGATAAAAGTGAAGGAAACTAAAGATCAGACAGTAATTATTTGCTCCAAGAAACGTTTTTTAATTCGGCTCTTAAAAGTCTCAAGAGTATAAGAGTATATAGTCGGTGGTTTTATGCGTTATCTGTCATTTTTATCCGACGTCGAATGGTATGGCGGATAAAATTGACAGAAATACTGAGAAAACGTGCAAAAGCGCGTCAAAATCTAGCAGACAAAGTTTAAGACCATAGAGTATAAATTGCATGTCCTTTTTAAATTTTATTATTTTGAAAGTGACAGAAAGATTTTAATTTTAATTTTAGCTGGTTGAATCTAGAATCGAGCCCACTGTTCACCAAACTTAGTTAATTTACTACTAGGCAAAGAAAAAATGCTATAACTATAAGACATTTTACGGGTTTCTTACCGCGATTTAAATTATTTGATGAGTTCCCGATATTTCGGCGCTGTTCCAAACGCCCTAAATCTGTTTAAATCGCGGTAAGAAACCCGTAAAATGTCTTATAGTTATAGTGAAAACAACCGCGAAAGTTTAAAATTAAGTGAAAAACTGCTACTTTCTAATCTAAGAAAACCCCCGAGGTAGACTCAAAACCAGATACCTAGGGATCAAATGAATGTTATCAAATTAATATGACAACAACTGAGATATGAAAAGATTTATTTATCACCTAAACATAACATTTCTTAACCATAAACGATTTAATAAATGGAGGTAAAGTGTTTTACAAAATTAGTTTGGACACTAGCCAAGTTCAGTTACTTAAGCAATAAAGGAAACAAGACAGTAAAACAAACAACAAGTCTTGTCAAATAATTTGTGAACGTTTTTATCATTACTTCACATATTTTAAAAGTTGTCATCATTGCTTCCATGCTGGCTTGGGAGCGAAAGAACATATAATGTGCCAGCTACATTTCCTCCCGGGCATGCTGTAAAAACCATCTAAGGGATCCGAGGGTCTCAGTATATTGCAATTTAGGCGATGGGCTGACAACCTGTCGCTACAATAATATACCTACAAATCTATTATAAATAACCCTCAAAACTTTGTCAGACGTGGCGGATCGACCTTTGTTTAGGTCGTTTACGCTCTGCCTACCCCATTAGGGATAAAGGCGTGATTTTATGTATGTATGTAATAATGTTATGACTTTAAAGTAAAACTGAGACATGATTAGCAAAGAATACCACATGAGTACATAAGTTCCCACAGTAATGTAGTCCAAATAACCAGAGCTAGAGGTTCACACATAATAATGCGCTTGGCTCGCTGCATTTGCAAACATTAGTATCTATGAATTAGATTGAACCCGCGTGGAATCCGGCCTGGTTGTGCAAATTACAAGGCCGGTGCGAATTCCATACATTATTGTTATAATAGTCGTCAATATTGCGCAAAATTTACGTGACACTATTTGGCTGTTTAACATAAATACAGAATATAATTTTGTACTTGCTTGCTTCCATGCTGGACTGGGAGCGATAGAATAACGTAGAATGTTCCAGCTGCATCTCCTCCCGGGCATGTTGTAAAAACCAGCTAACGGATTCGAGGGTATATTGTAATTTAGGCGATGGGCTGACAACCTGTCACTACATCAATATACAGTTCGTTCTAAACAACCCTCAAAACTTGTCAGATGTAGCGGAACGACCTTTGTTTGGGTCGTTGACGCTCTGCCTACCCCATTAGGGATACAGGCGTGATAGTATGTATGTTATTTTGTACTGGAGTAAAATTTACTCTGAAGGTCTTTGTTTAGTCAAAGCAAAACCCCTTTTCTTAACCCCGTGGCTTAAAACGTGGTATAATGATTACTTCGGGGAATCGCAGCGGCAAGGTGGTCCCATATTGCATATTAGAAATTTTATAGTCCTATCAACCGATTTTCGGTGATAGCGGCCAATGTCCAAAAGGAAGGCCAACTGCGCCGGACTACTTTTTAATGAAACGGACATATATGATATGGCGGATAAAATTGACAAAAATACTGGGGAAACGTGCAATTGCGCGTCAAAATCTAGCGGACAAAGTGTAAAACCATAATTTTAGTTTTGGCCGGTGGTATCTAGAATCGAGCTCATTGACTGTAACTAGTTATAAGTTGGGAGTAAAGTGCAACTTTTTGTGTCATGTGCAGTACTGACCAGAAAAATGCATATAGGTTATATTTAGAGCGGCACAGGATAAAATTAGAATTTGATGTGGGCTAATGCGCCAAAATAGAATATAACTTTTTACAAACTTTTATCACTACATTGTATAAAACAAAGTCGCTTTCTCTGTCCCTATATCCCTAGTAATAAATCTTTACAACTACGCAACGGATTTTGATGCTTTTTCTTTTAATGAATAGAGTGATTCAAAAGGAAGGTTCATATGTATATTATAGTAGAGAAACACTGATGATTTCCGTGCAAAGCCGCTAGTCAATTATAAAAGTTTGAAAAAAGTTATTTTCTATTTTGGCGCATTATGCCCACATCAAATTGTAATTATATTGCATATGACCTATCCCGCAAACATGCTCAGATGCTCTTGCGCACGCAGCCAGTGGATGACCCAGTGTGGTGGCGCCTACCCGAGCCTGCCTGCGCCCGCGCCGGCGACAACCGGAATGCCACCCGGCATCCCGCCGTCCCGTTACCGCCGTATGTGTGCCTGCCTTAAAACGGCAAACCTTTAGCATCTTTAAACATTCAATTTGTTTGAAAGAGCTTTGCGGTTTGATGACGAATGTCGTGAGAACGCGAAATTGTCTATTGTTGTGTGTTAAAACGGCAAAACTGTGAGCGTCTTTATTGATTTGGAACACCAAATATTTGGAGGCGCATTCTGGTGTCGATTTGTCAAAGAAAAAAATATATTAGCCTATCGCTGTTACGTGTGTATTTATCGTCATTATTTGCTCGTAGGTACATGATACATGATCTCTTCCGTGCTGGCTTGGGAGCAAGAGAAAAACATAGAATGTGCCAGCTGCATTTCTTCCCGAGCACGCTGTAAAAACCAGCTAAGGGATCCGAGGGTTTCAGTATATTACAATTTAGGCAAGAGGCTGACAACCTGTCACTACAGCAATATACCTACGAATTTATCTTAAATAACCCTCAAAACTTTGTCAGACGTGGCGAAACGACCTTTGTTTGAGTAAGTTTGCTCTCTGCCTACCCCCTTAGAGATAAAGGCGTGATTATACGTATATATGTAGGTATATGATTGCTTTTATGAGGATTTTATTATACCTACACCTAATATTTATAACCTTCTTGATAACGAATGGTTGGAGGACGCAAAATTGATTAACAAATAAACCTAACAATTTGTTAAACATTTAGGCTCGTATTTATAAAGCGATCTCAATATTGTGAGCAGTATTAAGTATAGATTTGACAGGTCATTATGTACTGAACTGACATTTGTGATACGAAATCAAACTCGCTGCCAGTGTCAAGTGCTGATTATAAATACGGGTCTTAATTTTGAAAGAAGCTTTGCAGTTATCGGAAGGTGAGGGTGACGAATGTAGTATGGACGCAAAATGGTCTATTGTTATCATGTAATGTAGTTATGTTCTTCTTACATGCTGGCCTGGGGGCAAAAGAAAAACATAGAATGTGCCAGCTGCATTTCCTCCCGGGCATGCTGTAAAAACCAGCTTAGGGATCTGAGGGTTTCAGTATATTGTAATTTAGGCGATGGGCTGACAACCTGTCACTACAGCAATATACCTACAAATTTATATTAAATAATCCTCCAAACTTTGTTAGACAGGGCGGAAAGACCTTTGTTTAGGTCGTTTACGCTCTGCCTACCCCATTAGGGATAAAGGCGTGAAAGTATGTATGTATGTATGTAGTTATGTTATTGTATTGTTTTCCGGTGATTTTATTTGCTTATGGACAACGCATAGTTAAATGATTCTTGCTTCAAATAATACATACAAACATATAATCATCACGCCTTTATTCCTGATGGGGTAGGCAGAGCGTGAACGACCTAAACAAAGGTCGTTTCGCCACGTCTGACAAAGTTTTGAGGGTTATTTAAGATAGATTTGTAAGTAAGATAGAGCTGTAGTGACAGGTTATCAGTCCATCGCTTAAATTGCAATATACAGAAACCCTCGGATACCTTAGCTGGTTTTTACAGCGTGCCCAAGAGGAAATGCAGCTGGCACATTCTATGTTTTTCTCTCGCATGGAAGACAACCAGAAATTTAAATAACAGATCCTATATAGAACAATAAGTGGAAAAAATCTGAGCTCTTTACTTCAAAGTATCAGGAATCATAAGAATAAGCTTCCCGTTTGTCTCGATCTAGTATTACAGGACATTACATAGTCGCATGTAACATATGACACCGGTAATTAGCCAAGAGGGCAACAGTGTCCGCTTGCGTCAACTATGCTACTAGCGACATGCGTGGACGCAACTGGAAACCAGTTTTACGGGAGCTCCGGTTACTATAACAACATGAACACGCTGATCAGCTTTTGCACTACACACGGTATAGTATAGTATCGGAATACTTCTAAACGCGCGGTGACATGACAGGTGACATAACCTAAAAGTGTATGGGAAAAATGCCTGGAAGACCAGTTTTACGGGAGCTCCGAAACAATACGCTGATCAGCTTTTGCACTACACACGGTATAAATATAGTATTGTATTGGAGTACTTCAAATCGCGCGTTGACATGATAGGACATAACCTAAAAGTGCACGGAAAAAATGCCCGGAATACCAGTTTGACGACTTACTATAACAACACGTTGATATTTTTTTGCACCACATGCTGCATAGTGCAGAATCGGAAAGCATCAAACTGCGTATTGATATGACCTTCAATATGACAGGTAACATAACCTAAAAATTAAAGAGGAGATCAGTTTTCTGATCGCCTTTTGCACTAAGCTTGCCACGCGTTGTGCAGATACTAAATTTTTAACTCGTGTTGGCACTACAATGACAGGTAACGTAACCTAAAAAGATGCGGCAAAATCTTGACCTAGACTAGAGTCAAGAGCAAACCAGTTTCTATTAAAAAGATAAACTTTCATACTGATCTACACTGTGTTAAAAATGGTTTGCCAACCGCTTACGAGTACATGCAATAATAGGACGCTCAAAAATATCCATCAAACTATGACGTGTACGCGACAAAAACCGCAAAGCGAGACGGCCTTCTCAAGATGGACTGATGGCCTAATCACGGCCTATCATCGGCCTATGGAGGTCACGATCAACCGTTGGTAGCAGGCTCAAGAGCGAGAATGCGTGATGAGGAAAAATATGTAATCTACGTAGGTATGTCCAGAAGATGACATAGAGGGAAAATTATTAGTTTAGTTAAGCATATCTACGGTTACTAAAATTTTATTTCAAAAACTGAAAATATTACCAGAAGATGGGTCAAAATATTTACTCACTACCTACAAACCTAATAGTATGGTAATGAAACGGCATCCTTTCATTTATTGAATTGACCAGTTGACCATGTTTTGAGAAAATTATTCACTGTCATCAGACTTTAAAGATGAACTGTTCCGTGTATTCTTAATATAAGTATCTTTCTTCTTAGCCACATAATCAGAATGAGAAATTCGTAAACAGAATGATTGAAACGTAGTCAAATATTTTGATTGAGATGATACAAATGCCTCTGATTTATAATTGCTGAAATAATCAGAATGGTTTATCAAGAAAATTCTCTACCGTCGCAAAATTATTTCCGATTACAATGTTGCGTGCTTGAAATAAGTAAATCTTATATTCCCTGCGTGACTGTAGGTTTTATCATTATTATTAATTAACTAAGTGCGCTAAGTTCGCTGGCCGACAGGCGTAAAACACACAATGCTACGACTTGCTCCTACATACCACACTTTTAAAGGGAAGACCAGACTTAAGTTAGGTCACAGATTAGATACTAGTGGTAAGGGGTCGAGCGTATTATGTTTTTCATTATCAACTTTAGTAAAAAAAAAAACATGTAAGCCTATGTTAAGAATTATAAATCCATACATACATACATATAATCACGCCTTTATCCCTAATGGGGTAGGCAGAGCATAAACGACCTAAACAAAAGTCGTTTCGCCACGTCTGACAAAGTTTTGAGGGTTATTTAAGATAGATTTGTAGGTATATTGCTGTAGTGCGAATTGTCAACCCATCCTCTAAATTACAATATACTGAAGCCCACGGATCCCTTAGCTATTTTTACAGCATGCCCAGCAGGAAATGCAGCAGACACATTCTATGTTTTTCTCTTGCTCCCAGGCCTCTAAAAAAAGAATTGTTACTCCAGCTGTCATAAATTTGCCGGTAACACAAGCCCCACAAGCCAACAAATAGTCAGTTTACGAATTAACGAACGAACAGAACGTATTCGTGAATTAATATTTTGAACGGACTTTTCATTCCAATGATATTCACTTTTAACTCATTATTGTGGTGCAAATCCGTTCAATGTACCAAGACCTATTAAATTGAAAGAAAATGAATAACGGCGAAAATCAAAACGAGCTTTATAATTATAGCGCTTAAAGCTTTATTAACGCTCGATTCTCGACGTAAATGTGGCCAGCCCTTTAAATATGGTAAGTATTTCTGAATGCTTGCCGAGTTGTAACTTTTCTGGTATATTATTATTTTATGGATATTATCTAGATGTGTAGGCTACAGGAGCCTTTGACACTTTATCATATCCAAATCTATCACTTCATAATTTTCTATTAAAATATTGAATAGGTTGGGCGTCTTTCCACTAGACGGCACGGCGATGGTTCCGTTACGATGTCGTGGCTCTGTTTTTCCACTAGACGGCAAGGCAACGACACGACAACGTCCCGATAACGTCGACCTAGTTCAAATGTGAGCGCACACATAAACGCGCATGCTTCGTACGAATACACGACACATGCAGTTTAGCAGGCCGGCGACGGTACCGGTGGGAAACAATGCCGTGCCGTTGCCCTGCCGGCAAGTGGAAAAGCGTTCCATATAATTTGATTGATTTTCATAGAATATCTCGTCGACGGTGCCGTGTCGTCACCGTTGCCGTCGCCGTGTCGTCTAGATGAAAAATGCCCATTGAATAGAATTATTATGTATGAATATGAGTGAACAGGATTGATTAAATTGATTATATTGAAAAGTGTCGTGTGTGCGATCGAAAAAAAAATGTCTTGGGTTTTAGGAGGAAATCCAGGCAGGCATATTATTACGCAGGTACATGCATACATATAATCACGCCTTTATCCCTAATAGGGTAGGCAGAGCATAAACGACCTAAGCAAAGGTCGTTCCGCCATGTGTGACAAAGTTTTGACGGTTATTTAAAATATATTTGTAGGTATATTGCTGTAGTAACAGGTTGTCAGCCTGTCTCCTAAATTACAATATGCTAAACCCTCGGTTCCCTTAGCTGGTTTTTACAGCATGCCCGGGAGGAAATACAGCTGGCAAATTCTATGTTTTTCTCTCGCTCCCAGGCCAGCATGGAAGCTAATACGCAGGTATTAGACTCGATTCTAGATACCACCGGCTAAAACTAAAATTAAAATCTATCTGTCACTTATAGGCGATTTATACTTACTCTATGGTTTTACACTTTGTCCGCTAGATTTTGACGTGCTTTTGCACGTTTCCGCAGTATTTCTATCAGTTTTATCCACCATATCATATGACGGCGAATAAAAATAACAGATAACGCATAATACCACCGACTATAAAATCGGAGAGAATAGATCTCCTGTCCTTTTCCAATGTTTTAGTCTGAAAGTGACAAATATATTTAATTTTAGTTTTAGCCGGAAAATATAGAATCGCAGGAAATGGCCCTTTAAAACTTGGGGGATAAACAGTTATACAGATCGTTATGGACACTAAGTATGCTGGTCAAAAAACCCATGAACCAAAACTTTATGGTTTACAGGTCGACATATAAATCAGTACAGTAACAGACAGTTTACTCCTAATTTTAAAACTTAAGTATCTTGAACCTTTTAGCATCCATCAAAAAAGCCATTAATGCTTCTGAGTTTAAAACTGATGGCTAAAAGCTTGGGTTATGCGGTATGCGCCCGCGCAATCAGTTATCTAAACACCAACGCCATAGAATATAGAGGGTGGCCTTTTTTTAATAACTTTTCATATTACTAGAAGACACCTTGACCGATCGATTATAAATAAAATAATAGATTTTTTTAAAGCTATGGTGTAGAATGAAACTAAGTTTATATAGACTTCTGCTGTGCACTTCTTCGCTACATGGTATAAAACAAAGTCACTTTCTCTGTCCCTATATGTATGCATAAATCTTTAAAACTACGCAACGGATTTTGATGCGGTTTCTTTTAATGGATAGGTACAGTGATTCAAGAGGAAGGTTTATATGTATAATAGATGCATAATATAGTAGAGAAACACTGATAATTTTCCTGCGAAGCCGGGGCGGGTCGCTAGTTCACTATAAGCCCTTCTCTATGGCGCCTCTATGACATTTTTTTAAAATTCCTGGCAGGGCTTTAGATAGGTACATTAATTGCTACTCTCCTATGCCAAATTCCATTTGATTCAGTAATTTTTTTACACCAGACAGTAATTTAGGTAAGTATCTAATACGTAAATGAAACGACGAGAGATTTTGAATAATATTTTTTACACTTCTTACATTCTTTACCTTAGTTTTTGTATTTATATTGATCAGGATGGACACCTAGAAAGACACCATGTATAGCAGTACCTACTAGCAAATGCTGCGCCGGCGCCGGCACCGCGTCGACGCCCTAACTTAGCCCCAGCCTGATTATTATCTCATACTTTAGTACTTATTAAACGAGCCACTAAACTTTACTCTGTTTATGTTGCGGAATAACTTGAAATATAGAACGTGTTTAGGTACCTACTTGATAATCCGTTTTCTATACGGGGTGTTAGGGACAGCGCCCCGCAAACTGATAGGGGTTGCTCAGTCAACGACACTGAACAACTTTCACCAGGAAATTCTTTCAGGAAGTGAATAAAATAATGTATTTTCCATATAAATTGTCCGATCGAGGTGGACATTTTGTATGGGAAAGCCAAAAGATTTTTTTATTTCCTGAAAAAAAATCTTGTCCTGGTGATAGTTGTTCAGTTTCGTTGACTGAGCTGAGTAACCCCTATCAGTGTTCCGGACGCTGTCCCTATATATAGGTGTAAAAAAAAGCAGATAAAAACAACTTCGACAAAAAAAATGGCCTCCCATTTACCTACCTATTTAAGGCTTCAGTTGATTGAGATATTTTGTATGAAAGAAACGCCCAATTTTAGTTTTTAATATTTTGACCTATGTTACTTGAGAAAAGTTGTTCAGTGTCATTGCTACTAATTAACTTACATTCATACCCTAAAGTTTGACCAGTATTTTTTTATACCATCTTTATACTGTGTACGAAGGAAGCCTGAAATCTTCCTACCATATCATGAAATATTTCTTAGTAATCTAGGTATGGCTTATCTCTTTGGTATTCACGACTCGAAGGCTAGCACTTGATTTAGATTAAGATTCGATAAAACTAAGACTGCCTTGAAGAATAACTAACTACCTGGAAGAAATTGCTACCCTAGCAATAATTCCGCCTGTATTGTAATTACTGTTTTTTTTTTTTTTGTGTCTGTAATATTTTTGGTGCAGTAAAGAATTATTGTATTGTAACCAACCAATAGAAGATTTTTGCACAGTTGGCACGTCTGAATTCCATATTCTGTTTTCTGTAGATATCGTTGTTTACAAGGAAGTAAAAGATAAGATGATTTGATTTATTTAAGGCGCATGGCTTATGGCGGCGAGCTGACGACGCGGCGGAGGTGCGCCGATTTTGTATAGAAATTTAAGTCTGCGCAGCGCAGCTTGAGTAATCTTGAGCCTCCACTTCGCCGCCGCCGCCTCGCTGTTTCCTATAAGCGATGCGCCTAAAGTAGTACATACATACATACATATAGTCACGCCTTTATCCCTTATGGGGTAGGAAGAGCGTAAACGACCTAAGCAAAGGTCGTTACGCCACTTCTGACAAAGCTTTGATATTTTTATTTTATTAGATATATAGTTTTCAAAACACTTTTTCCAGTCCGCCGTAGACACCTCGTTTACAGCCTGCTCGAACGCAGCCAGCGCATCTTCCGGCGACGAAAATTGTATCCCCTTGAGCTGATTTTTTATTTTTGGAAATAAAAAGAAGTAACACGGTGCTAGATCAGGGCTGTAAGGAGGGTGACCCAGGAGTTTGACTGGTGTGCTGTCCAGGAAGTCCCTCGTTTTGAGCGCGGTGTGTGCAGGCGCATTGTCGTGGTGGAGCAGTAGTCCGCGGAGCCCTGTGTTTGGTCGCTTGTTGCTCACAACAGAAAAAACTTCTGGTAAACATTTGGTAGTATACCATTCGGCGTTAATGCTTCTTTGATCTCGTAAGGGAATTGAGGCCAAGTGGCCAGTCAAATTAAAAAAGCTGGCGATCAAAATCTTCCCCTCGCTTCGAGATCGCTTCACTTTGGTAGGCGTTGGTTCATTTTGAAACACCCAAACTGTCGACTGGCGCTTGGTTTCTGGATCGTATTGATAAATCCAGGACTCATCACCTGTTACGATGTCGTAAACACGCCAAGACGAGCCTGCTTCAAATTTGTTCAGCATATCACGGCACCATTCCACCCGGGCCTGCTTCTGAGCGTCGGTGAGGTAGTGCGGCACCCAGCGCGATACTATCCTCCTCACGCAAAGATGCCCGTGCAGAATCTCGTGAACGCTTCCCGATCCAATCTTCAATATGTGCTGAATCTCCTGATATGTAATTCGCCTATTATCTTGGATAAAATTTTTCACTGCTAGCACGTTTTCTTCCGTAATAGCCGTCAAAGGGCGACCGCTTCTTTCTTCATCCCCCAAGGTTGGTCGACCGCGCCTAAATTCGTTATACCAACGATACACGGTTGCCTTGGAGGGGCTTTCATCCATAAATGCCATTTGAAGTCTATCGAACGATTCATCCGGTTTCAGGCGACACTTGAAATCGTAAAAAATCATAGCTCTAAAATGTTCCCGGCGCAGATCCATTTTTCAGTAAGACACGATACTTTGAATTGGCTCGCAAAAAATGTGGAGGGAAATTTTGAAAATGGAACACACATATTTTTACTTACAAGTAATCATATTTTCAAAAAAGATTCTAACCGGCCAGTCTGCCATATATAAAAACTATTTATCGCAATACTTTCTGAGTGGCCTGGTATTTGAAGGTATATTGCTTAGGGACAGGTTTTCAGCCCATCGCCTAAATTACAATATACGGAAACCCTCGGATCCCTTAGCTGGTTTTTACAGCATGCCCGGGAGGAAATGCAGCTGGCACATTCTATGTTTTTCTCTCACTCCCAGGCCAGCATGGAAGAAAGTAGTACGAGTACGAAAATCAATTTTCTCTTCCGAGAGCTTCAGCATATTTCATTCATTGTACTTTAAGCTTAAGAATTCGCCATGGAATTTACAGACGGACTGACCGTAAATATCTGTCTTTATCGTCTGTTTTTACGAGTATGTGCCGAAGACCGAATGGACATAATTTTAGATAGACTAGGCAACGGTTTCATGAGGGCTTTTACGCTGTTTTTGCTTCGCTTAAATTGATCGCTTAAATTTGTCCGGCGGTCTTGAACTTATTAGGCGTTCCGACGACGGCGGCGGCGGGTACGATGGCGGCAAGTGTGTAAACAATAAGTGTTATGCACTTATAAGCATAAAATATTTGCCTGTACAGTTCATAGGTATTATTAATTATTAGTGACAAGAATATTAACCTTTTGATATAGAGCAACCTGAAGTTTAATATTTAAATAAAATTAAGTATTACTCAATTCATAATTTATTGGTCCGTATTTCTAATTAGTAAACGCACTCAAGACTGACACCAATTTAAGTTCATGTCAGAAATGCCAAGTCATTAGATAGATTGATTATGCTATGATTACGATTACCATGAACATTTATGACGGACGGATACCTTAATATTACGTAAAATTATAGCATTTTGCAAACTATCATTTTACAAAAAAGGGACTCTAGGGTTACAGTGTATTGTAATTTAGGCGATGGGCTGACAACCTGTCACTATAGCAATACACTTTTCAATCTAAAATTGCCCTCAATTTTTGTCAAACATGGCGAAAGCGCCTTTTACGAGTCGTTTAACGCTCTGCCTACTCCGTAAGGTATAAAGGCGTGATTTTATGTATGTATGTATCATTTTACAGTATGGAAATTCTAAAATAATACACAACGTACTTATATACTTTAAAATTAAAGACGGTGAGAAATCTTAGGACTTATCTGACAGCGGATTTGAGTTTCTATAACAAATGTCATTTCAGTACAAAACAGCCTGTCAAATCCAAACTTAATATTGCTCTCAATGTTGAGATCACTTTATAAATACGAGCCTTAGGCCCGTATCGATAAACAGCGCTTGAGACTGACAGCTAGTTTGAGTTCGTATCAGAAATGTCATTTTAGTACCAAACGGCATGTCAGATACTTAATATTGCTTTCAATATTGGGATCGCTTTATAAATACGAGCCTTACTGCTAAAATATCCCATGTATTTAGTCAATAATAGAGAAGAAATGTGCTTCACAATTTAATGAAAGGTTCACAGTCAATAGCGTAAGCTGAATTAATCCTATTTAATTTCATAGTACAGAAGGAAATTATAGCTGTTATTACATCACAGACAAGTACACTCTTCAGTCCCTCTTTGTCCAGCCGTATTAGTTCGAGGGAAAGGGACCATTTCTACCATTCTAAAATGACACGCCTAGTCAAATTCAATAAAAGAGTTTAGTTTAAACCCCAGGGGTCATCGAAAGCTGGTCTTGTCAGTCCAGTGAACTTGTGAATAGCAAGTCCAGGCAGTGAGAACAGCACCCATAAATTGTACGAAGCGTCACGCTTGGATGTGTGCCAAGTATGCAATTTTTATGCTTCCTAGCTAGAAACAAGATACGTAGAGCTAATTTGTAAATGCTGTCATCATATTTCTCACATTCAAATTGATATGTTCATTGTTTTACGTTTTCTTCCATGATGGACTGGGAGCGAAAGAAAAGCATATAATGTGTCAGCTGCATTTCGACGCGGGCATACTGTAAAAATCAGCTAGGGGTAACTTAAGATAGATTTGTAGGTATATTGCTGTAGTGACAGGTTGTCAGCCCATCGCCTAAATTACAATATACTGAAACCCTCGGATCCCTTGGCTGGTTTTTACAGCATGCCCGGGAGGAAATGCAGCTGATAAATTTTATGATTTTGATATGATATATGATTTTATAATGACAAACTGATAGGTGTTGCTCAGTCAACGACACTGAACAACTTTCACCAGGATATTTTTTCAGGAAGTGAAAAAAAAATGGCTTTTTCATACAAATTGTATCATCGAAGTGGACATTTTGCATGGAAAAGCCAATTTTTATTTTAAATTCCTGAAATAATTTCTCGATTGCTGTCCGTAACACCCGGTATATAGTATAATCATTTTTGTGAGTTCAACAACTTCCAATTTGAATCATATCACTTTATTAGAGATGGAGTTAGGCAATTGCGTTTTTATAACGTTCCGAGATAAGGCGATTGTAAACCCAACACTTTTTATCTGAATGTGTTACATTTTGCGCAAATGATGATGCTCTGAACTATAAATCATTATAACCTATTGATTCATTCTGAAAGTAGGTTAGATGTTAGATTTCGTAGGATGCTATGATGAAAACATTTCTAATATCATTTGATTTCATAATGTGCTCATTATTCATTGGATAGGCTAGGCTTCTGAAGCGCTAAGTCGTTGAAACATCGTCGACAAAAAGATAAATAATGAACATGTATATCACATCACTACATAGTATAAAACAAAGTCGCTTTCTCTATCCCTATGTATGCTTAGATCTTTAAAACTACGCAACGGATTTTGATGCGGTTTCTTTTAATGAATAGACTGATTCAAGAGGAAGGTTTATATGTATAATACATGTATAATATAGTAGAGAAACACTGGTGATTTCCGTGCGAAGCCGAGACGGGTCGCTAGTTAATAAATAAAACTATGTTTATAAGCAGGTTCCCTCCCACTGGTGGTTTTACCTACGTCTAAATAGTTTATTCCTCGAAAAAAAAACTCTTCTTTTCTAGGACCAAATTCATCTCGTTCTATCCATTGGTTGCAGGGTGATTGAGTAACAAAAATTAATATGTCTAAACATCCAAATTCCCATCTATGGTGTTTTGTCTATCACAATACATATCTCCAAACGAAATTCGCTCAAAAAAGAACCCAATAAGATCCCAAGTCCAATAGGATAAAGTCCAGCTCTAAAAACAGCTGTTTAGTTATTCATAGGTGTTGCTGTGTGTCGAGTGCACTCAAATTCGTCTGGGCCATTGTGCGGATTTGTGCGTCGGCTATTGATTCGAGCGAGGGGCGCTATCCAGCTGTTACTGAGGTAGGTATACACCTAGATTTATCGTAGTTGATAGCGGGGAGAGGATAGTGTTTTATGCAGGTATTCTAAAGTAGCTCAAATTATTTGGTACTAAAAAGTTTAACATGTTCATTTCCAATCAGCACCTATCCGTTGGTCGATATATCATCTAATCTTATGATTATGACTGACGTATTTTTCTTATGAATGATCAAAACTATCATTACATTAGTATTTATAAACTTATTTTATTGAAGTTTGTAAGTTAAGTAAATATTTGTATAACCAGTTGTTAAGAATAGAATAGAATGGAATAGAATTTATTTGCACAAAAATATGGTACATTAAAGATAGTAAATTTTACAGTCGTCTCACATATTTCTGCCTTGGTAAGGCATGCGAATTTTTATAAATTTTGTATGTAGGTACTTAATTCTAAATCTTATATTATGTAATACAACTAACAATGCTAACTACAACCGGAAATTTTCTTCCAAATAAAAGTCTTGGCAATTGTTTGATATGAGTTGGAATGGCATAATAAATTCTTAAGCACATTGCATTACATTGATTTAAATAAAATTGCAAATGTGGCACACTATTATACTAACGTATCCTTATTTCTTAAATTGCTGCTATGCACGTCCCTGTATTTTTAAAATAATTCAATGTTATTTCTTACAAAAGTAGCAAGTTCAAAAATATACATGCAAGGGAGTGCTATTATACCTAGCTGCTTAAATAAGGGCTTACAAGAATCACGGGGTGATGACCGCATATCACTCGAACACATTTTTTCTGTGCCTAAACAATTTAATCGTATGCGTCGAGTTTCCCCAAACCAAAAGTCCATACTTTAGAAGTGAGCTTACGTAACGGTGATACGCTGTGAGATTTGTTTCTATGGCGGATATGTACCGAAGCTTACTTAATACATGGATATACCGATTCAATTTATCACACACAGTTTCTTTATGGCGATACCAACTACAGCTGTCATCTATGAAGATGCCTAATAACTTTGTTCTACATTTTGTTTCTTTTGTCTGTTAGTGCCAAATTGCATATAGTTCGTTTTATCCAAATTAACTGTCAAATTATTTTTCTGTAATCATGTCATTATTGAATTTATTGTATTGTTAATGTCTGATTCGTAGTTACTAAGATTATCATTATAAGGTATTATTACCGATATATCATCCGCAAATAAAATGCATTTATGTTTTGGGAGATCATTTATATCGAGCAAGAAAAGAAGAGGACCCAGGACACTTCCCTTGCGGTACACCACATGCGTTGACTCTATAAGTTCTAAATGATTAATTAAGCTGACTGCGAAAAATAATTAAACTCATTCACATATATTTTTTATTAAGTAGATGACCTATCAATCAAATTATTAAATGTTATATCAGGAGTGGCTGTAGGTAGGTTTTCTCTGATTATAACATTACTATTATTAGAAGTTACATTACCGTCGATTGGAGCCACCTCATGCCCAACAGTGGGCTTCCTTTGGCCTTGTTTTTAACCTCTTACCAAGGTTAATTAGAGGTTTGGAAACACCAAAACCTCTTAGAGGTTTTTGCATAGCAAAAAAATCATTATCATTATTGTAATGCTACTTAAGATGCAGATTGTTAAGTACTTTATATTTGGAATCCATTCTAAAAAACATTGTTATTTATAGACTTATCAGCAGCCATACAAATTATCATATAACTAGCTCTCAGCCCACGGTTTTCCCATTGGAATTAATTTTTGCTGTAAAAAAAATATTACTTGATCTATAACCTATTATGTGTGCCAAGTTTCATATCGATCTGTCTAGTAAAACCGTGATTGATTAACAAACATAGTTAACAATATCCAAACATCCAGATATCATAACTTTCGCATCTAAAATATTAGTTAGATAACACATCAACGAAAGCAATTTTTGCTTTATTACATTAATGCAGGAGGTACGTAAATGTTCGTTGGTTTATTTATATACCTATCTATAAATAGACTAATAAAAACTAGATACACGTGCACAGAAACTCGTTAAGATTCGTTCTAATGATGCCACATCTAGGATGAACTATCAAAATGACGTTGAAAGTTCTCATTTCACTAACTTTTGCAACGTGCATAATGATGTGCTCAGAACGACTTGTGAAATCAATTTTAAGTGTCGTTCAATGTAAGGCAGACTCTAACGTTTTTAAATCTTATTGGACAAAGATATAAAAAGGTGACATATTATTATTTTATTCTTATTTATAAAGAAATGAACTAATTTATTGAACAAATTAATGGAACACCTGAAATAATAAAATAATGTGTACATAGCGCGAAAGTCTAAAACAAACAATTAATGCAAAAAAATGAAGTAGAAAATGATATAAAAAACAATTCAAGAACATGTGCATATAAGAAAATGGTTTCAACAATATCTAACAGGAATCATTCCTATTCGAAAATCAAATAAGTAATGGTTGAAAGGCAAGTGAAGACTTCGAACGAATGGACCACCTTCGTTCCAAAAGCACCCATTGGCCCATAAAAGACCCAAACGCTATTAGCGAAGTTAGTTAACATAACTTGTTAGATAAACACCGGAGTCACTATATCGAAAACCATAGATATTCAACTCTAACTTTAGAACACTGTTAACCATGCAAGAGATGAGGAAGATAATAATTTAAAATCTAACAAATAAACTCACCGAAGTGCTATGTTTGTTTTTCCTTGCACTGATGTTCGAAACCCGCATTTGCGTGGACCAACTGCCAGGGTGCACGCGATAGTTCCGTTACACGATTATATTTGGTGGCACTCTCCGAAAATACACGGAATATCAGTCGGTATGCACTTGTATCAGATGTGTTGCGAGGGGCAAGAGTTGGAATGTGAACGACACGAGCGACACAGGCGCCCCGTGTGGCAGCGCGCGGCAGACTGGTGTGATGGCTGGTGGGTCGTCTGGCCGGGCTGGTCTCTGTGTGCGTGGATCGGAAGCGCCCGCTCGGGCTCCGGGACGAGGGACCGTGAAAGAAGGGCCACAAACCGAGACGCCGTTTTTTGTCCCGTCTAAGATTAGCAACGACGCCGTCTGGTCAAACCCATTCAAGTCAAAACTATTGACTGCACTCGCCGTCGGATGTTTTATGAAAACGCAACACGAGAATGCATCGCCGGCACGCGAGCCGTGCACGAAATTCACTAGGTTAGTTTCATGCACATTTCCCACAATCCACTAACCCACATCGCTCGTACGCTGGCTGTAAATATTTTTGGAGAGAAGGTTGTGAAAAGATGCTTCACATATCAGTCCAGATTGATTCTTGCGTGTTTTTTTTGGTTAAGTATTAGGGCTATTAGCCGATAGAGAAGGTCAGACGACTGAAGCATAAATTATACAGTTTGGGGTGTGCCCTACTTTACGTAGATGCTTTTGTGCGTTTTAGTTTTTTCTGCTAGTAAAATCCACCATTGAATTATTCACCTGTGAAGGTGTCCCAGAGTCCCAGCCATGTCCAATCCAGCTGCATACAACCCAACTTAGTTCAGCATGCCTCATAGATATAGCTATTTCAGTTACGTGGGTAGACGGACTAGTATAGTTTAGTAGATTAGATAGAGAAGTACCAGTCCATCCTATGTAGTTTATAAATAAACAGCAAATTCGGATCATTATATGAGCACGCGCACGTCCGCAGGTCGAGACGAGTATATCACTTCCAGCTTCCAGGATGCAGGGTCTCACTCAGAGCTGCCCTTTGAAAACAGTTATATTTCTTCCTAACGTTTTAGTCTATTCAAATAGTATGACAGTTCCTTAGGCCTGAGCTTCGGAATATCAGTCGGTTCACTTCTAAGCTTTCTTAGGCTTGTATTTATAAAGCAATCTCAAGATTGAGAGCAATATTAAGTATGAATTTGACAGGTCCTTTTGTACTGAAATGAAGTTTCTGATACGGACTCAAACTAGTTGTCACTCTCAAGTGCTGTTTATAAATACGGGCCTTAAAACTGAGTGGTTTAATGGAAAGCCATTATTTTTTTTTAATATTTGTGAAATTTGTTTAGTTGACTGAAAAGCTCCTATCAGTTTGTGGGAATTTGATTTTTTCGCTTTTGTGCAAAATTATTTAAATTTATCAAATGTTGTTTGATACAAAACCTGAAGCATTGCAGATGCTTACAGAGTTGTTTTATCATTATGAACACAGTTTATGTAAACTAGCATTTGTTCGCAGTTGCAGATAACAATGTTTACGTTTGAATAACTGATGTACAATTTGTACAGCCTCAAGACTATATCTTCTGTTTGTCCTAACCGCAATGTCCTTGGTTCATTTTGTTATGCAAACATACATTCAAAAAATACAATTTACGCTGATTTCTTAGGATACAGAGGCGGGAAAACCTTGTTTGTTTTTGGTAGCGGAAAAATTACTTTAATTTTCAGGATCTGAAAGACTACAAAAAAGTAGTATCAGTATTTGAAATTAAACTTACGCGAAGATGATTATTTCTCATTAGGGTTTTACAATATATGTAGCGCTTTCATCCACTTCAAAAAATCTTAATTCTAGACATGAAATTTTTTTGGCACTTCTCCAGTATTCCGATCTGTAAGACAGCGCAGCATACAACACATACATACATACATACAATCACGCCTCCATCCCCAATGGGGTAGGCAGAGCGTAAACGACCCTAACAAAGGTCGTTCCGCCATGTCTGACAAAGTTTTATGGGTTATTAAAGATAGATTTGTAGGTATATTGCTGAAGTGACAGGTTGTCAGTCCATCGCCTAAATTACAATATACTGAAACCCTTGAATCCCTTAGCTGGTTTTTACAGCATGCCCGGGAGGAAATGCAGCTGGCACATTCTATGTTTTTTTCTCGCTCCCAGTCCAGCATGGAAGAAAGCAGCTCACTACTTAACAATTTTATGCAATAACAGGCTTCTATTGGGTAAAACTCGCTTCATCGTCGACTCTGTCACTGTTATCCCTGACCTTGTGTCTAAAGTGAAGAGGGAACCCATATCAAGTAAAAAAAGACCTCTTTTTGGTTTGGGAAGGCCATTGAAGGCCAGATCGCCAGATCATTTGCTCCTTAAGGTGGCGATAGGGCCTAAAAACACTCACTAAAAACACAGTGAATCGAAAAACCGGTCCAACAGAGTCAAGTAATAGTTATTAAGATAATTTAGAACCTTATAAATTAGCGATTCATAGTTCGTTGTAGTAACAGTAAGAAAAATAGCAAATAACGGCCACCAATTTCTCTATCTGATAATGTAACGAAACGAACTACGAATCGCTAATTTATAAGGTTTTTAAATATCATTATTACTATTTCTTGAGTGACAACTTCCATGCTGGACTGGGAGCGAGAGAAAAAGGTAGAATGTGCCAGCTGCATTTCCTCCCGGGCATGCTGTAAAAACCAGCTAAGGGATCCGAGGTTGTCTGTATATTGCAATTTAGGCGATAGGCTGACAACCAGTCACTACAGCAATAAACCTACATATCTATCTTAAATAACCTTCAAAACTTTGTCAGTCGTGGCGGAACGATCTTTGTTTACGTCGTTAAAGCTCTGCCTACCCCATTAGGGATACAGGCGTGATTATGTATGTATGTATGTATTTCTTGAGTGTTTTGTATCCAGAATTTTCGATTAATTGTGTCCTTAGTGAGTTATGATTTAATATTTATTTATTTATTTAACAGTTTATTGGAAACATACACAGAACAATTACATAGGAATTAAGACACAACAGGTACTGCTTATTTCTAAAATGAAATGTCTTACAGCAGACCTAAGAAGTGAGATAGCATAAAACGTAAAGCGGATAAGACGTGCTCAATATGAATACAAATTAGGTACGTGAACAGTAAATAAGGATATACCTACTTAATTACACTATACTACGATCATACAATAAGTAAATAAATTATAATACCTATAAAAATATTGAATACTCTATATAAATATAACTGAAATAAATAAATATATACTTACCATAGATACATATATATACAATATATAAATACATACTACGGATTACGCAGAGAAAGATAATGTTATTTGATTCTCTTTTTGAAAACAGCGATTGATGGGCTGTCGCGAATAGTGTGCGGGAGAGCATTCCACAACCTAGCTGCATGGACTGTGAAGGATTATGAGTAGAAATCAGTTTTATGTGGGGGTATAGATAAAAGCGTCCTGACGCTCGAGCGGCAGGGTTTAATACTGATGGGGGCGCACTTAGTTTCTATAGTCACCTTTAAATATCGTAAACTTTAAGTTGTATTACGATAGTACTATTTATCAATCAACATCAGCCACAACAGTCCACTGCTGGACATGGGCCTCCCCAAAATTGGGGCTATATGCCATACTCACCACGCTTGGCAGGCGGGTTGGTGAGGATAAATCCAGGTAATGGGCAGCAGCGTTCCCTGTGAATTGAAAACTTCTACTGGGGTTTTCCATTCACAGGGAACGCTGCCGTCGTGTCGTAAAATAAATGGAAAACGGCAGTAGAAGTGTTCCATTCACAGGGAAAGCTGCTGCCCATTACCTGGATATATCCTGTAGTCGCCTTTCAGGACAATCACAGGAAGTTATGGGGTGATGCTATTCTAACCCGGCGCCACACGGTGACTACTAGTACTATTTATAGTATAGGTCTACTGGATCCTTGATACGGGCCTGGATGGAGTCAAGCATAACAAGGAAGCCGTGTAGCGTAATAGAAAACGTATTGCACAATTTCCTGATCAGGCACTGCCTACTGCCTAGCTTGATGCTCTTCCCTTACACTATCTAATCTAATGTAAGCACGAGCGAGATTTATACCGGGTGTAAGGGACAGCGATCCGTAAACTGATAGGGGTTGCTCAGTCAAAGAAACTGAACAAGTGTCACCTGGAATTTCTTTCAGGAGATGAAAAAAACATTGAACTTCCGATCCTAAATGACCACCTCGATCAAACAATTTGTATGGAAAGCCAAATTTTTTTTTACCTTCTGAAAATAAGTTCTGCTGATAGTTGTTCAGTTCCGTTGACTAACTATAGTTATCATCTTATCAGTTTGCGGGATTCTGTCCCTTACACCCCGTATACGTATATGACTTGCTTTTACAGCTTCAGATACATTATTTACAAGAAAGCAGTGTCGATACCAGGAACTGATAAAATTTTAATTAATTCCAATAAATGTTATCAGCTGACATTACATATAGAAGGTATAAATATGACAAAGAAATTGAATTTCATAAATGTACATACATACATATAATCACGCCTTTATCCCTAATGAGGTAGGCAGAGCGTAAACGACCTAAACAAAGGTCGTTCCGCGTCGTCCGACCAAGTTTTGAGGGTTATTTAAGATAGATCTGTAGTGACAGGTTGTGAGCCCATCGTATAATTTACAAAATACAGATATCCTCGGATCCCTTAGCTGGTTTTTACAGCATGCCCGGGAAGAAATGCAACTGGCACATTGTATAGTTTTCTAAATGTAGGTACTTACTAAATGACTTGGACTCCAAGGACCATGAGTCAGATACTTTTTTGACATATTTTTGATAGGATTCGGCTACATCATAACATATGGTTCAAATACTGTCAAATATTTTGGCATACTATTTCAGGAAAAAGAAAGTGACACCAGCAAAACAGACATACTATTTATTTATCTAATAAAAATGTTCATCAATACACAGGCCGTGGTTACGGTCAGCTGATTCTGACACGTCTATTCAAATTTATTGTGGTGACCTTTGCACAATGGCGGCGGCCATTGCACAGCGAGATAAGATGATAACAGAACGTTAGCCCATCCGGTGATTAGCGCCACTTGCAGATACATCCCGAAACAATAGATTCGTTTCGCTACTTCTGGCAAAGTTTTGAGGGTTGTTTAAGATAGATTTGTAGGTATATTGCTGTAGGTGCTCACAGGTTGTTAGCCCATATTGCAATATACAGAAACCCTCGGATCACTTAGCTGGATTTTACATCATGCTCGGGTGGAAATGCAGCTGGCACATTCTATGATTTCTCTTGCTCCCAGTCCAGCATGGGAAAATAGACTATATCCATGATAGGTATATTGTTGCAAGCGTAGACTGTTCATGATGAGTAGAGGTTGAAGTATTGGTGATAGCTGTTTTTGTTTTTTTTTTTAATTATTACTGCTTATTTTTTTAATTATTTCTGCTTATTTTTTTATTACATATTCTTTCTCATGTCAACGGGTTGGCCCTTGACTTCTGCTTTTACTACGCAGTTTGTGTATCTAGATAAGTGCATTTTGTTCAGATTAGATTATTATTTCTTGTTTATCTTTCGTTCGTTGTAACTCACACCACTTTCTCTGCATGTTACTGGCTGTAAGCCATTTTTTTGCAAACTCTGCGATAGATATAAGTACCGAAAGGATTTTTAAATAAAAAAATTAATTTGAATTTGATAAAAAGGCGCTGATTCTTGAAAATCGTATAATGATCGAATAAACACAAAATAGTCTAGAGAGCGGTCCGCTATAGGTGACGGACGATAAAGGTGAAGTATGTCGGTTGTAGGTCGCTAACATATAAAAACCTGGGTAGCTATATAGTTGCTACGCTATAGCCTGTAAAAGAGCCAACCTATTTGACAAGAAAATACATACATACATAAATCACGCCTTTATCCCTTACGGGGTAGGCAGAGCGTTAAACGCCTCGTAAAAGGCGCTTTCGCCACATCTGACAAAAATTGAGGGCAATTTTAGATTGCAACATGTATTGCTATAGTGAGGTTGTCAGCCCATCGCCTAAATTACAATACACTGTTACCCTCGAGTCCCTTTTGCTGACTTCAACAGCATGCGCGGGAGGAAGGGCAGCTGGAACATTCTATGTTTTTCAATCTCTCCCAGTCCAGCATGGAAGTATGGACAAGAAATATATATGATGATATATGGAAAACCTTCTATTGATCAGAAGATTTGACTTGTCTATGGGCCATTGCATAGCGAGATAAGATGATAACAGAACGTTAGTCCATCCGGAGATTATGCCACTTGCAGATACATCCCTAAACAATGGATATATCTGTCTATCTATCTACATACATACCATCACGGTTTTATCCCTAATGGGGTAGGCAGAGGGTAAACGACCTGAACAAAGGTATTTCCGTCTGACAAAGTTTTGAGGGTTATTTAAGAGAGATTTGTAGGTATATAGCTGTAGTGACAGGTTGTCATTCCATTGCCTAAATTGCAATATACTGAAACCCTCGGATTCCTTATCTGGTTTTTACAGCATGCCTTGGAGGAAATACAGTTAGCACATTCTATGTTTTTCTCTTGCTCCCAGTCCAGCATGGAAGAATATATAAGAGACTCGTATCTAAGAAGCCTATATTAGCCCATTACTGAGCAAAGGTGGCATATGTCTCTTATTTTATGCGTCATTCTTTCCGATCCTGTGCATCCAGCTTTTTCCCACCACAGAGACTATTACCGTCTTACCATCGGACTGCCTACTGGGTGTATTCTGTCCCATGGTTGCCACTCTGTCACTGCCTTTGTCCATCAGTCTTCCCTCCTTAATTTAATACATAAATCTAGAAGATAGGTCCTATACGAGTATATAGCCTGCGAAAGATCATACCTATTTGACAAGAATAATTATTTGATGCGATATTGAAAGCAATATATCTTTAACCATCTAATATAACGAATAGATCTATGCCCATTGAGGTATTATATATAAAGTTAATTTATATATTTAGTATATATAAATAGGACTTAACCACGGTAAAATTTCCTTTTGAATTACCTACATAAATGTCATATAAGTACCCACTCCTAGCATTAACCATCTTTTGATTTGCTGCACTAATGCCACAGAATATATAATAGTACTACATACAGAATGGACATTTACCTCCCTTCCCCAGTACGACATACATCACACTCCGCGCCGGATTGTGGGCCACATTGATTGTACGCTTAGCGGGTATGGCGCGCGCATGTTTCCCAGTGTAACGGAAATAATAAAGATTTGTGTTCCAAAGATGGTTAGGTACTGTTCCGTATACGGATGTCTTTCTACCACAAGATATGACTCCAATAGGAACTTTTTTAGATTCCACAGTGATGAGAGACGGTAAGTAACTAAATTTATACAAAATATGCAACCTAATCTATTCTAACTATTCAGTTACAGTGAACTACTTTAAAACGTTGGTTTAATCAAGAACCAGATTAATCAATGATGATTATGACCGGTATGACAAAATTTGTCAACCCTCATAACACGCACACAAACGCATGCCAAGTGCAACATGCTGTCTGCCGATGTGTGACCAAAATGACATTATAGTTAGGAGTGTCCGAGCTGTGCTAATGCTACAGAAACCCCATATTATTACAATTATAATGAACGCTAGCTAAGCGATTACTTTTTGCCTAGAATTGCTAAAGCAAAAAGAGGGTAATGTTTTCCAGTCGTAGATACTTGGTTATTCATAAGAAACAGTCATCCATCAGTCATAATAGTTACTCTTATGAGGTGTAGTTAGCAAAAGCTTAGAAGTCATACTCGAGAGCTCAGACGCCCAGTAAAAATATCCATAATATTCATTCTATACTATCCATACCAATATTATAAATGCGAATGTTACTCTGTCTGTCTGTCTGTCTGTTTGTTGCTCTTTCACGCCTAAACGGGTGAACGAATTTTGATAAAATTTGGTACAGTGGTAGATGGTAACCTGGAGACGGACATAAGCCATATATAATCACGCCTCCGCACTTAGGGGGTAAGCAGTAGTCAGAGAACTGAACTTACTTAGTGATTTCTTTTACGCCTAAACGGCTGAACGGATTTAGATGAAATTTAGTACGGTGATAGTTGGTAACCGGGAAACGGACAATAGCTATATATACCTGCCGGTAGTAACCTATTTATTACTACCGGCAGAGAACTGAATTTAGTGTTTTTAACCGATTTTGATGGGACTTTTTTTTATTTAACTGAGTTTTTAATTATAATCACGCAACTGTATTTAGGGGGTAGGCAGTAGGCAGAGATCTGAATTGAGTTTGTATTTTAACCGATTTTTATAGGTTTTTTTTTAGTTTACGCAGTGTTACCTCGATTCACGATATCATCACGCTACCTAACGTAGGGGGTAGGCAGGAAACAAAAATAATGTGTTTGAACCGATTTTGTCGGAACCTTTTTTATTTAATTCTGTTTTACCTGGACTAACATGGAATACATTTCATCACGCTTCTTTACTTGGGTGGCAGCCAGATTTAAGAGTGCTATGAAGTCCATCACGCTATGTTGTTAAAATGTTGGCAGCAATTCAATTCATAATGTGTATTGTGTATTAATAATCCGTGAAACTTTTATACACGTACACTGGAGCGACATAAATTTCAGGATAAACGAGAGGAAAGGGAACAGAAGTGCCTAAAGCGAGTCATGGAGCACTGGGCAGACATTATGACAGCTTTGGGACGCATGTGACGGGATGACGATTACGGGAAAAGAGGTTTGACCCTACTGACGACTACAAGACGCTGATAATCACAGGTGGGCGAAGGAGAAAAAAAAAACTTTGCGGTCGAAGTCGCGGGTAAAAGCTAGTAATATTACAAATTCGAAAGTAACTCTGTCTATCTGTTTGCTGCTCTTTCACGCCTAAATGGCTGAACGGATGTTGATGAAGTTTGATAGGACGATGTAGACTGTATTTGCGGTGCAGTGCAAACCATGGCACACTTGACCCTTGATCGTGCCCGGCGTGCCCCAACACCTGCACGACAGCGGATTTAATGGACGGCAGCTGATCCGCAATACAAGTCGCTGAATTCTGGGCCGCTATGATGTAATTTCTCGTGTTCCATCAACACGCTAAGAAGAATAGGACAATAAAGGGGATACTGAGAAATCCTGAGAATTCCCACAGGAAAACTCATATAGCCGCGATTACCGTGGGGCGGAAAGCTAGTCATGCTATAAATAACTAGATAGTTTTTTTTGCAATACAATACATAATAAATTCTTTATTGCACAAAGAAACACATACAACAGAAAAAAAGGAACAAACGTGACAGTACAATATAGACGGTCTTATTTAGCCGAAATTTCTACCAGGCAACCTTTGCCAACCAATATATTTGGTCGACTCTGTTTTGTTTGTCTGTGGTGTTCCTTTTTAGGCCAGAAGTGACCGAGAAAGGGTCGACTATGAATCTTATTGTAGTAGAGTCATGATAAATATGATAATAAATATTATTTAATTATATTTGACATTTCTTTATCGCTTAAGTTATAGTTTTAGGTTTCATATTTTTGCTATGGGTTGAAAGCTGTCAAATGTGACCTAACAGGAGTTTATCTTGACTTTACTATTAATAGGGAAAGTTAACAGTTAAGCGTAGGTTTAAAGTTAAGCAAGTTAAATCAATTCAGCTCAAAATATATAAGCGCACATAAAGTATATAAAATTTTCTTTATCTTTAATTCATCCTTAGGGCAGCAACACACAGGCGTCACTTACTGCGCGCTAGGTTGCGCTCAATACGCTGTCAATGCTTTTTGCATGTGTGTTATAAACACCTCACGCATTACGCGCGCGTAGAACTTAAGGTGACGCAACATGTGTGTTGCAGGCAATGCAAAAAGCATTGACAGCGTGTTGAGCGCAACATTGCGCGCAGTAAGTCGCCTTGTGTTACTGCACTTACAGCTAAACGTTGCCATAATAATCGATGGTGTTACATAATGGTAGCTGGTCATTCCACCCTAGGCGCTGGCATGCTGGTTAGCACTGTAATTGCATATCATCCTGTCTAAAGCCCTGCACCCAGACGTCTGGCTGTCAGTTGCCTCTTAAAAGTCGGTAATAAGTTTCTGAAATAATCACCTACAGTACAGAATTTCATGACGGAGTGTACAGATTACTGCAGGTAAATTATACTATTTAGCACAGACTTTAGCTCCTTTTTTAATTACCGATACTGTGATTGTACTAGAAATTGTATTACTTATTCATAAATACATGCAAAAGATTGTTTGTAATCAATGTACTTGCTCCATGAACAGTTCGAAAAAAAGAAACACAGTTTTGAGATAAGGATTTTTCAATGCCTTTTCTGGAGACGGCAAATGGGTTCGATGGTGTTACATAATGGTGGCTGGTAGTTCTACCCTAGGCGCTTGCATGCTGGTTAACACTGTAATTGCATATCGTCTGTCTAAAGCCCTGCACCAAATCGTCTGGCTGTCAGTTGCCTCTTAAAAGTCGGTAATAAGTTTCTGAAATAATCACCTACAGTACACAATTTCATTACGGAATGTACAGATTACTGTAGATAAATTATACTATTTAGCACAGACTTTAGCTCCTTTTTTAAATACCGATACTGTGATTGTACTAGAAATTGTATAAAATTTTCATAAATACATGCAAAAGATTGTTTGTAATCAATGTATTTGCTCCATGAACAGTTCGAAAAAAAGAAACACAGTTTTGAGATAAGGATTTTTCAATGCCTTTTCTGGAGACGGCAAATGGGTTCGATGGTGTTACATAATGGTGGCTGGTAGTTCCACTAAAGGCGCTGGCATGCTGGTTAGCACTGTAATTGCATATCGTCTGTCTAAAGCCCTGCACCCAGACGTCTGGCTGTCAGTTGCCTCTTAAAAGTCGGTAATAAATTTATGAAATAATTATAGTATTACATTATCTATATAATGAATAGTGTACAGAAGAGACAGATTGCTAAGGGAAAATTTATACTATTTAGCACCTCTTTTTAAAAAGATACCGTAATTGAAAAATAAATATAACATGCAAAATATTGTTTGTAATCTTATACTTATTAGTACCATACATACATACATAAATCACGCCTTTATCCCTGACGGAGTAGGCAGAGCGTTTAACGCCTCGTATAAGGCGCTTTCGCCACGTCTGACAAAAATTGAGGGCAATTTTAGATTGTAATATGTATTGCTATAGTGACAGGTTGTCAGCCCATCGCCTAAATTACAATACACTGTAACCCTCGAGTCCCTTTTGCTGACTTCAACAGCATGCCCGGGAGGAAGGGCAGCTGGAACATTCTATGTTCCAGCTTATTAGTACCTACAGTATTATATTCGTTATTGCTTTAAAAATTAAATATACAGTTCAACTTAAAAACTAAGACAACAGCTTATGTCTATAAGAGTACAGTACTATACAAAATGAAACAGATATTTTGTAGTAAGATTTTTCTCATATTTTTCTGGAGATTGTTAATAGGATTCATGGTGTTAGTGTCTATTATAATTCCTATAAAATAAAAATTATCTACGTAAAAGAAACATTTAAAATGTTCATCACGATAATACGATGCTTTTTTTATTTTTACTAATAAGTCCTCCATCTCAGCTGATGGAAAGTGATCATGTGTAGACGATGATGGAGCATGTTTGCCTAGATAATGCCTATTCACTCTTCCCTTAAAAAGGCCGAGGTTATATCGTTCCGGAAACAGATCCGCAGGCAGGGGGTTTCTGATGCTTCTGGGGAAAACCCCTTTTCTTTTACGCGCCCTCCCTATATGGCGCATGTCATTTTGTATAGTAATTATAGGGTTTCTATAACACCTTATTTATTTTATTTATTTATTTAACATTTTGCACAAAAATGTTACATGGACATAACGCCAAAGGCATTATCTACCAGTCTACCTTAGGGCATTTGGAAATGACAAGACAGGTGCAAAAATTTTATCCTAATAACTAACAAAGTTAGAACAAAACAAAAAAATCAAAATGAAATTTAGTGTGTATATATATATATATAATTATAACCTACAGCGCATATGTATACATATAGTATAAATCAAAACGTAATAAATACCAATATATATCTATAAATAATATAGTGTATATATAAACCATCACTTCCATGCTGGACTGGCAGAGATAGAAAAACATAGAATGTTCCAGCTGCCCTTCCTTTCCTCCCGGGCATGCTGTTGAAGTCAGCAAAAGGGACTCGAGGGTTACAGTGTATTGTAATTTAGGCGATGGGCTGACAACCTGTCACTATAGCAATACATATTACAATCTAAAACTGCCCTCAATTTTTTGTCAAACGTGGCGAAAGCGCCTTTTACGAGTCGTTAAACGCTCTGCCTACCCCGTAAGGGATAAAGGCGTGATTTATGTATGTATGTATGTATATATAAATATTTATAACACCTTGTAAATCGCAAAGTCGTGTACATGATGGATGCATAGTATTTAGCATTGCAAATGGTCCTTACCCTGTCTGGATTCTTACACCTTGCCTCCCCTGTCATCCTTTTCTAGGGTAATTTATGTGGAACCTATTACAGTGACGCCATGGCTGTAAAAGTCAATTTGCACTGCGAGACTTGTAATGAATTAAAATTGATGGTAGTTTAACTGTATGCATAATATTATACTGGAATAAAGTATGGATGGGAATGAGTACATAAGAGGAAGCTTGAAAGTTGCGCCCATAACAGACAAAATGAGAGGAAATCGGCTTGCGTGGTATGGACATGTAATGCGGAGGGATGAAAGTCATATAGGTAAAAGGGTATTGAATTTGAATGTGGACGGATATGTTGGGAGAAGACGACCAAAGAAAAGATGAATGGACTGTGTGAAAGATGAAATGTTGAAAACAGGTGTTAATGTCGAACTGACGGCTGACAGGGATGAATGGAAGAAGAAAGCATACTGCGCCGACCCCAAATAATGGGATAAGGGCAAGGGATTGAAGAATAAAGTATGGATGTAGCTTGTTTGTGTTCGTGTATAAATATTACATACATATAGTCACGAATTTATCCCTAATGGGGTACGCAGAGCGTAAACGACCTAAACAAAGGTCGCTCCGCCACGTCTGACTAAGTTTTGAGGGTTGTTTAAGATAGATTTGTTGTCACCCCATCGCCTACAATATACTGAAACCCTCAGATCCCTTAGCTGATTTTTACAGCATGCCCGAGGAAATGCAGCTGGCACATTCTATGTTTTTCTCTCGTTCCCAGTCCAGCATGTATAAAGATTTGTCTACGTTTATTTTAAAATGGCTCCACTGCTAGCGTTAGGAGGATGGTGCCTGGATTGCTTACTGCCAGCCTTTTGTCTATTTGTAATACATCGACATTATTGCAATCTGCAAATAAATATTCATTTAAACGTTTTCTAGGTTAACTGCCTCCGTGATCTAGCGGTCTGAGCCATGAGCTCTCGACCCGGAGGCCCCGGGTTCGATTCCCGGAGGTGGACAATGACTTTGTGTTGTTGTTTCTAGTTTGGTTAAGACATTGCAGGCTGATCACCTGATTGTCCGAAAAGTAAAATGATCCATGCTATCGGCTGGGCATGTAGACAGTCGGTTCTGCGCCTAATTTCTCTCTGATCGTGATAGTCAATCCGTCCGAATAAGAGATTGAAGAAATAGAGAGTGCACCAGTGTAGCGCAAATACTTGGGCACTAAAAACTAGTCCTGCGCAGTTGGCCGACCTTTGGGAGATTGGCCGCCATCACCAAAAATAGATAGGAGGACTATAATTATTAGGTTTACTTTGAATTTTGTTTGTTGATAAACTACACTCTTCTTTTATTTAAAGTCAGCTGTAGTACAATAGTATTACAGAGAGCTGTAAAATTTAAAAAATATTCACAATACATACATACATATAATAGCGCGTTTATCCCTAATGGGGTAGGCAGAGCGTAAACGACCTGAACAAAGGTCATTCCGCCACGTCTGACAAAATTTTGAGAGTTATTTAAGATAGATTTGTACGTATATTGCTGTAGTGATAGGTTGTCAGCCCATCGCCTAAATTGTAATATACTGAAACCCTCGGATCATTTAGCTGGTTTTTACAGCATTCCCGGGATGAAATTCAGCGGGCATGTTCTATATTTTTCAAGAAATATAAAACTAAATATAATCACAATCATCTCCCTAGCTTTATCCCGTATCTCACAGGGTCGGCTACCAAATCTAGGTGATTGAACGAGGGTACTGGTTTTTACACAGAGCGACTGCCATCTGACCTCCGCAACCCATTAGGGAAACCAGACCCAAACCTAGATTAGGTCAGAGTTTTCAAGCCGCCAATGCTTAGCACTGGCCTCTGATATGGCTTAACGATTAATATCTACGGTATTAAACGATATTAACCGGGACCAACGGGTTAACGTGCCTTCCGAAGCACGGAAAAAGCGCCGAATAAACGTACATATGAAATTCGAAAACCGAAAAACACATTGGTACGTGGTGGGATTCGAACCACGACCTCCATCCACTACACCATCGGGCTCAATAAACGCAAAAAAATCGAAATTCTTGAATGTTTGTAATCTAATCTTCTAATATATCCATGAAAAAAAAAAGTCTGTAACTACGTAATATTGTGAATCATGCTGCAGATATCTAAGCCTATCCGGACTAGCCAGAAAGCAAAAAATACCTATCCTAAAGTGCGTCAGCAAAGTATACGAAGATCATTTTTTTTTACTTTTAGTATTTCCAATTCAGTTTTAGAATCAAGTTTAGTTTTTATTTTAAAAAACACATTTCAAATTTCGATACACTTTGGCAAATTATGTTGTTATATCTAACTTACTTTAGAAACAAGATCTTCGATTAAAAGACATGGAACTTTGTTTAGCTTTTTTCTAAAACCGAGTTAGAAATACTAAGTAATTGAACGAAAACTTCTGCTTTGACAAGTACCTACCTACAAGGGATGAGGGAATAAAATAAACTAAGTGAGTACCTACCTTAGTTTTAACAGTTGGCTACTCAGGTCTAAAAAAAAAGAAGAAAAGTTTATTTTTTTGATTTGCATACAAAATAACCATAAATTCAAAATTCCTATGCATTGGACATCCAGATTTGTACTAAATTTACATATCTGATACTTAACTGAACTCAAAATCGTTGTCAGTCTTGAGGGCTGAATATTTAGGCTCGTATTTATGAAGCTATCTCAAACTTGAGACCAATATTAAGTATGGATTTGACAGGTCAGTTTGTACTGAAATTACATTTCTGATACGAACGAGAGCTGATTATAAATACGGCCCCTAATACCTAGTGTTTAGGTACCTGACTTTTTATGTATGGTATGAGATCATACACATCACATCGTGCGTGCTTTTTTTAACAGGCGTTTTTTTTTGCCTATGTATCTTTGTTGTAAATACAAGGTGCTTATGTATGTATGAATAGCATGAATGGAAGTACTGAATGAGCTAATCACGTTTTACGTGCTTACACTATGTAAATAATACTTATGTTACTAACAAGGAAAATGTAAAAAAAATACTGGCTATTATTTTGTAGTCTGATAAGCAGTTTTATTATTTTTAATAATAGGTTATTTCTTTTTATAATTAACATAACATAAAATCACGCCTTTATCCCTTACGGGGTAGGGAGAGCGTTAAACGCCTCGTAAAAGGCGCTTTCACCACGTCTGACAAAAATTGAGGGCAATTTTAGATGGAATGTGTATTGCTATAGTGACAGGTTGTCAGTCCATCGCCTAAATTATAATACACTGTAACCCTCGAATCCCTTTTTCTGATTTCTACAGCATGCCCGGGAGGAAGGGCAGCTGGAACATGCTATGTTTTTCTATCTCTCCCAGTCCAGCATGGAAGTAATGTTAACTTTGGGTGTTAAGCCGTGACTCCAGCGCACCAAAACATAATTAGGTAATATAATTTTGCGGTAAACAATGAACATTCCTAACTGGAAATTTTTCGATGATCTTTCGATGATTCACTTCTATCCTTTAAAAAATCATTTATACACTCGTAATAATTATTTCAAAGATCTATTAAGATAGAGCTTAGAAGAGCGAAGCGAGGAAGAGCGAAGGAGGTACATCTTACCTTTTGTATGGAGGCACTTACTCAATATTAGAATGGTTTGTGTGATTATTTCTAACCTAGGCTGGACACCAAGAAATAAAAAAATACATATATGTAGGTGATGAGACTCCGTAGTCGTTGTTTGAGAAAACAAAGTCCGCAGTAGCTGGGTAACAATACTTTATTCAAACAGCAAGCAAGTACAAAGCCAGAAAGGGTTGAAACGCCAGGGAACAAACAGCAGCGCGTTAAGCAAAATAGACACGAGCCAGGTGTTCAGGGCAGCCCAAAGCATACTAGCTGGCCATACAGATTATACTATACATGACTAGGCCCGTACACTTCCACCGACAGGCGTAAAGCTACGTGCACTGAGACAGTAAGCGCAGAACAAGCCCGGTGAAGTTTCTCCACACCTTATACAGTCGTCGTGAACACAACGATACCGCGTTTCTAATACTAACACCGCCATCTGTATTCAGCCACTAGTACTAATGTCCGTAGTGTTGTGGTTGTCCATCTCCTTACAGTCCCCCTCTCTGGCCACGAAGACGACCCGACGAGTAGGACGAGATACATGTAAGCTAAACGACGTTCATTGCAGAATAATCCACTCCCCCTCTATTCTCTCTCTTGCTTGCTATGTGGGTATGTTGTTCTGTATTAATGTAGCAAATAATTTTCAAAGTAGCTAATTCCATTCTGGAAATAAGTTCTTACCAGCACCATCCACGCCAACAATGTTTACAAAGACAACTGGTCTTTCAAGAGCATCTGGTACTGCATCCAGAGAATTGAATCCAAGTTCACTAATAGAAAGTTCCTTCTGCTTGTTGCACATTGAACAATTACTACGGACGACACCTGGAGTACCACAAACATAGCAAGAGAACTTCGGAGTTGAAGGTGATGTCATCTGAGAAGCTGTTGTAGCGACTGGTTTAACTTGCAGCACAGTGGATTGCAGTTTGTCCGTCTTACTCTCATTCATCTTCTCCAATTTCCTGCACTGGTCTTCAGTGTGTCCTGATATTCTGCAGAAGTTGCAACGAAGTCTTTTAGATGTGGCCTTTGATTCTTCGTGATCTGTGTCTTGATTATAGTTCTTCTATGCCACGGGTTTTTTCCAACAACTCATCATACGAGTTTATTGAACGGCGAGATATCTTATCCCTTATTCTATCATTCAAGGTATGAAACAGCATGTTCAACTGGTGCTCTTCACTGTGTTCTGGCTCCGGTAACTGAGCAAAAAGCATGCGCTTCCGAGCGATGAACTTGTCTGTGTTCTGCTGCCCTTGTTTGAAATTCACATTCTCTTCATATATTGATTGCATCAATTTCTTAGGAGCAAATGTCTGACGGATGCGTTCCTCAAATTCACTCCATTTCTTGATCTTAGTCTTTACTCCTTGCCACCAAACTGCAGCATCTTCTTTAAGAACTAAAGGTAGAGCAGTCAGCGCATCTATATCTGTTATACCTTCTACCTTTTTGAAGGTATTTATTGCGGCGATAAAAGCTTCTAGTGCTTCATTTCCCCCTCTGCCATTGTAGGTCGCTGTACAGGTGGTGAAGGACCCTTTCTTGCTACCTCCGATTGCCTGGAGTAGCTGCTGGAACTGCTCGTTGCTTAGCGGCATACTGTTTTTCTTCTTGGCGAAGCTATTTCTTCTGTAAGTTGTAGTGCGACCCGAGCGTGTGACCACGAACTTGGGCTCTCTGTCGTTGGGCGCCAGACTGTAGGTGATGAGACTCCGTAGTCGTTGTTTGAGAAAACAAAGTCCGCAGTAACTGGGTAACAATAATTTATTCAAACAGCAAGCAAGTACAAAGCCAGGAAGGGTTGAAACGCCAGGGAACAAACAGGGGCGCGTTAAGCAAAATAGGCACGAGCCAGGTGTTCAGGGCAGCCCAAAGCACACTAGCTGGCCATACAGATTATACTATACATGACTAGGCCCGTACACTTCCACCGACAGGCGTAAAGCTACGTGCACTGAGACAGTAAGCGCAGAACAAGCCCGGTGAAGTTTCTCCACACCTTATACAGTCGTCGTGAACACAACGATACCGCGTTTCTAATACTAACACCGCCATCTGTATTCAGCCACTAGTACTAATGTCCGTAGTGTTGTGGTTGTCCATCTCCTTACATATATATAATCACGCCTTTATCCCTAATGGGGTAGGCAGAACGTTAACGACCTAAATAAAGGTCGTTCCGCCACGATTGACAAAGTTTTGAGGGTTATTTAAGATAGATTTGTACATATGCTGCTGTAGTGACAGGTTGTCAGCCCATCGCCTAAATTACAATGTACTGCAACTCTCGGGTCCCTTAGCTGGTTTTTACAGCATGCCCGGGAGGAATTGCAGCTGGCACATTCTATGTTTTTCTCTCGCTCCCAGGCCAGCATAGAAGCGAGAAATTAAAAAAACGCAGTCAAATAAATAGTCCCTTTAAGATCGGTTAAAAACTAGCGAAATTCAATTTCATACCTACCTCCAAAGTCATGAGGCGTGATTATTTGTATCGTAACTTTGATTTGAAATAATGCTCAGGCGAATAAAATAAGTTCCATAACAATAGTTTAAGAAACAGCCCAATTTCAATTTCCTGCCTACCCCCCAAGTCAGGTAGCGTGATTTTAGGTATCCTAAGTGCAACCCGGGTAACAGTTGAATAAGAAAAGTCCCATCGAAATCGGTTCAGTAGTTTTGACGTGATGTGGTAACATACAGACAGACAAACAAAAATTTTAAAAAATGTCGTTTTAATCTTTATATCGTTCATAATGCCTACTGCAATTCTTTTTTTGTAAAAATATTCAATGTACATACACGACCCTTCTAGAGATTTATTATACAGGGTGTTAGGCAGAACGTTGAAAATACGCAAATGGTGGATGGGTTTTTTATTTGACCTTGGAAGAACTCACAAACAGCCAGACTCCAGTGTGCTGGGCAGCTATCGTGTTGGAAAACAATAGGCCTGTCTTCTTGGAATACTTCTTATAACAATTGTGGTTCTTGGACAACAGTTTTCCTAATTCGCGGATTGGTAGGGGTCGACCGATACCCTGGCCTGCGCGATCGCCCGACCTCATCTTCGCCTCATCTCCGCTTGATTTTTACGTGTGGGGAAGACCAAAGGAGCTCGTGTATGTCACAGAAGTGGAAAGCCGCGAAGACTTGATAAATCGCATTAATGCAGTGTTCGAGGTTATGAAGCAGGAGATGCAGCTGCGGACTACAACTGTCGAAATTAGGCGCAGATGTCGCCTTTGTATCGAAGTCGAAGGACGTCTATTTGAATAATTGTTGTAATTGTCAATAGAATTAATTTAAAAAATGTAATCTATTTCATTACCACACTTACGGTGTTTTCCTTGTACTAAGTTCAAGAATTGACTTATTTTCCATCGATCATTTAATTATTACCAACTTAACAGTATTAAATTTCGCTAAATATTTCACTTTCCGCAAAGTTAGAGTTTTGTCAAAAAAAACACCTACTTTATAAAAAAAATTATAACTCTTGAAATTCTTTTTCAAATAAAACAAGTTACATATCGTTAGAAAGGTCATACATTAGGGATGTTTTGCTAGAATTGGAAGACCTTAATCTAATATTTTTTTTTTAATTAAAATTGAAATTAGGCTTTAAGATTTTCAAACATGTTTCTGTAACTTTGAGGACCCATAACTTTTTTTCAAGGTACATCTGCGTTAAGCGATAATTACATGAGAATTAGATACACACACACACACACACACACACAATCACGCCTCTATCCCCTACGGGGTAGGCAGAGCGTTAAACGCCTCGTAAAAGGCGCTTTCGCCACGTCTGACAAAAATTGAGGGCAATTTTAGATTGAAAAGTGTATTGCTAATTAATTAAGAATTATTAATATTTAATTGAGAATTAGATAACATTCAGAATAAAAACAAAACAAAATTTTGTCTCTTTTACTTGTTGTAAATAAAAATATTCGCCTTCAAAGTCATGAAAGTGGCAAAATTCGATGAAATACACAAAAAAAAACCATGGGGCCAAGGTTAAATAATTTGGGCTGAGTAAGTAGCACATGGCCCCACCCATCCACCATTTGCGTATGTTCAACGTTCTGCCTAACACCCTGTATGTATAGATCTATTCATTGAGTTAGGCAAAAGTGGCTTTAAACCTAATCCACCATAAATATAAAAAAGTAAGGTAGGTATCGTATCGATAAGAAACATTTTAATAATACCATGAAGCAATTAGGCAAAACTTTATATGAGATCATCTTTATCATCTCAAGGCAACAAGGATATGATATCATATGACGTCACAGGGTCTTCTCAATCACGAGTCACGATTTGAAATGATGAGCTTAAAGGCCCCGGTTATACTTATTACGCCATTGTAATGGTATTCGAAGGTAATTTCACGGGTAATCAATTATTACGAAATGTTTACTAATAAAGTAATGCCAATTTAATGCTTTTGATTTGATCGTAATACATTAAATAACTAGCTGCATTCGTTTTGGCAAGTGCAGGGAAACGAGCTTACAGCGCTTAACTTATCTTTCCCATATACATACATATAATCACGCCTTTATCCTTAAAGGGGTAGGCAGAGCGTAAACGACCTAAACAAATGTCGTTCCGCCACCTCTGACAAAGTTTTGAGGGTTATTTAAGATAGATTTGTAGGTATCAATCGAGAAACGTGCTAAGAAGCTCATTGGAGACTCAGCACTGGTTGAGGCAAAACTACAGAACCTTGAGCACCGTCGCAGAGTGGCGTGCATGTCGGTATTTTACAGGATACATTTCGGGGAGTGCGCGTTAGCACTTCATGACCTTATACCCCCCTCCCCTTTCCATCTCCGGAGCACGAGGCGTGGACAGGGGTTCCACCCTTATGTCGTGGATATACCACAAATTCGCACGAAGCGGTTCGCTTCCACATTCTTAATGCGAACGGCTAAGGAGTGGAACTCCCTGCCGGCGGATCTGTTTCCGGAACAATATAACCTGGGCCTTTTCAAGGCGAGAGTGAATAGGCACTACATAGGTGAGTATGCTTCATCATAGTCCGCATCGTCACTTTCCACCAGGTGAGATGGCGGACAAATGCTCGCCTATATATATTTAAAAAAAAAAAAAAGTATATAGCTATAATTACAGTTTGTCAGCCCATCGCCTAAATTACAATATACAAATTAATAATAAAAAAAGAATTTAAATAGATTTTAGATACATTTTCTTTTGTTTTCCTTCGGAATGGCACCTGTTGCTGCTACAATCCTAAATTTTAGTATAAGTAGTTGATACACTTTTTTTTTTAAGTGCCCAATGGTGTGGTGGATAGGGCCGCTGCCTCCTGAGCGGGAGGTCGTGGTTCAAATCCCACCACGTACCAATGTGTTTTTCGGTTTTCGAATTTCATATGTAAGTTTATTCGGTGCTTTTTCCGTGCTTCGGAAGGCACGTTAAGCCGTTGGTCCCGGTTAATGTCGTTTAATACCATAGATATTAGTCGTTAAGCCATGATAGAGGCCAATGCTAAGCATTGGTGGCTCTGTTTAAACTCTGACCTAATCTAGGATTGGGTCTGGTTTACCTTCTGGGTTGCGGAGGTCAGATGGCAGTCGCTCTGTGTAAAAACCAGTACCCTCGTTCAATCCCCTAGATTAGGTAGCCGACCCCGTGAGATACGGGATAAGGCTAGGGAGATGGGAGATGATGACACTTTATATTTTTAGGTGGTTATTTTGTAAATCAAATTGCATCATCTACAATTCTAACAAAATGTGGGTCATATGAGTGCATTTTAATTTATTTACATTTGGCACCGTTGGAAATGAAAAATAATTATGGTAGAGCCATTGTAATAAGACACTTTTGTCATTTCATGTTATGTAGTTCATATTACTATGGATCCGTGGGTCGGTTAAGGTAGTTTAAGCTCTGCCTAACCCATTAGGGATAAAGGCGTGATCATACGTATGAATTGCAATTGCCTCCGTGGTCTAGTGGCTAGTGCCATGGACTCCTGATCCGGAGGTCCTGGGTTCGATTCCCAGGGGGAATCACAAAGTTGATATTTGAGAATTTATCACTTTGTGAATTTTTCCCCAGTTTGGTTAGGACATTGCAGGTTGAATCACCTGATTGTCCGAAAAAGAAAAAGATTTCGTGCTTCAGAGGGCACGTTAAGCCGTCGGTCCCGGTCGCTGTCTTTGATAGTGGTCGTTACTCAAACCATGTCAGAGGCCTGATAGTTGTGCTACTAGCCGGTTTAAAAACTCTGACACCAGGGTTCATCGGGTCGATAGACTCTCGATAGCCACTCGACAGAAGAAGACGTATGAATTTATTCATATACCTACTGTATTATATTTTTAGGTAAGGGTTCAGAGCTGGCCAATTTGAACCGTTACTATAGATAGATAAATAAAAAGTTTATTGCATAAAAACATCACACAGAAAACAAAGATAAACACATGAAAATAAATAAATAAAGACATGACAAAAATAAGACAAACTAGTGCCTACATTCTGTTGATTGTACGCTGAAGTGATGCTGAGGATCAAAGATCAGTGATTTATAACTACTCGTACATAGTATAAAACAAAGTCGCTTTCTCTGTCCCTATATCCCTATGTATGCATAAATCTTTAAAACTACAACGGATTTTGATGTAGTTTCTTTTAACAGATAGAGTGATTCAAGAGGAAGGTTTATATGTATAATACATGCATAATATAGTAGACAAACACTGATAATTTCCATGCGTAGTCGGGGCCGGTCGCTAGTAGCTCATAAAGTGCGACACTGATTTTGATAGCTCTAGCCTTACTCCGAAAGGTGGAATCTCATTACTAAAGTTGAAATTGATGGTAAAACCAGAAATCAAACGACGATTTTTCAACATAATATCGTGGATTATTTTATTACCTACTCACGTTTGTTCACGAATCAACTTTGTTTGAAAATCAAAACAATGTAATAATATTTTACTAGCGTAAAGATGTTTCCGCCATTTATACGCATTATGGGCTTGTTCGTTTTTTTTTATATTCGTAACATCTCGTGTTTCCTTACTAACATATTTTTATAATGGTATTGAATAAAGCAAAACATATTTTTATTACTATGGTATTTATTTAATCGGTATTAGACATTTAAAGGTCAAAAGCTGTACGCTTTACTACCTAATAGGCTTTAATTTTTTCAACTGCCTCCGTGGTCTAGTGGTTACAGCCATGGGCTTACGATCAGAGGCCCTGGGTTCGATTCCCAGAGGGGGGTCACAAAGTTGATACTTTGTGAGGTTTTCCCCAGTTTGGTTAGGACAATGCAGGCTGAATCCAACTGATTGTCTGGAAGAAAACGGATTCCGTGCTTCGGAGGGCACGTTAAGCCGTCGGTCCCGGTCACTGTTTCTAATAGTGGTTGTTACAGGTGGATGTTGGTCCACGTCCGTAGGAACTACCTTAAAAACCCTACACGTGACCCCGGGCGTGCTGTGAGTGCAACAATACCGGCTGCTGCACTGTCCTCTGGACCTCGCAGCAAATACATACATACATAATACATAAAATCACGCCTTTATCCCTTACGGGGTAGGCAGAGCGTTAAACGCCTCGTAAAAGGCGCTTTCGCCGCGTCTGACAAAAATTGAGGGCAATTTTAGATTGTAATGTGTATTGCTAATGTGTAGTGACAGGTTGTCAGTCCGTCGCCTAAATTACAATACACTGTAACCCTCGAGTCCCTTTTGCTGTCTTCTACAGCATGCCCGGGAGGAAGGGCAGCTGGAACATTCTATGTTTTTCTATCTCTCCCAGTCCAGCATGGAAGAAAATAACGCTATAATTTTATCTTGGATCATATTTTGCAACAGCTTATAGGTACATATTTATTTGACAAACATAAATCTGTGTCATATTTATATTACTGCATATCATATTAATGCTGTGTAATGGAGAGTGCCTTACACGTGCCTCAAAGCAGTTTATACAAACTATCAAACCATCACGCCCTTGTCCCTAATGGGATAGGCAGACTGGCAGAGCGTCAACAACCCAAAAAAAAGGTCGTTCCGCCACGTCTAAGAAAGTTTTGAGGGATATTTAAGATAGATTTGTAGGTATATAGCTATAGTGACAGGTTGTCAGCGCATCTCCTAAATTGCAATATACAGAAACCTTCGGATCCCTTAGCTGGTTTTTACAGCATGCTCGGTAGGAAATGTAGCTGGCACATTCTATGTTTTTCTCTCGCTTCCAGTCCAGCATGGAAGAATTCATTGTTAGATACAATCAGGGTATAGCACCAGATCTCGTTACATACATACATACATATAATCACGCCTTTTTCCCTAATGGGGTAGGCAGAGCGTAAACGGCCCAAACAAAGGCCGTTCCGCCACGTCTGACAAAGTTTTGAGGGTTATTTAAGATAGATTTGTACGTATATTGCTGTAGTGACAGGTTGTCAGCCCATCGCCTAAATTACAATATACTGTAACCCTCGGATCCCTTAGCTGGTTTTTACAGCATGCTCGGGAGGAAATGCAGCTGGCACATTCTACGTTTTTCTCTCGCTTCCAGTCCAGCATGGAAGAATTCATTGTTAGATACAATCAGGGTATAGCACCAGATCTCGTTAAATTATTTAAATTACCAACTAAATAAGATCCAAGTGTAACTGTATTTTAATACGGTTGCTGAATTTGGCAGAAAGTCATTCAACTCTCGAGTGTTTTTTGATGTTATCTCTATAGGCTCGCTAGCTAGGTATACCAGGTGTAAGGGACAGCGTCCCGCAGACTGATAGGGGTTGCTCAGTCAACTATACTGAACAACTTCCACCAAGGAATTCTTTCAGGAAGTGAAAAAAAAAACTGGCTTTTCCTTACAAAATGTCCACCTCGATCAAAGAAATTGTATGGAAAAGCCAATATTTTTTTACTACCTGACATAATTTCCTGGTGGAAGTTGTTCAGTATAGTTGACTGAGCAACCCCTATCAGTTTGCGGGACGCTGTCCCTTACACGCCGCATAGCACCACCTTAACTATTTCAACTTTTTTATAAGTTGCTCACAGATGGCTTGGTATTAAAAATATCTCTCAAAGTCCAGAATGTAAGCCATGATCATAAAAAACATGAATGTTATTAATCAAAATTATTTCTTCCATACTGGACTGGGAGAGAAAGAAAAACATAGAATGTTCCAGTTGCCCTTCCTCCCGGGCATGCTGTAGAAGTCAGCAAAAGGGTTTCGAGGGTTACAGTGTATTGTAATGTAGGCGATGGGCTGACAACCTGTCACTACAGCAATACACATTACAATCTAAAATTGCCCCAAATTTATGTCAGACGTGGCGAAAGCGCCTTTTACGAGGCGTTAAACGCTCTGCCTACCCCGTAAGGGATAAAGGTGTGATTTATGTATGTATGTATGTATGTTATTAATCTGTTCGTCCCATTATGCATCTTTAACATAACAGCTTCATCAAAATAACACGGACCAGTAATATTATGCACTTACCTAAAACGTAGCCACGTAATTACTTTATAACATACATACATATAATCACGCCTTTATCCCTAATGGGGCAGGGAGAGCATAAACAACCAAAACGAAGGTCGTTCCACCATATCCGACAAAGTATCGAGGGTTATTTTAGATAGATTTGTAGGTTTATTGCTGTAGTGACAATTTGTCAGCCCTTCGCCTAAATTGCAATAAATACAATACAATATACTTTATTGCATAAAAACACAGAAATTACAAATTGCTAAAAAGAAAAGTAGTACAATTGGCGGCCTTATTGCTAATGTAGCAATATCTTCCAGGCAACCAGGCAATAGGAAACAGAGGAGTAAAATAAATTGACACGGGTCAGTGCAACAAACATGTTAATAAATTAAATAGATATACTCCAGTATACAACAAGTATACAAATACAAACATAATATATACAGAAGCATAAACAATTTATAATATAGAATACAATTTTCCTACATACAATACATACATGCAATACTTTCATACTCAAATGAATAGAAAAAAGTTAAGTAAGCCGTAAAAGTTAATAAACTGAAATCCTAGGATCCCTTAGCAAATTTTTACCGCATGCCCGGGAGGAAATGCAGCTGGTATATTCTATATTTTAATCTCGTTCCCAGTCCAGCATGGAAGTAATCAAAACAACACGTAGCAGTAATATTATGCACTTACCTAAAACGCAACCTCCTAATTATATAACAATTTCAATAAATTCCTTCTTACTATTACTTACAGTTAATGGACCGAAAAAACTATCTATTAATGGCGCCACATCCGCTAAGTCATATCTAGTGGTTATTGAGATGGCAGCAAAAAAGTGTCCAGTTATAGTTTGACCATTATAATAGTGACCCTAGCGCGATACCAGTTTGTACTACAGGAGAGGTATTTTTATAGCGGTTACAAAAGACTTAGTTACTTTGCCAAAGGCAACGAACTGATGTCTATAGTTAATGGGAGCAACGCACAAAAACACTTTCAAGGAAGGAGTCTCGATTACTGTGTAATAAGTAAAAGTAACTGTTATGTTTAAATTGATAAATATTCCTGACACAGCGTCATCTTAACTGCCTCTCTGGTCTAGTGGTCAGAGCAATGGGCTTACGATCCGGAGGTCCTGGGTTCTATTCGCACAAAACTTGATATTTGTCAATTTATCACTATGTGAGGCTATTTCTAGTTTGTTTAGGACATTGCAGGCTGAATCATCTGATTGTCCGAAAAGAAAAAAATATTCCGTGCTTCGGAGGGCACGTTAAGTCGTTGGTCCCGGTCGCTGTCTTTGATAGTATTCGTCACTCAAACCATGTCAGAGGCCTAATGGCTGTGCTACTAGGCGGTTTTAAAACTTTGACACCAGAGTTCATCGGATCGTTTTAGTGGATTCTCGCACTCGCTGGATGAATCTTACAATATTTTTTTTAATTAAATTGGAACATAATAAGTATACGCGTACATCCGTACTAGAAAACACCAAAAATCAATACAAATATTTTCATTTAAACTTTATTGATTGGTATTGTGCGGAAATCGAATTCACGACCTCAGCACAGAGCGCCTTGATTAGACAGGTTTTTTAAAAATAATAATTAATATAGGCTAATGTCAGTTGATCAAGAAAAAGTCATCAATGTAGTAAGCTTACCCTGAAGACTTCTTCTTCTGTCGAGTGGGTATCGAGTCTATCGACCCGATGAACCCTGAGGACTGAAAGAATGATTCTCATAGACTGACCACAGCAAGCTTCTTAGCGTCTGACTCTAAAATGATCTTTATCTGTGTTGCCCCAACTGAAACTATCTACAGACAAGCTCATTATGACGTTCCCATGGTCTACTGGGATACCTTCTATAAAACTGGTAGATGTGCTACAGGAAGATCTCTTACAACCGATTACCATTTACAGTCAAGCGCTGCCACAGTAGGAGACCGTCGCAGTTGTTGCCGTCTATAGAACCCAAAGTTAATAAAAACTAAACTAGGCTACAAGACATGTCTATTGATATGCTTTATTTGCCGCGTTAAATGTCTCGAGCCACACATACACCGATAGATGAATCTTCTTAGCGAGTGGATTCTCGAGTCGAATGACTCGATGAACCTTTGTGTCTGAGTTTTCACAAGGCCTAATAGATGTGCTATTGACGCGGTTTGAGTATCGACCACTATAAAAGACAGACGACAACAATGTGGTGATTAATCCTGCAATGTCCTAACCAAACTGGGAAAAACCTCACAAAGTAATAAATTGACAAATATCAACTTTAGTATTCCCCTCTGGGAGTCGAACCCAGAACCTCCGGATCATAAGCCCATGGTTCTGACCACTAGACCACGGAGGCAGTTTATTGATAGATAGATGATTAAGTAGTACAAAAAGTGATTGATAAACAAGTGTAAAAGTGCGCTGACCGGGTTACTCCGGCGGCTAATAACTCTGCCCGCTGATGCATACTAAATAGATGTTATGATTGAGAATTTGAAAGATTTATATGCTTTAGGATTTCTTTTAACTTTAGTCTAGTCTAGGTCAGATTAACCATCTAAAGCAGACAGAGGATTTGTGCAAAAAGTTTGCCAAAGCTGTATATTTTTCAGTTTCTTACATAAAATGTTTGTAAAACGGTTCCAAACACTGTGCGTGCCCAGTAAAAAAGGCTTTGTTGCACTAGGAGCATGAATAAACTTTTTAGGAGTTCTTGATGACTAGATGATTTCAATATTGATACTGGTTGATAAAAATGCCATGTTAAAATGAGCTTCTAGATTTTGGCATTGACATCTGATCATTCTGATCGTACCCCTGCTCACCCATTTACAATTTATTTAAATTTCCATTTACCAGCAGTTTTGATATTATTCTGAGTACAATATGTCGGCTCCTGCTGCAACAGATGGTGGGGTTTCCAATCAATCCATCGGGGCGGGAACAGAACGGCGGGAGTCAAAACCTTCAATAACAAGGGTAACCCTCATTAGTTATTATAGGAGATGATGTAGGTAAAGAATATCATCTGAAGCGAAGAAGTAGAGAGAGTAGACTAGGATACCCTTCTTACACATCCGATGCCCTCGCAGGGCACATAGATGGCGCTACATCAAGATACAACAGTCCTGAAACGCGGTATTGAGTTTGCTCGGTGATTTGCATATATACAACTTCCGAAATAATCCAGTCGACTCCGTTCCCCTGGTCAGATCACTCGACCAGGCGAGTAATTACCCTTTTCCCATCCGTCATCACTCAGCCCACTGGCCTCTCAAGGAAAAGCTCCTAAACCCTCAAATGCCTACCAGAAAGCGTTTTTTAAATGGGTTCGCAAGATTAAGAGCAGTGGAAATCCGTTCTACGAACCCTATATCCCTATGTCCTTCATGAGCGATAACAGTACTTAATCTAATGTGTTTGCTTGACTTATCTTATCACAGTCGATAGAGCCACCTGATCCAGAATCCCCAAGGTACTACATTCTTATATGCAGACAACACAGCTTGTTGCTACATCTACTTAAATAAACTGGTGTCCTTTACATTCTTATATGCAGACAACACAGCTTGTTGCTACATCTACTTAAATAAACTGGTGTCCTTTTCTCATGATCAGTATTTGCATACATACATACATACATAAAATCACGCCTTTATCCCTTACGGGGTAGGCAGAGCGTTAAACGCCTCGTAAAAGGCGCTTTCGCCGCGTCTGACAAAAATTGAGGGCAATTTTAGATTGTAATGTGTATTGCTAATGTGTAGTGACAGGTTGTCAGCCCATCGCCTAAATTACAATACACTGTAACCCTCGAGTCCCTTTTGCTGTCTTCTACAGCATGCCCGGGAAGAAGGGCAGCTGGAACATTCTATGTTTTTCTATCTCTCCCAGTCCAGCATGGAAGAAAATCAGTATTTAAGATACTGTAAAATACTCATCATTTTCAAAAATATATAACTTTAGCGAGTAACCTTTTAAGATGTATTTCAGGATCTGATGAAGTCAACCAGTCGTCTGAAGGTCAGACGGAAGTCGTACGGCTTCCTGTCTTCAGTTCCTGGAATCATTGGTGGCCATAGCGCAACACGAGGCTCACAGGTGAGGTGAATCAGTCGTCTTAAAAAGAGCAGTGCTCTTGTCGGTAAAGTAGTAGCTTCCCTTTTTTTAAAATTATTATTGAAAGGCAAACCATTTGTCTGCCATCTTACCTGATGGAAAGTGATGATGCAGACGATGCCTATTAACTCTGGCCTTGAAAAGGCCCAGGTTATAACGTTCCGGAAACAAATCCGCAGGCGGGGATTTCCACTCCTTAGCCTTTCGCATTATAAAGTTGAAGCGAAGCGCTTTGTGCGGATATTTGGTACGTCCACAACGTAAGGATGGAAACCCAACCGGCGTCTCGTGCCCCGGAGATGGAGATGGAATGCATCTCTCCAATTTCAGTACATTGGTCTCCGGGCACAACCTTAAATTAACGTACCTATCTACATACACATAATCACGCCTTTAACCCAAATGGGGTAGGCAAAGCGTAAAAGACCTACACAAAGGTCGTTTCGCCACGTCTGACAAAGTTTTGAGGGTTATTTTACGATAGATTTGTAGGTATATTGCTATAGTGACAGGTTGTCAGCCCATCGCCTAAATTACAATATACTGAAACCCTCGGATCCCTTAGATGGTTTTTACAGCATGCCCGGGAGAAAATGCAGCTGGCACATTTGGTTTTTTTTTCTCGCTCCCAGTCCAGCATGGAAGATACCTATCTATCTAGTATTATTTATGTTTTCATATTTCCTTGGTTGAAGTTGTTCAGTTTTATAGGCAGGGTCGAAGGCAGGTCCATACCCTAAAATTTGGTCAGCTAATTTGTTTACACCCGGTATATTAATTATGCGTACATACATATAATTTCTTCCATTCTGGCCTGGGAGCGAGAGAAAAACATAGAATGTGCATGCTGCATTTCCTCCCGGGCATGCTGTCAAAATCAGCTAAGGGATCCAATTGTTTCAGTATATTGTAATTTAAGCGATGGGCTGACAACCTGTCACTACAGCAATATACCTACGAATCTATCTTAAATAACCCTCAAAACTTTGTCAGATGTGGCGGAACAACCTTTAATTAGGTTATTTACGCTCTGCCTACCCCATTACGGATAAAGGCGTGATTATATGTTTGTATGTAAACGACCTACGCAAAGGTCGTTCCGCCACGTCTGACCAAGTTTTGAGGGTTATTTAAGATAGATTTGTATGTTGATATGATTTAGTGACAGGTTGTCAGCCCATAGCCTAAATTGCATTATACTAAATAGACTCGATACCCATTCGACAGAAGAAGAAGAAAATACTAAAACCCACGGATCCCTTAGCTGGTTTTTTACAGCATGCCCGCGAGAAAATGCAGCTGGCACCGTCCAGCATGGAGGAATTAATTAATTAAATTTGATTTCTCTATCAATATTCATAGATAGCGCTGGAGTTTCGACGTCCTTTGCATATTTTCCTGCCGACGTACCAATTGGAACCACACATTCCATTTAAAGAAGCCGCTGTCGAGAAGGTAGTTGAGGATATGGTTGACGAGTTCTGTCCTAGAGGTTACAAATACAATCCGGTTGTAAGTTTATCACTTTTTTGCACAGATATACGAGGTGTTAGGGACAGCGTCCTACAAACTGATAGGGGATGCTCAGTTAACGACACAGAACAGCTATCACCAAGAAATTCTTACAGGAAGTAAAAAAAAATCTCTGTCATATATAAAAACCGCGATCAGAAAATTTGTATAGGAAAGCCATTTTTTTTTCACTTCCTGAAATAATTTCTTGTTCAAAGGTGTTCAGTATCGTTGACTGAGGAACCCCCTATCAGTATGCGACAGGTTGTCAGCCCATCGCCTAAATTTCAATATACTGAAACCCTCGGATCCCTTAGCTGGTTTTTACAGCATACCCGAGAGGAAATGCAAATGGCACATTCTATGTTTTTCTCTCGCTCCCAGGCCAGCATGGAAGAAACCCTAGTTCAATCACCTAGATTAGGTAGCCGACCTCGTGAGATAAGGGATAAGGCTAGGGAGATGATGATATAATCACGCCTCTTACCCGGAGATGTAGGTAGGTTATCTATATTCTAGATCCCATACCACCTCAAAACCACACTACATAATTACTTCTTTACAGGAATCACCAAAACTGGTAATGACGATGGCGCAAGACATAATGCGAGCAGTGAAAGCAATGAACTTCGACCGGTACAAGATCATCGCCGTTGTCACCATTGGCCAGAAGAGGTCTCAAAGCTACAACAACACCATAAGCTTCGTTTGGGATGGTAATTTCGACAGATATGTGGACGTACACCGACTTTACACCACAACTATAATCCAAGTTACCGTTTTTGGAGTTTATCTAGACTGAAAATATGGCGATAGATTGATGGAGATCTTTATTTTCTAAGAATTTATTTCGAGGCGTATAATTTGATAATTAATTTAGCTTTATTTAATACTTGTTTTATGTTTAATTTAGAATTATTATATAATTTTACACTTTAGATAAATGTTACGGATTATAAAGTTTTAATTTTAGAATGCCTTAATATACATTAAAATTGAGCAAGAGATTGTTTCATTTTGTTTTAAAACTGCACATGATAGGACCAGCCATCTCTTCTTTAGATAGTGACCGATACAGGCAGCATAACGTGCCTTTCGAAGCACGAAACTGTCGTATGATTCAGTAAGCGAGACACGGGAATTTAAATGATACCGCTGTCATGTCATCCACCAGGCAGAACCTTAAAGCAAAACGGCCTTGGGACGGAATGGAAGGCCGTATTGCTCTAAGGACAGAACACATGCTAACCAGGTGATAACTAAAACTTCAAATACTAGTAAGCAATTTCGTAACTAGCAGCGTTAGATATTTTTCACTAGCATTATTTAGCAAGTATCAGAGTGAAAGTGTTACCTGGTTAACCTTTACACATGTAATAGGTGTAAAACCAGTAGTTGAAGTCGAAGCTTTGTTGTTGAAAATCATAGAATGTGCCAGCTTTATCTCCTCCTGGGCACACTGTAAAAACTAGCTAAGGGATTCGAGGGTTTTCAGTTTATTGTAATTTATTTCTATTTTCCTATCTTTCTGGAATAACCCTCAAAACTTGTCAGACGTGGCGTAACGACCTTTGTTTGGTTCGTTACCCTCTGCCTACCCCATTAGAGATACGGGCGTGATAGTATGTATGTATGTATGTTGAAGTTTTATTCACTTTAAAAATGTGTAAGTTTTTTGCATGAGTGTTGGACAAATATATTTTACACCCACCATTCCTACATACCATCGGTAGTATCATGGATAAAGAAGTTATTAGCTATTCTATTCTAAGAAATCCTAATCTACTGAGTTAGGTTTCGGCTCAAACATAATTTGCAGTCTAATAATACCTACGAGTTTACTCAGAGCATCCTTGTCCCCTTTACTGACCAAATGCGGTGTTTACCTATTCTAAGATTTATTTGCAAACAATAAAATTGATTGTCCATGATTACTGCAATTTTCTGTAATATGCATAATGTATTTGGTGTGTATGTGTATTTTGTAGGACTTCTCTTTCCGAACCCGAAATCCGAAAGTCTACGTGTCAAGCCATAAAACTAAATGAAGGCACATATAATTTAATTGCTCTACTACTTATTAAATAATTGAACTGCTAGCTTCCATGTAACTTCTAAGCTGGCCTGGGAGCGAGGGAAAAACATAGAATGTGCCAGCTGCATTTCGTCCCGGGCATGGTGTAAAAACCAGCTAAGGGTTTCAGTATATTGTAATTTAGGCGAAAGGCTGACAACCTGTCACTACAGAAATATACCTACAAATATATATTAGTAACCCTCAAAACTTTGTCAGACGTGGCGGAAAGACCTTTGTTTAGGTCGTTTATGCTCTGCTTACCTCAGTAGGGTTAAAGGCGTGATTATATGTAGTATGTATGTAGCTGTTCTTCTAAATACATAAGATAGACAGATTCGAAAAGAAAATTTTCCCTTAGCTCAATTTCGTGGATGTGATATGGGTTGAAGAACATTATGATGGATGATGATGAAGTATTTTTAACTCCCATACAATAAAAGTGTGAATTTTAAATGCAAACTCTTTTACATGTAATCCATAAATTCAAACCGTCATTTGATTGCCTTTTGTTCAATAATGCTTGCGTCAATTCTGGCGTTTTCCTGACGCATGGCATGTCGAAAATAAAAAATGCAATTGATAAACTTATAAATTGAATTGATACTTTTAAAATCCGGATTTACATATAAATTATCAGCTATGGCAAGAATCGCAAGGATGGCTCTTGATGTAGCAATAGGTATGCGTATAGTTAAATATTTTTTGCCTTCAAACAAGTTAGAGCCTATTAGTATTCCTGTAAGTACCAGGAGTACCAGGACTGGGCACACGAACTAAAAAAAAAACACAAATTCAAATGATGTGTAGTATTTTTTTGTGTTATTGCTACTAGTTAGCCTAAATTATAATAAACGATGAAACAGGAATGCTTGTATTCTCTTAGAAACTGTATACAGCAAAACAAAAATACATTTTCAAAATCCCATCACGTAGGTTTATCAAATCATTTATCACGATAACGATGCCTTCCAAATTATTAAAATAGTAAAATGAAATTTGTAAATAGCTATCATATAATAATTATTTTGTTTTGTTGTTACAGTTTCTCTGAGGACAGTCCAACCTGCCGTCTCAAGAATGTGGACAGCCACAAAACGAAACGATCCCAAATCTATGTCAAGTCCATACGTAGAGAAAATTGAGAACTCAGTGGGAGGCTTCTCAAATTTACTTCTAGACAGATTACGGTCGTTACGAGACCAGTTACTCCCCATAGAGGAGCAATACCTGTTACGACAACTGGAGATAGTCAGAAGGAAAATGTCGAATAGAGGCGGAGACGATGATGGACGACCGATCTTCTAGCATAAAAATATTTTAAAATTTTAGTAAAAGTGTCATGCGTCCTGTTGATCTGAAAATAGTATATGTGATGTTTAATGATAATGAATCCTTTATATTTTAGCTGCCGGTAAAAGTATTAGACCTGGGGTGACACGCGCATGGGAGTATGCTAAAATAGAAGTTGTTCCTCCGATGACAATATCAATGTTTGCCGGACCTCTTGGAAAAACTATAGAGGGTATATGTGGAAAGTTTTCAGATGCTATTATGGCTATCATGCAAAACCGGGTAAAAGCCATGGATTTGGCCGAAGCCCAAGCAAAACAGGCCAAGATTGATGCTATCAAAGCTGCTGAAGCCAAAGCCAAAGCTAAGGCAGCTGAAGAAGCAAAGAAGTTGGAAGCTGTAGAGAAAGCCAACCAAGCTAAATTAGCAGAAGAAGCTAAGAAGGCGGAGGCAAAAAAAGAGGCAGAAGCCAAAGCTAAACCAGCTGAAAAACCGAAACCTGCCGCTAAACCAGCCGAAAAACCGAAGCCTGCCGCCAAACCACCTGAAAGTAAGAAGAAAGAAACTAAACCGCCACCCAAAGAAGCACCTAAAAAGAAGTGATAATCAATGACATTACTTCCAAAATGTAGGTAGGGTACAGCAGGAGATGAGCAAAATTTTTGCTGGATGATTTTTGACCGGATAGATTATGGTAAAAGGATTTCAATTTCTATGGGTCACAAATCGGTATCATATTTTTTTCCCAAATAGCCCACCATAATCACTAATCAATATCCGGTAAATAAGTGCATTGTCATTCTATAAACTTTGCCTCTCCTGTTATACCAGTATGAGCAAGAAGGGTTTTATTTTTGCATATTTTTTCTAGGTATTTTATAAACTAATAAAGATATCTTTTTTTTGTAGTATACAGCTAAACAAAATAAAATTGTGTTTGGAAATATATTTGGTTTTCTTTTACAAACTAAATTATCTAAATATCCTAATTCCACGAACACCGACCTCATCTCATCAGTCAGCCTGCATAAATTGCCTCTCCAGCAGCAGTAGTGGGTAAGTAGAGAAAAATTTGGCCTGGAGCACAGATTACTGCAGCGGGCGCCTAGAACCTTTTAGTTTTCTGTGCCTGGACTGGAGTAAGAGACTGGTATTGACCATTGGGTCAACTTTTTTTTATTATACCTTTTGTCTGCCATCTCACCTGATGGAAACTGACGATGCAGACGATGATGTGATGGTGCATGTTTGCCTAGATAATGCCTATTCACTCTTACCTTGACTTTTATTTTTTTGTTCTTTTAGGGCTAGTTTTAGGGCCTATGCCCAGGTTATAATAACCATTATAAACAAAAAGAACAAAAAATATCTCGAATGTTTCGCAAATAGCTTTCAAACAGATTTTTGCGTCGCAATTCGGCCTGCATTTATAAATAGGTATAAAGAGTTTAAAATACTTCTATTCTGCATAATTTTAACAAAGAGGTTTTAATATTGTTCAACATTTTAAAACTGGCAATGGAAGCCTGTAAAAAAATGCAGTGAAAGCCATATAAAATAAATAAATAGTCGAATATTTAGCCTTTAAACTGTAACGAAGACCATTGTTGTGCCAATTCTCAGAAACAAAACTGGTGATATTACCGATAAAAACAACTACAGACCCATATCGTTAGCGACAATGACTGCTAAGGTGCTGGGCGGTTTACTTACTTTCCACCAGGTGAGATGGCGGACAAATGCTCGCCTATATATATTAAAAAAAAAAAAAAAAAAAAAAAACTTAATGGCTTTTTAAAGCGGTGTCTTCATTTGCACGACGCTCAATTCGGTTTTCGGTCTGGGCTGTCAACGGAAAGTGCTATTTATGCCGTTAAGAATACCGTCCAGTTTTACAAAGATAGGCGCACACCTGTCTATGCCTGTTTCTTAGACTTGTCGAAAGCCTTCGATATGGTGTCGTACGATGTACTGGGGGCCAAGTTGCGGGACACAGAGGTGCCGGAGGAGGTGATTAATGTTTTTGAGTATTGGTACAGCAATCAGTCTAACTACGTGAGGTGGGCTTGCTCACTCTCTGAAGAGTATAGGTTGAAGTGTGGCGTTAGACAGGGTGGTCTGACATCGCCAAACCTCTTCAACCTATATATTGATGACCTGATCGTCGGGTTGAGCAGCACTCGTGTCGGCTGTTATGTTGACGATATTTGTGTCAACAATATAAGTTACGCAGACGACATGGTGTTGCTTGCTCCGACGATTAGTGCCCTCAGAAAGCTTATGTCCATCTGTGAAAACTACGCAATTGGACATGGTTTGAGGTACAATGTTAAGAAGAGTGTGTACATGGTTTTCAAAGTTGTTGGGAAAACTCTTAGAGATGTGCCCCCTGTACGTCTTAACGGTGATGTCCTCAATAGAGTTACTGAATTTAAATATTTAGGACACTGCATTACGGAGGACATGAAAGATAATATTGATATTGAGAGGGAGCGAAGGGCATTGTCGGTGCGTGGTAATATGTTGATCCGTAGGTTTGCACACTGCACAATCCCAGTTAAAATAACCCTTTTTAAGGCGTACTGTCAGTCTTTTTATACAAGCAGCCTATGGACTTCGTATGCCAAGCGCGCCTACAGTGACCTTCGAATCCTCTACAACAATATCTTCAGGGGCCTGTTGGGACTGCCTCGCTTTTGTAGTGCATCAGGGATGTTTGCCGACGCGCGAACTGATGACTTTTTCGCTATAATGCGTAAAAAGGCAGACTACTTGCTGTGCAGAACGCGGAATAGTGGCAATAGGATCCTGAAGGTGTTTTCTGACAGACTGGATGGACGTATATACAGTACAGACATTGGGTTGCGCTGTTAAAAGGTGTATACGTCCATGCCAGAAATTAGATTTTCATTTATGGTTTTGTGTTTTTTACATTGATTAGCTTAGATTTTATTTTACTGTTGTTTATAAATTGTGTAGCAAATATATTATTTTTTGTAATTTCAATTATTTATGGACTGTAATCGTCTGAAATAAAATTATTATTATTATTTTTGTTCTGACTTCCTTGTGCTACGAATGAGTGACGAAATCGGAACTTTTTGAGAATCTGTATCTGATTGACAGTCGTAAGCTGTCGTTTTGGCTGTCGTGTTGACGTGTGACTTCAGTCATCCTGTAGAAGTCCTGTAATTTAGCAATATTTTTCCTGTTGCCTATTTTCAGAAATATTTAAATTCTAGAAAATGCCTCCAAAGTTACTGGGGAATTTATTCCGTAAGTAAATCCTGACCTGGTAATCAATCTACGGTAAAGGCCAGTTGGAGACTGAAAATAAGTTTTCCGCAGTTTGCTGATGCGTTTGGCCGTTAGTCGACAACATAATAAGTAATCGGTTAAGGAAGGACTAAGTTTCTTAATATCCCTATAGTTTTTTAATTTCTTCCATGCTTGTCTGGGAGCGAGTGAAAAACATAGAATGTGCCAGCTGCATTTCCTTCCGGGCATGCTGCGAAAATCAGCTAAGGGATCCAAGGGTTTCAGTATATTGCAATTTAGACGATGGGCTGACAACCTGTCACTACAGCAATATACCTACAAATATATCTTAAATAACCCTCAAAACTTTTTCAGACGTGGCGGAACGACCTCTGTTTAGGTCGTTTACGCTCTGCCTACCCCACTAGGGATACTGGCGTGACTATATGTATGTATGTATGGAGACTGAAAATAAATTTTCCGCAGTTTGCTGATGCGTTTGGCCGTTAGTCGTCACCATAATAAGTAATCGGTTAAGGAAGGACTAAGTTTCTCAATATTCCCTATAGTTTTTTAATTTCTTCAAGCATGTCTGGGAGCGAGAGAAAAACATAGAATGTGTCAGCTGCATTTCCTCCCGGGCATGCTGTAAATACTAGCTAAGGGATCCGAGGGTTTCAGCATTGCAATTTAGGCGATGGGCTTGCAACAGCAATATATACAAATCTATCTTAAATAACCCTAACTTTGTTACACGTGACGGAACGACCTTTGTTTAGTCCTTTACGCTCTGCCTACCTGATTAGGGATAAAGTCGTGATTATAGTTACGTAACTTTCTCAATAAATATTTTTTCTGCCATATAGGAAACAGATCGGCATTATTCCATGATGTAGCAGGGGTCTATAGACCTACAATCAATACGAGGAAGGAGAAACTGATAGAAGTTATAAAAGGTGGGTTGAACATTACTTACTGCCATGCTGGACTGGGAGCGAGAGAAAATCATAGAATGGACTAGCTGCATATCCTCCCGGGCATGCTGTAAAAAGCTAAGGGATCCGAGGGTTTCAGTATATTGTAATTTAGGCGATTAGCTGACAACCTGTCACTACAGCAATATACCTACAAATCTATCTTAAAATAACCCTCAAAACGTTGTCAGACGTGGCGGAACGACCTCTATTTAGGTAGTTTACGCTCTGCCTACCCCATTAGGGATAAAGGCGTGATTATATGTATGTATGAACATTACTTTCATTAATTCGTAGTTACACCACGCCACAGGCTCATAAAAAAAATATCGTCGCTAGCATAATAAAATGATCCAATTAGGCTCGTATTTATAAAGCGATCTCAATATTGAGAGTAATATTAAGTATGAATTTGACAAATTCTTCCATGCTGGACTGGGAGAGATAGAAAAACATAGAATGTTCCAACTGCCCTTCCTCCCGGGCATGCTGTTGATGTCAGCAAAAGGGACTCGAGGGTTACAGTGTATTGTAATTTAGGCGATGGGCTGACAACCTGTCACTAAAGCAATACATACGTGGGACACTCAGAAAGATTTGCGACACTAAAAAAAATTGTTCTACAGGTACATATATTTTTATTAAATCTTTTCAAAGTACTCTCCACCAGCCTCTATACAAAGATTCATGCGTCTGAACCAGTTTTCAAAACACTTTTTCCGGTCCGCCGTAGACACCTCGTTTACAGCCTGCTCGAACGCAGCCAGCGCATCTTCCGGCGACGAAAATTGTATCCCCTTAAACTGATTTTTTATTTTTGGAAATAAAAAGAAGTTACACGGTGCTAGATCAGGGCTGTAAGGAGGGTGACCCAGGAGTTTGACTGGTGTGCTGTCCAGGAAGTCCCTCGTTTTGAGCGCGGTGTGTGCAGGCACATTGTCGTGGTGGAGCAGTAGTCCGCGGAGCCCTGTGTTTGGTCGCTTGTTGCTCACAACAGAAATAACTTCTGGTAAACATTTGGTAGTATACCATTCGGCGTTAATGCTTCTTTGATCTCGTAAGGGAATTGAGGCCAAGTGGCCAGTCAAATTAAAAAAGCTGGCGATCAAAATCTTCCCCCCGCTTCGAGATCGCTTCACTTTGGTAGGCGTTGGTTCATTTTGAAACACCCAAACTGTCGACTGGCGCTTGGTGTCGTATTGATAAATCCAGGACTCATCACCTGTTACGATGTCGTAAACACGCCGAGACGAGCCTGCTTCAAATTTGTTCAGCATATCACGGCACCATTCCACCCGGGCCTGCTTCTGAGCGTCGGTGAGGTAGTGCGGCACCCAGCGCGATACTATCCTCCTCACGCGAAGATGCCCTTGTAGAATCTCGTGAACGCTTCCCGATCCAATCTTTAATATGTGCTGAATCTACTGATATGTAATTCGCCTATTATCTTGGATTAAATTTTACACTGCTAGCACGTTTTCTTCCGTAATAGCCGTCAAAGGGCGACCGCTTCTTTCTTCATCCCCCAAGGTTGGTCGACCGCGCCTAAATTCGTTATACCAACGATACACGGTTGCCTTGGAGGGGCTTTCATCCATAAATGCCATTTGAAGTCTATCGAACGATTCATCCGGTTTCAGGCGACACTTGAAATCGTAAAAAATCGTAGCTCTAAAATGTTCCCGGCGCAGATCCATTTTTCAGTAAGACACGATACTTTGAATTGGCTCGCAAAAGATGTGGAGGGAAATTTTGAAAATGGAACACACATATTTTTACTTACAAGTAATCATATTTTCAAAAAAGATTCTAACCGGCCAGTCTGCCATATATAAAAACTATTTATCGCAATACTTTCTGAGTGGCCTGGTATTACAATCTAAAATTGCCCTCAATTATTGTCAGACGTGGCGAAAGCGCCTTTTAAGAGGCGTTAAACGCTCTGCCTACCCCGTAAGGGATAAAGGCGTGATTTATGTATGTATGTATGTATGAATTTAAGAGCCCGATGGTGTAGTGGATAGGGCCGCTGCCTCCTGAGCGGGAGGTCGTGGTTCGAATCCCACCACGTACCAATGTGTTTTTCGGTTTTCGAATTTCATATGTACGTTTATTCGGCGCTTTTTCCGTGCTTCGGAAGGCACGTTAAGCCGTTGATATCGTTTAATACCGTAGATATTAATCGTTAAGCTATATCAGAGGCCAGTGCTAAGCATTGGCGGCTTGAAAACTCTGACCTAATCTAGGATTGGGTCTGGTTTCCCTAATGGGTTGCGGAGGTCAGATGGCAGTCGCTCTGTGTAAAAACCAGTACCCTCGTTCAATCACCTAGATTAGGTAGCCAACCCCGTGAAATACGGGATAAGGCTAGGGAGATGATGATGATGTATGTATGAATTTGACAGGATCTTTTGTACTGAAATTACATTTTTGATACGGACTCAAACTAGCTGTCAGTCTCAAGTGCTGTTTATTATTACGGGCCTAAGTACCTCAACATGATGACACCACTTCATGACGACCACGACCACTCTGTCAAGAGTGCTACGACTAAGAAGAAGAGAATTAGTTTCTAAAGATTTGGACCTTTCGATAAATTTTGCTGTAGGTGTAACTTGCAAACACATTTCGTATTTTTGAAACTGAGCGAAACAGGTACAAATCCCAGGTCAATCCGCTAGGCACTGGAGAAAAACCAGAGACGACATTTCCTAAAACTATAAAGTACTAAACTTAGGCTCTAAATTACAGAGAAAGCTGAAATCGCTTCTAAATCAAAAGTTGGACAAAAGATAAAAATCCTCAAGGAATATTGGAAGGTAGAGATGTCTCCACCAAGTACTGTTGAAGAGATGAAGGTAGGTAAAACGTGACGTAAAACTACAACTAAATTATTAAATAGGCTCATCTCATGTTTTATATGAACATTTGAATTGGCTTGTCGAATTCTGAAACAAGTCTTCCCCACGATTGTGAGGGTAGATACTTGCCATACTCAATGAAAGCCCGATGATGTTGTGGATAGGGCCGCGAGTGGGAGGTCGTGGTTCGAAACCACGTACCAATGTGTTTTTCGGTTTTCGAATTTCATATGTACGTTTATTCGGTGCTTTTCCGTGCTTCGGAAGGTACGTTAAGCCGTTGGTCCCGGGTAATATCGTTTAACACCGTATATATTAGTCGTTAAGCCATGTCAGAGGCCAGTGCTAAGCAAAGGCGCCTTGAAAACTCTGACCTAATCTAGGATTGGGTCTGGTTTCCCTTCTGGGTTGCGGAGGTCAGATGGCAGTCGCTCTGTGTAAAAACCAGTACCCTCGTTCAATCACCTGGATTGGGTAGTCGCCCCGTGAGATACGGGGTAAGGTTAGAGAGATGATGATACTTGCCATAATCAGTCTTGGAAGGCGCAGTGTGAGATGTTATAGTGTAGTGTATGATGGCCTCATGGGTGCTCGCTCGTTCCATGACTATTTATCCCCTATTACGTAAACCCACCTGCGTGAAGACATGGGTCGATGCTATTCTGCACCCAGCACCTCACACGCAACAACAATAATTATTTACTCCAGAAACTCCAACTGGACCTCGTAATCCTCAAAGAGTTCATGACAACTGGCTGCTGGAAGTGCCTGACCGTCAAACAATGCTGGCTGCTATTCCTCGTGGGGCTTGAAGTTAGCTTGTGGTTCTACATGGGAGAAACCTTTGGGAAGTTCCACGTGGTTGGATACAATGTTTAAATGTTTATTTAATTCTGATAAAAATTAAATTCGGTGATTTTAAAGTAAGTATAATTTTAACTTTTAAAAAAAAAGGTACTAAAACGTAAAAAAACATCAGAAACACTACTACGCATGGCCGGTTTCAACTTTTACTTGGCGCACCATATAATTTTTATCCCAAGACTTTTTGCAAACCTATCTCTGTAAACATACATTAGTGTGCGAAAAGGAGTACATCAAATCCTCAATCGAAGCCAACCATTAAGTGCGATAGAGGTAGAGATATCAATCACATGTGCACTCACACATATACATAATAATGTTGCCAGTAGTATCAAAATTAGGTGAACTTAAGTATTTTTCTCAGTAATATTATACATACATACATATAATTACGTCTTTATCCCAAATGGGGTAGGGAGAGCGTAAACGATCTAAACAAAGCCGCCTGTTCGCCACCTCTGACAAAGTTTTAAGGGTTATTTAAGATAGATTTGTAGATATATTGCTGTAGTGACAGGTTGTCAGCCGATCGCCTAAATTGCAATACTACAGAAAACCTCAGATCCCTTAGCTGGTTTCTACAGCATGCCCAGGAGGAAATGCAACTGGCACATTCTATGTTTTTCTCCCGCTCCAAGTCCAGCATGGAAGTAATATATAATGATATTGTATGTGTCTGGTAAAATGAAAAAACTTTATTTGAGTTTATCACTACATAGTATAAAACAAAGCCGCTTTCTCTGTCCCTATATCCCTATGTATGCATAAATCTTTAAAACTACGCAACGGATTTTGATGCGGTTCCTTTTAATGGATAGAGTGATTCAAGAGTAAGGTTTATATTTATAATACATGCATAATATAGTAGAGAAACACTGATAAATTCCGTGCGAAGCCGGGGCGGGTCGCTAGTTTGTTATATAATGTTATGAATGTAAAATCGATTTTCTTTATTTATTATTTATATATGTCGGTTCGGTAGGTCTTGTTTTTTACTTAATCAATACCAAAAAAGTATAATTAAACAAGGATATTATGGTCAACTTGATTTTAAGCTATCCTATCTATTGCAGACCGCAGTAGAGATTAGGGCTGAAACACTAAACCAATCAAAAATTAACCAAAAATTGGCGGCGGCGTCACCGCTGATGATTGCTATGCCGCACCGCACCGCGACGTAAAATCCAATGTTATGACGTCACTTGTTGACAATGATTTAAGGAGCCCACGGACATAGCAGATAATCTATGTATATCTACAAAAAAAACAAAATGCCGGCCAAACTTTATCCGGCGGATTTGAACTGACTCATGAAACTGAATAAATTTCCCTAAGAAACAGGTCAAAATTCGATAGAAGTATTCGCCATCGGGATTTATACCCTTATTAAATAGATGTATCGAGTATCTTCTTGGCCTTATTTTTAAAACAGAGTAACTCCTTCTCAATAAAAAATAACCTATCAGTCTCTTACGACGATCCGTGACAGAGACACGTCTGTCCTTGATAAAAAATCACGAGGAACTGATTAACCTATCAGTCTCTTACGACGATCCGTGACAGAGACACGTCTGTCCTTGATAAAAAATCACGAGGAACTGATTACCCTAGCACAATGCGCTACACAAAACGCCGATTTTAGCGTTTAAACGTTTAACGCGCTTATGTATTTCGACTTTTAGTGAACAGTGACAGTACAACCACAAAATAAATAATAGTACTATATACCTACAGAATGCAACCTGAACGCCTGAACGCTTAGCGAGCATGGCGCGTGGATGTTTCCCAGTGTAACGGAAATAATAAAGTTCTGTGTTCCAAAGATGATTAGGTACTGTTCCGTATACGAATGTCTTTCTACCACAAGATTGGACTCTAATAGGAACTTTTTTAGATTCCAAAGTGATGAGAGACGGTAAGTAACTTCATACAAAACTTGCGACCTAATCTTTTCTTACAATTCAGTTACAGTGAACTACTTTAAAACGTTGGTTTAATCAAGAACCAGATTAATCAAGTGATGATTATAACTGGTATAGCAAAATTTTTCAACCCTTATAACACGCACACAAACGCAGGCCAAGTGCAACATGCCGTCTGTCGATGTATGACCAACATATATTGTAGTTAGGAGTGTCTGGGCTGTGGTACAAGTTCAAAATAATATCGACCGCAATTCTGTTCCTTGTTATTTTCTTACCTGATTTACTAAAATAATAGATACAGCTCGGACATTGTACAAAGTGCCTAAGTAAACGGTAGGCATTTTCATTTTCAGTGACCATCGGAAAGAGTGGTATTTAAATCAGTAAACTGCTCTTATTTACGCAGTATGTCTGGCATCCCTACCGTAGGTTTCCCACTGCGTTTTTTTTTGTTTGACAAGAGCTGTCACTTTAACGCAGTAATCCTACTTTACTTTAGTCACTGTAGCAATGTTCCTCTGCAAGGAATTTTATTTTCTTCATCTAAACCCTTTATTTTTACCTAACAGTATAAGTACTTAGTTTTGGTTCAATCAATTATTTTACATGATCAATTAAACTTCCAACCTCTCGGTTTTTCCGTTATTCGGCTGTCGTTTTCCAAGTGTTAACTCGTGATGTTGCGGCGTATTAATTCTTGCTCAATATGTTTTGCATTCGGTCTCAGTGTTCTTCTAATTCTTGCTGGAAGTCGATATACAGATAACCCAAACTACCGTCCGTCCATTGAAAGCCGTAGGAACACAAGAAACTTCTTGAAAATCGATGATGGCGAAGACTACGTTTACCAGTCTCTGCCGACGAATCCGTACGATGGATCGCCAAGTAGTATTGACAAAATATTTGAGAAGACGCGGGCGAAGATACGAACAGAGTTATGGCGTTACAACTTCAGTGAATCAGGCGTGGACCAGTTGAAAGACCTGGTAATGGAGTCAGGAGGAAAGCCATTGAGGAGTGTGATATTTTCTACTTGGAGGTCAGGCACCACTTTTCTTGGTGAACTATTGAATGCAGTTCCAGGTAATTTTTACCACTATGAACCTCTGTTAAATTATGAAATTGTACAAGTCAGAGGGCCTCCACAATCCGACAAAGCTATGAGTGTCATAAAGAGTATGCTCCAATGTAGCTATGAGAATATGGAAGATTATTTTGAGTATGGGAAAACTCACTTGCACCAATTCACCCACAACACTCGACTATGGGACCACTGTAAATATAGGAAAGAGTTGTGTTTTGATGCTGAATTCACTGCGAGGTTTTGTAAGCTGTTTCCCTTCCAAAGTATGAAAGTTGTGAGAGTCAGGTTACGGCTCGTCGAGGAACTCTTGAAGGATGACAAGTAAGTTTTAATCTGTTTTATTGATTGATAGATAGTAAGCAATTAAAATAAATTTCATATTAAACCTTGTTGGGGTAATTAAACCATAAACGACTGTTGACTTGGCTTAACAACTTCAACTATGTAAGCTACATTATGTGATTATTTATAATCATACTTACCTTAGGCAAGTGTACTTGTTTCATTAGGCTTATACTAATTTAAAAAAGAAAAAGAAATTAGCAGGTTTTCATTAAATTGGTAATAAAAAAAATAAAAAACATTTGTCCCAAATAAAGTAATTTCTTTAAAAACTACAATATTTACTAATCATTATTGTAGGAATCTGGAAACAGACTAAACCAACAGTATTCATGCTCTATCTACCTGATAAGCTTTCTCTGTTTTTAATGACTAGTAAATTGGAACATGATAGTTAATTTAATCAGTGTTTATTCACTCTGATCAACACTCTGATATAAAAATAATTTCATAGTATTAGATGTACAGTCAGGAATCCAACTCATCTCTAGATTTCTAGATTATGGAAATGAAGTTTAAGTAAGGGGATGTAACATTTTTGTATGGACAGCTAGAATACAATAGAAAATATTTATTTGCCACCAAATTACAAATATTAACATTTTAAAAGTTACAAATGTGTTCTTAAGCGTCAAATGGGTCACGCTCAGCATTAATGCTATGTCTTTACTTATTGTCATCAATGTTGCGGCGCACAATCAAACCTAAACTATTCAATCCTATGCGCAAACACAAACCTAAAATATGCTTGGTGATTTTTGTCTAAAGCCTCGCATTACTGAGATATTTTAAATTAAAGAAATCAGAATCTCGAAAAATATATTTTGCAATGAAAATATCTCAGTAATGTGATGCTTTAGATAAATATCACCAAGTATATTTTAAGTTTGCATTTGAGTATAGAATCAGAAAGTTTAGGTTAAATCAAGCACTGAAATATTTTTGTAAAATATGAGGGCCATTCACATAATGCCAATAATGTTATGTCCCCTTTTTTATGCAAACAATACAGAAGTTCTGTAAATTTATAAATATATATTTAGTATCTAGGCTAGAGGATTTCCTCGTATTTTTTGCTTAGACACAAACTATGTTTTATAATAATTACATGCTTCCTACTGTTTCAAGGCAAAGAGTAGTTTTTGGACGGAGCAATTAAATTTGATGATAGATAAATCAAATTACTTACAATGAATTGTTGTTTTGCAAACATCTTTTAAATGCATAAGCTATGTAATTTAATATTTCATGGGCAAGCTATTTATAGATTAGTTGCATTTGATATCCATATGTAATTGAACATTACATTCCAGTGTTAGCATTTCTAACTATGTTATTATACCTACCTAGTACCTATATACATAATAGTCACTCCTGTATCCCTCGTGGGGTAGGTATACTCCGTTTTTTTAACGTTTCGTTGCCCATACCAACTTGATTTGCGGCCCATAACCTGTTTTTGCTTTACACGAAAAAAAAAACAATGCTTTCGTCTGCAGTTCCGAAATTTGAACCTCTGCTAAGTTGTAACGTAAAAGCAGTTTCTGGGCCGCAAAACACGTTGGTATCGATAACGCAACGTTAAAAAAACGAACTTTAAAGACATATGTCAACTAGTAAACAAAACCACGTTTCAGGTTGAATGTGCGAGTGGTTCTATTGATCCGGGACCCTCGTGGCGTGATGCAGTCTCGACAGCATCGGACCTTCTGCCAACCAGCTCCAGATTGCTGGAAACCAGAGCTGCTGTGCGCTGATATGATCAGCGACTATGTAGCGGCCGCGAGACTGCTGCACAGCTATCCTGACAGACTCATGTAAGGGACAAGCATATAGCATAGGAGCTTCTGCCAACCAGCTCTAGATTGCTGGAGACCAGAGCTTGCTGTGCGCTGATATGATCAGCGACTATGTAGCGGCCGCGAGACTGCTGCACAGCTATCCTGACAGACTCATGTAAGGAACAAGCATATAGCACAGGACCTTCTGCCAACCGGCTCCAGATTGCTGGAAACCAGAGCTGCTGTGCGCGGATATGATCAGCGACTATGCAGCGGCCGCGAGACTGCTGCACAGCTATCCTGACAGACTCATGTAAGTAACAAGCATTTAGCACAGGAGCTTCTGCCAACCGGCTCCAGATTGCTGGAGACCAGAGCTGCTGTGCGCGGATATGATCAGCGACTATGTAGCAGCCGCGAGACTACTGCACAGCTATCCTGACAGACTCATGTAAGTAACAAGCATTTAGCACAGGAGCTTCTGCTAACCGGCTCCAGATTGCTGGAGACCAGAGCTGCTGTGCGCGGATATGATCAGCGACTATGTAGCGGCGGTACAGCTATCCTGACAGACTAAAGTAAGCAATAAGCTGATTTTGAATCCAGATACTGATTACTACATGTAGTAACTCTATGTATGGAGTCATGCGTGTATTTCTTCCGATATTGGCAGACCATCGGCAGCCATATTCTTCTTCTTGTCGAGTCAATGGCAATCAAATTCTTATTAACAATTATCAAAGCAGCCTATTATAGGCCGCATTCGCTGCGTCTGTCAAATATAAGGAATTTTAAATAAGAACAGGTATTACTATATGTAGATAGTACGTATCGCTGCTCATACAAAATGCCTTGAGTCGTCATTTGCTATACGATAGGGATTTTCCTGCCACACCAAATGCCGTGACTATTAGACAACGTCAAGAGGTCAATATTTCATCGATAGGCAGTCATTGATTCCTAACTTTTTACCGTTTTCTGTCGTGCGTGTCTCGTGTAGGTACTTCAATATGAATGCCAAATGCCTACTCATCATAACTCACACACGTGTTTTTTTATTTCTGTTTCTAGAAAATAGAATATGCAACAATATTTCTAGTAAAAGCAAATTAGCAGAAACTATGAAGGCAATAATAGACACGCGTAGTCAATGTAGCCTCAATTAAATACTTCATTGAACAGTTTAATTTCAGTGAAATGCGGACTTCCGCTTTTTTATAATTAAGTATGTATGTAGAACAGCGTTGAACAAAAAAATTACGCATGTCCAGTCTTATGTGAATTTACAACTAGCTTATAATGATAAGCCATAACGTTTTTTCATGTGAAAAGATCGTTTTTCTCAAAATGCATCGACTTTTTTGATGTGACTATATGTAGACTATAAATATAAGTTCATGTACTTATGTAGATTTCTCGCATGTATGATCAACATCATGTATTTATAATGTAGCTTCATCAGGCGCCGGTGATCCTAAGTCCAAATTAGACAAAACACTTGTTATTCGTAAACATACGTAAATATAATCACGTCTCCACCCCCAAAGGAGTGGGAAGAGCGTAAACGATCAAAATAAAGGTCGTTCCGCCACGTCTGACAAAGTTTTGAGGGTCATTTAAGATAGATCTGTAGGTTTATTGCTGTAGGGACAGGTTGTCAACCCATCGCCTAAATTGCAATAAACTGAAACCCTCGGATCCCTTAGCTGGTTTTTACAGCATGCCCGGGAGGAAATGCAGCTGGCATATTCTATGTTTTTCTCTGGCTCCTAGTCCAGCATAGACGCGATTAGTAAACATACTTACATTAAAAGGAAAAAGATTATCGACCTTGTCCAGTTAGTACAAAATTAGGTCAAAAGAGTGGCATGTTAGTGTGATGGCCGAAGTAATACGACAAGGTTTTGTTATCTTATGTGACAAGGACATCTTCACCTGTGTGGCATTGTTACCAACTCTTACCAAGTAAATTAGATATTTCCGCGGTTTTTCTTGAGGTTGACAAACTAATATGTTATGTACGCTCAGTCGCAGAAGGTATTCCGTGCTTCGGAAGGCACGTTATGCCGTTGGTTCCGGTTAATATCGTTTAATACCGTAGATATTAGTGGTTAAGCCATTTTAGAGGCCATTGGCGGCTTGAAAACTCTGACCTAATCTAGGATTGGGTCTGGTTTCCCTTCTGGGTTGCGGAGGTCAGATAGCAGTCGCTCTGTGTAAAATCCAGTACTCTCGTTCAATCCCCTAGATTAGGTAGCCGACCCCGTAAGATACGGGATAAGGCTAGGGAGATGATGAGTCGCGGAAGGTATTCTTCTTCTATCGAGAAACAAACCTTTGAACCCATTTTAAAAATTCTTGTTGCACTGCTAATAGGCCTCTATCATGGTTTGTGAAATGACAAGAATGATCCCGACAGCCTAAAGTACCCACCTCTAAACCACGAAAGAATGTATTCTTATTATTGAGTGGGTTTTAGAATTGAACAACGATCCGATGAACCCTGGTGTCAGAGTTTTCAATGAAGAATGTATTGATAGAATATGTTTTGATTGCAGGGTGCTACGCTACGAAGAACTGGCTCTAAACCCAAAGAACGTAACCCAGAAGCTGCTAAACTTCCTGCGCATAAGTGAAGTCCCGGCGATAGATGAGTTCCTTCACTCTCATACCAACGCTGATGTAGGAGGAGTCAGTTCCACCTTCAGAGTTTCCCGCGATGTGCCTTTCCGGTGGAAAAATATCCTCGAATTCGATTTTGTGGACACTATTCAGGTAAGAATTATGATAAACTATCGGTTTTACAAATACATAATACAAACTGATCTTGTATCCCGGCGATAGATGAGTTCCTTCACTTTCACACCAATGCTGATGTAGGAGGAGTCAGTTCCATCTTCAGAGTTTTTCGCGATGAGCCTTTCCGGTGGAAGAATATCCTCGAATTCGATTTTGTGGACACTATTCAGGTACGAATTAAAACTTGCTTTCGGACAGAAGCACCTTTTCGTAGCAAAATTTCACTACTTACATTTAAATGTTCTCATGTTTTATTGATTATTTTATTACTTAATATCTATGAGTAAAATTGCTCAATCCTAGAGTAAATCTCAATAAACCAGCAGATGACACCACGGTTTGAAGACCTAATAACATTCGTTTTTCATTAACATTGTTGTCATAAAAATCACAACTGTAAATGTTACGTCTTCTTGTGAAGCGAGTTTTCGTCGCCACGAATTAGAATCAATTGTATATGAAATGTTATGCAATTCTATAAAAAGTGATGGTTTATTTAATTAAATTACATATATTACTATGTAATTTAATTAAATAAACTATTATGTAACATTAAGGGTGCTTAATCTAAACAAAGAAGATTATGTGCGCCCAGTGATCCGATTGCAGTGCGGTAGCTTATTGAGTAAATAATTAAATCTTTTAAATTACCAGGTTGACGCGGTAGGTACTTCTATACTTAAGTCGCAGTAGGTACATCCTCCCCTTTTGGGTTGTATTAAGAAGTACATTTTCACTATAGAATGAGCTTGCTTAGTGCTTTTAAAATTATTAATTTTGTTGATTATATTATATGTATAGGTAGGCAAATCATTGCCATTTCCTTATAACATTGCATATCTCAACAAACGCTGAGTGCGACACAAAATAGGCAAAGCGTAAGAGTGAAACAGATAGCTATTTGTAATCAGTGCAGCCTTGAATATAATTTAACTTTTTTCTCACTTCGCAGCTCGACTGCCTAAAATGGTCACAATTAGGACCATTTGACGGCACGAGTTTCGCGCGTTGGTAACGTATCTACCTATATATAATATCATTGTAGGTAGGTCGTTCAATACCGAGAGAAGGATGCACCACCAGTGTTTCTTTCCATATACATTGTTGCATTTTGGAATTTTGTATTTAGGTAGATTAGACAGCTGACGCAGATTATTAGGTCTATTATATTTCTCTAAGCATTTAATTTTGTTTTTATATTCTGATACAACTGTCACTGCCTTTTTTGTGTATTGTTCTTACTTTTCTGACATTTAATGAATCCGGATATATTGATGTGTTAATACATGTATTGCTTTGATAAACAATAAACTAACTAGATGCACAATCTCACTCAAAATGTATCCGCGGCAAAAATCTGCCCATCACGATACATGTATTGCTTTGATAAACAATAAACTAACTAGATGCACAATCTCACTCAAAATGTATCCGCGGCAAAAATCTGCCCATCACGTCAATCGGGGAGAATTTTCATTCCGTATCTATCACCTTGCTCGCTCTCGGCTTTTGACGTGCCACAATGACGAAGTGCTCAGTCAAAATGATAGTATGTGCGAGTGCTATTGATATTGTACCCTTTCTTTGACCCGTTAAGGTCCAAATTGGAATGAATATTTTTATGTTATAAATATAACAATAACTATACGTATGTGCAGTGCGGATCAGACATTTTAAGGTCGGGGTTTCTTCGTGATTGTGCATCTAGTTTGTTTATTGTTTATCAAAGATGTATTGATAAGAGATAAAGGAGAAATGTCGTTAGCAATAAATTTGATGTCTTTTGCTCGAATTTTATCCCAGCCCGGGCTTTTATTTTCATCGATTTGCTTAAAATATTTAAAACTTTGTGATTGCTTATTTTGTTTATTTTTATAGCTTCTTTTGGGGTAAATATAAATGATTTTTCATCCAACAAAGGCACGTTGCAATTATGTATTATATTTTTGACATTGGTATCAAAGTCATTAGCGAACATTTTTGATAATTTGTCAGCTTGCATTTTAAATGTTCTCAATAAAATATCATTTATTGCCTTCACTAATCTACCTATCAACCTGTTAATTAGGCCCCACAATTTCTTCATCTAAATTTTAAATACATCACATATTTCTTTTTTTATATGATTACTTCTAGCTTTATTTATTAATCTATTGGTTCTATTTCTATATTGTTTATATATTAATTAATTTCTAGCATTATTTGTGTCTTTATAATACATTTCTAACAATTCCATCTATCTATTACTCATTTCTGTTAACTTTTTACTAATCCATTGAAAATGCGAATGACTGCTTATTTGGTAAGAGCCTACTATTCAGGTACAATAAGTTAAATCTGTTTTTTTTTGTTCCAGTTGGCGTGCAAAGAAGCGATGAACCTATGGGGATACAAGATGGCGTCCAACGCCACACACTTGCAGAGCAAGGATTTCGACCCTCTCGAGCCATACTCTATCAAACTGTGACTCCAGGACATTCCTCTCCTCAAGATATTACGCTCTCTTCGGACAGCGAGTGCATATACATTTTTATAGGTATGTATAACAAGTAACATGTAGCTAACTGCCTTTGTGGTCTAGTTGTCTAAGACATGAGCCTCCGATCCAGAGGTCCTGGGTTCTGGATTCGACACAAAATTGATATTTGTCAATTTATCACTTTGTGAGATTTTTCCCAGTTTGGTTAGGACAAAACAGGTCCAATCATCTGATTCTCTGGTAGAAAAAGAATTCTTCAGAGGGTCACGTCGCTGTTTCTGATAGAGGTCGGTACAAAAACCATGTCCGAGGCAAAAAAAAATGTGCTACTAGGCGGTAAACTTTGACACCAGTGTTCATCGGCTCGATCACGTTGACACCCACACGATAGATGAAGATGAGAGTATAAGAAGTGTAATTTGCTTTATAATAATGCATGATGCCGAGTCTTCTTCTGTCGAGTGGGTATTGAGTCTATCGTGCCGAGTAATATGACACCATATATTTTTGCGGATGACGTATATGTCGAGTAAGGGATAAAAAAATATATACAACTGCATACACGTGTCTCATTGTGTTGCTTTCTGTTCTATAACGTTCTACTACGTATTGTGCTGTTTATGCACGGTACTGTATAGAATTCTGTCTAAGTACGTTAAGTCTTATCTTTCTGCTCGTCAATCTGCATGACAAGCGTGGCGAGAATAGCAAGTCCAGAAATGGCTTCCCATACAAATTGTCTGATAAAGTTGGTCAAATGATTTTTTATTTCCTCAAAGAGTTTCTTTGTGGTGCGATGGGATCTACCTCTTAGTGGTCCACTCCGGGTAAAGGCAACACAGGCTTGCTTGTGAATAAGTCCGGCTGAACGATCTCTACAAAGCGGTGGTAGGCTCCGCGAGGGGCCGCCTGGCTCGTGACCACACGACCACCGGAGTCCGGCGCCAAACAGCTTGCTGTGTTCCGTCGGTGCGTGAGACTGCCAGTGCCATAAAAGGCATCTTCTGGGTTTGCTCGCTCCATCTTCAACTCTATCACGGTCATCCCTGACTTTTGTGTCTAGAGTCAAGAGAAGAGAATAGAGTAGAAACCCTTTATTCGCTACCAATATACAGACAAAGATCTTAAAAGTTACAACCTAAACGTTACACTCGATACCGAAAAGGTGTCGGTTCAGCATATGCTTCAGTCTAAGACTGAAGCGCTGATTTTCAGCCGGAACCTTACTACAAACTTATTTAACCTAAGTGGGAGGCGGTCTTCTTCTTCTGTCGAGTGGGTATCGAGTCTATCGACCAGATGAACCCTGGTGTCAGAGTTTTAAAACCGCCTAGTAGCACAACTATCAGGCCTCTGACATGGTTTGAGTAACGACCACTATCAAAGATAGCGACCGGGACCGACGGCTTAACGTGCCCTCCGAAGCACGAAATCTTTTTCTTTTCGGACAATTCAGCCTGCATTGTCCTAACCAAACTGGGGAAAAATTCACAAAGTGATAAATTCTCAAATATCAAATTTGTGTTGCCCCCTTGGGAATCGAACCCGGGACCTCCGGATCGGGAGTCCATGGCACTAGCCACTAGACCACGTAGGCAGGAGGCGGTGTATAACATACATACATACATACATATAATCACGCCTTTATCCCTAATGGGGTAGGCAGAGCGTAAACGACCTAAACAAAGGTCGTTCCGCCACGTCTGACAAAGTTTTGAAGGTTATTTATGATAGATTTGTATGTATATTGCCCATCGCCTAAAATGCAACATACTAAAACCCTCGGATCCCTTAGCTGGTTTTTACAGCATGCCCGGGAGGAAATGCAGCTGGCACATTCTATGTTTTTCTCTCGCTCCCAGTCCAGCATGGAAGATGTATAACCTTATTTTTATTAAAAAATTAAGCCATAACGATCGATACGATAAGGTGAACTACAAATTATTCAATATTTAAAAAGATAAAAAGAACATTAAACAAGAGCAAACCCATTTCAAGTAAAAATATATATATTTAGAAAAACTAGTTTCGTTAACCAAGCAACCCCTATCAGTTTATGGGAAGCTGACCCTTGCACCCGTCTCTCTGGGACTCTCACTCCGTCTTTGACCCTCATCATGGACCAAGGCTGGGGTCAAGATGAGACCATTCAATCACCTAAAAGACGGGTCACGTTTAATAATGTGTTTTCTAATAAATCTAATTATAATTTATCAATCAAATTGAAGTATCAAGGTCTGAAAGTGTGATGTAATTCTAACGTAATTGTACAAATGAATGTGTTTTTTTTTATGTACTTGATGGCAAACCGGTTTTTCATTACCGTTATCTTTTTATAAAGAAGTTATTAGCGGTAGACAACTATTATACCTACGTATAACTATTTGCATCTCATAAGACTTCTACATACATACATACATATAATCACGCCATTATCCCTAATGGGGTAGGCAGAGCGTACACGACCTAAACAAAGGTCGTTCCGCCACGTCTGACAAAGTTTTGAGGGTTGTTTAAGATAGATTTGTAGGTATATTGCTGTAGTGACAGGTTGTCAGCCTATCGCCTAAAATGCAATATACTAAAACCCTCGGATCCCTTAGCTGGTTTTTACAGCATGCCCGGGAGGAAATGCAGCTGGTACATTCTATGTTTTTCTCTCGCTACCAGTCCAGCATGGAAGTAAGACTAACATAAGACTTCTGACTTCAATAAATAATCCTATGTACATTTTTTGCAACAACGAATATTACAATAATTATTAAATTATAAGTATCTAACATAATGCATAAGCTGTTACTAAAAACCTATGGACTGTATTGTATAAAATTTTTTTTTTTTTAAATAATACAGTGTGAACAGAATTTTGATGAAAACAATACTACATAGCTAGAAAACTATTTAATAGGCACTATTCTATGGTATTTTGGTGTTACATACATACATATAATCACGCCTTTAGATCTTCCTACCCCATTAAGGATAATGGGGTAGGAAGATCGTAAACGACCTAAACAAGGATCGTTCCACCACGTCTGACAAAGTTTTGAGGGTTATTTAAGATAGATTTGTAGGTATATTGCTGTAGTGGCAAGCTGTCAGCCCATCGCCTAAATTACAATATACTGAAACCTCGGATCTCTTAGCTGGTTTTTACAGCAGGGAAATGCAGCTGGCATATTCTATGTTTTTCTTTCGCTCCCAGGCCAGCATGGAAGAATTTTGGTGTTCAGGGTAGTAATTTTTTAAACTCATTCATAACACAAAAGTGTTTCGCATTTCTTGTACGTGTTAAGGTTCCTCTCCCTCTTATCTAATAAAATCACTGCTCCGTATTCAATTAATTAATTATACATACATAAATCACGCCTTTATCCCTTACGGGGTAGGCAAAGCGTTTAACGCCTCGTAAAAGGCGCTTTCGCCACGTCTGACAAAAATTGAGGGCAATTTTAGATTGTAATATGTATTGCTATAGTGACAGGTTGTCAGCCCATCGCCTTAATTACAATACACTGTAACCCTCGAGTCCCTTTTGCTGACTTCAACAGCATGCCCGGGAGGAAGGGCGGCTGGAACATTCTATGTTTTTCTATCTCTCCCAGTCCAGCATGGAAGTATTCAATTCGTATCCGTGAAAATCATATAAAACGGATATGGATGGGTGCACAAGCTGTCTTACATTTATTAGGAAAGCCAATTCGGATACGAACCGAATACATAGCAGTGCAAAAACGCCCTTACTAACTTTGCCTTTTTAATTTTCCAGGTGTAGATCCATAGATGCCTCCAAAAGGAAAACCTGAAGCTGCTACTATTGAAAATAGTAGCTATCACTCGCGCTAATAACTATTATACAGTATTAAGTAGAACCGCATTCAGGTGATGTATTTATAGCTATAATTTTATATTTATTATATATTATGTTCATATTTTATGTTATTTGTATTCCACTGAAATATCTGAAGGACAATTTGGCTAGAAATTTAATGACTTCTTCAGATATTTCTATGGAAAAAATATTTATCTCTGACCAGAAATTACAGTAATGTGGTCGAAAAATGTGATCTTAAAATGAGTTTGGTCAGAGATATGGTTGAAGGTATCAAAACTTCAGTATTTATTTGATTAAGTACACCGTATATTGTATTTTGTTTTAAGATGTTCCTTTGAAATTATTCCAGTAATTTGTTTCATATATTATAAGACTGCATTTTCCAGTGATTGGAATCTTCCAGAATAACTAACGAACATTGCTTTACTAGTGTCCACGGAGACAGAATTTGCTTTAACATTGTCCTCAATACTCGTTTTTTATAGTTTTTTTTATCAGTGTTAAAGTAAAATACTCCTTAAAAAGTACAGTCAACAAACTCTTTTGGATAACAGGGCTTATGTAATTTAGATGATTTAGATTTATAGAGCCCGATGTTGTAGTGGATAGGGCCGCTGCCTCCTGAGCTGGCCGTGGTTCGAATCCCACCACGTACCAATGTGTTTTTCGTTTTCGAATTTCATATGTACGTTTAGTCGGCGCTTTTTCCGTGCTGCGGAAGGCACGTTTAGCCGTTGGTCCCGGATAATATCGTTTAATACCGTAGATATTAGACGTTAAACCATGTCAGAAGCCAGTTCTAAGCATTGGCCGCTTGAAAACTAATCTAGGATTAGATCTGGTTTTGATTTGATTCTCGTTCAATCTCCTAGATTAGGTACTGACCCGTGAGATACGGGTTAAGGCTAGGGAGATGATGATTTAATTATATAATTATATGTACAGTTTAAAAACTTGCACAATGATACGAAATTTCATGAAAAGCATAAACAATTACTCGAGAAAATTTAAGCGGTTTGAAGTGGCCCTGGTACCCTAAAGAGTTGGTTGACTGTACTTACTTAAATGAAGAATCTCTATTTGAATAAGTACGTATCAACGACAGAATTGTCATATAATAAAGTGCCTGTGGTAAAGCGATTCTGTACTCTGTGGTATAACAATAGCTCTCTATAATGCGCTTTAACATTTCCAATTTATCACGAAACGAAATAATTTTAAGGGAGGTTGTGCTTTGCACCACGGGTGTGTTTTATATCAAAAACGTAAAAGATGGACCATTAGTCATTTGAGCTTAGAATCGCTTAAATAAGCTAAACTAAGCGTTTCTAAGGTCAATCATTTAAAGCATTTTAATTAATAAGCTTAGCGTACTTTAGCACTCACGGAATTGACGTATTGTTGATGCTTCCAAGTATTAATTTAAAGATATTTTAATATATTCGCCGATAGAGAATTGACTAAGTCAACGTCAACATTAAAAGGTTTAAAAAAAATAAAAGTACCAATAAAACTGAAACGAACAAATCCTAATAAACAATTCTAAATAACACTCAAATAAAATTTAAAACGTATTGTTTTTTTACTAGTTGCTAGTCATCTTGTCATATTATTATTATTTTTAAGACCTTTACACTTCATAATTTACATGCGGTATTTACGTCGAGCTAAGGTGGTAAAATCCAGTACAATCAATGCCGTATTAACTTAATTTTCATATAGATTAATTTTCTAAAACTTGTTTATAGTCGACTATAGAATTTCCAAGTCAGTTTTAGAATGCAGGTAAACAAAATTGTAAGTCTTTTAATCGAAGAGCTTGGTTCTAAAATAAGTTATATTAGATATGACAACATAATGAAATAGTAGTCTTGGTAATTTAACTATTTGCCAACATGTATAATTTATTTTTGAAATGTGTTTTTGAATAAAAAGACATGAAACTTTGTTTACCTTTGTTCTAGAACTGAATTCGAATTACTATAGTATCATGGGCCTATAAAATATGCCAATTTTACGTATTAACCATATTCAAGCTACGGCAAAAACGTTTTGATACTCAGCTCATACAGAAATGCAACATTAGAAAATAGTATTCACACCGATATTTCATAGATGTAACAAATAACGTACTTACGGTTGACTTACGGAGTCATACGAAAGACCAGGATATGATATTGCTCAGAAACAATGAATCTCAGAAATAATAAAATATACCACTTGGTTAAAATAACTTAACAGTGCTACCTTCACAGTAAAAAACCATTTCTTGAGTTTTAAAGAAATTGTGAATTTGCTAATAAATATGAGCTCCGTCCAAGAGATGTAAATCTAGACCAATTACGACCCTCAAACCCCCCGCAAGATGAGAATCAACTCATATTTCCAAATATAGCATACTGTTAGGTATGTCAAATTCATTTTTGTATGCGGCGGTGGTCGAAATCATATTGATTCACCTAGGTATCAATTATCGCGTCGACTGGCACCTCCCGCGCGCCGATCAGCCTTCTGAAAAAGAAATTATTAAATTTTTCAAATTCGAACCGAGGTTACCTGCTTAAGCCCAATTTTGTATGAAACTAACTTTCTCTTGGCCTAAATATTGATATTTTGACTTCAAACCTCTTCCAAATATGTTTTTTCCTGCTCATCTACGTGTCCGGTGCATTCCCGAGAGGTTGCTACCAAAAAAATAGATTTTCCATACTTTTGTTATTTTTTTCCATAGTAAAAAAACAAATATTGATAGTATACACACATGGCATGGCAGGTACGGTACGTATAGTCTGCCCCTAAAAAATATATCATAGCATATTAAATTACATTTACCTCATCTTTTAATTTAAAGTCATATATCATTCAAAAACAACAAAAAAATAGTTTTCACTAAACAAACGTGTGTTGCAAATATCAAGAAAGTTGGCTAGTCGTTTGCTTTTAGATTTATTAACACATTGGGAAGGCTACGCACGATTTTACGAAATAAAAAATACTTTCAATTATTGTGCTCAGGTATCATATCACGGTTTTTTTAGAACGCCTTTACGCGTATACGGCTAAAATGTAGGAAATTTAATAATAGGACCATTGAATGATTGTCAATTTGATATTGTTTAGATGCAAAGTAGGTAACTGCTATAGGGGTTTTTGTTAGAGTTGAAACGGATATCCGTAAACTATCCGGTATCCGGCCAATATTTACTATCCGGCCGGATACCGGATAGCCAGGCAGTATCCGGCCGGATACCAGATACTTAAAAAAAAAGACAGGAGTTGTAATTTAGGTACTTTATTTAATCAAAACATATTTAAAAGAAGAAGAAAATTAGTACTCTAACTCAAGCAAAGGTAAATTGTGGTGAATAAACACCGAAAAGAAATGATATTATATTTTATAACCGCAAACTGCAAATCGATATCAAATCAATCTAACAAGACAATGAAATAGGTACTTGCGAACCTCACTCATTCGCGAATGTGAGTGGCGCTTGACCGTTCGGGCGGACTCTGTTCTTTTCGTCATTGAGTGAGCTCGCGCGAATGTCGCGCTAAACGTCTATGTCCAGCCGGATGCCGGATATCCGGTATCCGGTATCCGGCCAAACAGCTATCCGTTTCATCTCTAGTTTTTGTACGTTAATGGTGCCGATTCGGTCGGAGACGATTGTTTAGTTGCAAAGTAGGTAGCTGCTATAGGGGTTTTTGTACGTTAATGGTGCCGATTCGGTCGGACACGATTGTTTAGTTGTAAAGTACCTACTTTGCAACTAAACAACAAGCTACCTAGCTGCTATAGGGGTTTCTGTACGTTAATGGTGCCGATTCGGTCGGAGACGATTATTTAGATGCAAAGTAGGTAGCTGCTATAGGGGTTTGTTTACGTTAACGGTGCCGATTCGGTCGGAGACGATTGTTTAGTTGCAAAGTAGTAGCTGCTATAGGGATTTTTGTACGTTAATGGTGCCGATCCGGTCGGAGACGATTGTTTAGTTGCAAAGTAGGTAGCTGCTATAGGGGTTTTGTACGTTAATGGTGGCGATTCGGTCGGAGATAATTGTTTAAATGCAAAGTAGGTAGCTGCTATAGGGGTTTTTGTACGTTAATGGTGCCGATTCGGTCGGAGGCGATTGTTTAGTTGCAAAGTAGGTAGCTGCTATAGGGGTTTTTGTACGTTAATGGTGCCGATTCGGTTGAGGACGCAACAAAACTTATAAAAGTTTAGTCAGGTTACTTTATAAAGTTTGAGTAAAAGAGAGAGAAAATAAACAGCTAATTTAATCCAATCAAAATGACGGATAGTGCTTAAAATTAGACGACACCATCTGGTCTAGCGGTTACGTCACTTTGACAGTACTAAATCAGCTGATGATGTTTTACATACATACATACATACATATAATCACGCCTTTATCCCAAATGGGGTAGGCAGAGCGTGAACTACCTAAACGAAGGTCGATCCGCAACGTCTGACAAAGTTTATGGTATAGTTGATGTTTTATCTGTTTTATATTCTTTTAGAAAGTGAGAAGATTAAACCTTAATTAAAGTTGTGTCTACGACCGAATTGCCACCAATCTCTGTTTAAAATCAAATCGACAATCTGTCAGTGGTCCTACTAGATCTAGCAATGTGTGATGGACCGCGAATGGTTTTATTATATGTTTTATACACTTAAAGTAACATTAGGATGACCATTAGAGTATTGTAGCTAATTGTACTGTTTAATTGATAGAACAACTGTTGGATTGTAAGCCATCTAGTGAGCTTTGATTAAAATAATGTTAAACGACTAATCGTTTAGGTGCTAAATGACTCTTTCCCAAAATGTCTCTTTACCTCAATGTCATTCATACCTAACCTTCATGCTATATTTCATACTAGCTGCCACTTTTGCCACGTTTCCCCTTGGGAATGAGATGTTTTCCCACAGCAATCAGTGATGTTTGTATCAGAGGCCAGTGCTAAGCATTGGCGGCTTAAAAACTCTGACCTAATCCAGGATTGGGTCTGGTTTCCCTTCTGGGTTGCGGAGGTCAGATGGCATGGTACGGATGGTCGCTGTGTAAAAACCAGTACCCTCGTTGAATCACCTAGATTAGGTAGCCGTCCCTGTGAAATACGGGATAAGGCTAGGGAGATGATGAGCAATCAGTGATGTTTGTCGGGTGGTTCGGTTTTAAAATCTGTTATTTTATTTGAGGCCTTGGTCAACAGCAATTCAAAGTTTTATTAGTGCAAACGTTATTATTGTAGATTTCCTTTTAAATACTAATGTAGACTTTAGGTGGATGAACGTAAGATTCCGTCATTTTACGTTTTTTTTATTATTATTCTTCCATGCTGGCCTGAGAGAAAAACATAATAGGCCCGGACATGCTGTAAAAACCAGCTAAGGAATCCGAGGGTTTCAGTATATTATAATTTAGGCGATGGGCTGACAATCTGTCCCTACAGCAATATACCTACAAATGTATCTTAAATAACCCTCAAAACTTTGTCAGATGTGGCGGAATGACCTTTGTTTAGGTCGTTTCCGCTCTGCCTACCCCATTAGGGACAAAGGCGTGATTATATGTACGTATGATTTAGGCATTGAGGGAAAATGGCATTTCGGGAAAAAGACACAATGCACTTAACATAAGGGCAACCGTACGCGGAACATTCGCACACATTAGGGTAAAAAAGGCTAATAAATAATTCTAACAAACGGAACTAACAAGTAGTGAGATTCATTAAGTGCACTTGATGTAAGGTAGTCACTAGGGTAACGAATAACGAACACCAGTATGGTTTCATGTTGAATGTATTGATTTGAATATCTTCCAGTTCAATTTTTTTTCGGTCGCTGTTAAATGAAAGTAACGATAATTTAAAAACGTTACCATTTCAGCAAAGATTACTGATGAGACAAAGTATACAGGGTGTAAGGGACAGCGTCCCGCAAACTGGTAGGGGTTGCTCAGTCGACGACACTAAACAACTTCCACCAGGAGATTCTTTTAGTAAGTGAAAAAAAAAGACTTTTCAATACAAAATGTCCATCTCGATCAGACAATATGTATGAAAAAGCAAAAAAAAACTTAAAGAATTTTCTGGTGGAAGTTGTTCAGTGTAGTTGACTAAGCATCGCCTATCAGTTTAAGAATTTTCTGGTGGAAGTTGTTCAGTGTATTTGACTAAGCATCCCCTATCAGTTTAAGAATTTTCTGGTGGAAATTGTTCAGTGTAGTTGACTAAGAATCCCCTATCAGTTTGTGGGACGCTGTCCCTTACACCCCGTATAAAGGTTGTTCCCATACTCGGGAGAATGCGCAGCCACGTGCATTATTTCAGTTTCATTGTTGGACTATGCGTATTTTCCATACAAACCGAGATACGTCTAAATAACGTTACATCCGGCAGTAGTGTGTGAATCGCGTTATTTTCACTGTCGTTACTTTCTTTTAAAAACGACTCGTAGAGTAACATAGTTTATACTGTAATTTCATCTTTCACGTTCCTAAGACTAATGCTTCTTTAGTTTTACAAGTAGGTTAAATATAAACGAATCGAATCTAATGGACAGGTATACATAACGAACATAGCATAGAAATAAGTACAATAAATTGCTATAACGTACAGTGCTTTAACAATAATATAAAGCTGTTTTGCTGATATTATGTTTCCTATACAAGCTAAAGCAGATTTCAGACTTTAGTCGCTAGTACGCTATCTTTTGCTCTCCAATGGGCGAGAGAGGGACAACAGTAGTTAGCAACTAAAGTTTGTGATCTACATAGGCCTTACATAAACGTTAAGAGGATCTGATTAAATAATTAAAACTAATCTTAAGAAGCATTCAATTGTTAACACCACGAGGTTCCACTAAACAATAGTAATTGCTCTATCATCTGATATTTATCTCCATAACAATAATTATGATGTAAATTGTAACAAATAATTGCTTAGTGCTCACTTCTCAGCATTTGCATTTTAAATTGTGAGTTTCAGAATTAATTCATAAAATGTATTTTCTTTTCGAGTTTAATTTTCATCACTTGACTCGGGACAATTCAACGCGAAATTAAATTTCCAGAAAAAAAAGATACGGTAATTTAGTTAAAAGCATATTCTGCTTCTCTCGACTGACAATGAGTACTAAGCATTATTAACTGGACCTACACAACACATGCTTGCATTACTTCTTTATAAGGACAAGGACCTAATTAAAATAAGATAATAAATACATGGATATAGGGATTAATTTAAACATTTTCTCTTTAAAATAAATTGTAAAAGTTCGATACGCAGAACTTTGCTGAAATAAGGGGCGTGGCTTGCCCGTTTAAGGTGGATGGCTTGCCCGTCTAAGGGGGCGTGGCTTGAACATCGAGTTAATACAACGAAATTTTGATTTCAATTTCTTAATTGCGCTTTCGGAAGAGTTATGCGTGTCGACCTCTATCTATAGTAAGTACATACAATAATGTAAGGTTGAGCGAGAGTGAGATAACCATATGTTAATGCTTTAGCAGTAAAGAACAGATATCTCGACTATAGTTCCCGGCATTTAACTTGGCATAGAACGGCGCCTAAACCTGTGAATTATAATAGAGCAGACTTTCTCCATTTACCTCGAGAAGTCTGTCGGTAACTATAGATAATATAATACTCGCCGGGTAGCGGTTTTGTTTGGCATATTGACTGAGAGGGCTTTGATAAATATACTAGTGATATTGAAATTATTATCTAAGTAAATAAACAATTTTACATAAGTACAACCGTACATAAAATCACGCCTTCATCCCAATGCAATTTTAAGCCAAACAAAACTGCTTCCTGCCTTACTCGCTTGAATAAAATATACTATACATCTAAAGAAAATACACCAATAAAATAATGGGACCGAGTATTGCCATACTAAATAAAAATACAAATATATTTTTTAGTATAGCAATTGTCGATCCTATTGTTTCATTGGTTCATGATCAAAAGTCAATAATTCCATCAATTACTAATTAAGAACCATGCTTCCTGATAGATTTGACAATATGATATATTCAGTTATGCCTTAAAGAAATACTGGTAGTGATATAGGTAAGGTATTATTGAATTGCATGTTAGTGATATACATACATTATTATACATTATTTATTTATTATACACGGTGGTTGTTTGTTACTTCGCAGGTTTGAATAAGAGAGTCCAAATATCGAAGTCAATTGTTGTCAATTATGTATTAAAGTGAACTGATATTTTTTTGTGTGACATCTTCTGTAACGATCGACAAAAAAATAATTAGAGCAACACAAACTAACTGCATACGGGATTAGTAAAGGGAACATAGCCTATACAGATTAATCTTTAGTAAAAGTATTTAATGAATATTTTAGGCTTTGCCTAACACATGTGTATGTACATGTATATTCCTAATGGCGTAGGTACGAACTAAACCACGGCACGGTACGGCCAAAGTGTGGAACTCCCTGCCTGCGGATCTATTTCCGGAACGTTATAACCTGGGCCTTTTCAAGGCGAGAGTGAACAGGCATTTTCTAGGCAATCATGCTCCATCATAGTCTACATCATCACTTATCATCACGTGAGATGGCGGACAAATGATTGCCTATCAAATATAAAAAAAAAAAAAAACTAAGGTTCTGCCACGTCCGACAAGTTTTGAGTGCTGTAGTGACAGTTTGTCAACCCTTAGCCTGAATTACATTGCACTGAAACCCTCTAAAATAATACCATGTATTATTGCTATTTGCCTTATTTCAACTTCGTCAAGAAATAAATAAACACCCTGTATATAATATAAAATTTTCTGGTGACTGGCTGGACCCAGTGTAGATTTTTTATCATATCATTAGCATATCATAAGGTATACACTCGTAATATTATATTATAATAAGTGAATATTCACGATAATACGTTTGCTTTGAGCTTGTATTATTGAAATGTGCTATATGCATGCTTGATTTTATATACGAATGTAATTCAAATATTTTATGGGAATATTATAAGCGTAACCGAACATGAAGATTAATACCGATAACAAGACTTTCAAATCTCGTTCACTTAATCAGTGGAATTACCAAGTCAAAAACGTTATAAAAGATTATATATACATCTGCGACCTTTTTAGACACAGTTTTTTAAACTCGAGTGTGATTTATTTGTAATGACTCTGTTCACGTGTTAATTTGTCTGGTTAGCTCATGAACCCGAACAAAAATTGTCCTAGTCAAGACTAAGGCTGTTCTCACACTGAAGCTCTGCCGGAGCTCGCAGATAATTGGGCTTAATTCTAGATTCAACCGGCTAAACCTAAAATTAAAGCTATCTATCACTTTCAGACTAAGAACATTGGAAAAGGACAGGAGATCTATTCTCTGCGGTTTTTTATTTATAATCAGTGGTTTTATGCGTTATCTGTCATTTTTACCCGCAATCATATGATATGGCGGATAAAAAAGACAGAAATACTGGGGAAACGTGCAAATGCGTGTCAAAATCTAGCGGACAAAGTGTAAAACATAGAGTATAAACCGTCTGTCCTTTTTCAAAGTGACATATAGATTTTCATTTTAGTTTTAGCCGGTGGTATCTAGAATCGAGCATTGTCTATGATTTCATAGTCCAACATTATGCGATGGGAGCATATACAATCACGCTCACTCTAAGAAATACTGCTCGCAGTGTGAAAGCCGAAATGCAGCCATGATATTTTCATAAAGTATTTAGAATACATATAGATCTGATATTTTATTTTACTGTTGTGTGTGACGAGTTTTTGGACCACATAGTGGAAAAGTTTGATGTAATAAGTTTTCTAAGAAATTATTTTTGTAGAGTTTTGTTTTTTTGGGTGTAAGTAGAAAGTCGCTTATTCTCATATTTATACACAAAATTTGTGTCGTTGTAATATTTAGATTTACATGTAATCGGGTCATTATTTTGATGTTAAATGTATTTTTACTTAGTTATATTTTATTTATTTGTTTTTGTAGGTAGATTATACAATAAATGAGCCTATTGAGATAATTATATTACAGTGTGGCGTGCTATGCGAATGTCTTTAATTCTTACCTTCGGTACTTAGCTAGTTAAACAAAGGTTGTAAAAAAAAAACATTTGAGTTGCTAAGAAGGAGATAAAACTTAAATACCCAGGTACTGGAAATGTAAACTTAATGATTTACTATTTCTCTGTAAACCCGTGACTCCTGCTCTGAGAGAGGCAGAGAGGGAAAGGGAACCGTTTGTGAAGCCCTTTCCCTCTCTGCCTCGAGTGGGTATGTTTTGATGCGCTGGAGTCACGACTTAAGTCAAGCATCGTGTAAGAACAAACAGTTTTAATTACAATCTTAACGACCTAAAATGTGTTGGTATATTTTAAACAATATTAGCACGCCTATTTAAGTTACATATTTTATTTTACTGTATTTTTAATTTAATGAATTCAGACGATTGTTTAAGAGTCAACAGGGATAGGGTGTTAATGTTCTTGAATTCTGGCTAAATATCGCAATCTAAACTAGATTCTCGTTTCTCCATTATTCTGTCAGGTAAAATGGACCAGTTACTCTTTAATCTCTTTCCCGTATGGTCAAATTCTCGGAAGGTAAAATCAAGATGTTACTTTCTACTCATGGCAGGCATGCTAACTGTACGTAATATACTTAATAAACGTACAAGTACGTTTTAACTTGAAATTACAGCGAAAGGGTGAAAGTACCTAATTTTAAACTGTATTTTTTGTCACTATGAGAGTTCGATAGTGGCACATTGAACACTGTGGCTGGCGTGCCCCAACACTTGCACGCCAGCGGAATTAATGGTCGGCAGTCAATCCGCCATACAAGTGGCTGAATTCTAGGCCGCTACGATGTAATTTCTCGTGTTCCATAGTCACGCTAAGAAAAAGAAGTTTAGCGTTTTATATTGTCGTTTAGAAAGTATCCAATAACATTACACTGCGGAATTGTAACGCGTAATTCTAGTGCATTATAGGAATTGTAAGCAATAATTATTATAATATGTATCGGCCCATAACAAGCGGTAGAGTGTAAGGGTAGCCTTATTAGAATAAGAGTTTACGAATGTTTTATTACTAAACGATGAACAAGTGTTATTCATATTAATAAAGCATGTAGCCTACTCACTAGTATGTTTAATGTAGAATTGTATAAGGTTTTAGACCTCGACGTTTTGATCCTATACGAGGGTTTGACATCCCGACGATTCGATCCTATACAAGGGATTTCACCTCGACGATTCAATCCACGTTTAGTGTGTTTTCCGACACCTCTCGATCCTAGCGCTCCTGTAGAAGACCCTTATAGGATCGAAATGTTGATATCAAATCCCCTTGCATAGGATCGAAACGTCGAAGTTAAAACCCTCGTATAGGATCGAACGTCGAAGTTAAAACCGTCGCATAGGATCGAACGCCGAAGTTAAAACCCTCGTATAGAATGGAAACGTCGGGATCAAAATCTCCGTAAAACCACAGAGTAACTAATAATACTAACGTACAAGTAAAACGTGCAATTGAGTAGTCTTGTGATTTATTAATTTTACGGATGGGAGGAAAATGTTGAAGTTTTTATTCAGTAGATTATAGCACGGCCAGCGTTATTATTGCAAACATTGTACATATTATCTTTTTTATTTGAAGTTAATAAAGTTACAATAAATGAAGGTAAATGTTTTTATATTTTATCCACGAATTGACATCTTAATAAACCTTAACTGGTTAGAGCTACACAATAATAATGCAAAACATAACTGTTCAATATAAACAACTTTATTTAGGTACCATTATCTGTTTTAACTAATCAATTTAATACTTTGAATTTAAAAAATATTTTATAAGAAAACACATACAGAACTTGGCACTTAGATTGTTAATTACTACACAAACGTGTCAAACCAAACATAACACATCCTTAAACGATAAACAGTTACTTAAATAAATAAGTCTTGAATAACTAAAAGATAACCCTGTATGTACCGGGTGTAACGGACAGCGTCCCGCAAAATGATAGGGGTTGCTAAAAAAAATTACTGGTCGAGGTGGACATTTTGTATGGAAAATCCAATATTTTGTTTTATCCGAAATAACTTCCTGATGGAAATTGTTCAGTGTCATTGACTGAGCAACCCCTATCAGTTTGCGGGACGCTGTCCCTTACGACCCGTATATTGTCTCTTCATCACTCAATGGCGGCATTTCTGTACGCACTAATTCTTAGCTATCGATATCATTTTCTTAACATTGACATAAGAGCAGGATAGCAAATGAACACATGACTTTGACATTCCTAATTTGACGTAAGACGCTTCAAATAAGAAATGCGCATAGAGCATGGTTCCTTATTTTACGTGAAATAAGCAGTCTTATGTCAGATTAGGAATGTCAAAGTCATGTGTTTATTTGCTATCCTGTTTTTATGTTAAAGTCAAGAAAGTGACAGCGCTAGCTAGCTAAGAATTAGGATTATGTCGCGAAAATCGACGCCAGTATATGTTAACAAACACAATGACTATAAGGAGACACACAGCAAAGGTCATTGCGGACAGATTAAACATGTGCTTCATGATCCAGGAGTGGTCTGGTGCTGCGCACGAGTTGATAAATACATACATACATATAATCACGCCTTTATCCCTAATGGGGTAGGCAGAGCGTAAACGACCCAAACAAAGGTCGTTCCGCCACGTCTGACAAAATTTTGAGGGTTATTTAAGATAGATTTGTAAGTATATTGCTGTAGTGACAGGTTGTCAGCCCATCGCCTAAATTACAATATACTGAAACCCTCGGATCCCTTAGCTGGTTTTTACAGCATACCCGGGAGGAAATGCAACTGGCACATTCTATGTATTTCTCGCTCCCAGGCCAGCATGGAAGAAATTTATAAATAACCCAATCCAAGCAAAGAATTTGAGTGCAATTCGATAAGGACACGACTTAATTAAATATCAATTAAAGATACCCCGTTCCACGCAGACCTGAGAGAGAGAGAAAAACATTGAATATGCCAACTGCATTTCCTCCCGGGCATGCTGTAAAAACCAACTAAGGGATTCGAGGGTTTCAGTATATTGTAATTGAGGCGGTGGGCTGGCAACCTGTCACTACAGCAATATACCTACAAATCGATCTTAAATTACCCTCAAAACTTTGTCAGACGTGGTTGAACGACATTTGTTTGGGTTGTTTACGCTCTGCCTACCCCATTAGGGATGAAGGCGTGATTATATGTATGTATACCCCGTCCCTTTCTGTTCTCTAATGAAAGAAAAATACAGGTAGGTAGATATCAACACCACTGCTTCACTCGCTGGGTGAAGTCGCAATATGGACTTATATTAGTCGAGTCGTTTTGCAACGCCGAATTGCCCTCAGTATATCTTAACAAACACAGTGAATGTGACGACTATAAGGAGACACACAGCAAAGGTCATTGCGGACAGATTGAACATGTCCTTCATGATCCAGGAGTGGTCTGGTGCTGAGTTGCGCGCGAGTCGATCTATCATCATCATCCTGTCGATATCTAGAACAATTTTTCCAGGTATGAACGCTCTTGACATCATCATCATCATCCTAGCCTTATCCCGTATTTCTCGGGGTCGGCTACCTAATGTAGGTGATTGAACGAGGGTACTGGTTTTTACACAGAGCGACTGCCATCTGACCTCCGCAACCCAGAAGGGAAACCAGATCCAATCCTAGATTAGGTCATAGTTTTCAAGCCGCCAAAGCTTAGCACTGGCCTCTGATATGGCTTAACGACTAATATCTACGGTATTAAACGATATTAACCGGGACCAACGGCTTAACGTGCCTTCCGAAGCACGGAAAAAGCACCGAATAAACGTACATATGAAATTCGAAAATCGAAAAACACAATGGTACGTGGTGGGGTTCGAACCACGACCTCCCGCTCAGGAGGCAGCGGCCCTATCCACTACACCATCGGGCTCCACCATCGGGTATGAACGCTCTTGACAACACCAGATTTTTCATTACGTCTGCTGTCTAAAAGGTTATTAGAACCTGTGACTAATATATAATCTGTGTATCGACCATTATCAAAGACACTGGTACAGACGGCTTAGCGTGCCTTTCAAAGCAACGAACACTTTTTCTTGACAGACAATCATGTGATTAGGCCTTCAATGCCCCGACGCAAGGCCCAATTGTCCCGACTATAAGTACTTACCTACGGAACTTTATTATTATATTAGCCTAAAGTCTCCCACTCACTGAAAATATTTCAAAAAGTATATTTATATCTTACCTTTCGTGGTATCAATGGCACCACAGATAGAAATATTAATTAATATTAGCGAAAAATGGAGATAGAGCCACTTTGAGAGCATCGTGCATTCATAATATTTCTAGTTACTACAATATTATTTGATAACTGTTTGAAAAAAATATATATTTGTATAATACATGAAAGCTATCACTGCCACTGAGCTTTTGAATCTGATCATTGATTCTGTTTTATGGATAAAATGAAATCTACTGATAAAGAAATGATAACTATCATTTCATATCGTACTACTACGTTAGGTGGTTCGAATCCACGGAGTACGTTCTAATTTAACCCATATATGCCCAGCGGGTCGAAAACGACCCAAAATAGGTGGGTATATGTTATGATTCACTTTGTGAGAATCGTTGTAAAATAAACAAAACTACCCTCGTTTTTTCATTTATGAGACTCATTACTTTGTACTGGAATGCACATTAGTGACCTGTCAACTTGATAAGACGCTTGTATTCACTTAACAAAAATCAGTTATTTGTTTTTGTGGTAAAAGTGTGACACGCGCGCACAAAAATGTGAGTAACTTGTTTTTATTCATTTATATTATAGTTTTGTTTACAAAATATGTAAAATGAATCCCTTCTTTTATGATATAATTATTTTTATTGGCAATCAATTTAGATTTTATAAATAAAATACGTACCTACATTTCATTGGGTCGATAACGACCCCGTGGGCATAAACACTGACTTAGGCTTATTTCTGTCGGTTTTAGGTCTCGACGTATTCTAAGGACTCATGAAATCGCTGAAGCTCTTGAGTTACTCATTGATGAAGATGTCAATGATATTGATGTTTATGTGGACCCACCAGGTGATGGTGCCTTATCCGACGGCGATTCAGGTGATGAAGACTGCAACGATATCGATCGTTTGAATAGACATCAGCTACTAGCTCCAGCGGAGATTATATTTCATCAACGTGATGATGATGAATTAAATGGTACTATAAATGACCAGTCTATTGACGATATAAATGTATTGATACCATCATCATCAACTTCAACAGCTGTTGCAAAAAGATCGCGGAGAGCAGTACAGCCGACCAATAGTATCGCATCAACTTCTCGTGGGGCTCTTTCATCAAACAACATCAATCACCGTATAACACCATCTTCTCGCGGGGGGGCTTCTTTGTCAAACCGAGGTTCCAGAGGTGCCATAATGGGCGCAGCAGTATCTTCTACTAGCCGGAAATCCACAGCAAGGCAACGTAACTGGATAAAACAAGATTTGCCACAAAATTCTGAACAATGGGTACCACCCCCTCCACGAGCTGTTACCACATTATCGAAAGACAGCTCTCCGATTGAGTTTTTTGAATTATTTTTCAATGAGGAAGTTATAAGATATATTGTTAGACATTCCGTATTATATGCTGTCAGCAAAGATCATAATACTAACTTCTCTCTCTCGGGAGACGAAATATACTGCTTCATTGGTATTTTAATCCTTAGTGGATACGCGCCTCTTCCTCGACGACGAATGTATTGGGAGTTCAACGAAGACACTCACAATGTGCTTGTATCCAAGTCGATGAGAAGAAATCGATTCGAAGAAATATTTAGATATTTTCATCTGGCTGACAACGATAACTTACGTTCAGGTGATAAAATGGCAAAAGTACGTCCTCTATTTGAAATGCTCAACGAAAATTTTTTGATGTATGCTCCTATTGAGAAGAATATTAGTGTTGACGAATCAATGATACCTTATTATGGGCGACATGGATGTAAGCAACATATTCACGGAAAACCAATACGTTTTGGGTTCAAAGCCTGGGTTGCAGCAACTCGTTTAGGATATTGTTTACAAGCGGATCTATACGAAGGACGTACAGAAGCTCGTGAAACTGGACTTGGTGAACATGTGGTAACTAAATTGACAGAAAAAATAAGAAAAGTGTATCCAGATCCACCCTTTTCTGTCTTCTGCGACAATTTTTTTACATCACCTACACTTCTGAGTGTTTTGAAAGAGAAGGATGTCAAGATTACAGGAACTGTTTGACAAAACAGGGTAGACAAGTGTCCCTTGATTGATGTCAAAGCTTGCAAAAAACAACCTCGAGGCAGCTACGATTTCATGCTGGACACCAATGATAATATTTCTGCTGTGCGTTGGAATGACAACAGCGTAGTAACTCTGTTGTCAAATGAGTTTGGAGTCCACCCAGTTCAAAAAGCGCAAAGATATTCTGTTGCTGAACATAAAAAGATTGATATTGACCAACCCAATGTAGTTCATCAATACAACAGGTTCATGGGCGGTGTCGACAGATTAGACGCTAATGTTGGCGTTTACCGCATTTCTATCAGAGGAAAGAAATGGTATGTACCCATATGGATGTGGCTGATTGATGTAGCTGTCAATAACTGTACTTTATTAGCCAGGTCTTGGGGAGCAAATGTCGACACATTAGAATTCCGACGATCTATTGCAAGAACCTTACTGCAAAAGTATGGATCTGCCAAAATACATCCTGGACCTGAAGCTCAGAAAATGGTATACAATATACCACATACCATTAGAACACACAGCGCTCAGCACATGATCATCACTGGTCAAACGAGAAAAAGATGTGCATTGTGTAAAAATAAGACAGTAAAAATGTGTCGTAAATGTGGTGTCAGCCTTCATGACAAATGTTTTATTGCCTTTCATGCCTAATTTGGGGTTAAATTCATTACACTAACGGTTTATTGCTCAATTTTGTTTTATTTCTAAACTTTGAATTTTAGGGACCTTATTTGCCCATGGGGTCGTTTTCGACCCACTGAAAAAAAAAACGATTTTCATCAATATTTCTGAAAAATAAAAACTACATTGTTAATTATGGTCATTTAGTAGCAACATATCAAAAATTTGTAAGAATCGGAGACCTAAAAAGTTCTGGGCATATATGGGTTAACTCGGTTCTACCCATACCTACTATTCTTTAGGTACTAACTAGGACTGAAGTTTTATCAAAATTATTCTTAGCCATTTTATAAAAAGAATAATTCTTCAAAGCTGTATTCGCCCGGAATCAATAGATCATCCACAGTCAAGTCTAATGCCGTAATAGTGGGTTGTGTCCTGAATCTGGTCATATTATGCAACATGTGTCCTTGGTGCTGGTGCAAATGACTGGAAGTATCCACGTATCTCTGCAGGACAGGTGATAAGTCCGTCTCCACCCAGATAATGTCTGAAAAAAAAAAAACTGAAGTTTGACTTAATTTTACTAAACGTGGTTGGCCTACCGGGTAGGCTATACCTACCTACCCCAAAAATCTGACTTTAAGTTTGTATGCAAAGCTTGAAGTTCACGCAATTTCTTGAGGATAGAAATCTTCTTCTTCTGTCGAGTTGGCGGCAAGTGAAACCCCATCTCAAATTTCTCTAGCCCAGTAGTCGGCAACTCTCACCGCATCTTCGCTGGACTGGGAGCGAGAGAAAAACATAGTATGTGCCAACTGCATATCCTCCCAGGCATGCTGTAAAAACCAGCTAAGGGATCTGAGGGTTTCAGTATATTGCAATTTAGGCGATGGGCTGACAACCTGTCACTACAGCAATATACGTACAAATCAATCTAGAATAACCCTCAAAACTTTGTCAGACGTGGCGGAACGACCTTTGTTAAGGTCGTTTACGCTCTGCCTACCCAATTAGGGATGAAGGCGTGATTATATGTATCTTCGGTGGCTTGCAATTATTGCTCTCTCGTGCAGGTGGTAGGGAACATAGAGCAGGATATTGGGTGGGCCATGGTTTGTGTGTCAACTCCGCATTTGATCGTATCTGATACTATCTATGGTCCTCTATCAACAACGATTACTTAGTTACAATATTAAATAAAATAATTAATAACTTACTAAGTGACCAAAGAATTAGCATGATGGTTAATATCACGCAAAATATCACTCCAGTTATATTCAAAGCCATCATTATGTAGGTCCGTTTATTAAATCTCCCTTCTCTAAAATAAGTTACTATGTTAAAAAATTCGTCAAGAAAAAAAAATGTTCCGTCTAGGTGGGCAAGAGAATGGTAGGTAAACCCTAGGCAGGTACCCCTGCTTGAGTACCTAATAGGGAGGTAAATGTAGGTAGGTATATAGTATATATATAGTACTTATGGGTTTATTTTTATATTATTTATTTGGTTCCCTTTTATATTAAATACGTATTCAAAATTCTCCTAAGCGAGTGGACTCTCGAGTCGAATGACCCGATGAACCCTGGTGTCAGAGTTTCCAAACTAACTGATAAAATGGGTTACTCAAACATAAGCTCAGCTTTTTGATACTGAGTAAGTACCTCTTAGAACTTATGAATTAGTTATTAAATATATATTATATTATTATATGGATATTATTTAAAATATATAATATAATAGTATTTTAGACAACCATGGAAATTACGAGATATGGGTTCTATTTTGATCCAGGACCATTAAGCTTCTCATAAGTTTAGTAAACGTATACTTGTAAACCTTGTATGCATAAAATACTTGCGTAAATTGTGCAAAACTGTGATTAAAGAAACTTACTCTGTCACTATAATTTGTTCCATATTATTGTTGTATAATAAACGGCTTTTATCTTAATATTATTTATTTGTTGTAGATCTTATCGCAGAAATAACTTATTTGTTTTCTACGTTGTCGTTTCTGTCCACAGATGAATAAAATTTGTTTAATTCAACTTTTATTTATATGGCAATCGTCCACCTCATTGTACAGCCATTACTGCCAATGTCAAAGTGACAAGAGCACAGTTACATTTTTTTTTATTAGTACCTATATTATGAAAAAAAAAAATGTAACTGTGCTCTAAGATTGACCGGTTTCTTAACTTGTCCAAACGATATTAAAAATGTACATACATACATATAATCACTCCCTTATCCCTAATGGGGTAGACAGAGTGTAAACGTCCTAAACAAAGGTCGTTCTGCCACGTCTGACAAACTTTTGAGGGTTATTTAAGATAGATTTGTAGGTAGGTATACTGCTGTAGTGACACGTTGTCAGCCTATCGCCTAAATTACAATATGTATACTGAAACGGAGGAAATGCAGCTGGCACATTCTATCTTTTTCTCACGCTCCCAGTCCAGCATGCAATAAAATTTGTTATTACTTTTATAGTAACTAAGTCCATGGGTAAATAATGTCATAAATAATGTCCACCGAATATGTAGAATGGAGATTCCATAGCGTGTTTGTGTCATTTTCGTTTTGATTGCTCTATCATTAAAAATGTCATTGCAGCACAGAAATATTTTGTTCTATTGAGATCATTCAGATATTATTATGATACTTTGTCGATTCGAGGTTCAGGTTTTTTATAAAAAATATTTTTAATTACTCCTTTATTCCTTTTTTTTTCTATAAACATGGATACAAGAACATCTCATTTCTAATGATAAGATGACGCATAAAATGCGCGGAAGAAACTGCGGGGCTAAATACTAGAAAACGATAGTAAAGTTAAAGTAAATATGAATTAATTAATCTAACAGAACTCATTAGGATACAATGTAACGACCTAATGACTAATATAGAACATAAAGTAGCATGTTATCTGCTAAATTAATTAACATTACATGCAAACAATGAAACAATGAGATGAAAGCTCAACTAAGCACTATATTTAGAACTTTAATATGCCGTATTTATATGAACCTGATAACGCCTTATCTATCTCTGTTGGACAGACATGTTATAGGGTTGACACTGTCAGACACGTTGTAGGGGTGACAGTGGCCTTACTACAGTGCGTGAGATTTGGCGTGAGCAAATAAACTGTCAAACCTGGTATTTTCAAATCAGTTTTAGAATAAAGGTAAACAATGTTTCATGTCTAATTATTCAAATACACATTTGAAAAATAAATGATACGTGTTGGCAATTAGTACATACATACATACATATAATCACGCCTTTATCCCTAATGGGGTAGGCAGAGCGTAAACAACCTAAACAAAGGTCGTTCCGCCACATCTGACAAAGTTTTGAGGGTTATTTAAGATACATTTGTAGGTATATTGCTGTAGTGACAGGTTGTCAGCCCATCGCCTAAATTACAATATACTGAAACCCTCGGATCCCTTAGCTGATTTTTACAGCATGCCCGGGACGAAAAGCAGCTGGCACATTCTATCTTTTTCTCTCGCTCCCAGGCCAGCATGGAAGTTCTTGGCAATTAGTTAAATTACTAAAACTACTATTTCATAATTTTGTCATATCTAATAGCTAATACATATTTTAGAAACAAGATCTTCGATTAAAAGACATGAAACTTTGTTTACCTTTATATTATTATTTGCAAGTTTAGAATAATCTAAAACTGAGTTGGAAATAATAATATTGGTATTAAATTAACCTACTTACCTACCTACACCTATAGTGTAAAATGAATAAACCTTATCTGGAGAGGACGTGTTTAAAATGTTGATACCAAATATTACTCAAAAGGATCACTTTCGTTTTGGTGGGAGGCAGTTCAACTGTGATAAAAATAACTCCTAAAGCTTCTTGGTTACCTATACATATAAAACGATCTCAAGAGTCCATTACGAGAACAACTTGCTTCTAACTGACAAAATATTAAGTATATTAAAAATTTATAAAAACTGTGAAAACACTTTCACAGGTAAAAGTTAGTAAAGTTTCATATTTCTCATAATAGTTACCCTCGCAATGGTAAGAACCTGAGAACTTACAAGTTCCAAATAAGTACTTATGTTAGTCATTTCATTACCATTACATTAACTAGTTCTTATAAGTGTAGCCAGTGGCAGCCCTAGTAAAGACGGTCAGATGCGCTATAATTAGGCGCATTTTGTTACGCGGTAGCACAGTTGAAGCGCGGGTGTGGCAGCGCGCACGTCCACAGACGTCCATACATCGTCGAACGCGCACACGCGACGCACGCGCAGTCTTTGTTTACTATTTAAGTATTGTTTACACACAATCCTGACCTTCAGTTTGGGCAGTTTAGAAGGTTCAACAGCACTGCACTCCACGGAACTAAGGTAAGGTGGTTTTATTTATAAACTGAACTGATATTTTTATAATGTTCTAGTTTGTTTGTGGTCAAGCGTGTTGTGCTAAATACCGGTTTCTGTTGCTGCAAATCCTATTTGCATTTCGTCCAGCCTGTGTACATGTATTCTTTATATAACATTGTGTTGTTAATATAATAAACACTCCTATTTTGTACTTTTATTGTACGCTTTGAGATGTGTTTACAGCTAGAAGTTTTAGCTGACACTGATATACGACTAATTTATAACTTAAAGCTTGCACTGTGCACAAAATTGACTATTGTGCTGGTTGGGACTTACCAACTAGTTATGTCTCTAAGGCTCGTATTTATGAAGCGATATCAAACTTGAGAGCAATATTAAGTAGAGTGACAGCGAATTTGAGTTTGTATCAGAATTTTCATTTCAGTACGAACTGGCCTGTCAAATCCATACTTAATTATGGTCTCAAGTTTGAATTCGCTTCATAAATACGAGGCTTAGTAGATTATGTTTTCAGAGGCTTGCATTATCATAATTCATATTAGTATTACATAAAATTATTTCGCGTCAGAAACAAAATACCTCCTTAGGTATTTCCAAATTGGAAGGTCTTTAGATTATGTGACGCGGAGTTAGGATTCCTAGATTATCTCTAAAATTAATAATTTCTCAATTTGAAATTTAAAAGGGAGGTTTCCTAAACCTGGACCTATTACCAAAAAATCTAGGAGCCCTAACAACGCGACACATAATGAGCCGATGCCGAGATAGATGAGCCCTCTGGTTTATACTACAAGAGACAATTGTTTTTTAATTATTCTTGTAATTATTTTACTAAGTACTACTATTCTTGGATATACCCTGGTGTAATTTGATATTAATAATTTACGGATTCTTTGCCCTGACCTTTAATAAGTAGGTACCTAAAACAGCTGATTAGAAATGAGTTTGAAAACAATCCAAGCTTGCTACGGTCAAATAAACATAAATAATAAAAACAAATAATTCGTACTAATATTTAAATGGGAGGCCTTTGCCCAGCAGTGGGATGATGTGGGCTAAATAAGATAAGTTAATATTTAAATTATTTGTATTTAGACTTGTGTTTGCGCTTTTTCGTGGTTCGGAAGGCATACCTACTACCTACCTACTACTATGAAATTCGAAAACCGAAAAACACATTGGTACGTGGTGGGGTTCGAACCACGACCTCCCGCTCAGGAGGCAGCGGCCCTATCCACTACACCAACGGGCTCTTTCTCATCATAGAAATACATTATCCTACTTAATTGTTTTAAGGTAGGTACCTAAATGCATTAGATTGATAAATCAAACCTAAACGAAATCATACGCCTTTATCCCTAATGGGTAGGCCCAGCGTAAACGACCTAAACAAAGGTCGTTCTGCCACGTCTGACAATGTTTTGAGGGTTATTTAAGAATAATTTGTATGTATATTGTTATAGTGATAGGTTGCTGGTTTTTACAGCATGCCCAGGAGGAAATGCAGCTGGCTCATTCTATGTTTTTCTTTCGCTCCCATTCTAGCATGGAAATAAATCGATCGATAGAGCGTGTCACATAATAATAAAAATACAGCTTGTGCACTGAACCGGTTCTAATAAAGACATTCTATTTGATAAAGGAACCTTGCTTTTTTGCTCTATTCTACCTATTATGTAACTGCCTCCGTGGTCTAGTGGTCAGAGCCATGGGATTACGATCCGGAGGTCCTGGGTTCGATTCCCAGAGGGGAACACGAAGTTGATATTTGTATTTTTTTATCACTTTGTGAGATTTTCCCAAATTTGGTTAGGACATTGCATGCACAATCTCCTGATTGTCCGAAAAAGAAAAAACGATTCCGTGCGTCGGAGGGCACGTTAAGCCATCGGTCTGATAGTAGTCGATACTCAAAACCATGTCAGAGGCCTACTAGCTGTGCTACTAGGCGGTTTGAAAACTCTGACACCAGGGTTCATCGGGTTGTTGTTCGACTCGAGAATCCACTCGCTAAGAAAATGTAATGCTTTGCAACTAAGATCCATAGATTTAGACTAGACTTTAATGTAGATGATTATATGATTACATAGTATAAAACAAAGCCGCTTTCTCTGTCCCTATATCCCTATGTATACTTAGATCTTTAAAACTACGCAACGGTTTTTGAAGCGGTTTCTTTTAATGGATAGAGTGATTCAATAGTAAGGTTTATATGCATAATACATGCATAATATAGTATAGAAACACTGATTATTTCCGTGCGAAGCCGGCGCGGGTCGCTAGTAAGTAAATAAAACACTATGATTACACGAATAAAGTTTTGGTACCAAAATTACAACTTCATAAAACTAGATGCCGAAATGGCGATTTTATTGTTTTAAACCATTTTACCTAGACTAAATTTTGTAAACCTACTATTTATATTTAGTATGGAATTGCATATATTATTCTTATGCATTTACATATATACATTTAGTCACGCCTTTATCCATAATAGGGTAACGGCTTATGTTTTTACGTCATTCTTCTTCTTCTGTCGAGTGGGTATCGAGTCTGTCGACCCGATGAACCCTAGTGTCAGAGTTTTGAAACCGCCTAGTAGCACAACTATCAGGCCTCTGACATGGTTTGAGTAACGACCACTATCAAAGACAGCGACCGGGACCGACGGCTTAACGTGCCCTCCGAAGCACGAAATCTTTTTCTTTTTCGGACAATCAGGTGATTCAGCCTGCAATGTCCTAACCAAACAGGGGAAAAATTTACAAAGTGATAAATTCTCAAATATCAACTTTGTGTTTTCCCCCCTGGGAATCGAACCCAGGACCTCCGGATCAGGAGTCCATGGCCCTAGCCACTAGACCACGGAGGCAGTTGTTTTTACGTCATTATTTACGTATACACCTGATCCAATACTTTCTATAAACTTACTATAAGGTTAGTGAACTTGATATTTATTTAAAAATATCTACTGTAAAATGAAACGTGTCTTGAATCGAAATGTTCGTATGTAGAGTTAGCAAAAGTAAACTATCCAGTCTATAAGAAACTCACATTCTTACAGACGTTTAAGATTATGCCTTTATCCTTTACTTTGTAAACAAAATGCAACGAAACGTAACATAAACTAATTAATTGCGCTCATCGCCTGAATTTTAATTCATGTTATTATATATTAATAGATTTTGGAAGAAAAACCGCTGATTTATTCTCTGTTAGGTACACACACTTTTAGATATCTCTCCCAGTGTAGCATAGACATATTTTTAATATAGAAAAAAGATTCTTTCTTCCATGCTGGACTGGGAGTGGTGGAAAAACATAGAATGTGCCAGCTGCATCTCCTCTCAGTCATGCTGTAAAAGCCATCTAAGGGATTCGAGGGTTATAGTGTATTGCAATTCTAGGCGATGGGCTGACAACCTGTCACTTATAGTAATATACATCATATCTAATCAACTGTAATTACCCTCAAAACTTGTCAGACGTGGTGGTAAGACCTTAGACTAGGTCGTTTTCGCTCTGCCTACCCCATTAGGGATAAAGGCATAATGTCATGTATGTATTTTTATTGCCTGTGATTGACCAGTTCTACTCCCAGTTAATCTGACATTTATGTTTTTTTATCGCTTTCAGTTCAGAATAGAATTAATATTAATAGAATAGAATAACGTTTATTCATGAAACAGTACAAAACTCATACAGTAAGTAGACTTATTGAATGCTCTGATCTGTATTGCACAAGAAATGGAGCTGACTCAGCATTTGTTACAAGTTATATCGATAACCAGTAACACTGATATTCTGTCAGTACCGTAATACGCAATATAATAAAACAATACAAAATCTTAAATTTAAATATTATAAAACTTTCATAAGAGTATGCATGACTAAAATAAGTTAGCGTATCTTTCCGCTTTTCGCCCCGCGGTTTCACCCGCGACGACCTAATGAATTTTCCCGTAAACTGATTGCACTTCACGTGACAATGAAAAACCTAAAACTTTATAAACGTTGAAATATAATTCTATTAATAACTAGTTGTGCCCATGACTTTGTATGGAAAACACGTATACGGGTAGTTCTACAAATACAGGAATTTTGGATGGCCCGGATTATAGATTCTAAAAGTTTTGGTTTTTGTATTTCATAAAACATTTATATTAAAGATATCATCGCCTTCTAACTGGGCACTGAAATTCAGTTTCATCGGATAAGTATTGTAAATAGCAAAAAATATCATTTCCCTGTGGGTGGACATTCCCAAATTCACCATTTGAGTCCAAATCAAAAATTTAGGAAGTACATTACGGTAAAGCTACACTAATATTGACGTAAAGGGTAGTACAATATTATCAATAAACCTATGAATGTTATTATAATTTCATTTTTTATTTATTTTTGCTTAAATTGATGGGACAAGAAATCTGTATCACTTCCGTGTCAGCTTCAAAACAGTAAAAATCACCCAGAAAGCAGATTCCAAACGGTGTCGCAGTTCCGCCGGACCAAAGTACTGAGTGAATTTAACGTCTTTACATGTTTAATTTGTTTGAGGACTCAAGCGATCACTTGCAAGAGTGCCTATTAGGAGGTATTCTGCGTTGGGACCAGTGAACATCTCACTTACCTGGAACGCATTTAATTTTTTTATTTTAAAGATGTTTTCACTTTTTTCCAGGAAACATACTAGATTTGATTGTGTGTTCATTATCGTATAATTAATTTAGTTTCAAAATATGATTAACTTGTGTAATTCAGGTGAAAACATCTAAGATATCACTACCCTGTGTGCCACTTCCCTGGATTTATGTGGAGAAGGAATCAAAAAAATAAAAACTTTGGATATTTTCCCCTTAATTTCATAATAGAACTTTATTTTAAATCTAAACTATCGGTGCTAATGCTCTGAAGTGAACATATATTACCTAAAACGATGACCAGGGAACTGAGCTTGTCTTACTTCCCTGATCAATTATCACTACCCTGACCGATATTTAAGTGCAAATATATATTCTGCGACATTTTGTTTTCATGTCTATTCATCACAGTAATATAACTCAGTATTAAAGTCATATTAATTTATCTTTAATTCAACAAACTCTTCAATTATAATTTTCTTTTCCTATTATCACTTCCCTGCCCTTCAAAAACGTAAAAAATGGGCTAAAAAATTAGTAAATACAAAGCTATTGTCTGACCCGCTTGTATATGCAATGTATGTATTTAAATCATTTCTATTTACCCAATTACCAAGCAAAAAATCTTAAAAAAAATAAGAAATAAAAATCGGTCCATTTTGTTCCTCCGTTTGTAGAACTAGCCATACAACAAAAACATACTCAAAATAAATGTTTTATCTATCTATCTATACTGAAAACGCTACTCCGAGCGTAGGAGCGCGATCTGCTAGTTAATAATTTTATTATTATTATTATTACTAGCCTGTTGTGTCTCACTGCTGGGCAAAGGCCTCCCCTTCTTTCTTCCCCGTTAATAATTTATTAAAAGTTATTTTTTACGTACATTGAATATAATTTTTTTTGTCCGACTCACCTACATTATAAATTTTGAATAAAATAAAACAGTACGAAATGTCTTAAATATCTAAAAAAAGGACGGCTTTTCTGATATTTATGTATTTTATTCAGGTACCTCATCTTTGTAAAGATATATTTAGACCACTGAACAAAGGACACAAATGAAGAAAACAGATGATAAAATCAGTCAGATTTGTTTATTCGGTCAGCGCCCACCATCATAAGACCCCATTTTTTACTTATTGAGAAAAAGAAAAAATATTCCATTGAATATATATTTTTGATGAATTTATATAAGGATATTAGAATCATTTTATCAGATGAGTAATATTTTTGTCTTACTGTTGTTTGCAAGAAGACCTGGGGTTACATATTTAAGGCAACTGCTTTTGGGACCTAGTCACCCCTTAAGTAGTGAAATCCCATACAAACGTAGCTTCGCTTTTATTCCTAAACAGTAAAACCAAACTTAACCAAACTTCGTACATATGACCAAATGCATCAGATCTATGCTTCTAATTAGGTTTAATTTTAAAAAATTAAGCCTAAACAAAATAAGACCGATAAATTCGATTTTTAGAAAAAAATGCCTAAAATTGAATTTGTTTTCTAATTTTGTACTACATACATACATTAAACCACGCCTCCATCTCTCATGGGGTAGGCAGAGCGTTAAATTTTGTACTTGTTTAAAATTTTTAAACCAAACCTAATTAGAAGTATAGACCTATATAGTATAAGTATAACCTAATTAGAGTTTGGTTTTACTGTTTATGAATAAAAGTGAAACTACGTTTGTATGGGATTTGCCTACTCCGGCAGACCCTTAACAAAAAGCAAAAGGTTAGTAAATAAACGCCTCACGACTTCCATGAATTTTTAGTCAACCATTTTACTAGCGCTACACTTTAGTTTCACTCAGTATTTTAGTCATCCGTATAAACTTATTAACAGGTAGTAGAAAATCAAATTATTTGACTGGCTCTCAAACTGTACTCGTATGTACGATATCAGAGAGCCAATTTGCAGACAGGATAAAAATAAAATAAACTTCCCAAAGATTGACTTTAGCCACTGCAAAGCCACTTCCATGCTGGACTGGGAGCGAGACAAAAACATAGAATGCCAGCTGCAATTCCTCCTGGGCATGCTGTAAAAGTCAGGTAAGGGATCCGAGGGTTTCAGTATATTGTACACCTGTCACTACAGAAATATACCTACAAATCTAACTTAAATAACCCTCAAAACTTAGTCAGACGTGGCGGGACGAACTTTGTTTTGGTTGTTTACGCTCTGCCTACCTCATTAGGGATAAAGGCGTGACTATATGTATGTATGTATGTACTGCAAAGCCACGATATGAGACAGTAACCTACAGGTACAAAACAGATCGCTTTTTTGTTTGGCAGTTTAGATCTACTACCCAAAGGTTGCCTGGTAGAAATTGCTGCTTTAGCAATAAGGCCGCCTATATTGTACTGTTTTGTTCCTTACTTTTCTGCTGTATGTATTTGTGTTTCTTTGTGCAATAAAGTATCTTGTATTGTATTGTATTGTATCTATACTGGATATTTTTTAGTCAGTACGCAAACTCATGGGGTTGCACATACAACGAAATTGAACAACAAACACGAAAATCGCAATCGGAAACAATTTGAGTATTGACTAAAAGATAACCATAACCATTTATGCAGTTTACAATTTTATGTATCACTTGTGGCTTTTTATTATCTATTCTGATTATTAGTTTTAGTTATTACTTTTTGTTGTCTTAGCTGGTTATAAGTATGGTTTGTGAGTGCTTGATTAAATTTACAATACTTATATCAATAATTGTATATTTTAATTAAAGCAAAAATCATAAAAGAAACATCTATGACAGCGCCATTTATAAAACACTTGAACAAATTGCAAGTGAATACCCCAATACGCCTGTTTTTCGTTATAGTGTTTGAAAATTGTTGTGAAATGGCTTTTGTTAACGCATTTTTTTTTATATGTATCGTTATAGTTGGCAGACTATAAAATGATACATATTATGGTATTAATAGAAAAACAATTTAGTATTATCGAAAAAAAAACTACGTAACGTGCCCGACACCCCCGTTGAATGCCCCAAGTAAATAGTTTAATAATGAATTGGGCCTGGTCATAAACCTCTCCAACTATTCTTCGGTTTAAGTTTGAGAACCACTGCCATAAAGTCCATCAGTGTACTTAGTAATTTGCAGTAATTTGATTGACTCTATGGTCTAACCTCAACCTGTGATGCTTTCATCTTCCAAGTAACATAATTGGAAAAGGTGTCTGCTGATTTAGGGTAGCAAAGTCAACTCATATCAAATGTCGTGTCCGATTTAATTAACTGCCTCCGTGGTCTAGTGGTCTGGGTTTTTGGCTCACGACCTGGACGTCCTGGATTCGATTCCCAGGAAACATAGTTGATATTTGTAAATTCATGAGATTTTCCCCAGTTTGGTTAGTATAATGCAAGCTGAATCACCTGATTGTCTGGAAGAAAAAGGTTTACGTGCTTTGAAGGGCACGTAAAGCCGGTAGGTCCCGGTCGTTGTTTTAGATAGTGGTCGTTACACAAACCATGTCAGAGGTCTATTGCTTTGTTATTAGGCGGTTTAAAAATTCTGACACCAGGGTTCATCGGATTGAACCCCTCACGACAAGAAGAAGATTTAATTAAAGTAAACATAGGTATTGTACGTATAATTTACTGGTAGGTAAAGGTTACTCCAGGGCATCGTATGTCCTTGCGATACGAGCTATTTTTGCATGTGCAGTTTGGCACGTGGTCAAGAGGTGTAGACTTTTGATAAAAGTAAAAAGTGTAGGTACTTTGTATATGTCGTAGGATGATTTAATAATTCGAATATTCGCGGGAATCCTAGGGATTTTGCGAAAACACGGATAATTAGACACTGGTAAAAAAATTGTCGAATTTCACTGGCATAAGTCAGTATTTTTGCGAAGAAACTTATCGTTCCAGTAAAATTTTATATCTTTAACTCTAATTGGCTAGATTTTTACTTACTGATTTAATCTTATTCTGATTGGTTTAATAAAATGCGTTTATGATTGACATTGAAAAAAATAATATTACGAATTATCAAATAATATTACGACATTTATAGAAAGAGTGAATGACCTTATGATCTTCACTGTACTAAGGTTGATAAGAATGCAATTTATTGTATGTCAATGTTATAATAACTCGGTATCATTTTTACCTATGATAAGGCAAATAGGTACCTACTTCAAAGTGTTTGTCTGAACTGCCTCCGTGGTCTAGTGGCTAGTGCCATGGGCTCCCGATCCGGAGGTCCTGGGTTCGATTCCCAAGGGGTAAAACACAAAGTTGATATTTGAGAATTTATCACTATGTGATTTTTTCCCCAGTTTGGGTAGGACATTGCAGGCTGAAACACCTGATTGTCCGAAAAGAAAAAGATTTCGTGCTTCGGAGGGCACGTTAAGCCATCGGTCCCGGTCGCTGTCTTTGATAGTGGTCGTTACACAAAACCATGTCAGAGGCCTGATAGTTGTGCTACTAGGCGGTTTAAATCTCTGATACCAGGGTTCATCGGGTCCATAGACTCGATACCCACTCGACAGAGGAAGTGTTTTTATGTTCAAGAAAACTTATCTATCAAAAGACTGTCTATCGTGGAAAGTTTTTGAATCTTTAGTAATATTATAAAGATAATAAATTTGCAGTTTTTGTAATGAATAATTTAATATCCGACACATTTCTTTTTGCGACTAACATTTTTAATAGTCATTAATTCAAAGTTGTTTGATTCAATAATAAATTCTTCCATACTGGACTGGGAGAGAAAGAAAAACATAGAATGTTCCAGTTGCCCTTCCTCCCGGGCATGCTGTAGAAGACAGCAAAAGGGACTCGAGGGTTACAGTGTATTGTAATTTAGGCGATGGGCGGACAACCTGTCACTACACATTAGCAATACACATTACAATCTAAAATTGCCCTCAATTTTTGTCAGACGCGGCGAAAGCGCCTTTTACGAGGCGTTTAACGCTCTGCCTACCCCGTAAGGGATAAAGGCGTGATTTTATGTATGTATGTATGTATAATTTAATATCCGACACATTTCTTTTTGCGACTAACATTTTTGATAGTCATTAATTCAAAGTTGTTTGATTCAAAGTGCTTGTACCAATTTTATTTTCGTCGTACCAAATAAATATTAACCGGCTAACACAAGTATTTTTTTGATTAGTCCCTCCCATGGTCGTAAAATAGATTTTTTAAACAACTACTACTTAGTAAAAAAAGTTACATAATACAAAAAATATATTTTTGATTAGTTCCTCAATGGTCTTAGAATAGATTTTTCAAAGAAATACATACATACATATAGTCACGCCTTTATCCCTAATGGGGTAGGCAGAGCGTAAACGACCTAAAAAATGGTCGTTCTGCCACGTCTGACAAAGTTTTGAGGATTATTTAAGATAGATTTGTAGGTATATTGTTGTAGTGACAGGTTGTCAGCCCATCGCCTAAATTGCAATATACTGAAACCCTCGGATCCCTTAGCTGATTTTTACAGCATGCCCGGGAGGAAATGCAGCTGGCACATTCTATGTTTTTCTCTGGCTCCCAGTCCAGCATGGAAGTAGTTAAACAAATACTACTTAGTTAAAAAAGTTACATAATACAAAATAACGCCACTTTCTAGTCTGGTATTAAGCAAAGAGGCTTAACAGGCTATCGAATAACAGACCATATCGAGTAGACTAGGAGACATAATCCTCACAAGGTATTGGATATGTGGCCTCTACTATAGCATCGAATTACATACATACAGGCAGAGCGTAAACGACCTAAACATAGGTCGTTCCGCCACGTCTGACAAAGTTTTGAGGGTTATTTAAGATAGATTTGTAGGTATATTTTTGTAGTGGCAGGTTGTCAGCATATCGCCTAAATTACAATATACTAAAACTCTCGGATCTCTTAGCTGATTTTTACAGCATGCTGGGGAGGAAATGCAGCTGGCACATTCTATGTTTTTCTCTTGCTCCCAGGCCAGCATGGAAGGAATTGACATATGACTCAGTAGGAAATGGATATGTGGCATCTACTATAGCATCGAATTACGCCCTGGCCGCATTATGTTCTGCGACTTTCAATGTCTGAGTTATTCACGTCATAGACTCTTAGGCCCGCAATTATAATCAGCTCTTAAAAGTGAAAGCGAGTTTGAGTTTGTATCAGAAATGTAATGACAGCACAAAACGGTCTGTCAAATCCATACTCAATATTGCTCGCAATCTTGAGACACACAATCACAATCGTTTTATAAATACGAGGCTTAAGAATTTGGCTCAAACTCATTGCATTTGTGTTAGTTCAACAGTCAAATCGTATTTTACTTCTGATTATTTATTTATTAAAAAAAAAACACTGCAGGTTTACAGTACAAAACCAAACACCCACATTGGAACTTAAATTATTGTACAGTTTTGCTTAAAAAAAGGAATAACAATAACAATATGGCAATCTTATAAATCCGAGTATTAAATAAATCAACATCTTGGACGTCTAACAAAAAGCTATTAAGAAGGGTGCATTGGCAGCATAGCGAGTGCGTGTGGAATTGGTAGCAAACAGTTGTCGATAGCGCCGACCAGTACGCGTGTAGTTATCAGGAACGAACAGACAGATCCTTTCTAAGACGCTAGGATTGTCTACTTTATTGCGCAAAAGCAAGCAGTAATGGACGGCTAAAAAAGATTTACGCCTTATTTGCAGTGTGTCGAAACCCACCATACCAGATACAAATAATTATCAACCTACAGCTGTTGATCTCTAAAGGCCGCATTTATAATCAGCTCCCATGACAACAGCGAGTTTGAGTTCGTATCAGAAATGTTATTTCAGTACAAACTGGCCTGTCAAATCCCTACTTAATATTACTCTCAAGTTTGATATCGCTTCATAAATACGAGCCTAAGAATGCTATCGATTCGTAGAGCGCACAATATAACTAAATCTTGACTAAAAAATATTGGCGTCCGTTGTTGTTCTCTCATAACAGAAAATGAGAGGTATAAACTCATATCAGATTATATTAGTTACCTAAGTCGTGTTTTAGTAACTATGAATTGGTACCAATATTGTACTAAATCATAAACTTAATTTCATTAAAATCAAAATGGCGGAGCAACAAATCGACTGCCATTTCCTCTATTTCTCTTTTGAATTAAACTTACCTAAAATCATAAGTGTAGACAGAATTTTGAATATTATTAAACTGAAACAATAATAGTTATTTGCTTTCCTTTTCTACTCCTTTATCTCCATTCATTCATATAATCACGCCTTTATCCCTAATGGGGTAGGCAGAGCGTAAACGACCTAAGCAAAGGTCATCCCGCCACGTCTGACAAAGTTTTGTGGGTTATTTAAGATAGAATTCTAGGTATATTGCTGTAGTGACAGGTTGTCAGCCCATCGCCTAAATTACAATATACTGAAACCCTCGGATCCCTTAGCTGGATTTTACAGCATGCCCGGGAGGAAAAGCAGCTGGCACATTCTATGTTTTTCTCTCGCTCCCAGACCAGCATGGAAGTAATATCTCCATTGTGACGTAAAACACTAAGATATCAAACACTTGTGTTAGTAGGACACCAGATTGTTTATCAGCGTATCGGGTGTAAGGGACAGCCTCCTGCAAACTAATGAATGAATGAATGATTCCAAGCCGATTTCGGATACAGCGACTGCTGGATGGGCTCAGCAGCTAGCGTCTCGCTGCTCCGCGCGGTCGTGTGCTCGCATATGGCTGGAATTTCTTTCTTTAGATGAAAAAAAAACCATTGAACTTCCCTTACAAAATGACCACCTCGTTTAGACGATTTGTATAGAAAACCTAAATCATTCTTTCTTCCTGAAAAATAATCCTGCTGAAAGTTGATCAGTTCCGTTGACTGAGCTACCCCTATCCCTGTCCCTTACACTCTGTATATAGTTATTATTGTGATCGTGTTATCGCTCTTATCCACGTTACGATTTGTTTGTTTACTTACAAACAGTTGCATGACTCAAACGTTTATTTCTAGTATAGGATAGCTAGTTACCAGATAGATATGTGAATTCTTCGTTTTATCTATCTGTAGGACTTCTGTTAGGAAACTTCCATGCTGGTCTGGGAGCCAGAGAAAAACATAGAATGTGCCAGCTGCATTTCCTCCCGGGCAAGCTGTAAAATCCAGCTAAGGGATCCGAGGGTTTCAGTATATTGTAATTTAGGCGATGGGCTGACAACCTGTCACTACAGCAATATACCTAGAATTCTATCTTAAATAACCCTCAAAACTTTGTCAGACGTGGCGGGACGACCTTTGTTTAGGTCGTTTACGCTCTGCCTACCCCATTAGGGATTAAGGCGTGATTATATGTATGTATGTATGTAAGAAGAAAACTATTTTCATCATGAGAATAGGGTTAGGTGAAGAAGAAATTCATACATGCTGGACTAACTAAGAAAAACTTAGAATATGCCAGCTGCATTTCCTCCCGGGCACGCAATAAAAATCAGCTAAGGTATCCGAGTGTTTCTGTATATTGCAATTTAGGCAATGGGCTAACAACCTGTCACTAAAGCAATATACCTACAAATTTATCTTAAATAACCCTCAAAACTTTGTCAGACGTGGCGGAACGACCTTTGCATTAGGGATAAAGACGTGATTATATATATGTATGTATGTTTACGCTCTGCCTACCCCATTAGGGATAAAGGCGTGACTCTATGTATGTATTTCCTTTTGTGATTTGGTTCCAACTAGTTATATTTTTTCTACTTATTCTCTCGTCTCTCGGCCGAACCACAAACTCGAGAGAATAAACAAAATGAAATGTCCTTTCCGAGATTAAGAAGAATAAAAATAGAAGTTCAGGAACTCATGTTGTCATTACAAGACACAATTAGTTAAAACATACAAAAGAACTAAAGTTGGAAAGGCAATTAGCAGCACAAATAAAACGTAAACCTTTTTACGTTGTCGGCTCTTGGTATTTTAAGCGGTGTTTTATGGTTTAACTGGCTCCCCGTGGTCTAGTGGCTAGTGCCATGGACTCCCGATCCGGAGGTCCTGGGTTCGATTCCCAAGGGGGAAACACAAAGTTGATATTTGAGAATTTATCACTTTGTGAATTTTTCCCCAGTTTGGTTAGGACATTGCAGGCTGAATCACCTGATTGTCCGAAAAGAAAAAAAGATTTCGTGCTTCGGAGGGCACGTTAAGACATCGGTCCCGGTCGCTGTCTTTGATAGTGGTCGTTACTCAAACCATGTCAGAGGCCTGATAGTTGTGCTACTAGGCGGTTTAAAAACTCTGACACCAGGATTCATCGGGTCGATAGACTCGATACCCACTCGAAAGAAGAAGACTGCATGTGGGAAACAGTGGTTTAAGTGGTTTCGGACTCCCGTTTCAGATGTCATGGGTTCGTTTCCCGCCAAATTTTTATTTTCAAATTATTACTTTGTGATAAATGCTCCCCAATGGTTAGGAATGTAAGCTGAATCGCAAGACTGTCTAACAAGAAAGATGCATGCTTCGGCACGTTCATTTAATAAAACTAAAAACAATCAACGCGAGAAATTATAAAAAACGTCAGTTTTATAAACTCATACATACATACATAGATTACGCCTTTATCCCTTACGGGGTAGGCAGAGCGTTTAACGCCTCGTAAAAGGCGCTTTCGCCACGTCTGACAAAAATTGAGAGCAATTTTAGATTGTAATATGTATTGCTTTAGTGACAGGTTGTCAGCCCATCACCTAAATTACAATACACTGTAACCCTCGAGGGTATATTGTTTCCCTTTTGCTGACTTCAACAGCATGCCCGGGAGGAAGGGCAGCTGGAACATTCTATGTTTTTCTATCTCTCCCAGTCCAGCATGGAAGAATTTTATAAACTCATCAGAGATTATTTTACTACGTAAATACGGAAACATTTTATATCATACGGATAAGATTATCCTGTAAAGATAAGGATTGTCCACCTTTTGTGTATCATTGTAATCACTAAGAGCAAAGAAATACGATTATAGCAGTTACCAAATACATTTTCTTCACTTCTAACTAACCAGTTCCATTAACAAATGCCTTAAAGAAGTCAAGTTTAGTTATTTGATAGCTCACTAGATGGAGTGACGCGTGAGGTGACAAAAATGTGTATATTAGAAATGCTTATAAACAATTTCATTAAAAAATATTTGAAAGTGTTTTTCGTGCGCGATTTAGTGAAACATGATGCGAAATTCAACGAGGTATGGATTGCGAAATTATATAGTTTTAGGATACTAGTCTTTGGAGTTATAACAGTGGAAATGTCTACGTACGAACAAGTGTTTTTTTTATGGGTAGTGATACATACATACATATAATCACGCCTTTATCCCTAATGGGGTAGGCAGAGCGTAAACGACCTAAACAATGGTCGTTTTTCCTCGTCAGACAAAGTTTTTAGGGTTATTGAAGATAGATTTGTAGGTATATTGCTGTAGTGAAAGAAAGAAAGAAAGATATATAGAGATACTCGTACCTTAATTGATTAAAAACTATTTAAATTACAGCTTCTCTGTTTATTTTTATTTGCATAGAAGCTATTGGGTGTTCATGATTGGCTCAATCTTATTTAAGTTAATTTGTTATATTTTCAGACTAAAGTATAATATCATATAATATAAATAAATACTCACTTCCAGACTGGACGGGAAGCGACAGAAAAACATAGAATGTGCCATCTGCATTTCCTCCCGGGCATGCTGTAAAGACCAGCTAAGGGTTCGACGGATCCGAGAATTTCTGTATATTGCAATTTAGGAGACGGGCCGACAACCTGTCACTACAGCAACATACTTACAAATCTATCTTAAATAACCCTCAAAAACATTGTCAGATGTGGCAGAACGACCTTTGTTTAGGTCGTTTACGCTTTGCCTACCCCATTAGAGATAAAGGCGAAATTATATGTATGTATGTATTTAAATGTATATATAAATGAAATACTTACGTCCTATTTCTTTAAATGCATTGCTGACGCCTCACGTTATGTCATACTCGTACTATCAAAACAAATATCGATAAAGGAAAACAGGTTTCGATACTGATGTGATGCGACCGTATCAAATTCCGAAAAACAAGTTATTTTTCCCAATTAGTCTCTGACTTTTGTTTATTATTCATAAAATGCTTATGTTTTGTTTTAAATTTGCTGGCATTATGTATTTTGTCTTCTTTTCTTTTTGTTGAAGTGTGTAACTGTTTTAAATAGACCAAGTAAACAATTAAGGTATATTTTCACAGTTTTGAGTTCCTAAGTCTCGTTTTATGAAGCGATATCAAACTTGAGAGCAATATTAAGTGTGGATTTGACAGACTAGATTGTAATGAAATAAGATTTCTGATACGAACTCAAACTCGCCGTGACTCATAAGAGCTGATTATAAATACGGCCCTAAGTGACTAGCTAACCGTTTACTAAATAGACAAGCATTGGTCATTCTGTCGATCTGCTTAATGACCACATTATGATAAAACCGTTCAATTAGTACGGATTCCACTTACTTACTTAAAGTTTGGTAAGGTTAAAATAAATTAAATATTTTACCAGTTTCTGCCCATGTTAAAAATGTAAAACAACACATATTTACGATAATTTATAACAAAATAGAATAGATTGGAATTGTTATATTTTTTTTTAAAAGAAACAATTATTTTATTTATTTATTGAAATGTATATTGTACACAGAAACATTAACAGAACAAGGCAAGCTTAGGATAATTATGGGCGAATCGCAGATCTGTCCGAATAATAATAATGACCTAATTAGAAAACTTAATAAATAAAAATATTTTCCATAATTTAAAATGTTCTCATTAAAAACTGTTGCCCCCAGGCCGGTTCAGCCACCATGTCGATCATAACGGAATCCCTGGATCTGGAGAAGGAGTACTCGCCCAGTGCCTGGTCCACGAGGTTCCCCAGCCGCGAGGAGGTGCTGCAGCATCATGTCAACTACGTTACAGCTGGTAAGAAAATACTCACTACAACCCTTTTACCATAGAACAGCTTCTTAGATGCACCTTGGGATATGGCATTCATACTTAGAGGTAGTTTGCACCACCTCTGACCTACATGCATACATATAATCACGCCTATATCCCTAACAGGGTAGGCAGAGAGTAAACGACCTAAACGAATGTCGTTCCGCCACGTCTGACAAAGTTTTGACGGTTATTTTATGATTCATATTGCTGTAGTGACAGGTTGTCAGTCCGTCGCCTAAATTACAATTTACTAAAACCCTCGGACCGGCTAAGGCGGTTTTTGTTTTTGTCGCGCTCCCAAGCCAGCATGGAAGAATCTCCGTGGCGATTTCAGAACGAGGCATATTTACAGCATCAGTCATAAATACGCACAGCAAATCTACCTGCTGCTGCGTTTCCTGTAAATAGAGTAAATAGGGCTTCTAGGTAAGCTTGCCTTACCGTCGAGTCCGTCCCTATTGCTCTGCCAACACTGACACTAGAACTAAAGTCATAAAAAAACTCATTTATATTAAAAAACAACCTTGTAATAAGCATGAAAGAAGATCATTGTTGTCTTTCACAAAGGAAACAGGTAACTTTTTAATAACTTCATAAACGGAATGCAATAAATACTTTTGCGAGATTGGTTTGTGCACTTGGGCGTAGCGTACTGTCAGACTCTTTAGACTTTGACTAATGCACAGTGTTTCACAGAGAAATTTCATCCATTTTAAAACGGAAGAGCTGTGTGGAAGAGGAATGATTCTTCTGTTAAAAATAAAGAGTTTTCAAAGGTTGAAATGTAATATTAAATGCCTGTTCCAAAGAAAATTTACGTCCACCTGTGTAACTTAGAAAGAAACACGAAAGAAAGTTGGTTCCTGGCAGGTACACAATATCAACGACGAATTATCAATATACATACATATAATCACACCTTTATCCTTAAAGGGGTAGGCAGAGCGTAAACGACCAAAGAAAAGGACGTTTCGCCACGTCTGACAAGTTTAGATGGCAAGCTGAAATGTACGTATAATCACAAGATCACAATACCAATAACGAAATATGAAGATATATATAATCACGCCTTTTGTCCTAAATGGGGTAAGCAGAGCGTAAACGACCAAAGAAAAATAAGTCGTTCCGCCACGTCTAACAAGTGTTGATCGCAAGCTGAAATGTATATCGCTATAGTGACAGGTTGTAAGCCCATCGCCAAATTGCAATACACTGAAAACCCTAGACCTCCTTAGCTGGTTTTTACAGCATGCCTGGGAAGAAATGCAGCTGGCAACATTTTATGTTTTCTATCACTCCCAAAACAGCATGGAAGTAATAACGAATTATTAATTATTACAAAGTACACAGAAACTTACTTGGATTAGTAGTAAAAGAGTCAATTATTTTTTCGTTGAATCCATTAAATAAGTCTTCGTACCTACAAATAACTATACACCTTTTCCGTAACACCTAGACTAGATCTAGATAATTTAACTAAAAATTCTCAAAACAAACACTTAGTGAAGCATCAATCACCCACACAGAATTGTGGGCTAGTTTTATCCCATTGAAGAGTCTACGAGTCCATTGTTGTAATACATTTAGCCAAGGATTAAGACACGCCTGGCGATTTAAGCCTGTCTGAATACGGCTGAAGGAATTGCTAAAGATACCTATTAGTCGGTCTTTATTTCCCTTGATTTGATATAGTGCGGGTTCAGGAAAATCAAGTTAAGGTTTGAGTAGACTGAAGGCAGTTAACGGACTATGTTCATGGTTGGTTGGTTGTTCGAAGCAGTGGTTCACCACAGCGTTCGATATCAAACCGTTTTAATTTTTAACAGATTACCAGTTGAATTGAAATCGATTGGAACTTTAAATACATTTAAGTCAAAATTATTGGATTATCTTGTGGAGAATTGCTGTTACTCGATAGATAAATTTTAGAAACAATTTTAGTTTACTCGAAATCCATGTGAAAATATAATTGTTGTACAAAATAATAACCCACATACGCCAATTGATATATAAATAATTAGTGGATGATGGCGTAAAATGCTAATTACCTATTTAGTGTTAGTATTATATTTAATTTATTGTGTAATGTACTTATTTTTATTATAAATTAATGCTCAATTTAATGGTTATAGGTATATTATTTTCATAATTTATATTACTTTTCTAGTGACAATTTAATTGACATGTAGGTAAAATTCGAACACAATATTCAATTGTATATGAATAAATAAATATGTTTTGTGTTAATATATGGCGAATCGAATCTAAGGAAGGGATTCGATAATAGAATTATATTAGATTGAGTACAATTTTGAGCATCTACACACACGTTTTTTAAGGAAATAAGTTTAAAAACACTTTTTAGTAACTTCTTCTTTTCTTTTGCTTCATTCCCGCTTTAGAAAATAGCTAGAAATCAGAATCAACATTTTCCACGTAAACGGATAAAGGATAAAAAACAATCTACTCTTCAAGTTATTCATAGACTGAACTTGTACTAAATATTACTTATTCGGTGTCAATGCCAGAATGATAACTACCATAACATTGAAAAGGTCATGGTTGCCAATTAGGAGCTCTGATTACGAGGTAAACTGTTGGTAAATACTAGACCACCACAGTATACCAATAGGAGTTCAATAAGAAAAATAAAATCTTCTTCTTATCAAGCGGATCCTCGAGTCGAACGACCCAATGAAACCTGGTGTCAGAGTCTTCAAACCGCCTAGTAGTACAGCTATTAGGCCTCTGACGTGGTTTGAGTAACGACCACTATCAAAGACAGCGACAGAGACCGACGGCTTAACGTGCCCTCCGAAGTACGGAATCCTTTTCTTTTCGGACAATCAGGTGATTCAGCCTACAATGTAATAACCAAAGTGGGGAAAACCTCACAAAGTCATAAATTGACAAATATAAACTTTGTGTTCCCTCCCTGGGAATCCAACCCAGGACCTCCGGATCGTAAACCCATAGCTCTGACCACTAGACCACGGAGGCAGTTCAGTCAAAAAATCATTGAACTATTGGCACTAAAACTTCTCACTAGTTCAATCATTGAACTGTACAAATGAATTACTGTGAATAAAGGGTACTACCATAGTACAGGCTATTTCACGAAATAACCTAATTTATTTATTTATAGTTATTTATGGGTTTTTATGATATATTTGTTGCATTAAATCAATTGTGCAATCAAAATCTTAACTAAAATTATTGCTATCTCTATCTATTCAGGATTGAAAAATAGATTAGTGGAAATCTATAGGGATTTTATTGAACTTTGAGTTTTTCTTCACTTTATTTTAATCTTTAATATTTTCTATGTTCCAGAGAGCGAAGTGGTCACAAACACTATTCCCCACAAGTTGGAGATCGAGTATGGCTCCACTCCTGGACAGAAACTGGACATCCTGGGAACGGATCTGCCTGATGGTATGTACACTTTACGCACACACACCCACGCAGTTACAGGAGGTAGCTGGCGTACCTTCTATGTTTTTCTATCGCTCCCAGGCCAAAATGGAATAAACTTTTCTCACATATGCCCGGAAAAAGCTTCATTACTTGACACTGGCACAAAGTTCAACTAGTGCCATGAACAAAAAAAAAAGCTTCGTTATAAAAAAAGCCTTCATTCACTCTTTTCGGTATTGAAATGCGCAGACGCTAGCAATTTCTCCAAACGTCAACAATTACCATTAACGACCGCTACATGAAGTCTTTAAGGACACACTAGTATGGTTTCGGTGTTTTTTAGTTCTCTTTATTGATTATTTTAAGGCTGATTGCGCATACAACTTTTTAAATTTTCAAAATAAAATGAATTAATTAATGGTACTGGCGCCTGTCAAATGCGTAAAGCAAATTTTAAATTTCAAAATATTATAGAGTAATCGCAAGTATGGTGTTTGTTTAAGTGTATAGTTATTGTTTCTACGCAAAATAAGAGAAAAGTACTATACTTCTCTCAGCCGAAATATTAATGGTCTCGTTTAAATTAAATTTACATGACCATATTATATTGATTTTTTCGTCCTTGCAGTAATGTACTATTACCTTTATTATAATGGATTTTGAATACTTAAGTCTCACCTCACCAATAGAACACAGAGGCAGACTATTCAGTAATGACATTTTTAGGAGCATTAAGTATATGTTATACCAAATTTTATCAGCTACTTACCTGAAGAGTGACTGGAATTTTTTGTAACCAAGTTTATCAAATTGTTTATATACTTGTTCATATGCAACCGATAAGTTCAAATCAGTACTAAATGTTTATTTTGAACATAAACATGATAATAAAACTTATGCCTTATATTCTGTTTTTTTTTTTTAGTTAGTTAGGTAATAACTAGTTCATAAATGTAACAATCATAGTTATGTTTTTATGACAAATCAGTCTCATAAAAAACTAATAAATAACATTTGACAATTGAGCTACTAACTTATTTTGGTATGTTAATCCTATTACGTACACAAAAGTCCTAAAAACAAGTTATATATGGCTTAGTAACTTGTTTTCACCTAGATAGGACTATACTACTTATTAGATAATTCATAACTCAATGAGGACATGACGATTTTACTAGGATAAATGTGTTAAAACTATGTTAAAACTTTTATCATTTGGACGTTTGACCCGAAACTTACACGGCACAAAAAAAACATTTAGACAATGAGCAAACTATTATTATATCTCGTGATGATTTATTTTATACTCTAAGACTAGTCAAAATCAAGGCAAACTGAATCGTATGACCTTGTTTTTTTTTTCTAAAAACACCAATAACCAAAACAAACACTGATCTTTGCAGATTCTCCGATTCTTGTATTCCTCCACGGTGGCTTCTGGCAGGAGTTGAGCCGTGAGATATCGCGGTACCCAGCCGGACCTCTCTACCGGGCCAGGGTCAAGACCATTGTGGTTGGCTACGACTTGTGCCCCGTGGCTACCCTTCCGGAGATCCTGGTGCAGATACAGACCGCTGCCAGATTTGTCTTCGAGTATGCTGAGAAGATGAACTCCAGGTAAGATATCCTCATCATTCCTTGTACACGGTGGCTATAGGCTGTATCGCGGTACCCAGCCTCTTTAACGGGCCAGGGTCAAGATCATTGTAGTCGGCTATGACTTGTCTCCGCGTCGCCACTGTGCCAGAGATCCTAAAAAGTAAAAAAAACAAACGGCTGTGAGATTTGTATTCCAGTACGCTAAAAACATTAACTCTAGGTAGGTAGACCGCATCTCCAGTCATTCATTGTGTAGCTGCTAAGTCATTAGTCATCACAGTAGGTAACCAACTAGACCTCTCTACCGGGCCAGGGTCAAGACCATCGTAGTCGGCTACGACTTGTGCCCCGTGGCTACCCTTCCGGAGATCCTGGTGCAGATACAGGCGGCTGCCAGATTAGTGTTCGAGTATGCTGAGAAAATAACCTCTTGGCACGATTACCTCGTCAACATTAGTCCAGGGTCAAGACCATTGTAGTCGGCTACAGCTGGTCTCCACGTAGCCACTCTACTAGAGATCCTGGTGAGATACAGACGGTTGAGAGATTCGTGTTCAAATACGCTGAGAAGACCATTCCAGGTTAGTTCAGCACACCATTAGCAGTGGTTGAAGACCACCATGCCTAAGATGTGTGCCCCATGATCACCCTTGAAATCCGAGTGCAGATCAGATTCATACAATAATAAATAAGATGCTGAACCCTTGGCAGGTTCGTTCTGATAGTCAGTGCATATTGAATGAAAGACATTTTTATATTGTAAACATTTCATCTAATTATTATTTAATTTTAATATTGTTCAAACAAACATTTTACATTGTAATTCTATTCGGTAGGTGTGTACTTAAATTAAATCTTATTGCTTCGCTGCATACCTAAATACCTAGAGTTTATTAATTCAAGATCAAAGAAATGATAATGTTTGATGAAAATAACTGTTTTGGTAAGATTTTAAAGACTCAGAATTCTAAGTGTGTACCTGTGATAAAATTATCGTGCCTAAATATTTATTATATTAATTATAGACAGCCCCTCAAAACTAAAACTTGTTAAATATTATTACAGTTTAAAATGTTGACTACTACGAAATGTTCGTCATGTCGAGACTATTTCTAAAGCACTATTTGTTTCACCTTTTCAAATTCCCAGACAAACACTAGTAGTAGTAGACTTGGAGGTACTCTCGTGTCGCTATTTCAGTTTGTATCCTGCCTGAATGAAATTCCTGGGTTGTCCCTTGCGAAATATTTGTAAGAAGCAATTTCGCATACGAATACGGACTTGATGACTTTGTCCATTTCCGTAGATAAATAACATCTTCATAAAACTTCCTAAAATGGCGCAACTGCTGAACAATACCCATATCATACATACATACATAAAATCACAACCTTTATTCCTAATGGGGTAGGCAGAGCGTAAACGACCTAAACAAAGGTCGTTCCGCCACGTCTGACAAAACTTTGAAAGTTATTTAAGATAGATATATTGCTGTAGTGACAGTGTGTCAGCCCATCGCCTGAATTACAATAGACTGAAACCCTCGGATCCTCTAGCTGGTTTTTACAGCATGCCCGGGAGGAAATGCAGCTGGCACAATCTATGTTTTTCTCTCGCTCCCAAGCCAGTCAGAAATTTCAGTCGTGATTTAACCCATCATTTCTTTTCCAGAGGCGTGTACTTCGCTGGACACAGCGCGGGCGCTCACCTAGTCGCAAAACTGCTCTCGAACCCTGATTTCTTCGAGAGCACTCCAGGATCTGACCGGCTTCAAGGCGCCTTCCTCATCTCAGGAGTGTACGACTTACGCGAAGTAGTCAGCACGTCCGTCAACGATAGAGTCCAGCTGCCTCGCGAATGGGCTGAAGCTATGTCCCCTCTATTTGATAGCTACACACACCTGCAAGCTCGAAGGATCAGAATCTACATCCTGGCTGCTCAGAACGACAGCCCAGCCTTCAAGAAACAATCCAGAGAATATTACGAGCTTCTTCACAACACTTGTTTAATGCAAAACATGTATTTGGAGATAAAGGATGAGATGGACCACTTTGATATCATGGAATGTTTGACGAAAGACAGGAATTATATGAGCAGTTTGTTGGTACATGATATCCGTAAGAATCTTTACGAATAGGTCAATCTTCAAACTGGTAAAATAATAAGTAATCTTAAGTGTTCTATACTATACATGATAATTATATTAAAATCTAATACTAAGGATACGAGATAGACGATTTAATCTTGTGCGTAGTTGCGTACAGTATGTTGTTGTGTAAAGTTTGATTGACAATCTAAAATTAAATATTTTCTGAAACCCGATTATATTATCAAATATATCGTTTCCATAGTAATAAGAAACAAACTGTAATGCGGACACTTCCGCATCTAATGAGTCGAAATGAAGACGAAGCAGTGGTCAACAAACGACAAACCGATGCGTTTCGTTTTCTCTCACAGTCGTCACAACGGCCACAAAGTGCCTTTACACTAAACATTGCATTGTCTCGACATGGATACACGTGGGAAAGGCCTCCCTTGCGGGGAGGACCACCCTGCGGAGATCATGCTTACCGGCTGCTCCTAAAGAGTTGGATTCCGTTCCGATCCAAACAAGCTAAGCTCACAAGAGCGAAGCACTTGAAAGCCGAATATACAGAACTAAAATATTTACAAAAATATAATATAGGATCCAGGATATGAGGTCGTATAACTTGTAACTCTATTCGGCCCAAAGTTGTTCCATTTATATAACAGTTTCAGATTATCCAACTAACATTTACATAAGATGAGAATAGGTGTTTTTCCACACGGGCCACATGGGCACGGCGATTGGTGCCGCCACGATGCCGTGGCTCTGTTTTTCCACGAGACGGTACGGCAACATCCCGATAACGTCCACCTAGTGCCAATTTGAGCGCACACACACACACACACGCATGCTTCGTACGAATGCACATGCAGATTGGCAGGCCGACAAGTGGAAAAGCGTGCCATATAATTTCATTGATTTTCATAGATTATCTCTTCCGAGGTACCGTCATTGGTGCCGTGTCGTCGCCGCTGCCATCGGCGTGTCGTCTAGTTGAAAAACGCCCAATAGGGCACTGACGTTTTGTCTTCCAATCCCTACTTTATATATTGAAATGAACAATTTTTTCTTCTTTGTTTCTTCTAATATACACTCTTTAAGAATTACTTGTGAATGAGACATGGCATGATATGTGTCTGCGTTTGCGTTTTCGTCTAAAAATTAAGATAAGTAGACCCGCTAGACACCTACAAATTAAAATAATTTTAATTAGTATTAATGTATGTGCATTTATTTTAAAATACAATTTATTGTGTTGTTTTTATCTTGTCTATTGATCTTATTAAAATTGCAAAATACATTTCTTGAGCAGCTGCTACTCCGTTTAAAAATGAAGTCGTTTTTTATGAAATCAAATGCAAATTTAATAAATAATTAATTATACGAAATGTAAATAAAAAGACCGACACGATAGAGATGAAAATGTACTTTTGATAAAAAAATAATTGGAATAAACTTTTTAAAACAAATTATTTGTGAACGTTAGTGTTTGCATATGTCGCCGGATTATGATGAAATCGGGGTTTTGATCAAAGAACTTGGATTTTGATCAACACCCGTAGATTGATAAAATACTGATCATACCTAATCCTAAGAAAAATCTATGATTTGGTCATAAACCTGAGACAATCCAGTGTTTTAATCAATATCCTACGTTTTTCTCAGGATTAAAACGAGTATTTTGTGAACGTCTGGATTTTGATCAAAACCCTAGTTTTTTTTATCAAAACCCTGATTTCATCGCAATCCTGCGACATGAATAGGTATTTTTAAGATAAGCATTGATTGATAGCTTTTTTCACTTAAATTTTATGTACATCCTGTATTTTACTACTAATTCTAAACATCCTGTTTGTAATGTTTTCTAAATACTATCAATGTGGTATATGATGTTTACCTGACGTTGATATTATCTTAGTTATAATGAGGTCATAACTAGTCATAAGTGTTTTTATATTTAGGTAAATAAATATGGAAATTCCCTCTATGATTTTGTTTTGTTTAATAACTTTATCAATATGTATTTATTCAAATGACAAGATATTTCATCATACCTAACCCGAGTTATCTTACGATAAATAATTCTATCTAGAACAAGCATTTCGCAGTTTCATCTCGATTAGTGGGATTTTCCCGTGGAAAGAAGGTTTTACTCCGTGAATGAAAGAACTATATATAGATTAATAATAGACAGGGTGTTAATTTAATTGCGTACCATAGCTTAGGGGCTGTTTCAGTCAAGTAAAAGGAGCCTGTAAAAATATTTAATAAAATCCAACTTTAATTTTAAAAAACAGTATTCGGTAGATATATATATAATGATTACCTGATATTTTCTATTTTGTAAAATGGACCTATTTGCACGACACTACAAAATATATTTAATGCGTATTACCAGCTGCGTCTGGCTGCACCGCTGCTGTAAGCGATCCCGCGCGCCGCGCGATAAGACGAGAACCAATCCCGCGCGACGCAAGAGTTGCTATCGACCAGTGATAGCGAAACGCGTGGGATCAGTTATAGCGGTGCGGCCAAACGCAGCTCTTGGTATCATAATAAATACCGACTATTAATACATACATACATATAACCACGCCTTTATCCCTAATGGGGTAGGCAGAGCGTAAACGACCTAAACAAAGGTCGTTCCGCCACGTCTGACAAAGTTTTGATGGTTATTCGTACGTATCACGTCATCTGAAATAATGTTAAACACCAAAAATATATGCCTAATGAAATTCTTTTGAACTTTTCTGTACGTAAAACTAACGACTTTTATCGATAACTTACTGAATTTTACCACATCCCTGGGCTGGGTTGCCAATGAAATTCGCAAAACGATACCAACGTGTATAATAATAATAATAAATTTATTAAACCAAAGAAAAAAGTACAATTTGTTACAACCAGATTTTGAATTTTAAATAATTTGCACATGACATTAAACCCTGCTTCTTAAACTAGGTCAACCTGTATCTTAAGAAGCAGTGTTCATCCAGTTACATTGTAGTTATAAAAATTTACACAAGTAGTGGTGCTCAGGTTATTTTTGGGGGTGATTTGCTTTGATAGAACAAAGTTGAATACGTAAAATATTATAAAAAAAAGAAAAAATGATATTTGACAATCAATAAAATGATATGCTCTGTGTGTGTGTGTGTGTTTGTGTGTGTGAGAGAGTGTGCGTTTGTGTGTATGTGTGTGTGCAACGTGTGCATGCGACGTGTGTCAATGCGTAGAGTTTCATAGTAAATATATAATAAACTATTCTTAAATATGTATGTGTCTGTTTATTTATGTAATGTACTTTAATATATTTTCTGTATTATCATAGTTTTGGGTAAGTAACCATTATGTAATTTGCGCTTTAGTTCATATCTATTGCAGTCGATAATAATAAGAGATTTATTTATTTCTTTGTATAAATGGACGCTTAGGACATAAAATTGGCGTTTCGCAAATTCCGTATTATGTGGGACTCTGTCTGAGGGCGGTGTGCTACGGTGCTTCCTAAGGACAGTATTTAATACATAAAGTTGTCGAATGGTGAGAACTTCACTTTGCATTTCTTCCTTCTTCTTTGCTTATAGAGTTGAAAGGTAGGAAAGATATAGGGGTTTATATACATCACCTTTAGTACAGCTCTTTGCGCTCTTTCAACTCTTAGCTGCTCCTCCCCAAACAGTAACACAGTAAGACAAAATAGACTGACATAACGCTAGGTCACTTTCCACCAGGTGAGATGGCGGACAAATGCTCGCCTATATATATTTAAAAAAAAAAAAAAAAAAGTAGGTAATTTTTAAAATCGCAATTGTAGCTGAATCTCTCAATGCTTTGAAAATGTATATGAGTCTTACTACTCTATTCGAAATTGCATCGATTTGGTTCTTCCAAGTTAAGTTTTGATCGATCTTAATCCCTAGATACTTGACAGCATTGGTTCTTGTAATGACCTCACAATTGCAGTTATTTTCGTCGGGCTGAGAACAGCTGTGAGCTCTAATAATAAGACTATTTCCGGGTCGGAAGTTGTTTCGTATGGAGAATGGCATGTAATTTGATTTTTTCAAATTTAATGTGAGTAGGTTCAGATTAAGCCAATTAACTACTTTTCGCATAGACTGCTCCGCCGTTCTGTAAACGGAATTCCAGTTAGTCCCATTGACTAATACAACTGTGTCATCAGCATACATGAAAAGGTTGCAATGTGGAAGTGACAATGTGCAAAGGTCATTAATGTATATTAAGAATAGGGTTGGCCCGAGTATACTTCCTTGTGGCACACCGTAAGACACCTCTTCAGTGTCACTTAGATAGTTCCCGATTTTAACAAGTAGTTTCCTCCCTGTAAGATAGCTTTTAAAGATGTCCAGTGCAATCCCCCGGATACCAATACGCTCCATCTTCGAAATCAGTATGGGAACAGAGACTGTATCAAATGCTTTAGACAGATCTAGGAATATGCCTAGGCAACTAGTTCTTGCATTAGATACTAGAGCGAAATCCATATTGGTTTGGTGCAATTATACTATGTTTATCCAAAAATTTGCGCAGTCTTACATTAAGGGCTTTCTCCAGGATCTTTGATAAGGTTGGCAATGTTGATATGGGCCTGTAATTGTCGACACAATCTCTGTTCCCCCACTTGTAAATAGGATGCACCACAGCCAGTTTGAAGGCATCCGGAAATACTCCATTTTTTATGGATATGTTGCAAATAAGTGTAATCGGAGGAACCAAAATGTGACGAGATTCTTTTAGAAAAGTTGATGAAACCCCATCCCAGCCAACGGAACAATCACTGCGAAGATGTATGATTAGTGATTCTACTTCACTTTCTGTCAGATCCAAGATCGCAAAAGAATTTGGGGAAGAGTTAGGAAATTGTGTAATAGCAGAGAGCTGTTGGTTATCCGACTGGAATAGGTGAGGATTATTATTTTCAATTTTTGATGCAAGGTCCTTGCCGATATTACTATAGAAGCTACATACTTTATTGATCGAATGTTGATCGGATTGTCATGAGTGTGCAGTAACTCTGTAGGTGCAAAGGTTATTTTACCAGAGTTGGTTATGTTTTTAATGGTCTTTCATAGCATTTTTTGGTTGCTTCCTGCTTTTTTTAGTGCACTTTCATCAAGAAGCTATTTTAACTGTCTGAGGATGCGGTTACAGTAGTTGCGATATCTATTATAAGTTATTTTAAATATTACTTTGTAAGGCGACTTTTTGGATTTTATGTGTAGACGATCACTATTTCTAATACATCGTAACATACCCGCATTAATCCATGGATTAATTATTTGGGATTTTCTGGGATTTTTTATGATTTTGGTGTACTTTTTTATAATCGACGTCACAATATTGATAAACATATCCGTTGCTTCATTTACATTATCAGTAGCGAGTAGTTGCAAAATCAGTATTTTCTAGGTCCTTTTTTACTGCTAGGATGTAGGCTGTATTGCGGCCTATAAACATTTTTTTCATTACAGCTTAAAAGAAATTCAAATTAAGAATCAACAACCATATGTTTGTAACAAAGTTATAACAAGCTGTTTCGAAGTTTGAACCTTTGCCAAATTTAAAAAAAAAAAATAATTTACTAGCCGCAAATCACGTTTGTCTCGTTTGTCAAATTCAATTGAAAATCATTTGAAAAATGCTTTAAAGCCTCTCGCACACTTGCGGTGGCGGTGGCGGACAATTGTGTACCTCAAAATTGTATGAAACTAAATACTTACCTAGTATTTTTTTCTCTTGTTTATTACTAATATTAGATATCAAAAAAAACTTGTAGTAATCCAAAACAGGTCATATTTACTTTTTTGCTGTAATATACGAGTACATACATACGTGGGACACTCAGAAAGTTTTGCGACTCTAAAAAAAATTGTTCTACAGGTACATATATTTTTATTAAATCTTTTCAAAGTACTCTCTACCAGCCTCTATACAAAGATTCATGCGTCTGAACCAGTTTTCAAAACACTTTTTCCAGTCCGCCGTAGACACCTCGTTTACAGCCTGCTCGAACGCAGCCAGCGCATCTTCCGGCGACGAAAATTGTATCCCCTTGAGCTGATTTTTTATTTTTGGAAATAAAAAGAAGTCACACGGTGCTAGATCAGGGCTGTAAGGAGGGTGACCCAGGAGTTTGACTGGTGTGCTGTCCAGGAAGTCCCTCGTTTTGAGCGCGGTGTGTGCAGGCGCATTGTCGTGGTGGAGCAGTAGTCCGCGGAGCCCTGTGTTTGGTCGCTTGTTGCTCACAACAGAAAAAACTTCTGGTAAACATTTGGTAGTATACCATTCGGCGTTAATGCTTCTTTGATCTCGTAAGGGAATTGAGGCCAAGTGGCCAGTCAAATTAAAAAAGCTGGCGATCAAAATCTTCCCCCCGCTTCGAGATCGCTTCACTTTGGTAGGCGTTGGTTCATTTTGAAACACCCAAACTGTCGACTGGCGCTTGGTTTCTGGATCGTATTGATAAATCCAGGACTCATCACCTATTACGATGTCGTAAACACGCCGAGACGAGCCTGCTTCAAATTTGTTCAGCATATCACGGCACCATTCCACCCGGGCCTGCTTCTGAGCGTCGGTGAGGTAGTGCGGCACCCAGCGCGATACTATCCTCCTCACGCGAAGATGCCCATGTAGAATCTCGTGAACGCTTCCCGATCCAATCTTTAATATGTGCTGAATCTCCTGATATGTAATTCGCCTATTATCTTGGATTAAATTTTTCACTGCTAGCACGTTTTCTTCCGTAATAGCCGTCAAAGGGCGACCGCTTCTTTCTTCATCCCCCAAGGTTGGTCGACCGCGCCTAAATTCGTTATACCAACGATACACGGTTGCCTTGGAGGGGCTTTCATCCATAAATGCCATTTGAAGTCTATCCAACGATTCATCCGGTTTCAGGCGACACTTGAAATCGTAAAAAATCATAGCTCTAAAATGTTCCCGGCGCAGATCCATTTTTCAGTAAGACACGATACTTTGAATTGGCTCGCAAGAAATGTGGAGGGAAATTTTGAAAATGGAACACACATATTTTTACTTACAAGTAATCATATTTTCAAAAAAGATTCTAACCGGCCAGTCTGCCATATATAAAAACTATTTATCGCAATACTTTCTGAGTGGCCTGGTACATACATATAATCACGCATTTATCCCTAATGGGATAGGCAGAACGTAAATGACCCAAACAAAGGTTTTCCGCCACGTCTGACAAAGTTTTGAGGGTTATCTATGATAGATTTGTATATATATAGGTATATTTCTGTAGTGACAGGTTGGCAGCCCATCGCCTAAATTGCAATATATATGTTATATATATATATGTCCTCCGACCGATTTCGGTCACGGCGACTGCTTCAACTCCGTTGTTGACGTTCGTGTGCTCGCATGTGGCTTATATAGCCATTTTTTTTGTAAATGTCCTCGCGCACTGCGGGCATGAGGTGAGCACACCGTTGATATAATTGAAATTGATAACTGCTGGTGATCGGATTTTCAATTCATCATGCTTGGCGTCTAGGTCTGAAAGTAGCTTATCTTCAAATTCAAAAATCCTGGTTTTAACCATGGATCTCCACTCAGGTCGCTTGGCAGCCTGTTGCTCCAATTGGGAGGGGTCTATGATACACTTTTTCATGTGCCGCTTAAGCACATCTTTATATCTGAGTTGGCCGCCATGTTTTCGCTTGCCCTCCTCAAGTTCAGCATAGAAGATGCGCTTCGCCGCTAGCTGCTCTGCCATTCAAGACACATGTCCGCTCCATCGGAGTTGACGGCGCATGATGAGATATGCCTCTATTCCACCCACATTACCTCTACGCAGTACTTTTGTGTTACGTACGCGATCCGACCATCGGATATTTAGGATCTTACGTAGGCATCTAAGGTGAAATCGATCTAGCATGCGGATGTGGCGACGGTACACAGTCCATGTTTCGGCTGAGTATAAGATGTTGGGGAGTACGACTGCCAATACAATATACTGAAACCCTTGGTTAGTTTTTAGAGCATACCCGGGAGGAAATGCAGCTGGCACATTCTATGTTTTTCTTTCGCTCCCAGTCCATCATAGAAGATGCTGTAATATAAGTTCTATTATGTACGCTGTCGCGGCAAATTAAATGGCCTTTCACCTTTCCCTACCCGGGTCCTGAAATAGCCTCTTCTTGTGCCGTAATTCCTAACGCGTAAGTAATTAAACAGATTTAATGCGCAATTATACAAGACGGTAAGATACATAAATTCAGGCGTAAGGCGAAAGCCCTGTCTTAAGTATTTCTAAATCTACTAATGGTCACTACTCCACAAGGGTAATTCATAGTATTATAGCACACATCATCTTCCTAGCCTTATCCCGTATCGCTCGGGGTCAACTATCTAATCTAGGTGATTGAACGAGGGTACTGGTTTTTACACAGAGCGACTGCCATCTGACCTCCGCAACCCAGAAGGGAGGGGAAACCAGACCCAATCCTAGATTAGGTCAGAGTTTTCAAACCGCCAATGCTTAGCACTGGCCTCTGACATGGCTTAACGACTAATATCTACGGTACCTATTAAACGATATTAACCGAGACCAACGCCTTAACGTGCTTTCCGAAGCACGGAAAAAGCGCCGCATAAAGACATATGAAAATTTAAATATCGAAAAATACATTGGTACGTGGTGGGATTCGAACCACAACCGGGAGGCTCTAGAGGCAGCGGCCCTATCCACAACACCATCGGGATTATTATTTGTCTGTATTTCTACATGTTCGGGAGCTCTTTCCATGGAATTAATGGTATATTAATAAATCTGGATAGTAACGTCTGCCTTAGTTTGAAAGTTCAAATAAAAATGTGGAAGGCAACTTGGAGTAATGGGCTCGATTCTAGATACCACCGGCTAAAACTAAAATTAAAATCTATCTGTCACTTTAAAATAATAAAATTGAAAAAGGACAGGCGATTTATACTCTATTGTTTTACACTTGGTCCGCTAGCTTTTGACGCGCTTTTGCACGTTTCTCCAGTATTTCTGTCAATTTTATCCGCTATATCATGTGATGGCGGATAAAAATGACAGATAACGCATAAAACCACCGTTAATAAATCAAAAACTGGAGAGAAAAGATCTTCTGTTCTTTTCCAATGTTTTTCGTCTGAAAGTGACAAATATATTTGAATTTTAGTGTTAGCCGGCAAATTTAGAATCGAGCCCAAAACGTAACTTACGTAAAGTATTATTAGATCGCGCCTTTTTGCGGACCTACATTTTCAGAAACTTGTTGACAAGTAAAATATGATTATCTTGTTCTTTGCGACCTATTAGATAACATATTTGTTGACAAAATATTACATTACGTAATTCTTATGTGTCAAAAACATTGGAATCATCTTTTAGATTTATCTTATTTCCGTTTTGAATCTAGTTCATATAACTTTGAGTCTGGTCTCTTGTCTCCATACCTATATTTAGATAAATATAAGTAAATCTACTGACCAAAAGACTTTCCCTTCCATCACGTTCATTAATTAAATAATTTTAAATGTGTGGATGCCTGAAAACGATGGTGAATATTTTTAGTAATAAAAAAAACGCTGACCATATTTAAGGTTTTAAGAAATAAAATTTAATTACTCATGAGTTCCATGTTTTATATAACTAATAATTATTATGGTGCGGTCACGTATCGCATATGGCGTAGGAGAGAGTAGCGAAGCGAATCTTTTATTCTAAACTGGAGGAGGGCAATCTAAAGCATGGCGGACAACTCCTCAGATTTAAGGATGTTCAGAAAAGGCATATGAAAAGGTGCAATATGGAGCCCTCAGAGTGGGAGGGTTTTGCAGCACAACGTCCCGAGTGGCGCAGGCTGGTACAGAAGCGAGTCAGCGATTTTGAGGAACAACGGAAAGTTGACCTCGACACGAAACGCGATGAGCTGAAGTCCCGCCAGCCTGCTGCCATTCAATACCATTATGAGCAAGGTGTACTCACGTGCCCTAAGTGTGCGAGAAAGTTCAAGGCGATAATCGGCTACGTGAGCCACTTTCGGGCGCACGAGCTCCGCGCCGACTAGGAGTCGAAGTAGTTCCCATGGATAATCACCATTAATTATTATAAACAGTTTATTTTTAGAGCTGTAATGTCAAAAAAGTGTAAATTGAACATTAGAACATTATACATTTAGCCCTGACATTCATTAAGAGCTGTTAATAGAAAATCTGCTGCCTCCGTGGTTTAGATCGTGATCCGGAGGTCCTGGGTTCGATTCCCAGGGGCGGCCACAAGTTGATGTTAGTAAATTTATCACTTTGTGAGGTTTTGTCAGCCTGCATACTACGTTCACTATTTTTATAAAGGAACGAAAACTGAGGAGAATTTACTTGACGGATATGAAAAGTTTCATTTAACTAATGAATAGTGAAAAAGACACCTATTTTCCAAGTCCATTCTATACCACCTAATAAAAAGAAAACGAATTGAATTTATAATAGAATTTTGTGAATTGTAGATTTGGCTGAGATATCAAGGGATATTATAAGTTACCCATTGATCGTTTTTCGAATAGACGGCACGGCGACGGCAACGGCCTGCCAAACTGCGTACCGTCTAGTGGAAAATCTCCCATTGTGAACGATATTGCATTTCGAGTCTTCTGGGTGAACAGAGCTCTATCATCGTCGACTATCTTAAATGCTATTAGCCAAAAACCAGAATAAAGTATATTTTTTTTCAAATTAGAACGTTAAACAGTATATAAAAAAAACTTTACGTGTGTATTTTTTTTGTTAATCTTTCAAACATATTAACCCTGAATGTGGTCTTTTTAGTCACATTCTCCCAGCAAACCCACATGAAAGGATGACCGGGATGCTTACCGCGTTTTACCGTAATTATGACACTAAAAAACCTTACTGTCGTTGAAATTCTTGTATGATGACTATGTTACCACACAGTTTAAAGTCACAAAAACAGAAACAAACAGGACCAAATTCAGGGCTGAAATTAAAAAAAAAATACAAAAATTTAAACTGAACATTGCGATTGGGTGGAATCTTAATCTTCTGAATTTGAATTGCCTTAGGTGTGGTACAACAATAATAAAGCTTTTTATTTGATTTCTTACATATCGTAAATTACATACATACATACACATATATAATCACGCCTTTATCCCGAATGGGGTAGGCAGAGCGTAAACGACCAAACAAAAGGTCGTTCCGCCACGTCTGACAAGTTTTGAGGGCTATTTTAGACTGAAATGTGTATCGCTATAGTGACAGGTTGTCAGCCTATCGCCTAAATTGCAATACACTGAAACCCTCGGATCCCTTAGCTGGTTTTTACAGCATGCCCGGGAGTAAATGCAGCTGGCACATTCTATGTTTTTCTCTCGCTCCCAGTCCAGCATGGAAGTAAATTATAAATATCGTAGATTACAATTCAGTAATGCAATCAATTATTTTATTATTTAATCATGCAGTATATTTTTACATTTTAATTAATTGCTTATTACAGATTTTATTTATTTGATTAATTATTACAATAGATATAACATTTTTTATTAATTTAGGTGTGGTAGGTGTACAAATGGCGATTACTTCACAGACAAGAGTCCTGCTCTTAAATTTAAAGAAAGAAGAAGGTGTACAAATATACAAAATTCGCCCGAAACGGCATTGAATGCTGGCAGTCCGTGGTCACGCGGCGCGTGTGCGAATATTGTCATAACTCTAGTTATTTTGATGGAAATATAAATTTTAAAAATAAAATAATAATACGATGCCCTAAAACACATCTTATTTTTTATTATAGAAAATTATTATGCGTTAAAACTGTTTTATCTGGCCATAAAACGAAAATTGCGTGATAAAAATTAAGAAACGGAGGCAATTTTGGGATTACTTTCTATCGAGCGAAAGTTATCCTATTATGTTTTGGGAAACCGAATGCACTAGGAAATATTGTCAACGGTTATATATAATTTTATCGTAATTAAAATTACATGTTTTCTAAAAAACAGTAATTAAATCTGCTATTTAGAGATTTCTGGAGGTTGCTGAACCTCCGTCGCCTTCAAGCATAATCGTTAGTTTTGTTAGTTTTAGTTACTTACGTAGTCATACCGATGACAAATATTCCGAGTACCTTCTCTTAATAAAATTTGCCAGGAATTATTTGACATTCGTTCTCATTAAAACCAAAGAATCGGAAATGAGGCAAGTTATTGGTGTGGTGATAAAGCTTTACTACATAAATATAATAATCTAGAGTGTGCACAGGTATTGGGCGTTTTTCTACTAGAAGTCACGGCGATGGCAACGGCGAAGAGAAGAAATAATTATGATAGAGAAGTAATACTTTTTTTCTTCCATGCTGGACTGGGAGCGAGAGAAAAACGTAGAACGTGCCAGCTGCATTTCCTCCCGGGCATGCTGTAAAAGTCAGCTAAGGGATCCGAGGGTTTCAGTATATTGTAATTTAGGCGATGGGCTGACAACCTGTCACTACAGCAATATACCTACAAATATATCTTAAATAACCCTCAAAACTTTGTCAGACGTGGCAGAACGACCTTTGTTTAGGTTGTTTACGCTCTGCCTACCCCATTAGGGATAAAGGCGTGATTATATGTATGTAAGTAATACTTTTCTACTAGCCGGCACGGCAACAACACGGCATTGATTCTTACCGGTACCGTCGCCGGCCTGCCAAACTGCATGTGTTTTGTTTTCGTACGAAGCATGCGCGTGTGTGTTTGCGCTTAAATTGAAACTAGGTACGATGTAGTACTATTATATATTCTGTGACTAGGCGGACGTTAACGGGACCTTACCGTGTCGTTGCCATGTCGTTGCCGTGTCGTTGCCTTGCCGTCTAGTGGAATAACAGAGCCAAGGCATCGTGACGGCACCGTCACCGTGCCGTCTAGTGGAAAAACGCCAATAAATGTGTTATATTTTTATATATCAACTTATTAGCCCGTGACTTTGAAATAAATTAAATTAAACGGTAAGTTGAAGTGTTCTAAAATCCTTATTCCAACTCTGTAGTAACGTTTTTTCAAGCGTGATATTCTCAAAATACTGAAATTTAGGGATCCTAAATTCTCTTGCTGGACAGAGGGTCGGAAGCACATAGAATACGTATGATATCTTTATTCAAGGGACCCAGTATTATCAGGGTGTTGTAATAGCTGCTACGTATAGTCAATCCGGGTATAAGGAACAGCATCCCGCAAACTGATAGAGGTTGCTCAGTCAGCGATACTGAACAACTATCAGCTGGATTTCAAATAGGAAATGAAAATGAAATTTTGCTCTTCCATACAAATTATCTGATCTAGGTGGTCAATTTGTATGGGAAGTACATTTTTTTTCATCTCCTGAAAGAGTTTCCTGATGATAGTGGTTCAGTGTCGTTGACTGACCAACCCCTTTCAGTTTTCGGGACGCTGTCCCTTACACCCGGTGCTAGAACGTTGGATCTTGAGTCTAGAGTATAAATATGTGGTAGTCGTGATTTAAACTTAGAGTAATAAACAAATGCTAGCCTGTGAGTGAGAGAAAAACATAGAATGTGCCAGCTGCATTTCCTCCCAGGCATGCTGTAAAAATCAGCTAAGGGATCCGAGGGTTTCAGTATATTGTAATTTAGGCGATGGGCTGACAACCTGTCACTACAGCAATGTTCCTACAAATCTATCTTAAATAACCCTCAAAACATTTGTCAGACGTGGTGAAACGACCTTTGTTTAGGTCGTTTACGCACTGCCTACCCCATTAGGGATAAAGGCGTGATCATATTTATGTATGTATGTTATCATCTGTAATAACCCTCAAAATTTGTCAGATGTGGCAGAAAGACCTTTGGTTAGATCGTTTTTGTTCTGCCTGCCCCATTGGGATAAAGGTGTGATTTTATGTATATATGTATTAAATAAACAAAAATATTAAGAAGAGGCGAATATTTCTTTAAGAAATTATTATGCTGACTGTCCCACAATGTGACGCTACCTATAGTATTGCCAACTCAATTTTAGAGTAAAGGTAAACAAAGTTTCATGTCTTTTAAACGAAAATATTGTTTCTAAAATAAGTTTTAGCTATTAAATATGACAACAACAACTGTTTGGAAACCCCAATACGCGGTTCATGTGGATGCTATAGAGAGAATTCGAAACACGTTAATAAAACGTATTAAGTATAGATACCGTGGTTGTTGTTTAGACAACCTTCATTCTTTAAAGTAACGTCGAGAGAAGAGAGATCAAATGATCTTATACAATATTTTAAACAATGTCATAGAATCTCCTGATCTGTTAAGTAAAATATGTTTAAAATGTACAAGAGTCAACACCCGTTCTAAAAACTTAATTTATATTTAGATTTTATTAAGGAACTGGGGCGACGGTTAAAACGAAACTGATCTGACCCCCGCGCCGACTCGTATCTGGTACAGCACATCTCGTTGGCTATCCAAAGAGGGAATGCTGCCAGTGTGATGGGTACCTTCCCACCAGGTTCGATTCGGGGCGGTCTTTTTGACTGAGTACATACATACATACATAAAATCACGCCTTTATCCCTTACGGGGTAGGCAGAGCGTTAAACGCCTCGTAAAAGGCGCTTTCACCGCGTCTGACAAAAATTGAGGGCAATTTTAGATTGTAATGTGTATTGCTAATGTGTAGTGACAGGTTGTCAGCCCATCGCCTAAATTACAATACACTGTAACCCTCGAGTCCCTTTTGCTGTCTTCTACAGCATGCCCGGGAGAAAGGGCAGCTGGAACATTCTATGTTTTTCTATCTCTCCCAGTCCAGCATGAAAGAAACTTTTGACTGAGTAGGTTTTAGTTTTAAGTTTTGGAATTGTGATTTCGATTTATTGTGACATTTTGTAATTGACTTATTAAAACTTATTTGCTCCACAATTTTGTAAAACTTATTATGCTAAAAGCCGTTTCATTATCAGAACATGTCATAAACACAATGAATCCTACAGTCATATGCAAAACGGCAATCAAGAATAAATTCAATTAAATATAAGAATGTAATTTCTTAACATAATTTATAATTTGTCACTTTTCATTACATAAATTTAGTTTATCAAAATCTAATGTATTGTAAAATTTGGAATATAATATGTATTTTTATTATTTTCTAAATCAACAGATATGTATTAATTTAGTGGTAAAAACTTAATTGGCTTGTGTGTTATTTATACTAGTTTATGTTAGTGTCAATATTATTGTTGTATTTGTAGTGTGTTTCCCCATCATGAATAAAAAAAATATAACATACTGAAATAGTCGTTTTAGTCATTTAAGTAATTAGCCAACTTATGATTTTTTTGAAATGTGTTTTGAATAAAAGACATGAAACTTTGTTTACCTTCATTCTAAAACTGAGTTAGAAATAGTATAGATGACAGCAGAATAAATCCACAAAAACAATCTAATAAAGGCATTGGATTTTATGTAAATGTGTTGTTATTTTGAAATCCTAAAAGCAGATAAGTGTGCGTCGGAATAATTTAATGCACTACTCTTGTCTCTAGAATAAATATGTAAATGGACACGATTCTAGTTACCACCGGCTAAAACGAAAATTAAAATCTATCTGTCACTTTCAAAATAATAACATTGAAAAGGACAGGTGATTTTACTCTATGATTTTACACTTTGTCCGCCAGATTTTGACGCTTTGCGCGTTTCTCCAGTATTTCTGTCAATTTTATCCGCTGTAACATATGACGGCGGTTAAAAATTACAGATAACGCATAAAACCACCACACGACTATAAATCAAAAACCAGAGAGAATAGATCTCCAGAGAACAGATTTTAATTTTAGTTTTAGCCGACAAATCTAGAATCGAGCCCTATATGTGTTTGTTTGTTTCACCGCATTATGCTAATAAGTTCAATACCCGTGCAACTTTTATTGGTTGTGATGTGAATCTATATGAATATTAAAACATAATAGGTATAATAATAATAATAATTTTGGGCCTTGTCTTGTCCATTTAAGTACCTATTACTTTGCAATAATTTTCATATTTCTTTTTTATAAAAATAATCATGATGTATTCTTACATCAACTAGAACCCTCGTTCAATCACTTAGATAAGGTAGCCGACCCCGTGAGATACGGGATAAGGCTAGGGAGGGAGGGAGATGTATTCCTACATGTTATACTAACATCCTTTGTTTCTAATATTTGAAGAAATCAAAAGTCTGAAATATGGGTTATTTAGGTAAGCAGAGGTAAGGTTTTCAATCATTTACCAGAAAAAAAATATTAGTTTTTGAGGATCTGTTTCTTTAAACTTCCATGCTGGACCGGGAGCGAGACAAAAATATAGAATGCGCCAGCTGCATTTCCTCCTGGGCATGCTGTAAAAGTCAGCTAAGGGATCCGAGGGTTTTAGTATATTGTAATTTAGGCGATGGGGTGACAACCTGTCACTACAGCAACATACCTACAAATCTAACTTAAATAAGCCTCAAAACTTTGTCAGACGTGGCGGGACGACCTTTTGTTCGTTTACGCTCTGCCTACCCCATTAAAGGCGTGACTATATGTATGTATGTAATTTTTTTTAAATATTCTGTATTAAATTTACCTACGTTTCCCGTATTATATGATGTCTTAATACGCATATGCTTGTGTTATGTTATAATAGAAATAGCTTTTGATCTGCACCCGATGGAGGGAGATTCTGTGAAAACGGTTGACATTTCATGTAGATAAGGATCAGCGGTAAATCCGAGGGTCAACAAATGTATTCTAATATTTTGACAGCTCCGAAATAACACAATCTACCCGTGCCGCGTCGTAGTAAAGTGCTACGGCGTAGACAATGGCTACGGTTTTTCGTGTTTGCAGCATCAACATACAAACCCAAAAAAAATAGCCGACCATGTTTCAGGGTGTGATTCTACCCGTTAAACTGCACAACTTTCCCCAAGAAACATAGGAGGAAATATGAAAAAAAATGGCCCTCCCATACAAAGGGTATCATGAATAAAAAAAAAAAAACATACTGAAATAGTAGTTTTAGTATTACCGGTACCGTATCAGCGGCTCGAGTCAATTTGTATGGGAGATCCATTTTTTTTATTCATTTTTAGACCTATGTTCTTTAGGGATTTTCAGTTTTCAGTTTTATGGGTAGATGTAGAACCTAAAATTTAGTCAGCATTTTTTTACTCCCTATACCTATACATAAATATACTCACGCCTGTATCCTTAACGGGGTAGGCAGAGCGTAAACGACCTAAACAAAGCTCGCTCCGCCACGTCTGACAAAGTTTTGAGGGTTCCCAGGGCTTATTGCAATTTAGGCGCTGGGCTGACATCCTGTCACTACAGCAATATACCTCTACAAATTCATCTTAAATAACCCTCAAAACTTTGTCAGTCGCGGCGGAACGACCTTTTTTTAGGTCTTTGTTTAGGTAAAGCGTTACCTACCCCATTAGGGATAAAGGCGTGAATTTATGTATGTATGTATGTATCAATTTATGAGATATCTTAATTACTTCGCTGGCTCAGGAAAAAAATATGAGATAACACTGGTACAAATGAGTTTAGATCATTCAAAGTTTCTTGAATTTTCAACAAACAAAAACACACAAACAAACAAGTTTTATTTTTCTTTCACATAGAAGTAAAACTTAAATCTATTTGAAACTGACATAAATATATATTAGAATCTATCTATGTGAGAGACTGGTGTCCGTACTAGGAGACCTGTATTCCAGATCACCATAATGTTTTATTTATGAGGAAACTGAAATACTTATTCCTTGAGAAAATTCATTCTACTGTAAAATATTTGCAAAGATAACACTTCCATTCTCAAAATTATTCTTCACCCAGTAACTTCAGTACAACTCTTTCTTTTTTGCTTAACTACCCAAACGAATTGAGTGTAAAGAGTTTATTGCAATTTTTCTTAAAATTTTACCAAATGTTGCGAAAACGGTTTTAGTAAACTATTGACGCTTTTGTTGCTTTTTTTAAGACGTGAAACACTGGAAGTTTGTCATACATAAAATCACGCCTTTATCCCTTACGGGGTAGGCAGAGCGTCAACCGCCTCGTAAAGGCTTACGCCACGTCAGACAAAAAATTGAGGGCAATTTTAGATTGTAATGTGTATTGCTATAGTGACAGGTTTTCAGCCCATCGCCTAAATTACAATACACTGTAACCCTCGAGTCCCTTTTGCTGACTTCTACAGCATTCCCGGGAGGAAGGGCAGCTGGAACATTCTTTGTTTTTCTATCTCTCCCAGTCCTGCATGGAAGATATTGCATTTGTTAATTATGTGATCATAATGAAAACTGATCGGCTTGTTTGTATTGAAAGGAGGGTTAACCCTCGACGTTTTGATCCTATATACAAACAAGTTAGCCGAGTTTTCATTATTAATAACACTTGTATCTGATCAATTTATAAATAGTGCCGTAAGCACGCCAAACAAAAAAAATATATATTTTAAATGGTGACTAAGGCGTGCCAAATGCGATGAATATTTGAGCAATATCCTTCCTCTTCTTCTGTCGAGTGGGTATCGAGTTTATGGACCCGATGAACCCTGGTGTCAGAGTTTTTAAACCGCCTAGTAGCACAACTATCAGGCATCTGACATGGTTTGAGTAACGACCACTATCAAAGACAGCAGCCGGGACCGACGGCTTAACGTGCCCTCCGAAGCACGAAATCTTTTTCTTTTCGGACAATCAGGTGATTCAGCCTGCAATGTCCTAACCAAACTGGGGAAAAATTCACAAAGTGATAAATTCTCAAATATCAACTTTGTGTTTCCCTCCTGGGAATCGAACCCAGGACCTCCGAATTGAGAGTCCATAGCACTAGCCACTAGACCACGGAGGCAGTTCATTGCAGGAGCAATATCCTGCAATGAACTGTAGTGGCTAGCGTAGCAGTCCATTGCGCTATAAATAAATAGTCATCAGTAAGTATATATATATTGTCAGTGTGTAAATATTGTCTCAGTATTTTATATATAATATCCCGTTTGTACAATTTCTATACCCAAAAGTTGCCTGGTAGAAAATTGCTGCTTTAGCAATAAGGCCGCCTATATTGTACTATCAAGTTTGTTTCTTTTTATTTCTGTTGCATGTGTAAAATCTGTTCTATGTAAAATAAAGAATTTTGTATTGTACTGTAAACAACGTGTAACAGAAATGGTTTATGCACCGGAAAGGATATGAACCAGCCCATGAAACTACACAACTTTCCCAAAGGAACATAGGTCAAAATAAGAAAAAAAAAGTTTGACCTTCCATACAAAATGCATCAGCTGATAGCGCGTGTAGTATGGGGAGGCAAACTTTTGTTTTCGTTTTTCGACCTATGTTCCTTTGGGAAAGTTGTATAGGTTCTTATCCTTTCCGGTGCATATGCCCTTTCTGTTACACGTTGTTAAGTACGCAAACTTTATCCCACCTAAACGCCCGCCTAAACTTGCAAGTCCCGCCCGCCTGGCCGCTGGCCGCGCGCCGTGGGGCGGCTAAGGCGGCCGCTGCCAAAACGGCAAACGGCAGACCGCGTCGCGCCGTCACACCGGCTTGCCGACACCATGTGACGTCATCACTCATACATCGCACTACGTCGTGCTAAACTTAACTTAAAACTTCTCTTTATCTATCGTAGCAATCGTGAGGCTGTACAGCAATACAAATAATCACTAGAAAAGTAGTTCGGTAGTTTTCTTCGATTAAAAGTTTGAATATTAGTATTTTCGACGTGTTTTCTTAAATGTCTCATTAGGTGTTGTGCTGATTGTCGTCTGATTATAAAAAGGTGAGTGATTTTATGTTTTATCACGCTTGTTAGAGTTTAAGAAGTTTTTCGAACTTTCTGTGATTTTAACGGCAATTTGAAGCGTATTTTGAACTTTCTTCGAGCTTTTATAAACTTTTACTTTACAATACTTACTTTACTGGTGCTAATTATTTTTTATTATCTGAACCTTTTGATAATATAATTATGTTTAATACAACTTTAAAAAACATATTTTTTTATGACAAAAGTATGTATTTATTTAAAACACTTATAACTAACATTAGTGTACTTATGCTGAGCCGCAGCAATGGAATTATCATTAGTGTTAAAGATGGGACCCTACCTCCATAAGTAAACAATTTTCCTTATTCCTATAAAAAAATAAATTGGACTTCCCATAAAAAATACTTCTTAGTTGATGAAGTCATTTTGTAGTATCTTTTTTTTATACTTTTCGACAAATGTTTCTTAAGGAAAGTACTTAGTTCAGTTTAATGGGTAGAATAACCAAATATTTTATCTCAGTATTTGACGTTGTTAATATTTTAGGCCTTACTCGCGTTCAGTTATGCTTATAAACAATTTAGATTATCCGACGGGATCAAATGTTTTCTCATGATTATAAGAGATGTTAGTCTAGGCTACCGAACCTTATTTGCATCCACTCTCCTGTAAATGCTAGGGTTATGAATTATACAAAAAATCTAGTATTTCTGACCAGAAAATAAGTACCACACCCCACCTTCTATAGGTATTCTTTTAGACTACAAATCTATTTTAAATAACCATCGAAATTTGGTGTCAAATCTATTTTAAATAACCACCAGACGTGGTGGAACAACCTTTGTTTAGGTCGTTTACGCTCTGCCTACCCCATTAGGAATAAATTCGTGACTATATGTATGTATGTTTTTTTTTAGTCTAATGTTAAATATTTATGATCATAGAAAGTTGCCAAATAATAAAGCATTTCTTGCGCTCTAAGCTTTTTCAAATTACAATGGTTCTACGAAAATTATCTGTCATCCGGCTACTCTAAGCACGGCTTGACCTTTCGCTTATGTGTCATTCATACCTACGCTTTTTTGATTAACAATATACGGTATGTTAAATACATAAAGGAATCGTAAGATTTATAAAATTTTCTACTTGATTATTATATAAAACGCAAACATATAAAGTAAAAGATTTACGTTGTCCAAATAAACCTATCAAAACTCACAGACATAATACTTTGTTCCAAATTACAAAATAGGAACACTTCTTTTTTTGTGCAGTCATGTAAAAAGAAAACTATGGATAATATATTTTCCACCTAATAAACCGCATAATAAGAGAGAGGGTAAGAGATTACGTACATTGAGAGAGAGATCTCAAATCGCGTCGTCTAGACTCCTAGATTGCAGATTCTCATTGGGGAGAAAAATTGCAATTGACGTCTATTCGCGAGAACCAGCCCCTTGGGGATAGTTGGCTTGCAAAATATAACGTAATTTTTACTATAAGTTCTTAGTCGTAAAACTATGAATATTTTTTGTAAAAGAAATAATTTTATTAATTCTGTTACAGTAACTTTTAAAATTCTACATGCATATAATCACGCCTTTATCCCTAATGTGTTAAGGAGAGCGTTAAAGACCTAAACGAAAGTTCGAACTTTTAACCCTAATCTTATTATAATTCTTAGCTAGCGCTGTCATTTTCTTGACTTTGACATAAGAACAGGATAGCAAATAAACACATGACTTTGACATTCCTAATCTGACATAAGACTGCTTATTTGACGTCAAATAAGGGAGCATGCTCATTGCTCAGTTTTTATTTAAATCATCATACGTCAAATTAGGAATGCCAAAGTCATGTGATCATTTGCTATCCAGTTCTTATGTCAAAGTTAAGAAAGTGACAGCGCTAGATAAGATTTAGTTAAGGAACAGTGCGTTCAGAATTGCCGCTAATGTCTTACTACTGATTTAAATTGTTTGATCCATTCTACTAGCTAGTTTGTATCAAATCGTGTCAAGGACTCAGTCATCGTAGATAGCTGTAGTTCAACTTTTAACTGCTACACTCGCAACCAATTATTTCAGGCAAAACCAATTATCTTTTCTATACCAGATAGAAATACATTTATTGTCCAGGTATAAAAAATCTTTCATGCTGGACTGGGAGTGAGAGAAAAACATAGAATGTGCCTGCTGCATCTCCTCCCGAGCATGCTGTAAAAACCAGCTAAGGGATCTGAGGGTTTCAGTATATTGTAATTTAGGCGATGCGCTTTCAACCTGTTACTACAGCAATATACCTACTAATCTATATTAAATAACCCTCAAAACTTGTCAGCCCTACTCTCATCTCTAAGCTGCATAGAAGTCCAGCATAGAGGAAGTTTTGTTCATACCCAAATTATAGCCCTGTTTTTATTTTATGCTTCTTTATAGATTTTCCAAACAACATCTCTAATTTTCTTGTCTCACCGATTTTAGAATGAAAGTCTTGAAAATTATTGTGTCCCGAAATCGTTGCTCGTAAGTGTATCTAGATTAATCGATTAGATTAAACGCGATGTTTCGGTTTCGTGGAAACACACGAAAGGTGGTATGCAGCTATGGAGTTAGTCAGACGGTTTAGTTCCACTGAAAACGATGAGTAGTCTTAAATTAAGGCTAAATACGGGGTGTAAGGGACAGCGTTCCGCAAAGTGATAGGGGTTGCTCAGTCAACGAAACTGAACAACCACCACTAGAATTATTTTTCAGAAAGTGATAATTTTTTTTTTAATCCACAAAGAATGTAATCTCCGTTAGTCAAAGGCTGAGCAATAAAATACGAAATGACGGATAACCAATTAAATAGAAAAGATTACTTTTGACAAGAAAAATTACTCAAAACTTGGACCTAAATTCAGCACCTAGAGGTTTTTGTAATTTTTTCACTTAAAATGTTGTAAGTACAGAATTTCTAGGGATAGTACTACTTTTTCCACAGTGCAGGTTGCACCTTTGATTTTCCCATGGGAAAGAGATACCGTGGGTCGTTGTTAAGCTTTAAGTGTTATTTTAAATCATGGTTTGTCTGTATATACAGAAACCCTCGGATCCCTTAGCTGGTTTTTACAGCATGCCCAGGAGGAAATGCAGCTGGCACATTCTATGTTTTCTCTCGCTCCCAAACCAGCATGGAAGTATCTAATTTAGGCGATAGGCTGACAACCTATCACTACAACAAATAACCCTCAAAACTTTGTCAGATGTGGCGGAACAAACTTTTGTTTAGGTCGTTTACGCTCTGCCTACCCCATTAGGGATAAAGGCGTGATTATATGTATGTATGTTATCTATATAAGTATTCATTTCAGTGTACATACCAATACATTCACACACTTCAATCACGTTAAAACGTATTATTACTGCGTTACATTTAAATACAATATTCTATAATGTAGGACCGAAATTCCTTATTAAGCTTTGATTCTTACAAAGTATTTCTTCTTAGTGCTAGAAATTTGTCGGCGGAAGAGTTAATGAACACTAAATTGAATAACAGTTCGATCAAAGCTTCTGCAATTGAAATTACAGAAAAATATTTTAATCGTAATTTTTGTACTTTGTTTAACTATTTAACCAATGAGACCGGGGTTAATAATTTTGCTCAACCCGCCATACTAGAATAGAAGATCATAAAAAAAAACATGTATAATAATAATAGTCCTCCCACCAATTTTCGGTGATGACGGCCAATCGCCCGGAGATCAGCCAACTGCGCAGGACTTGATTTTAGTGCCCCAGTGTTTGCGCTACACACAGGTGCACTCTCTATTCCTTCAATCTCTTATTCTGATTTGACAGATTGACTGACACGACCAGAGAGAAATCAGGCGCAGGACCGAATATTTACATGCCCATCCGACAGCATGGATCAACTTACTTTTCGGACAATTAGGTGATCAGCCTGCAATGTCCTAACCAAATTAGAAACAACAACACAAAGTCATTGTCCCCCGCCGGGAATCGAACCCGTAACCCCCGGGTCGAGAGCCCATGGTTCAGACCGCTAGACCACGGAGGCAGTTAACATGTATAATATACTTACATCAAACCAACCACCACGAGACTAGTTTCTTTTAGACCCATTTATATACTTTCCCTGGAGAATATTTGAACTCAGAAAAGCGTTACAGTAAATAGTTCAACATCCACACTAGTATGCGATAAAAAACAGCTTTCAAACATTAGTCTCCTTTTTTCGATTCTAAGGTTTTTTAAAGTAATTCTTTTTTTATTAGAAATGGGTTTGTTCTTGACACTAGGTCAGGGATGACCGTGACAGAGTCGACGATGGAGCGAGCTCACCCAAAAGATGCCTGTTTTGGCACTGGCAATCGTCACAATTGTCACTAGAAAGACTTTAAACCAACGACGAGGCGGCTTAACATTCTGCACAACTTCTGCAACAAACAAAAAAAAACATCATTATCTCCCTAGCCGTATCCCGTATCACACGGCGTTGGCTACCTAATCTAGGAGATTGAACCGCCATAGTGTAAATATTTAGATATTTTTACGACTTCCCGATCAAGACCCTAACACCACAGTTGCAGCTAACCCAAAGCTTACATACATACATATATTCACGCTTTTATCCCTAATAGGGTAGGCAGAGCGTAAACAACCTAAACAAAATTTATTCCGCCACGTCTGGAAACGTTTTGAGGGTTTTTTAAGAAGCTTAGGCTCGTATTTATAAAGCGAGCTCAAGATTGAGAGCAATATTAAGTATGGATTTCACAAGTTGTTTTGTACTGAAATGACATTTCTGATACGAACTCATACTAGCAGTCAATCTCGAGTGCTGCTCATCAATCAATACGGGCCTAAGTATACCAAATCATATACCGGTTGTAAGGGACAAAGTCCCGCAAAATGATAGGGGTTGCTCAGTCAACTATGCAAAACAACCTTCACCGGGAAATTCTTACATACATACATAAAATCACGCCTTTATCCCTAATGGGGTAGGCAGAGCGTAAACGGGAAATTCTTACAGGAAATAAATTGAAAATTGACCTTCCCGTACAAAATGACCAACCTTTATCAGAATTTTTTTATGGAAGATCATTTTTTTTTTTACTTCCTTAAAATAAATCTTGCTGATAGCTGTTCAGTTTCGTTGACTCAACCCTTATCAGTTTGCGGGACGCTCTCCCTTACAACCTGTATAACCACTATTGCTACATGGAGTTAAATAAATAAATAAAATCCAGAGCATGCTGTAAAAACCAGCTAATGGATTCGAGGGTAATAGTATATTACAATTTTAGGCGATGGGCTGACAACCTGTCACTATAGCAATATACGTCATGATCATCTGTAATAACCCTCAAAACTTGTCAGACGTGGCGGAACGACCTTTGCTTAGGTCGTTTACGCTCTGCCTACCCCATTAGGGATAAAGGCGTGATTATATGTATGTATGTATGTATGCTACATGGACTTAATGTATGCAAGTTGCGATACTGATATGGGGATAGCATCATCAATCACTTCCGCTCTTTAACTCCGTGATTAATGACCAAACATCATTTATATGCTAACTATTATGATCAACTCAATTCTAGATTCCACTTGATGAACCTCTGAACTACGAGTACACTCCGAATACTCTTGAATTGAATATTTGGGTAAATCCATACTACATACATACATATAATCACGCTATAACCCTGATGGGGTAGGCAGAGCGTAAATGACCCAACCAAGGTCGTTTCGAAACGTCTGACAAAGTTTTGAGGGTTATTTAAGATAGATTTGTAAATACATACATATAATCACGCTTTTATCCCTAATGGGATAGGCAGAGCGTAAACGACCTAAACGTTGGTCGTTCCGCCACGTCTGACAAAGTTTTGAGGGTAAGTTGATTTGTAGGTATATTGCTTAAGTGACAGGTTGTCAGCCCATCGCCTAAATTGCAATATACAGGAACCCTCGGATCCCTAAGCTGATTTTTACAGCATGCCCGGGAGGAAATGCAGCTGGCACATTCTATGTTTTTTTCTCGCTCCCAGGCCAGCATGGAAGTAAATGTATTTGTAAATCCATACTAATATTATAAATGTGAAAGTAACTCTGTCTGTTTGTTTGTTGCTCTTTCACGCCTAAACGGCTTAACGGATGTTGATGAAATTTAGCACGGTGAAAGACGGTAACCTAGAGACGGACATGCTAGTTTTTACCGGAGGCGGAAGCCTTATTCCACGGGAAAACTATTAAGCTGTAGGTGAAACCGCAGGGCAGAAAGCTGGTATCCTTATAATTTTAAGCTGCTTTGTCTCCTATACTGGACTCAGATAAAATAATGAAATAAAATAAAATAAGAGCGAAGAGTTGATAACTTATCACTACAACAATACATAACACACCCTTATCTAATATGCTATCCCGAAGAGTCTGTTTGTATTTACTACATAGAACCAGTTAATTTATGTTACCTAGATTTAAGTTACTTAATACAAGAAACAAATTGTTGTATTTTGTTAATTACTAGCGACCCGCCCCGGCTTCGCACGGAAATCATCAGCTTTTTCTACTATATTATGCATGTATTATACATATAAACCTTCCTCTTGAATCACTCTATCCATGTTTCATACTATGTAGTGAAGTAAACTATTAGTTAAGTATCTTATAATTAATTCTTACAAATATTGCAATACCCTATTATAAGGGGTATCATGTGTTGAATTTTACAATATTATAACATCTTAATGTACCATGTGATTCGCAATAAATAAATATGAATATGAATGAAAATCTGACCACGATGTTAGGAATATAGATGTGAGTATTAGGTTTTTGTTTTAAATACATAGGTACATATAACCACGCCTCTATCCCTAATGGGGCATGCAGAGCGTAAACGATCTAGACAAAGGTCGTTTCGCCACGTCTGACATAGTATTGAGGGTTATTTAAGATAGATTTTTAGGTATATTGCTGTGGTGATAGGTTGTCAGCCCATTGCCTAAATTACAATATACTGAAATATCTTCCATGCTGCACTGTGAGCGAGAGAAAAACGAAGAATGTGCGAGCTGCATTTCCTCCCGAGCATGCTGTAAGAAACAGCTAAAGAATCCGAGGGTTTCAGTTTATTGTAAATTAAGCGATGGGCTGACAACTTGTCACTACAGCAATATACCTACTAATCCACCTTAAATAACCCTCAAAACTTTGTCAGACGTGGCGGAAAGACCTTTAGTTAGATGGTTTTTGCTCTGCCTACCCTATTAGGAATAAAGGCGTGATTATATGTATGTATGAAACCCTCGGATCTCTTAGCTGATTTTTACAGCAATTCCCAGGATGAAATACAGCTGGCACATTATATGTTTTTGTCTCGCTCCCAGTCCAGCATGGAAGAAGTAAAAAAAACGAATAAAACCATGTAATACTTTTACTTGTATTACATACGTTAACAACAAGTGGAATGCTTCTGTCTCGGAACCGTTCTTTGCGGAAGCTGAATGCCTAATAGTCGAGCTCGCTCCGTCTATAGCTGTGTTAGGTGTGTATCGCTCCCCATCGTTCAGAAAAACTGACTCTTTCTTAAAGTCACTCGGTACTTGTCTTGATTCCTTGAAGAGCAGATCGACACTCATATTGGCGGGTGACATAAATATTAATATTTTAAACTCAACAGATGCAGAAGTCGTAAATTATCTTTGTCTTCTGGCGGAAACAGGTCTAATTCCGGCTATCACTAGACCAACAAGGAAAGGGAATTGTCTGGACCATATTTTCATTAAATCAAGATCAGATTTTAAAACAGGTCTAGTTGCCGTCACTGCCACGACAGACCATTATCTAGTCATGGCTGGATTGTCTAGCGATGATACAAGGAAAAAGCGACAGAATAGAACAGTAATCAAAATCAACTACTCTGCTGTTGCGCTTGCACTTGCAGACGCTGACTGGTCACTGGTGTACAGCGCAACTGATGTCAATATCGCAACTAGAGAATTCAACTCAACACTCGCTGAAGCGGTTCGTAAAAACTCCTCTGAGGTACGCTTGAGTAGGTCTAAGTATGCACTTAAGCCATGGATAACACCAGGGCTCATACGATGCATGAAACATCGCGACCGTCTACACCTTGACCAACGCAAAAACCCAAATGATGAAGCGAAAAAGATTATTTATAAGCGATACCGTAACTTTTTTAATGAGCTTTTATACAAACTTAAACAAAATCACGAGCAACAGAAATTTGAAGACTCTAAGCATGACCCAACGAGACTGTGGAAGATCATTGATGAGATCTGTGAACGACCGAATCAGAAAAACACTGCCACAGAACTAACCAAACTAGTACCCGAAAACGAAGTAGAATCGCTTAACCAATGCAACAAATATTTTTCCACGGTCGGAGAAAAGTTGGCCTCTCGTCTAATAGAAAAACTTAAAGTAACACAAGACTCTCTAGTTGCGGCGACAGTTTCGCAAAATCCAGTGTCCCAATCTATTTATATTCAACCATCCGATGAGATTGAAATTTCAAAAATTATAACTACACTGAAAGGCTCTAGTTCCCCGGGTTTAGATGGATTTGCAGTCAACCTAATAAAATACATTAAGGACTATATAATTACCCCGTTAACCCACATCATAAATCTTAGTATTTCGACTGGAGCTTTCCCTCAGCTATGGAAACAGGCTGTTGTTATCCCCATTCATAAAAGCGGCCCCAAAAAAGATGTAGAAAACCACCGACCGATTTCATTACTAAGTACCTTCTCTAAGATAATGGAAAAAGTTATTAACTTTCGTCTCGTTTCCCATTTGGAAAAGCACAACCTTTTGTCTCCTAATCAGTACGGTTTCAGACGTGGCATGTCCACGGAAGGGGCAGTTCGGAAACTTGTCGACACGGTGTCAAAAGGCCTGGATAATAAAAAGAAATGTATAGGTGTATTTCTTGACCTGGCAAAGGCTTTTGACACCGTGTCGGTGCCTATATTATTAAGGAAACTGGAAAACATAGGCGTCAGAGGGCTTGCACTAGAATGGTTTACCAGCTACCTATCAGATAGAAGTCAGTGTGTCAGGGTGGGGAATGTAGTCAGTAATTTTCATTCAATAGAGTTCGGGGTTCCTCAGGGTAGCGTCCTTGGGCCTACCCTGTTCAATATTTACATTAATGACATAAGTTGTTCAATACCTGACAAAGCGGAATTTATCTCTTACGCTGATGATACAGTTATCCTATTCAGTGGTCCTACATGGGGTGCTGTGGTCAGCGATATGGAATCTGGCTTAAAGAATGTTTCAAGATGGCTTGATATGAATCTCCTTACGCTTAACGCCCAGAAGACAAAGTTTATGTGCTTTTTCAAGACCTGTGCTTCGCAACCTGTTATTTTGCCAATTGTTAAAATTCATTCAGGAAGCAATTGCGATCCAAATCTCTGTTCCTGTCCGCAAATTGAACAAACAAAAGCTCTAAAATATCTTGGCATTATGATTGACCAGAAATTAAACTTTAAACATCACATTGACTTAACTGCAAAAAGAGTTCGTAAACTTATTTACGTGATGAAAATACTACGAGAAGCGGCGGAGATAAGAATTTTAAAAATGGTTTATTTGGCCCTCTGCGAGTCCCTAATCAGCTACTGTATTGGTGTTTGGGGATGTTCTGCAAAAACAAGTATGCTGGTACTAGAGAGATCGCAGAGATCTGTGCTCAAAGTTATGCTCAGAAAACCAATTTTGTACGCAACCAATCAACTTTATTCCGAGGCCAGTGTACTCGGTGTTCGGCAGTTGTACATCCTGAGGATTACTCTGGCCTCTCACCGAAGTGTTTTAAAATCCGAAAATTATCAAAATATTTTAAAAAAGAGAGTCTATGGAATTCCCCAAGTCATAGTTAAGTCAGCATTCGCACGCCGCTTTCCCTATTTCGCACAACCTTTCATCTACAACCGAATTGTCAAACGATGCGACATTAAAGAATGTAGGATCGGGCAGGCTAAAGCTAAGATCCGCGAGCTGCTGCTCTCCCTTACGTACAAGGAATCAGAAGACCTTATATACAGTGAGTGCTAATTCCTATACATAAAAAAAAAAAAAAAAAAAAGCTACTTTACCACCTTTTCAAACTTACCATCACACACCCATAAACACACACACACACCCACATCACCACACCACACCCTAGTTATAGTTGTTATTATTTTTGCATGCTGTTCCATTTATTCTCTTATAATTTTCTTTTTATATCTCCTATTATATTATGAATATTAAATTTAAATTTGAATCAGAATGTTTTCATATTGTGATAGGTAATAAATGTAGGATGCATCCGAATTGTTTATGTTGGCTGGCTTTATATTTTGTAAAGTAGTTACTTGGTAATGTTAATAATGGACTCCTGCGATACAGGTTGATTCCTAGTGCGGGGTCCGTAAGAAAATATTTGTAAATTGTTATTTTTAATTTTGGAAATAAATAAATTATTATTATTATTATTTATTATTATACATACATAAAATCACGCCTTTATCCCTTACGGGGTAGGCAGAGCGTTAACCGCCTCGTAAAAGGCGCTTCCGCCACGTCTGACAAAAATTGAGGGCAATTTTAGATTGTAATTTGTATTGCTATAGTGACAGGTTGTCAGCCCATCGCCTAAATTACAATACACTGTAACCCTCGAGTCCCTTTTGCTGACTTATACAGCATGCCCGGGAGGAAGGGCAGCTGGAACATTCTATGTTTTTATAACTCTCCCAGTCAAGTAAGTTTACTTGTATTTATGAAGCGATATCAAACTTGAGAGCAATATTAAGTATGGATTCGACAGGCCAATTTGTACCGAAATGACATTTCTGATACGAACTCAAACTCGCTGTCACTCTTGAGAGCTGATTACAAATACGGCCCTTAGTGTGTGACTGACCTGAGTTTAGCTTTAGCATTTAGAATTGAGGCCAATAGGTCAACATGTACCTTTTTGTTCAAATAAAAAAAAAAAAAAAAAAACAATGTGCACGACGTAGATATTGCAAATCAAATATTTTACATACACACACACACATACACACTATCACGCCTGTATCCCTAATGGGGTAGGCAGAGCGTGAACAACCCAAACAAAGGTCGTTCCGCCACGTCTTACAAGTTTTGAGGGATGTTTCAGATAGAAATGGATATTGCTGTAGTGACAGGTTGTCAGCCCATCGCCTAAATAACAATATACCCTCGAAACCCTTAGCTGGTTTTTACAGCATGCCCGGGAAGAGATGCAGCTGGCACATTCTAGGTTCTTCTGTCGCTCCCAGTCCAGCATGGAAGCTATATAATATAATATTTTACATCGCAGTTTTTAATCGAGTGTGACACTTTCTGCGATGCGATGCCGAGAAAAAAAACCAATAGGTCACTTTCACTTCCATGCTGGACTGGGAGCGAGAGAAAAACATATAATGTGCCAGCTGCATTTTCTCCCGGGCATGCTGTACAAACCAGCTAAGGGATCCAAAGCTTTCAGAATATTGCAATTTATTCGATGGGCTGACAACCTGTCACTACAGCAATACACATACAAATCTATCTTAAATAATCCTCAAAACATTGTCAGATATGACGGAACGACCTTTGTTTAGGTCGTTTGCGCTCTGCCTACCCCTTTAGGGATAAAGGCGTGATGATATGTTTGTAAGGGCCACAGTAGCAGTTCTTTATTTTTATAATTTATTTTTTAAGGTTGCATCTAACGGACCCATTTTTCTTTAGATCCCTTGAATCAACTCAGAGATTAATACACAACTAGCGACCCGCCCCGGCTTCGCAAGGAAATCATCAGTGTTTCTCTACTAAATTATGCATGTATTATACATATAAACCTTCCTCTTGAATCACTCTATCCATTAAAAGAAACCGCATCGAAATCCGTTGCGTAGTTTTAAAGATCCATGCATACATAGGGATATAGGGACAGAGAAAGCTACTTTGTTTTATACTATGTAGTGACGAAGAGCGACATATCTCTCGAGGCCTAACATTTGTAAAGCCCTATGCATAAAACCTAAACCTGGCTGACAGACGTCGGGGTCATGATTCTACATCGTAAATGCGTTCTCCGAACTACAATGTTACCTATTCACAGTAGATAGATGGTTAGAACTAAAAGTGTTGTATCTTTTGTTGTGTAGTAGGTTTTGTGCTGTTTGATTTATTAGGGCAGCAGCTGACAAGCATGTACTAGACATACACACATACATACATAAAATCACGCCTTTATCCCTTACGCGGTAGGCAGAGCGTAAAACGCCTCCTAAAGGGCGGTTTCGCCACGTCTGACATAAATTGAAGGCAATTTTAGATTATAATGTGTATTGCTATAGTGACAGGTTGTCAGCCCATCGCCTAAATTACAATACACTGTAACCCTCGAATCCCTTTTGCTGAATTCTACAGCATGCCCGGGAGGAAGGGCAACTGGAACATTCTATGTTTTTCTTTCTCTCCCAGTCCAGTATGGAAGATATAGAAAAATATAATATAGAAAAATGTATATTGTATAAAATGTATGTTGTACTTATGTATTAGTCTATTGTAACTATTCGTATTTATGTAACTAGTAAGTACTTTGTCTATGTATTCTATTTAAATTTATAACAATAGTAACTGCACTATCCCGCATAATATTATAAAACTACTCCTTTACCCAAAGGTTGCCTGGCAGAAATTGCTACCCAAGCAATAATTCCGCCTTATTGTACTCTGTTTGTTCCTGTACAATGTGTTGTCTATGTGCAATAAACAATAATTGTATTGTATTGTATTGTATGATGATGATGATCCTTCCGACCGATTTCGGCCATAGCGACTATAGTCTGTCAACGTCGTGCTTACCGCGCCCTAGGGGTACAGACGTTGGCGGGGACGCGGTAGCACGCGGCGATTGCGAACACATTGCGTCGTGCTTGCTCACCCTCCTGCTTCACCGCCCGCACCCCCGTTACCGCGTCCCCGCACACGTCTGTACCCCTAAGGCGCGGTAAGCACGACGTTGACAGACTATACTTCGACTCCTAGTCAGCGCGGCGGCGGTCGTGCGCCCGAAAGTGACTCACGTAGTTGATTTTCGCCTTGATGTAAGTAATACATACCTTACTCTAGGTACATAATACCACTATATTATATTTATTAAAGTCAGTTAGATACATACAACTTCCTTTTTTATTTAGCTTTACCCGTTTGGCGAGGTGATAAATACATTCTATAGATAAGATACGTCCATGCTGGCCTGGGAGCGAGAGAAAAATATAGAATGTGCCAGCTGCTTTTCCTCCCGGGCATGCTGTAAAAAACAGCTAAGGGATCTGAGGGTTTCAGTATATTGCAATTAAGGCGATGGGCTGACAACGTGTCACTACAGCAATATGCCTACAAATTTAAATATTCCTCAAAACTTTGTCAGATGTGGCGGAACGATCTTCGTTTACGCTCTGCCTACCCCATTAGGGGCGTGATTATATGTATGTATGTACGAGGTGATAAATAATTTCTTAATCGTTTAAATGGAATGAATCACTCCTAAATCGTGAACATACAATACAAGCCTAGCTTGATTCATTGCTTTTAATTTAATATTGATCGATGTGTATTTGTGATTCACATTTGTGAATCGTTTGTAATCCGTTTATTTAAACGGGGGAAAAGCAATCAAAATGGAGTCATTACAAAACGTAATATTTGAACCATAAATTGTATGCTTTCGGTAAATTTATTTGACAATATTACTGGGACAGCAGGAAATAATGGTAGGATACAGTAACCTTGAAACCGAGTCCAACAGTAGACTTTTGAACAGGTCAGATCCTTAAACTGAGATATATTTATTTGTCAGAATTAGATAGTTAAGTTTCATGCATCTAAACAACTTTTTAAGATTTTCTCCGGAATCTGTGTGATGTGTCGGAAAACCATTGAAAAAGACTCAGATACATACATATATAATCACGCTTTTATCGCTAATGGGGTAGGCAGAGCGTCGGATGTAAAGCAAAATAATAAGATATATAATTTTTTAAACATCATATTATGTAGGTAGAGTTACCTTAATTTCTGGAAACTAAGTAAAGTTAACTTTTCTGAAAGTAAACATGCTCTTAACCAAATAACAAACTAACCTTTTCATTCGCTATCAAGAAAAACATTAACGTTTTGGTTTGCGGCAATTTAGAGAATCACCAGTTCCAAACATTATGAATATTAAAAATATTTAGATAAAAACGTAAAACTGTAATTAGTACCAGTCTAAATTATGTCTGTTTCAGGCTAGATTGGTATGAATAACTCTAGCACAAAGGTGATAGAGACCGAAGCTAAGTATATAACAATAAACTTAAGCCCTTTCTGAGATTAGAGCGAACAAACACACAGACAAACAGATGAACAGATAAAGACAAACAGACAAAAAAATATAAATTCATTGTTTTAAGTTTTTGCGTTTATAAATGTCTCGAATAATAGTTTTTCACATTATTCTTCCACACGACACCTCTACAGATTTATAATATGTATAGATTACATATAAATCAGTAATTGGCACCAGTCTAAATTATGTTTTCTCCCATTTCCTGGGAAAAAGTTTTATTATTTTATAAAAACTAAGCCTACATTCACTCTTTTCGGTCCTCATATTCGCATACGCCAGCAATTTCTTCAAACGACAAGAATTAAATTAACGACCTCATCACTAAGTCTTTAAGGACACACTTGTATGGTTTAGGTGGTTTTTAGTTCACATTATTGATAATTTTAAGGTAGAATGCAACTTTTTAAATGTACAAAATGAAATCAATGAATGAGTGAAATGTGCGCATGTCAAAGACACTATGCGAAGTTTAAAGGACTCGCATACAAGTCATAAAATGATTAAATATTAAAGAAAAAAAACTTGAATGTCAAAATATTATAGACGAATCCCAAGTTTGATGTTCGTTTTTAAGTGTATTATTATTGTTCCATAACAAAAAATAGAGAAAAGTACTATACTTCTCTCAACCGAAATAGAAATTTAAGGTCTCGTTTGCATTAGAAGCAAATTCCAAATTTACTCGACCTTAAATTGCTTTTTTTTTTCGGCCTCGCAGTAATGTATTACTGTTTTATGCTAGATTGACATTATTTACTCTTACACAAAGGTGACCGAAGCTAAGTATAATTTGGTATAACAATAAACAACCTTTTTGACAATAACAAGGGATGATATCTCAAGTTATATTAATTAATTGTCAGTAGAGGTCAAGTTTCGACTGGTTTTCATAGATCAGTTTTGCGATAAATTTAGGGTTAAATATATTACGTTATTTATGCATCAACTTAGCCGCAAGGCTCAAGATGCCACGCCACTCATTCAGTACAGCCTAACCACTCAAGTGATGACCTTTGTGTGTGCCCACTAGTATTGATAAAACAGTCTTCTTCTTCTTCTTAGCGAGTGGATTCTCATGTGAACAACGACTCGAAGAACCCTAATGTCAGAGTTTTCAAACCGCCTAGCAGCACAGCTGACCTCTGACATGGTTTGAGTAACGACCATTATCAAAGACAGCGACTGGAATCGACATCATCCTTTTACATTTCGGACAAACTGGTGATTCAGTCTGCAATGTCCCAACCAAACTAGAGAAACCTCATAAAGTGATAAATTGACAAATATCAACTTTGTGTTCTCCACTGAGAATCGAACCCAGGACCTCCGAATAGTAAGTCCATGGCTCTGACCACTAGGCAACAGAGGCTAAAACAGTAAAATAATTAAAGTGAAAGTTTTCTCGTAAAAGGAGAGTAGAGTAGGGTACATTTTGAGTCTTTAGTTTTCGGTTGTTCATTACTATAAGATTATTATTTTTTACATAACAAGAATCGTGGTAGTATTTCCATTTAAAATAATAATCTTATTGTAGTAGAGTAAGGGTCCATTTTGGTCATCCTCATCTCCCTAGCCTTATCACGAGTCATACGGGGTTATTTCTTTCAGGAAGTGAAAAAATGGCTATGTATGTACACATTTTGTATGTAAAAGCTATTATTTATTTTAAAGAATATAATAGAATAGCTTTATTCCCAGGAAACAATGAAAATTTACAAAAATACACATTGCAAAAGTAATAATTAAATGAATTTAAACCATACTGCTCTGCCCAGGGAAAAGGGACTGACTCAGCATTAAGTTGCGAAGTGTACATTTACTCTCTTAGCAAACCTGATAATTCAGTCAGTACCTAAGTTTCGCAAAAAAAAAAACATACATACATATAGTCACGCCTTTATACCTGATGGGGTAGGCAGAGCGTAAACGACTGAAACAAAGGTCGTCCCGCCACATCTGACAAAGTTTTGAGGGTTATTTAAGATATATTTTGTAGGTATATTGCTGTAGTGACAGGTTGTCAGCCCATCGCCTAAATTGCAATATACTGAAACCCTCGGATCCTTTAGCTGATTTTTACAGCATGCCCGGGAGGAAATGCAGCTGGCACATTCTATGTTTTTCTATCGCTCCCAGTCCAGCATGGAAGTAAAAAAAAAACGTGATATATAAATCAATATTCCAACAAAGTCTGTGTCGTATCTATTCATATAAATAAAATTATAATTAACAAATATACTAACTAAATTTTCTTTTCTTCCTGAAAGAATTTGTTGGAAGTTGTTCAGTATCGTTGACTGAGTCCCCATCAGTTTGCGGGACGCTGTCCCTTACACCCGGTATATCTGACGCTTGATGTCTAATCTAAATGTTCAACTCACATTATTTATTAGGCGATGGGCTGACAACCTGTCACTATAGCTATACACACTTCAGTCTATAATTGCCCTCAAAACGTGTCAGACGTGGCGGAATGACCTTTTATTTTTGTTTTTTTACGCTCTGCCTACCTCGTTCGGGATAAAGGCGTGATTATATGTATGTATGTACATTATTTATTGGATACTTGTGACCCGCTCTGTTTTCCCACTTATGCACATTTTAGACTTATTGGATAGCTTGGCTGAGCAACCATTTTTACGATTTCGCGTCGTTACTTATTTAAGTACCTACTTATGTTGAATTGTCTGGAATATTATAAATGGAAAACTAATGCCAATACATATATTTTTGTCAAAATATATACATTTTGACTAAAGTAGTTATTTAAAAAAAACATTTTATAATGATACTTTTAACTGTGATCCAATCGTGGATTATAGAGGTTTACTTACACTGAACTTAATAATTCACAAAAACTGCACTGGCTATTCAGCCCAGACCTCTTTTTTTTCATACATACATAAAAATCACGCCTTTATCCCTTACGGGGTAGGCAGAGCGTAAAACGCCTCGTAACAAAAATTAAGGGCAAATTTTAGATTGTAATGATTTGTATTTCTGTAGTGACAGGTTGTCAGCCCATCGCCTAAATTACAATACACTGTAACCCTCGAATCCCTTTTATTTTTTTCATGATAGGTAAAAAATCAGCAATAATACTATCACTAATATAAACAACCCCAAACAATGGGATAAGGGCAAGGGAATGATGATGATGATGATAAACAACTACTAAATACAAATAACACATAAGCCAATTACAAACCAATATATTAAATACCTGTGAGTCCATTTAAAAATACGTATTCAAAACATACATACATACATACATATATTCACGCCTGTATCCCTAATGGGGTAGGCAGAGCGTAAACGACCTAAACAAAGGTGTCCCCACGTCGCCACGTCTGACAAAGTTTTGAGGGTAATTTAAGATATTAGAATTCAAGGTATATTGCTGTAGTGACAGGTTGTCAGCCCATCGCCTAAATTACAATATACTGAAACCCTCGGATCCCTTAGCTGGATTTTACAGCATTCCCGGGAGGAAATGCAGCTGGCACATTCTATGTTTTTCTCTCGCTCCCAGACCAGCATGGAAGTAAAACTTTGCATAAATTTTGAAAAATAATAGTTATGTAATTAAAAAGTGACAAATTATATATTATGTTAAGAAATTATTATATTATATATTGTAATTTTTTATTTTTATTGCACTACTATACTTTTGAAGTTTTTCATTAAATACATTAATAGGACTGTAGGATTCATTGTATTTATGAGTATTTATGACATGTTCTGATAATGAAACAGTTTTAGCGTAATTAGTTTTGCAAAATTGAGGAGCAAATAAGTTTTTAGAATGAGTGTTGACTCTTGTACTGTAAATTTCAAACATATTTTACTTAACAAACCAGGAGATTCTATGACATACATACATATAATCACGCCTTTACCCCCAATGCGGTAGGCAGAGCGAAAACGACCTAAACAAATATCGTTTCGCCATGTCTGACAAGTTTTGAGGGTTATAACAGATGATTATGATGTAAATTGCTATAGTAAGAGGTTGTCAGCCCCTTGTCTAAAGTTGTAATCACTACACAGTATAAAACAAAGTCGCTTTTTCTGTCCCTATATCCATAATGTATGCATAAATCTTTAAAACTACGCAACGGATTTTGATGCGGTTTCTTTTAATGGATAGAGTGATACAAGAATGGTTTGTATGTATAAAACATGCATAATATAGTAGAGAAACACTGATAATTTCCGTGCGAAGCCGGGGCGGGTCACTAGTACACTATAACCCTCGAATCCCCTAGCTGGTTTTTACAGCACGCCCGAGGAGAAGCATCTGGCGCATTCTATATTTTTTTATCACTCCCAGTCCAGCATGGAACATATCTATGATATTGTTTAATATTTTGTATAAGAATATTTGAGATCTCCAAGCGTCACATAACCATTGCACTGTGGTTCCTCGCCCATACTAAGGTGCGACAAAAATATGAAATGCTTGATTTTGGGGTTTTTATAAATGAAAAGTATTTGGATAGGAGTGTCAATACGTATATTATAATCAAACTTAATAAAATCATTGTTTTTATGTATTAAAATAAATATATAGCATATAAAAAATAGAAATATTTAGAAAATATAGTAATATTTACAATTTGATTCTATTTACAAACCAAACAAGTTTGATATGGTGAAAAACAAAAATATATGCGTATAATTATGACCTACAACTACCTAAATATTAATCAAAAGATTATAATAACCTAAAACTTATTAAAAAAAACTGTTACAAAAAAATCTATAACTAAATTATTAAAAACTAAGTAAATCTAAAACAGCCTTGGATAATACACATTTCTTCTTCCTAGGCAACTTTCTGAGCCCAGTTATCAATGGATCAGAGCTCAAAAGAAGCCTATTTAGAAGATCCTTATTCGTCACACTTCGGGAAAACTTCCTAGTATGACGAAGTCGGAATGTTTTAATATCCTTATTCCTAGCTTCTGCCGCCTCCTCCGAAAGCTCCCCAATAGATAATAGTGCATGATCAATTATTGCAGACCCATGCACTAATACCTTGTGGACAGAAGCCGGCAGATAAAACCACGGATAAGTTTGAACAATTTGTTTAGCAGTTTCCATCGCAAACTCTTCAAACTTACTCGCATTAATTTTATAGCCAGAACCTAAAGTTTTCAAAATGGTGGCACAACGTTCTATTAAGTTTTTATCAATTCCTGTAACTTCAGAAGAAATATCTGGATTTTCAAAAAACTTCCTAGCCGTGTTGCCATCATTGGAAGTTCCACTTCCCCCTGGTTTAGGTTTATCTACTATCAAACCCAATTTTTCCCTAAATTGGGATTGAATGGCAGTTTTCGTATCTGCTACACAATCTTTGTCAGCTTGTCCTCTTACTTGCCACTTTTGAATCGGTAGCCTGTAAGAGACATGCAGAAAGAACTCAAAAAACCTAATCCAGGCGTGAAGTGGTGATAACCCAAAAGCATAACGATCTTCATTTACAGCCCTTTGGACACATGAATCAAGATCATTCATTTGTTTCGGGGTTGCCTGACAAATGTAACATTTAGTTGAAGATGTCTCACTTAACGCATTGCAAACTTTCCCATCGACCATTGTTACCTGTTGGTTGTGAGACACATACCAACTCCGGTTATCTAAGGTCCATGAAGTGGGTTGCAATGCGTTAATTTTTTCAGAAAAATATCGCTCTTCTTCGACCGATACCTGCGTGGTTTCTTTTTTATACTGAAAACGAATAGGTCGACAGTATCGTGTCGAAGAGGGGCGAGGGTTTTTCCAAATCACGACATCCTCTTGTTCAGTTTTTTGTAACAGCTGCAAAGGAACATATGATGTTACAAACAAATTACTGTCGCTATCAGAATTAGAGTCACAAAAGGCTTGCTTATATTCACTCTGTCCTGTTGTTCCATCAAACCCCCATTTACCAATCAAACAAAGATTTGACGAACCGTCATCAGGAAGAGAGTTCAACACTTCTTTTTGTGACTCTAATATCCTCGAAGCCGTATGATCAAGCAAAGCTTGCAAGTCGACTTCAGCGCAAGTCTCAGTGACAGTAATTTTATCTGCATCGGGATAACAATGCTCTTTTTCGTTCAACACAGACTTATAACTAGGCAATAAACTAAAAGGTAATTTACTATTTACAAAATCTTTAATCACCAAATACTGGTGTTTAGTAAGTTTTGCCTCAACAAGGAGAGACACCACTTCATTCGGAGTAGCGGGGGTGCCACGGAAGCTGACGTCAAGTCCAACCGAAGAACAATCACTCAGAGCAGAAGCTATCGAAACGTCAACTTCAGAAAGCTCCTTCATTCTTCTTTGTCGAGTTCGTTTAGAACACTCTTCGTACGCTTTTCTCGGTCTTCCACGCTTCTCAATATGCTCTGCAGCAGCAGCGGTGACCTCTGTTGATCTAGATGTACTAGGCTGGCAAAACGCGTCTAAAGGAACAGTCTCGGAAACATTCAGCCAGTCTTTTTGGTACTCCCGAAGTCGATCTTCCGAACGGTGATATTTTTTCCACATGACTATTAACTTCTCACAAATGTATGTGACACGGTTTCGCAGCTCATTAAAGCTGAAGTTCTCCTTGTCGCAGTCCGGAACTACAATTGAGTCTCGAACCTCTCCAAAGACATGATGAATGCGTTCAGCATGGCTTTTGTTCTTGGTAGTTTTGTGTTTACACCAAATTTCGAATACTGACATTCGTGACAACACATATTTACGATTTAAATCTGGAACAAAAGAAAAACGAGTTAAAATTAAAAGCCAATATTTAAATCCTATATGTGTAGCAACCTGCTACGAGAATGCTATGAATGCGTAGCACCCAAATAAAACATTATTTCGCAACTATACGCATCCAGTAGTTGTATAATAATAAAATAGACACATTGGTTTATCATATAAAAAAGAAATTTTTACAGAGAGCTCAAAAGAACCCCACAAAATCTCTACAAGTAAACCAGAAAGATGGATTTTCCTCTTAAAAATCTCATCTTTCGTAGCTGTGTAATTATAGTCAAACTAATAAGTTTAAATTTTCAAAATAAAATGCAATAATAGTATACATACCTTGGTCTTCAAATTCCATTTCACTAATTTGTCACAAAAATACCACGTTTCTAGGAATCGGCAAACGAAAACAGGTAAAAGTCGGATGAGTCACCGATAAGGACTTGCGCGCTAGGGTAATTCACACTTTCGAGGTCGAAATAGGAATGAAAGTAATTAGCAATATTTGTTCTATTTATATTTTTGGGATGTTTGGACATTGAGGATTTTGTAATAATTACTTTTGACCTAAAATTTTGACATGCGTTTCAACTATTTTGTCGTATGGGGGGAACCACAGTGCATTGGACAGAAACCTCTACAGGGACATTACGGGCCAGGTGGTCTTGATGTAGACATCCCCCCTCCCCTCTAAACCTGACCTCACCCCCTCAGACCCGTGGGAATTGATCGGGGCTATAATTACGGGGTTTGCCTTCAGCCTAATCGGATCGCCTTCATTCGCAATCACATTTTTTTATTACCTCTCGCAATCGGTATGCTCGTTTACATTCGATCTTTAAAAGGTGGCAAAATTTTGAAAGTTCACTTTTGCAAATGAGATTACATTATATTCTTCCATGCTGAACTGGGAGCGAAAGAAAAACTTAAAATGTGCCTGCTGCATTTCCTACAAGGTATGCTATAAAAACCAGCTAAGGGATCCGAGGGTTTTAGTATATCGCAATTTAGGCGATAGGCTGACAACATGTCACTACAGCGATATACCTACAAATCTATCTTAAAAACCCTCAGACGTGGCGGAATGACCTTTGTTTAGGTCGTTTACGATCTGCCTACCCCATTAGGAATAAAGGCGTGATGATATGTACGTATTACATTATTTTCCTTCTTTCTTTCTGTCTTTCTTTCTTTCTTTCTTTACATTATATGCAATTTTTATGAGAGTGATTTGCATTTTATGGATTGCTATTTACTATAACAAATACCTAGTATGGTTTACCTAGGTTTATACAATGTGACTGAAGTCAAACTATAACATCACTTCGCTTGTAATAAAGTCACTATTTACTTGTCTATGTGTTGGTTTATGAAAAGTAATGCATACATACATATAATCACGCCCTTATGCCTAATGGGGTAGGCAGAGCGTAAACGACCTAAACAAAGGTAGTTCCGCCACATCTGACAAAGTTTTGAGGGTTATTTAAGATAGATTTGTAGGTATATTGCTATTGTGACAGGTTGCCAGCCCATCACCTAAATTGCAATATACTGAAACCCTCAGATCCTTAGCTGGTTTTTACAGCATGCCCGGGAAGAAAAGCAGCTGGCACATTGTATGTTTTTCTCTCGCTCCCAGTCCAGCATGGAAGGAAAAATAATAAGCTGGGTATAATGAAAAAATATGTTAGTTTTCGTTATTTCAGTTTCAGAGAAAACCGGTAATTGGTGTAGGTAATGATTTTTAGCTTTACAAATAATAAATTTCCGGAACATAAAATTAAAAATTAAATTTAATATTTCATAAAGCTCTGCATGAATATTCCTGCATTCAAATTAATCTTTTAAAGCCTCTGTGCAATTAAATTAGGCATTCATAATTTGTTTGACAACACATCTGGGCGTTGAAACCGTAACCTTTGTGTCTATATAGGGTGTAACAAAAAGAGTTTATGTACCCTGGAGGAGGTAAATCTGCCCATGAATTTCAAAAATATTTTCCTAGGCACAAGTATCGAATACGCTATTTTTCTAGTAGTCAAATCAGCTACTTTTTTTGATAAATCAAGAACGCTTTTTTGTATGATAATAGTGAGTTATGACGTCACTCGCCAGTAAATATTGACTACTCAAATCAGTAACTTCTATATTTTTAACTCGATTATGAAATCTAAATGTGCATTTTTAAATTAAATGATATACAAAAATCACAGTATTTTAGCCATCAGTTTTGATTTTAAATGTATTGATTTTTTTGGCCACCTAGTTAACATGCCTGTATTTTTTTATGTACTTAGGAAAATTCAGCTTCATAAGCAGATTTACATTCTACATACATATAATCACGCCTTTACCCCTAAAGGGGTAGGCAAAGCGTAAACGACCTATACAAAAGTCATTCCGCTACGTCTGACAAAGTTTTGAGGGTTATTTAAGATAGATTTGTAGGTATATTTCTGTAGTCATTCACTATTATGATTCTATCTTGTGCTATGATAGAAATTTAATAATAGAGATATGTCGAGGACCAAGATATGTGGGTTTGAATTTGATGTGAATATAACGGTGAATACGTAAAAGAGCGTGCTGCTATGTCTGTCCTTTAAGGTAGATAGGGGTCCCGAAAAAACAAGGTACAAAGGGCGTTCTTGCACTTCAACCTTCGAGGAAATTAGAGGTCATTTTCAGGGCTATGATGCGCAATATAGACTTTGATTAGATACACGTGTTACTTCACTACGATTAATGCCGACTTTTTCCGTTGTGTTGTGCGCGACGAAAGAGATAATGGGCTCGATTCTAGATTTTCCGGCTAAAATTAAAATCTATTTGTCACTTTCAGACTAAGAACATTGGAAAAGGACAGGATTTATTCTCTCCGGTTTTTGATTTATAGTCAACGGTTTTATTCATTTATTTAACAATTAATTTTACACAAAAAGAATCATAAACACCGGACATAAAAAATAAAGACAATAGGCACTGGTTATTTCTATAAAGAATTTTTTTACAGCAGACCTACAGAAGTGATAATTTTTAATGATACGCGGATAAAACGTGCACAAAATTGAATACCGACCAATAAAATAATACTACTGTAAAATACTTATATAATGTAAATCTTTTACATAAATATAAACAAGATATAAATAAATATCTCCAAGTATATACATAATAAAATATAAATATATACTATTTATATACAAAAATATATACCCTAAACACGGATTACTTTGACAGGGAAAGATCTCTGCTCTTTAACTCGTCCTTTTAAGATGGCAATAGACAAGCTATCACGAACTGTCGGTTTTATGCATTATCTGTCATTTTTATCCGCCGTCATATGATATGGCGGATAATTTTATTAGAAATACTGGGCAAACGTGCAAAACCACGTTAAAATCTAGCGGACGAAATTTAAAAACCATAGAATAATAAATCGGCAGTCCTTTTTAAATTTCATTGTTCTGAAAGTGACAGATATAGGTTTAAATTTTAGTTTTAGCCGGTGGAATCTAGAATCGAGCCCTATGTGAAGACAAAACGAGGTCTACAGTGGGCATCATAGCCCTGATGGCAATAAAGGGTGGTCCTAGGCTAGTAAAGTGAATAGTTGGTTAACAGAAATACACCAAAATGTTTGCGTCTAATTGCGGAATGACCTTTAGGAAAGAGCTACTCATTAAGGTTTATGTTTTTATCACTCCCAGAGCAGGAGCTTCCGTATAGTAAGTAGTTTGAGCCATGGGGTATAAATAAGTATAAACACAGGACTAAGCCGTTTTAAGCCTTTATACGGCAGTGACAAATATATGTTGCCACCTTTTGAACTTTATCCACCTGCACTAAATTTCATAAGCAGTGAAAAGTGTCTAATGCTCTGCCTAGCAGAAGGTTAAAAACACTGTTTTCGAGGGGAATTAAGCGGATTAATATGGTTTTGCACCTCCAAATAGTAATTTTATTATTGACTCAACCTACAATTTTTTCAATGCGATGTTGAAAAATCCTCTCAAGTAACACGCAAAGCTCTCATCTCAAAACCATCCTATAAATTGGAGTTGGCGTGGATTCAGTGCAATGTACAATAAACCTTTATACGCCCAAATCACTCGCACATAAAACGGCAGCCAAGGCGGTAATAAGCCCAATTTGGGTGTGTTGAGTTCCCATGCGGGTGAGTGGCGTCCTTATCTTCTCTCTCAAGTATAACTAGTATAATTTATATACCTACTAGCGACCCGCCCCGGCTTCGCACGGAAATCATCAGTGTTTCTCTACTATATTATGAATGTATTATACATATAAACCTTCCTCTTGAATCACTCTATCCATTAAAAGAAACCGCATCTAAATCCGTTGCGTAGTTTTAAAGATTTAAGCATACATAGGGATAAACATACATACATATAATCACGCCTTTATCCCTTATGGGGTAGGCAGAGTGTAAATGACCAAAACAAAGGTCGTTCCGCCACGTCTGACAAAGTTTTGAGGGTTATTTAAGATAGTTTTTTAGGTATATTGCTGTAGTGACAGGTTGTCAGCCCATCGCCTAAATTGCAAAATACAGAAACCCTCGGATCCCTTAGCTGGTTTTTACAGCATGCCTGGGAGGAAATGCAGCTGGCACATTCTATGTTTATCTCTCGTTCCCAGTCCAGCATGGAAGAAATATAGGGATATAGGGATAGAGAAAGCGACTTTGTTTTAAACCATGTGAAGCTGTCAAGAAAGGAACGCAAATTCTCTTATAGGATAACTAAACTCAATCCATTTAAATGTACTTACAAAAATATTGAGACTTTTTGGATACTTCCTTAGAACCCACTTTCATATCGAATTATAATTTCTAGAGTTGTTCTATTAATAGTCTGATGCTTGTAAAATATTTTATTTCGAATAACATAATATTGCAAATACCAGTACAAACAGTTAGTTATTTAAAGAAAAATATTTTATATAAAATACACAAAATTACGCCTTTATCCCTAATGGCGTAGGCAGAGCAAAAACAACCTGAACTAAGGTCGGTCCGCCACGTCTGACAAGTTTTGAGGGTTATTACATATGATTACGTATATAGATACACTGATATGAATGTAAGATATACAATTCTGTTAAGATTTAAATATAAATTATGCCATGATTATGCTAAGCAGATTAATAATCTATTATGGTCAAGTTTCGCTGGCTCCCATAGCACAGATTTATCTAGTTTGGGAGACAGAGAACTTTATTATTATACTGGCATGTGCAAATTATAGCCTTAGCTTACATGTTACATTTTTAATGTAAATTTTACTATAAAAACATTAGTATTTATGTTCGGCTTTATTGAATAAACATTTTTATTTTATTTTTATTTTATTATAGCTATAGTGACGGGTTGTCAGCCCATCGCCTAAATTGAAATGCATTCAAACCCTCGAATCTATTGGCTGGTTTTTACAGCATGCCCGGGAGGAGGGGCAGCTGGCTCATCCTATGCTTTTCTATCACTCCCAGTCCAGCATGGAAGTGTGTAAAACACTTCAGAAGACGTGAAAAACGCCTTTAAGAAAACCTTTAGTTGCAATCAGTACACTACAACTTGTATGTGCTGCGATATATCATCATATCTCCTAAGTACACTAAGGCTCGTATTTATAAAGCGATCTCAAGATTGAGAGCAATATTAAGTACGGATCTGACAGGTCTTTTTGTACTGAAATGACAGTTCTGATACGGACTTAAACTAGCTGTCAGTCTCAAGTGCTGTTTATAATTACGGGCCTTAAATATGACTTAAATTGATTGAGATGATATAATTTATAGTATTATCGCTATGCTAGTCGGAATGAACCAGCCGGAATCGTTTGGGAATACCTTCACCAGCAATTAGTACCCTAACGACCTTTAATGAATTTACAACACCGAATTCCGATTCTAATTAATTTAACTGTAGGAAGATTATTATTTCCAGAAATCGTTAATTGCTTGCTTATATTAGTAGGATTAAAATCAATGTCTAATACTTTTTAGGAGAGAAAGGGAGAGCTTTATTTATAAGCACCTTTTGTATTGAGAAAAATACAAGTAAACCAATTACCACTTAAAAAAATTACTTCCATGCTGGACTGGGAGAGATAGAAAACATAGAATGTTCCAGCTGCCCTTCCTCCCGGGCATGCTGTAGAAGTCAGCAAAAGGGACTCGTGGGTTACAGTGTATTGTAATTTAGGCGATGGGCTGACAACCTGTCACTATAGCAATACATATTGCAATCTAAAATTGCCCTCAATTTTTGTCAGACGTGGCGAAGGCGCCTTTTACGAGGCGTTAAACGCTCTGCCTACCCCGTAAGGGATAAAGGCGTGATTTATGTATGTATGTACCAATTACCAACGACCTTAATTTAGGCTCTACTTACATAAATATATATTTTATTTAAGTGACATGAAAGAAAGTAACAAGAAAGTAGAATACAATTTAATTAGATATTACGATAAGTATTTTCCTGTATGCAGGGTTGCCCACTCTCCGTATTATAGCTCTCCATAACTTGGACCATTATCTTTGATTTACAATGATGTAGAGATTAGAAATATTACTGATATTTTTCTTTGTTCTAAAATCAAAGTTTTACTTACTAAATTCGGATGTCAAAAGACTGGAAAATGTTATTAATAGTATGTCTATTATGTCATACTAGCTGTGCCCCCGCGACTTCGTACGCCCGATTTGTATGGAAAACACGCAGTGTCGAACATACTAAAACGTTTCTCCGCGCGTAGGAGCGGTTTCAGTAGTGTTTTCAGTATGTTCGACACTGCGTGTTTTCCGTACAAACTGGGGTACTTACTCAATATTAGAATGGTTTGCGTGATTATTTCTAACCTAGGCTGGACACCTCACAAACTCTCTCACATAAAAACTCTCTCAAATAAAGTCCCTTTTAGATCGGTTAAACGATCAAAGTTCAATTTCCTGCCTACCCGCTAAGTCAGGTGGCGTGATTATTTGTATCGTTACTTTGTATTTAAGTAATGCTCAGTCAAACAAAAAAAGTTCCATCAAAATCGGTAAAAATGACCGATATTCAATTTCCTACCTACCTCTTAAGTCATGGGGCGTGATTATTTGTATCGTAACATTGATTTTAAATAATGCTCAGTCGAATAAAAAAAAGTTCTATAAAAATCGGTTCAGAAACAGCCAAATTTCAATTTCCTGCCTACCCCCTGAGTCAGGTAGCGTGATTTTAGGTATCCTTAGTTGCAACCCGAGTAACACACAGTTGAATAAAAAAAGTCCTATCGAAATCGGTTCCGTAGTTTTGGCGTGATGTGGTAACATACAGACAGACAGACAGACGGACAAAAATTCTAAAGAAAATCGTTTTAGTCTTTATATCGTTCAAAATGTCTGCTGCAATTATTTTTTTTGCAAAACAATTCAATGTACAGACACGACCCTTCTAGAGATTTATTATATGTATAGATGTATCTACTTACTTGTGTTTACCAAATTTATTTTAGGTGTAAGTTTTATAATCAAAAAATCTCCTTTATACACATCCAATGCGTGGCAACCCTACCATTATGCCATTTTAATTTATGGGCTCACTTTTTAATACGTTCTTAAAGAAAATGTCCCGTTAAGTTAAATATTGGATGTTACGTAATGAATTTATAACACTTTTTGTTGGCTTGTTTAATTACAAGTAGTTTTAAATTATACGCACACATAACACTTAATCGTGCCTATATCCATAATGGAGTAGACAGAGCGTAAACAATCAAAACAAAGGTCGTTCCGCAACGGCTGACAAAGATACATACATATAACCACGCCTTTATCCCTAATGGGGTAGGCAGAACGTAAACGACCTAAACAAAGGTCGTTCCGCCACATCTGACAAAGTTTTGAGGGATATTTTAATTTGTAGGCATATTGCTGTAGTGACAGGTTGTCAGCCCATCGCCTAAATTACAATATACTGAAACCCTCGGATCCCTTAGCTGGTTTTTACAGCATGCCCGGGAGGAAAAGCAGCTGGCACGTTCTATGCTTTTCTCTCGCTCCCAGGCCAGCATAGAAATATCTGACAAAGATTTGCGGGTTATTTAAGGTAGATTTGTAGGTATATTACTATAGTGACAGGTTGTCAGCCCATCGCCTAAATTACAATTTAATACCCCCCCCCCCCCCCTTAGCTGGTTTTATAGAATATATACGCAGCTGGCACATTCTATGCTCCCAGACCAGCATGGAAGAAATTATACCTACTTATTTAAGTACTAGCAGCCCGTCCCGGCTTCGCACGGGGTAGACATTTTTTTTTTTTTTAAGTAATTAAAGCAAAGACATTTTAAGACTCATTTTTCTACACCTTCGGTTACATTGTTCAAATTTTACCAAGGATCCCTAATTTTTTTCAAAATGAAATGTAGCCTATGTCAAATTGGAAGAATGTAGCATTCTATTGGTGAAAGAATTTTTTAAATCGGCCTAGTACTTTTTGAGCCTATTCATTACAAACATACAAAAATAGATACAAATCTTTCCTCTTTATAATATTAGTGTAGATTACACACAAGTTTACTTGTAATTTATAATATCGTATTGTTCCCTAATTTTTGCAAATTCAGTAATTATTTTGAAATTTTAGTTTTAGTTTACTTGATACAGTCAGTATATTCAAAATATTTATAAATATTGGAAATAAGTAAATATTAAATTTTAAAATTTATGATGATTCGAACTAGGGTTTTAATTATACTTTTGACACCCGAAGTTAGACAATTTCTGAGTTTAGGTATCATACAACTTGAGTGTTTTTCACTACACAATGACTCGGAATTTCACACAGTAAAGCGCCTCGCAGCACGTTAGCAAAAGTTCCTATCCCAGACAAGACAGTTTTTGTGCGCTAAACTTGCAGATAATAAGTGGGTGCTTAGTTGCAAAGTATGCTGCGTTTTGTTCTAGTTTCAGTTTCAATCGAGCTAACTTTTACTAGACCACATTTTTAATCTAGGTAAGTATGTCCTGCATGACTAGCTCAGAATTTTTTGTCGCGCGGCTTAAATCAGTGCCGAATATGTCTCAACGAAAAAAATATACTAAAATACTCATTTTCTTAAAAAAAAAATAGAATTGTAATTATTTTTAATTATTTACATACATATAATCACGCCTTTATCCCAAATGGGGTAGGCAGAGCGTAAACGATCTATACAAAGGTCGTACCGCCACGTCTGACAAAGTTTTGAGGGTTATATTAGATAGATTTGTAGGTATATTGCTGTAGTGACAGGTTGTCAGCCCATCGCCTAAATTGCAATATACAGAAACCCTCGAATCCCTCAGCTGGTTTCTACAGCATGCTCGGGAGGAAATGCAGCTGGCACATTCTATGTTTTCCTCTCGGTCCCAGGCCAGCATTAGGTATTTTTATAAGCTTAATTAAAGCTATTAGGTTTTCGTTAATTTAAAAACTGATAAACCGATTTAAAGTTCTTTCTTTATAAGAAAGTTACGTTTAGCAAGTCACAAACGAAACTTTTTACCGTAAGGAAATATCATATATTCTGAGGAAAACTTATTAAACTACAAAGTAAATTCTGACAAATTTATAGTAAAGTCACCGAATAAGGCCTGATAAACAAATTTATGAAAAAAACACTGATCTTCTGAAATAAATTTATTAATTATTTATCAAATTATATAAAAAAATAAAGAAACTCGATTAATTAATATAGTTATTCAACTTTATAATTAATTTAAGGAACTCTGTTTAAAACTAAAATTACCCTTCTGAGAAGCGAAATATTGAAAATTTATATTTGACCTAATTTGGAACCCTGTGCTATTGTAAGGCCATATAAAAAATAAGTAACAATTTATATATTTTAGCGCTTAATTTAATTGTAATTTGAACAACTTTTATTTCACCTATTTCTATTAATGATATCACAAAAATACAAGTACACATACGTACATACATACATATAATCACGCCTTTATCCCTAATGGCAGGTTAGGCAGAGCAAAAACGACCTAAAGAAAGGTTGTTCCGCTGCCGTTCTGACAAAGTTTTGAGGATTACTTACAATAGATTTGTAAGTATATTGCTGTAGTTGACAGACTATCTCATAAATTACAATATATTGAAACCCTCGGATCCCTTAGCACGTTTTACAGCATGCCCGAGAGGAAATGCAGCTGGCATATTCTATGTTTTTCTCTCGTTCCCAGTCCAGCATGGAAGCAACAAACATTATTATCTAAACAATATTATAATCATATCATTATTTTAACAATAACAGCAAAAGTTTGTGTAAAAAAGACGCTATGACTCGCAGTACACTCGTCACGATCTTTTGTTTGACAAAATAATAACAAAACAAAAACAAAGAAGCTCTTTCATAAGCCTTGTTATCAATCACTACATAGTATAAAACAAAGTCGCTTTCTCTGTCCCTATATCAATATGTATGCATACCTAAATCTTTAAAACTACGCAACGGATTTTGATGCGGTTTCTTTCAATGGATAGAGTGATTCAAGAGGAAGGTTTGTATGTATAATAAATGCATAATATAGTAGAGAAACACTATGATTTATGTGCGAAGCCGGGGCGGGTCGCTAGTTCCCAATAATTGTATTTTTTTAAATTAGAAGTATATAATGATGTTATATTTTCATAAACATAACCCATCGTGTCGCCAAAGTTCAACAAATATGAATTAATATCCGATAGAGTGTTTTATTAATTATTGATGCTTAAATATTTTATTAGGACAAAATTACAAAAAAATCTACTTTAGATATATCTGATTAGAATATAATGTGATTGCTACTTTATGGAAATTATGGAGCGAAACAAAAACATAAAATATGCCAGCTGCATTTCCTCCCGGGCATGCTGTAAAAACCAACTAAGGGATCCGATCGTTTTAGATTATTTCAATTTAGGCGATAGGCTGACAACTAGTCAGTACAGCAGTGTACCTACAAATCTATCTTAAATACCCCTAGAAACTTTGTCAGACATGGCGGAACGACCTTTGTTTAGGTCGTTTACGCTCTGCCTACCCCACTAGGCATAATGACGTGATTATATGTATGTATGGAGTGGCTGTAGAATTTGTCTGTTTTGAAAGAGTGTTGCAGTTTTTATGTACCTATATCAAAAACTTTTATCACAACAGTTTTGAGTGATGCACGAAATATGATACATACTTTATTTAAGAATTGAAGGCTCTGTGAGGGCATCACCTCGGCTTAGGGAGTCAAAGGCTTCAGATATGTCAACGTGATTACTTGCGAATCTGATTCGATGCTCCATCAATAACCACGAAATCTCTTGAAAAAAACTCAAGTATAATAAGTATCAAATGGCAAAAAATATCATGGTAAATATATAAGCGTAATGTTTATGTACGTAATGAAAGTGGATGCGAAAGCTTTGGCAAATATGCCGCGTTGACGTTTTAGACATTTACTTAGACGATATCGACTTCTCTTCTACTTAGCGAGTGGATTCTCGAGTCGAACGTGTCAGAGTTATCAAACCGCCAAGTAGCATAGCTATTAGGCTTAAGTAACGACCACTATCAAAGGCAGCGACTGGGACCGACGGCTTGACGTGCTCTCCGAAGCACGGAATCTTTTTTTTTTGTGATTGCTCAGGTGATTCAGCCTGCATTGTCCTAACCAAAAGTGATAAATTGGCAAATACCAACTTTGTGTTCCCCCCTTGGGAATCGAACCCAGGACCTCCGGATCGTTAGTCCATGGCTCTGACCTAGTGGTCTAGTGACCATGGAAGCAGTTAATCGACTTCTCTACATCGTGAATTTAGGCTCGTAATTATAAAGCGATCTCAAACTTGAGAGCAATATTAAGTATGGATTTGACAGGCCAGTTTGTACTGAAATGACATTTCTGATACGAACTCGAACTTGCTGTCACTCCTGAGCGCTGATTATAAATACGGCCCTTAGTAAATTATGCCACGTCTTTCTATCTGGGTCATGTTTGCGAATTCCCTTTAAATAAAAATCATACTTATTTTGCTTTGCTTGTCTTCTTCTTCTTCGTAAATCAGCTGATACATGTATAAATAGTGTTTTTATGCTAGGATAGATAGAGATGATAGGCTTGGAATTATAAAGCGATCTCAAGATTGAGAGCGATATTAGTATGGTTTTGACGGGCCACATTGTACTGAAATTTCATTTCTGATACGAACTCAAACTATTCTGAAGTGCTGCTTACGATTCGGACCATCATTTTCAATCCTATATATAATATAACATAACTATCTATACAAACATACATACATAAATTTATATACAATAAACGAATTCGAATTTGAATATAATCACGCCTCTTTCCCGGAGGGGTAGGCAGAGACCACATCTTTCCACTTGCTACGATCCTTACATACTTCTTTCGCTTCATCCACATTCATTAATATTTTCATACATGCTCGTCAGTTTACCCTTCGCCAGCCTTCAGCATCTCGACTGATACCCTATCATACCCTGCAGCCTTACCCGACTTCATACTATTCAACGCTTTCAAAATCTCATCCATTTCAATCTCACTGTCTATCACACTTACATCCACTTCTGGAATATTAACCTCTTGCGCTGATTCTTCTTTTTCAAACAAACTTTCAAAATATTCCTTCCATCTTTTCAACACGCATTCCTCACCTTTTACGATACTACCATCCTGGCTTTGAATCCTAATCAACTCGGATGATGCGGTTTTACCTCGAGGTGTCCTTATGGATTTCCAGAAAACTTTCAAGTTCGAACGAAAGTTTTCTGTTAGCCTCTTGTCAAACTCATCCTTATTTAAATCTTTCTTTCGAGACACAGTTTTCTTCACTTCATCCTTCAAACTTTTATACTCCTTTCGCGCTTTCTCTACATCCTCATCTGTCGCTTTTTGATTTCTTTCGTTAGCTTTAGTAGCCAACCAATCTAACCATGCTTTCTTCTTTTTCTCAACAACTTCTTGTACATCTTTACTCATCCATACACTCTTTTGTTTATTCCCTTTCGTGCGTCTAGAAATTCCACATACTTCTGTAGCAACTTTCAAAATTCCTTCCTTAAATCCCTTCCAACCTTCTTCAATATCAGCCATCTCATCTAAGTCACAAAAATCATCCTTCAGTCTTTTAACATATTCTTTTCTTACATCCTGGTCTTGCAAATTTTCTACTTTCACTCTTTCCATGACACTGGTAGGCTCGATATTTGTATGGCGCCATCGACTGTTATTCGGGACATCACCAGGAAGTGGTCTGAGTTGATTCCGCACCACGATAAGCGCGAGTGTCCATGACTTTTGTCTTCAATCTTCCATCCACAATCACAAAATCTATCATAGTTCTACTAGAACCTTCTTCTCTTGTATATGTGTGAATCTTTTTATGTCGAAACATTGTATTCGACACAAAAAGACCCCACTCCGAACAAATCTCTAACAGACTCTTTCCATTCTCATTTATTCTTTCATCACCAAATGCACCTAAAACCTTATTATACCCATCTCGCTTCACCCCAACCCATCCATTAAAATCTCCAAGCATGATAATCCTTTCATTCGCCTTGCAGATTTTCAGTACATCTGTCATACTATCCCAGAACTCCTCATTTTCCCTTTTAGCTTTTGAGGAACCACCCGAACCTCCATCTGTCGGTGCGTAGACACCTAGGACAAAGATTCGAGTAATTCCGACCTTCAGCCTAATCCAAAGAAGTCGTGGGCTTACACACTCAAACTCAGTCACACATTCAGCCATTCGCGCAGAAAGGAAAACACCGACTCCCTTGTTTGCTCGATCTGTACTGGGTACCCCAGACCAATAAGCAACATAGGGTCCATGTTTGGTCGTGTCGCATCCTTTCCGCTTTGTTTCATTCACACACAATACATCTATATGCCTATCATCCATCATCTGGCATACTTCATAAATTTTATCTACCATTCCTCCTCTAACATTCATCGCAGCAAAGCGGCTTTCCGAAGCCCGCGTTCCGCTCCCGCCAGGAACGAGACGTGATGTGTCGCGAACCACATCGCCGCCATATTGATTTGTATTGTTTTTTTTTAAATCATTGCATTCCCACGAGTAGCAAGGGTCAATATATGTACCTCCTGGCAGAGCCCCGCTTACCAGGATAAGCTTAGCCGTGATCTGGGGTCACCGGGTCCCAGGGCAATCGGCACATGCATCCATGCATCCATCGGCGCGGCAGACCTTAGATTGGCGGAGAGGGAAGGATGAAGGAGGGTGGAAGGAAAAAGGTGTGTAGAAGAGGACAGTTAAGGTTTGAGGTGGAAACTAGGTGTAAGGATACTACTGCCTCGGAAGACTGGGTTTGTAGCTGTAGTAGCTCGGGAAGCCGGGGTCGCATACCCGTATACAACACCATACTACCGGACAGGCAGCTTGGTCGTGTATCCCCTGACTGTTACTAACTGTTATAACTGTCTATTATATAATATAACTATTAGCTGTCACTACAGCAATATATCTACAAATATATGTTAAATAACCCTCAAAACTTTGTCACACGTGGCGGAAAAACCTTTGTTTTGGTCGTTTACGCTCTGCCTACCCCATTAGGGATAAAGGCGTGATTATATGTATGTATGTACTATTAGCTCAGAGATAAGGCCAACTAGGTACATCATAATATCAGTGCGATGAAAAGTAATAATATTGTAATAGGAAAAATCATTTTTACGTAAGAAATTATGAAAACAATTAACTGTTTAAATTATAAAACCAAAAATGCTAAATAAATTAGCTATGTCAGTTTAGTTAATGCACTTTCAACCCGATTATTTTAAAAATTCTCACCGCTATTGCGATTAGTGAATTAATCATTTCATTTAATATTTTATTCTGAGGCGCACTGAAAACTTAAAAATATCCTAAATTGAGGATTCTGTTGAATACCTTAGAACGGCCTTTATGAAAACAATTTTTTTTTTAAAAACAAAAGTAATTAAGTTTTGTTTTCATGGAATCATTAACCGACAACGTAAATTTTACATATCAATATGTTTATCCCTTTTACCTATACTATATTTAGGTATATAAGCTACATAATATATACGTACACGTCACGATGTCCCGTAGCCCCTCAGGTAAGCAGCGAAATAGAATTAGGCGCTACGTGGTATGGTCCGACGACCCAACGTGATATGTCACACTATATTCTGACGTAATTTATAAAGTTTAGAGAACCCGATGGTGTAGTGGATAGGGCCACTGCTTCCTGAGCGGGAGGTCGTGGTTCGAATCCCACCACGTACCAATGTGTTATTCGGTTTTTGAACTTCATATGTACGTGTATTCGGCGCTTTTTCCGTGCTTCGGAAGGCACGTTAAGCCGTTGGTCCCGGTTAATATCGTTTAATACCGTAGATATTAGTCGTTAAGCTATGTCACAGGCCAGTGCTAAGCATTGGCGGCTTGAAAACTCTGATCTAGGATTGGGTCTGGTTTCCCTTCTGGGTTGCGGAGGTCAGATGGCAGTCGCTCTGTGTAAAAACCAGTACCCTTGTTTAATCACCTAGATTAGGTAGCCGACCCCGAGAGATACGGGAAAAGGCTAGGGAGATGATGATTTATAAAGTTAAGAGAACTTTGGCTGTACATTAGTCGGTTAAGGTGGTTGCAAAGCATAGGTGGCGAGGGCTGCAATTTTATCGAGGGTAAGCCAAAACAAAAAAAATACTTTATAGTTTCGGCCTGATTCCGGATTTGGTAGAGGTGGAATTCTTGAAAGGGAAGCCGACGGGAATCGGCTTGTATGGACCCTTCGCCACTGATATATGTGCCCGCGACATCGTACGCCCGGTTTGTATGGAAAACACGTAGTGTCGAACATACTGAAAACGCTTCTCCGCTCGTAGGACCGGGATTTGCCAACCCACGCGGTTTGTTTTTGTATGGAAAACACGCTTCCGCGCGAGCTAGCAGATCCCGCTCCTACGCGCGGAGAAGCGTTTTCAGTATGTTCGACACTGCATGTTTTCCATACAAACTGGGGTACTTACTCAATATTAGAATGGTTTGCGTGATTATTTGTAACCTAGGCTGGACACCAGGTAATTAAAAAGACTCAATCAAAGTTCAGTAGTAGTTGTAACAAACAGAGCGACAGACGGACAGACAGACCGCCAAAAATAAAAAGTCGGTTTGATCTTTATATCGTTTATAACGCCTGCTCCAAAAACTTTTTTTTGCAAAAATATTCAATGTACAGACACAACCCTTCTAGATATTTATTATATGTATAGATGGGGGAAGATGCAATATTCAGATGCCAGACAAAAATTCTAAAAAAATATCGTTTTGATCTTTATATCGTTAATAATGCCTGCTGCAATTATTTTTTTGTAAAAATATTTAATGTACAGACACGACCCTTCTAGAGATTTACTATCTCATATATTGCTAAAAGTGGCAACTATAATGAACTTTTAGCTTTTATGCTTAGTGGGAATTATTATATTATGGATTATAAAATGGAGAATTAGTTGCGATTGTCGCCAATCGTAAAATATTCATGAAAAAGTTTGTATTTCAGGAACAATTAATTTTAATCTGATCTTCCATGCTGGACTGGGAGCGAGAGAAAAACATAGAATGTGCCAGCTGCATTTCCTCCCGGGCATGCTGTAAAAACCAGCTAAGGGATCCGAGGGTTTTAGTATGTTGCATTTTAGGCGATGGGCTGACAACCTGTCACTACAGCAATATACATACAAATCTATCATAAATAACCTTCAAAACTTTGTCAGACGTGGCGGAACGACCTTTGTTTAGGTCGTTTACGCTCTGCCTACCCCATTAGGGATAAAGGCGTGATTATATGTATGTATGTATTAATTTTAAACTGATAGCGCCACTGTCGCAGCTCTCAAACTACCTTAAACAATGATCGCGAGTGCTTAAAAAGATACAATGCTAAGAAAATCTTCGTTGTCTATGGTTCAAATAACGGATTCTAACCCACAACATCTTGTTCAAGTGCCTAAGGTTCAAACCACTAGAACACGGAGCCACGAAGCTAAAATCTGATGCCTTTTCGGAACCCAAAGTAACGTAATTTCTGAAGCTTTCATGCCTCACTCAAGCTACAAACAATATTCGGTGTCGAGCGAAAAATGAACAAATATTATCATAATCATTTCTACTCACTCATAAATATATAGAAAGAGAAGAAGAATAGAAAGAGGAAAGATTGTGTTTTCGAATGTTACTGTTGTTGTTGTAAATTTGTAATTAAACTATACTAGCTGTGTCTGTTCAAGAGTTTCCCATCTTTTATCCACATTAGGTTCGCTGGAAAGGATCTCTTATAGAGATAATATCGCCTGTTGTCTTAATTTTTGAGTTGGACTGTATATTTAATTTTGAAGGAAATAAAGTATATATATAATATTTGTAATAAATAAACGCAAAACGACGAGAACGTTATGTAAAAACAAATCCTCGTCGCTAAGGTACATAAACCAGAAATAAAATATAATAAGATTGCCGCTGAAATAGTAGTTTATGAAGCTGCGGCATAACCAAAATTAAATTATTGTAATTCCCCTGGTTATGCCGCAGCTTCATAACATACATACATACATATAATCACGCCTTTATCCCTAATGTGGTAGGCAGAGCGTGAACGGCCTAAAAGGTCGTTCCGCCACGTCTGACAAAGTTTTGAGGGTTATTTAAAATAGATTTGTACGTATATTGCTGTAGTGATAGGTTGTCAGCCCATCGCCTAAATTGCAATATACTGAAACCCTCGGATCCCTTAGCTGGTTTTTACAGCATGCCCGGGTGGAAATGCAGCTGACACATTCTAAGTTTTTCTTTCGCTCCCAGTCCAGCATGGAAGATAAAGCTTCATATACAACTATTAATATACAGGGTGCAAAAAAGTACTGCGTTCCTTTAAACCACGTAATGTATTAGTGATATACAACACAATACACACATTGTTTTTTAAATTAATTTAATCAAACAGAAAAAAGTAACCCTAACTCTACGGTACGCACACTAAGGCGCGGCAGCAGGGCCGGGTGAACACGGGGTGGCGGCGGCTGCAGTATACCTACGGCGAACGTCGTAGTGTGAGTGCGTGCCTTGCCGTAGGGATGCGCTATTTGTTTTTGTTTTACGAAATTAATAAAATAAAAACTATTTTGTGTGTATTGTGTTGTATGTCACTAAAACATTACGTGGTTAATAGGAACGCAGTATTTTTTTTACTGTATAATACCTTTATATACCTAGTTATGTACAGTTTCATATACAATTTTATCTACTCTCATAGATTAAGATTGAACTTACATTTTTTTACGAAAGTGAAGTAATGCATTGCTCCTGCATTGTCAACATAGGTTTTTCACATATTTCAGTCAATTGACATAACTACATATAAAATATCGGATCACATTTCACTTCAAATTGGCCCTACAAACTGGCGGAATCATCACGGAAACGCAAACAACTAAAAGTTGAAGTTGAAGTTGATTGCTTTCAAACATTTTTAAGTACGTAATTAATCACTGTCATAACTTTATTAAATTTTTTATTTATTTCGTATAAGCAAAATGGCTTACTGTCATAATATTTATTTAATTTTCATATACCTACTTATAGAGATATATATATAAATATTTTATTTACCACATATACAAAGGCAAAATACAGTTCTTTCATAAAAATAAAAAACTTACAAACTACACTTAAAAATAAAACAAATCGTTTATCGCGTCTCTATCAGACATGGTCCCCTATTAGGCTGGCAGCATTTCCGTCTTTGAATGGCCGAACTAATACGTTGGCCTACGAACTAATACGTTGGTCTCATTGAGACGCGCTGAAAGGTCGTGCAACGATTTTTTGCCGCAGGACCCCAACGACCCATTGTCTCAAAAACCACAGGGGAGAAAATGAGGCTCTCATTAGATTTCGTAACAGCGCGAAATATGATTCCAGTCTTTGCAGCGTGCGCCTAATGCGTCACACATGTCACATACCCGCCGCGCGCATGCGCTTTGAATCGTTTTTGGCTTGGAGACGAGGTTTATTGGTATTATCTATTTATTTTGTCCTTTCTTGCTTCCATTACTGTGTAAATTTGACTTTTCATTGCACCTTTGTATAGCAGCTGGTACAATGAAAAGGAAACTGTTTGAAAAGTATGTTATAATATATAGATACGTTTTGACGTTTATAATTCGAACATAACGAAGAGCTACACAGCTACACTGGCGGAATTGTTCTCAGTCGACAGAAGCCATTTTATACAAAAATTGAATTGAAAGTATATCTTTGTTTCTTTTTTTATTCATAAGTCGCAGGCGAAACCACGTTTTTATTAGTCATGTGATGAAAAACATAAGATACAATTTTATATTAGAGAAAATCCCTACTTTTGTTATTGGCTTTGATCATAATATTTCGTTTTTAATTAGGTTCTCATTTTTTATATATTTATATTGTTGGATTCTTTTTAATACGTTGCTTAATAAAACTTTCTGTGTCGTCATTATAATTAAGACAACTTTTTAAAATTTGCTTAGTTATTACTTTGAGATAGCATTAATTTAACATGTTACTTGGATAAAACTGGAATTTAATTGGCTTAACTTATTTTTTATTTACTCTGAAATACCCGGATCCCTGCTTTAGCAAAGGGACCAAAACAACTTTCAAAATGAAATGAATCCAAAACTTAAACGAGTCTCAATCATTCATCCAATTTATGATAAAAGATATTTGGATCTAAAATTATCTAGATATCACTTAGATCTCAATAAGATTTTCCTAACTGTCTGTAATTGCATTAGGAGATCCTCGATGGTATCGTTAGTCGTGTTAATCAAATCATTCGTCGAATAGCAGTAATAGTCTTTATATAATACCTAAGTGATTGAGTTATCTAGACTTTCTTTTAGTAATCTAAGCTTGATCTTTTCTATGACTTAACTTGATTTGGTTTTCAAATTATGAATTGGATTTTTTTTTATAACGCCCTCGCCTATCCATTGAGAAATCATTTTTTTTTTTTGGATCTCCTAAATGCCTCGTCATTATGTACGTATGTTAAACAGCTCAAGTTTTATTTTGATATCTTGTAAATAAACTTCCATGCTGGCCTGGGAACGAGAGAAAAACATAGAATGTGCCAGCTGCATTTCCGCCCGGGTATGCTGTAAAAACACGCTAAGGGATCCGAGGGATTCAGTATATTGCAATTTAGGCGATGGGCTGACCACCTGTCACTACAGCAATATACCTACAAATATATCTTAAATAACCCTCAAAACTTTGTCAGACGTGGCGGAACGACTTATGTTTTGGTCGTTTACGCTCTGCTTACCCCATTAGGGATAAAGGCGTGATTATATGTATGTATGTATGTACATCAATATCGATCAGTACAAAAACACGAATGACCCGACTACCCACACGCCAGGAAAACTGCCGATATTTTTAGATAATAGCCAATTATTATAATAAGATATAGATGAATGATAAGATATAGATGAATGATAAGATATAGATGAATGATCTAGTTATAGAGAGCCCGATGGTGTATTGGATAGGGCCGCTACCTCCTGAGCGGGGAGATCGTGGTTCGAGTCCCACCACGTACCAATGAGTATTTGTTTTCGAATTTCATATGTACGTTTAGTCGGCGCTTTTTCCGTGCTTCGGAACGCAGGTTAAGCTGTTGGTCCCGGTTAATATCATTTAATACCATATCAATTAGTCGTTAAGTCATGTCTGAGGCCAGTGCTAAGCATTGGTGGTTTGAAAACTCTGACCTAATGTAGGATTGGGTCTGGTTTCCCTTCTGGGAATTCTTCTTGGGTTTCGAAAGTCAGTCGCTCTGTGTAAAAACCAGTACCCGCGTTCAATCCTCTAGATTAGGTAGCCGACCTCGTGAGATACGGGATAAAGCTAGAAAGATGGAGATGATGTTAAATGATCAAGTTATAAAGTACTTAGTAACGTATATACTACCACCATACTACTCGTATCATCATAGTACATACATACATACATATAATCACGCCTTTATCCCTGATGGGGTAGGCAGAGCGTATACGACCTAAACGAAAGGTCATTCCGCCACGTCTGACAAAGTTTTAAGGGTTATTTAAGATAGACTTGTAAGTATATTGCTGTAGTGACAGGTTGTCAGCCCATCGCCTAAATTACAATATACAGAAACCCTCGGATCCCTTAGCTGATTTTTACAGCATGCCCGGGAGGAAATGCAGCTGAAACATTCTAAGTTTTTCTTTCGCTCCCAGTCCAGCATGGAAGTCATCATACTATTTTATGTAATGTGAGAGCCGTGAGAGGGTCACTATTTTATTTAGGTCATATTATCTCATTCAACGTCAATTCCATTACTCAAGCGAATTAACTCATGACTACCAGATTTTGGGATCGAAGGCTTTCAATCTTTATTCTATTGCTAGTCGTAAACCTGATCCTGGTTTTCTAGTAATGGATTTGCATTAAAGAAGAACAGGTTGGGTTTTGAGGTCATTTAATAATGTCGTTGATTTGCCCTGAGAGCTTACCTTAGCTATCCGGAAGGGCAAATAATCAAGATGGCTGGACGAGATCTGCGCTCATTGCATTTGGCGCAAATTGCATCTAAGTGCATTTGGCTGAGCCGCTCTGCATCAGGTATCATTTGGTTTTGCTTTCGTTTTTGCAGGATGACATTTTTGTTGACCTTTTGTGGGTAAAATGCACGAGCGGTGGCAGATCAAGGAAATACCATTTTACTTTTTACCTTGGGTATCGAATTCGTTGTTTTTTGTTATACATAATTTGAAATCTATTATTTCGAAAGATTTGAATGAATCACTAGGAGGGGCAGGTTTTTTGCAGGTTGGGGATTTTAATTTAGCTAAGAGAAAGTAAGGGTTTAATGATCTGCCTGCATAGGTAGCATCTATAACTAGAATAATAATATTAGTGTTAATGCAGAATGTTTGTAACGCGTGGTGCCGAAAAATCTGACTAAGGGATGATTTCAAGAGATGAGCTATACCGGCCCTAATAATAGACTAAATGGCCTTAAATGTACAAAATTTTACGAATGGATCAAGTATTTAAAACCTCAAAGCTTAATTAATCCTCAGTGTTTAAAAATACCCTCATAAATTAGGGGTTAAGTGAAGTAATTCAGATAAGGACCGGTACACCACTGGAGTCTGGAGTTTTACGGGTGACCGCGCCAGCATTACGGGTAGGTACCCAGCTAAATACACCCATGATTAAATTAGAACCCATCCCAGTATCAATTGACACCGGGTGTTAATTTTAATAGGGGACACTTTAGTAGATTACTTTTGTATATGTAATATGGATGACTTTTTGAAATTATTAGTAAGTATTATTATTAACATTAATAAACAAAAGTGAAAGAATTTTCGAAAAATGCGATGAGTTACTGATCAGAAAGACATCCCGCGTTTGTGTCGAGCAATATTTGAAACGAGTAAATTGTTGAGGCGCGTCGCCATTTTTGTTCGCACATCAATATCTGCAAGCTTGGTGATGGCTCGAGCACGTAACTTATCTGATCGTGGGCGTAATGAATTAGACTTGAAGATACAGTGGTGAACCGAACTCTTTCGGGTCTTAATATCAGCAGCAACACCGGAACATGTGGCTCAATTTGGACACCAAATCATGCAAAATCCGTTTCAACCCATTTAAGACAGATTGAAGTCTCTAACGGAATAAAGAAATCAATAGTGTGTTTTATTTTTAAGTTAAACATTTGCTTTCACCAGTACGAAACGCAAATCATATAATGTTTTTAAAAAAATGGCAATGTTCGCGATATTTTTTCTCAAAACCTTTTCGATCTGTACGAACGCTTGGAAACATCATTTTCATATCGACAGTTTTATACACAAGCAGAACATGTGTTATTAATGCACGAAAAACGCTAGAGAAAGTCATTAAATGCGTTTGAATAGTCCGAAAACTACAGTTTGACGTGCCATTTCTTCTATTGCAAATGAGAGGGTCCAGCTGCAAGACAGCCTGAAAAAAATCGGCTGCCATTTTGATGACACTGTTTTTAAAAATTAAAATCCTAAATATGACTACACAATTTGGAAAAATAAATTATCAGCTACAATCTTTAGCTTTTCATTTATTTAATTTCATAATTGAAAAATTTCCACTGGACACCCTTTATATTTTTTGGAAGTATGTTCAAATATCGAAAATATATTTTCCTTCCAATTGCCTTGGAAACAATGGGATCATGGGGCCCTAGTGCCCGTTCAGTTCTTAACCAGATTTCAATTTTGTGGTTCGATTCCCATCACGTACCAACATGTTTTTTCGGTTTTTGAATTTAATATGTACTTTTATTCGGTGCTTTTTCCGTGCTTCGGAAGGCATGCTAAGCCGTTGGTCCCGGTATCTATTATACATTTTCATATATATTAATCACCAAGATAAGTTAGCCGACCCCGTAAAACACGGCATAAGGCTAGGGAGAAGATATAGGGTTAACCTAGTAATTCTTCTTCTGCTTAGGCCCGTAGTTATAATCAGCACTTGAAACTGACAGCGAGTTTGAGTCCGAATCAGAAATTTCATTTCAGTTCATAATGGCTTGCCAAATCCATGCTTAATATTGCTCTCAATGTTGACATCGCTTTTTAAATACGAGTATTAGTCCTTTCACAGACTAGTGTTGACCATCAAAGTGAATCTCCTTCGCTCTGCAAGTAAATTTAAATATCAGAGCTGCAGAAGAGTACCTAATTGATGTATTTTATCTACGTACTACGGTCCTTAGAAGTCGTCTGAAAAAAAAACCCCAAAGGTCGAGTCGGGTAGAGTGGCGAACCGTGCCGATCTCCTATCTACTCAAAGGACTTTTATCATATAGGTATACATACAAATCACAGTGGCTATAAATAAGTGAGTAAATAAAAACATAAACAGAACCTACATAATATAAACATGCGTTTAATCTTAAGTTGCGTTTAATCTTACTTTGACATAAACCGTTTTATTCATAGTTTTACTTTGACTCAGGATACTATGTACCTGTCAAAATTGTTAAAAGGACAACTAGCTACATTGTTAGCATTCAATATATGTGACACAGTTATAAATAAATAAATCAATTTTATCTGACAAACAATTAACAAAACATTTAACTAGTAGAAAATCAACTTATTTCAAATTATTACATCAAAATATTGAGTGATTTTCCAGCAAACTGTTACAGATTGAAATATTTATAGAAAAATATAAATTTAACAGAACATTGGCATTTATATTGTCAAATATTCATTAATTATGAAAACTACAGTGTTGCTAATTCTTTCAACCGACAATCCCTAACTCGCAGTGGATCTCTCATAATAATGAGAAGTAATATTAAATTCAAAGACAGAAAAGACGTTGTAGGATTGTCGGTGGAAAGATGTATTGAATTATCTTGTGTTGAGCTTCAAACTTATGTTATAGTATGCGTATATAGACCGCCTTTAGAAACAAACTTTCTTAAATTTGAAGATGTAATGGAAGATGTACTTAAATTGGTAACTAATACAAATAAAATAATAATTATCACTGGAGATTTTAATGTAGATATTTTAGAAAAACACCTAAACGACACTAATGTACCTCATTACATACTACCGGTTGTCACAATAGACGTTATTAATAAAGTCCTCAAATCTCTATTAAAATCACGCACGACCCTTGACATTTATGACATATCAATAAATATTTTACTGTGTATATGGCCAATTGTGTCTGAAATACTTGTCGTTTTAATTAATGAAATGTTTTTAAGTGGTGAGTATCCAGCTGTTCTCAAATGTACCCGGGTTTGCCCTGTATATAAAGGAAAGGGTGAAAAACATAAGGTAGATAATTACAGACCTATCACAATAGTGTCAAATATTTCAAAGATAATTGAATCAATTATATCGTCTAGTTTAGTTACCTACATAGAGTCAAATGATTTGCTCACAGATAAACAGTTTGCATACAGAAAGCGTATGTCCACCACATCTGTCGCTCAGTCAATTTTTGATTACGTTACAAACAGTCTTGATGATAAGAACAAAGTATCTGCTATATTTTGCAATTTGTCAAAAGCATTTGACGTAATTAATCATAATATATTACTTAACAAACTCTCCAGCTATGGGATTAAACATAACGCTCACCAACTTATTAAATCTTTCCTAACTGACAGGAAACAAACAGTGCAAGTAAAGATAAACGGTAAACAAATTAAATCGAAACCATGCAATATCACAATAGGAATTCCTCAAGGGTCAGCAATAGGAACTACTTTATTTTCGATTTTCGTCAACGACCTCCCATCGGCAGTGTCCGAGGTTCTCGTGGCTCTCTTCGCTGACGATACCACGGTGGTAGTGAGTGCCCCGACGTATGACCAGCTCGCTGACAAAATCTGCAAAGCCAGTGACGAACTTAAAACCTGGTTCACTGCCAACAGTAATATTAAATGTTGATAGGTCGAATATAATGATATTTTCGGGAAGACCAGTAGACTTACCTCGATCTATCACCTCTCGTAACCCCATGCCGTTGTGTGATCAATGCAAATTTCTCGGGTTCACACTAGACTCAAATCTGAACTGGAAACACCACGTGAAAGCACTTTGCGCCAGGTTGAGCAGCGCAGTCTTTGCGCTCCGTCAGTTAAAACCGCTTATAACACCTCACGCTCTAAAACAGTGCTATTTTGCCTACTTCCACTCGCTGATGGCTTACGGAACGACACAATGGGGGGACAGCTCAACTGCATACTCTGTCCTCATTATGCAGAAGCGAGCATTACGCGTATTAGCCGGTGTAAAACCGAGGCATTCCTGCCGCAAATTGTTTCCGGAATATAAAATCATGACAAATTATGCCCAATATATTTCTGAGACTATTAGTTATGTCCGTCGAAACTTGACTCAATTTAAACGTGTAAGCGCGGGATCTAGAACGCTACGGCGAACCGGTCGGTTAGTTACTATCCAGCACCGTTTGGCGCTAGCTGAGAAAAACCCGCGCGTGAATGGCCCGTCGCTGTACGACAAACTGCCTATTGCCATGCAAAATGAGCCATGTGACGAAACATTTAGACGCCGACTAAACAACCTTTTATTGGAAAAAGCATTTTACTCTGTTAAAGAGTATATGAAGTGTAATTTTTAATTTGTATAATTATTAATTCATTATAGTGACATGGATTCGATTTTTAATTATTATTTATTATTATTCTTTTTTCCTTTATTATTATTATTTGATATGTTATATTATTTTATATTGTATACTTTTGACGATCACATTACGGATGACATAATTGTATTTATTATATTTTAATTTATTTTTGAAACCTGTAATTGTGAAATAAATGAACTGAACTGAACTAGAAAATAGATTTTTAAATCTTTTCAAATCATTTAATTTAAATTATGTGTTTTTTGAACCTACACGTGTGACGTCAACTTGTGCTACTTGTATTGATAATGTTTTCTGTTATTGTGACCCTGCAGAAAAAAACATAATTGACTCTCTTGGATCAGATCATAGAGGTCAAAGTGTAACATTTCCATTTAACAATCCTGATAAAAATCAAAGAATTCAAATTGAGTCAAGACGTATTACTACTAGTAGGTTAGAAAAATACCAAAATGTTCTCATCAATAAATTGCCTAATCTTAATTTTAATAATAATCCCAATAACGTATATAAAGGTTTTTTTTCTACAATTAGTGAAGAATTTGAAATTATTTTCAAAATTGATTCCAAAGAAATTAATACGAAATCATGAAACTTTGTTGTCAAAATTGAAACACTATGGAATCAAAAATTAAGCCTTGAGAATTTTAAATTCTTATTTGGACGATAGGATCTAGAAAGTAAATGTAAACGGATCTAAGTCATAAGGGTCTCGTGTTAAAATAGGTGTACCTCAATGTTTGATATTAGGTCCATTTATATTTGTAGTGTATATTAATGATTTGCCCTACATGATAGAGAATTTGTCAAAGATTGTATTATTTGCAGATGACACATCTCTTATATTTAAAGTTGATAGAAATACACAAAATTATGACAACGTTAATAACACTCTGACAAATTCGTAATTGGTTCACTGTTAATAATTTAGTGTTGAATGCGAAAAAAACAAAATATATAAAATTCACTTTGCCTAATGTACATTCTCCCAAAAATGATGTTGTACTTAATAATGAAAAATTAGACTTCACCGAAAGCACAGTTTTCTTAGGGATTACACTTTACTCAAAACTTACTCACATTACATCTTTATCGGGGAGACTAAGTTCAGCCGCACTTGCTGTGCGAAGAATCCGAGAGCTCACGGATGTTGTTACAGCAGCACTTGTATATTTTGGCTATTTTCACAGCATTATGTCCTATGGAATTTTTCAATGGGGCCGCGGTGCTGACATTGATTAAATTTTTGTTTTGCATAAACAGGCTATTAGAGCAATTTACAAACTCAGATGTCGTGATTCCCTAAGATAATTGTTCTAAGAGATAAATATTTTAACAGTACCATGTCAATTTACATATGAAAATATTATGTATGTAAGGAAAAATATTCATAGTTTTACCAAAAATGGTGACAGGCATAACCGGAACCTTAGAAACAAAAATAAAATTTACCAACCCCAGTTTAGGTTAGTTAAAGTTAAAAAATATTTTTTAAGTCTAAGTATACAATACTATAACAAAATTCCTGACCAAATATTACATTTTTTAGAAAATCAATTTAAAGATACTGTTAAAAACATATTATGTCAGAAAGCCTATTTATAAGTTAGATATGTATTATAAAGATGTATGGAGCTCTGATATTTCAGTGAAGCCTAAGAAATTGGCACACATTGCGGTCACAAACCCTATTTTGAACAATAGGAAGGACAAAAGTAAGAGTAAGACAAAACGAAGGGAGGGGCGCAAAGTGCGAGTTTCTCCTGTTTCTTCTTCATTGTGATATAGTTTTATTTTATTTTGTGACACAGATATAATTTTCTTTGTAATAGACTCGCTTGTGACTTTTTAAAAGTGTTCTTAGGAATCTATTTGGAAAAAAAATATTTGACTTTGACTTTGCACGGCTAATTTTTCTTCCATGCTGGCCTGGGAGAACGTTGAATATAGAAACGAACGAAAACGTAGAATTTGCCAGCTGCATTTCCTCCCGGGCATGCTGTAAAAACCAGCCAAGGGATATGAGGGTTTCAGTATATTGCAATTTAGGCGATGGGCAGACAACCTGTCAATACAGCAGTAGGTATAAATCTATCTTAAATAACCCTCAAAACTTTGTCAGACGTGGCCGAACGAACTTTGTTTAGATTACAACCCCATAAGAGATAAAGACGTGATTATATGTATGTATGTATAAACAAACACACCTAAATAATGTAAAGATGCGTTTTATCTTAAGCACATCTAAATGTTTGGTATATTTATTTTTTAAGCGACTGCTATGGTAGTGGGTATTGAATGATCTTTACGAGTATAATTATTATTATTATACTAGCCTAAGCTGTCCCACTGCTGGGCAAAGGCCTCCCCTTTCTTTTTCCACGCTTCCCGATCTTTGGCAGTTTCCGACCAGTTTGAGTCAAACGCTGTGAGGTTATCCCGCCATCTCTTCTTTGGTCTTCCTCTAGGCCGACGTTCTTGCGGGACCCAGTCGATTGCTAGCTTTGCCCAACTCTCTGATGCATTCGTGTGACATGACCTGCCCAGTCCCACTTTTACTTTGCAGCCTTCTTGCCCACGTCTGTAATTTGAGTTTTGGAGCGGAGGATGGTGTTCCTGATGCGGTCGAACCTTTAAACGCCGAGAATGCTCCGCTCCATTGCTCGTTGACACACTCCGAGTCTAGACCTTTGTGAACCGGTCAGGGACCACGTCTGCGCACCGTAGGTGAGAATGGGCAAGATGCACACGAAAACGAGTATACGAGTATAATAAGGGTTTAAATTATAGTATTATTTACCTAACTACCACTCTTTATTCAGCGAAAAATAACAACTTTATTAAGTTAGGTAAGCTGTAATAGACACAACAATATGGTACATATATTCACGCCTATATAAGGGCACGGGGTAAATAGGATAATGAAGGATAGATAGAGTAATGAACACTATTAAAAAGTCATGAAGCTTTATTCCAAGCTAAAAATATGCCAATTCAAAATAAAGAATAATACTACGAACCTCCATATTTATTTAAGTCGTTTTGCCTGCAAGTGCAGTAAATAACTCACTTTTAGTAAATTGGTTTACCCAGACGCTTCACTGCCGATTTTATGCGATGTTTTTATAGCGCACTTATGTTTCGGTTTTATTTTTATTTCCTGTCACAAAATCTAAACTTTTGTACCTAACTGATTTTACTACCTTAACTGACGAGCTGAAGAAACTGACAATTTAAATTAAACTGATGAATGTTAAACTGATGATTAAGTTTGTGATTATATTTACGCTAGCCCGATTCAGTACTGTAGTTTGTTTTGGTTACTTCAACATAAAATTATGACCTACTTAATCTAAAATGGGCTTGATTCTAGATTTGCCGGCTAAAACTAAAGTTTAAATCTATTTGTCATTTTCAAACTACAAATATTGGAAAAGGACAGGAGATCTATTTTTCCGATATTTTATTTATAGTCGGTGGTTTTATGCGATATCGGTCATTTTTATCCGCCGTCATATGATATGGCGGATAGAATTTACAGACATACTGGGGTAACGTGCAAAAGCACGTCAAAATCTGCGGCCAAAGTTTGCAACCATAGAATATAAATCGCCGTCCTTTATAAAAAAAATATTTTAGTTTTAGCCGGTGGAATGAAGAATCAAGCCCAATTAGGATGTTTTATTTGTGTCATTCAATCAAGTGACTCTACATATTAGATCGATCTTGACATTGCATTGACACAAAGAGGTAACAATTCAGTACAATTGGCAAAATGTATCTCATGATTAAGCCTTCTATTTCGGTTTATCGTTCCATATTCCTTGACATGATTTTTTTTAAACTAGCTTGACTCCACTCTACGACGTAATCAAGTCAGTGCATAAAACCACTTGAATTTCTGAGAAAATAAACATGACACAGCACCCCTAAAAAAATTTGCATTATTTTATGAACATCTTAATGTATGTAAAATAATAAAAATAAAACGAAATCAAAAGAATTCTATCATGCTGGCTTAGGAGCCAGAGAAAAACATATAGAATGTGCCAGCTGAATTTCCTCCCGTGTGTGCTGTGAAAACCAGGTAAGGGATCTGGAGTTTCAGTACCTACCAGATGTAAGGGACAGCGTCCCGCAAACTGATAAGGGTAGAAAATAATGGCTTTTCCATACAAATTGTCTGATCGAAGTGAACATTTTGTTTGGAAAAGCCCTTTTTTTTCTCTTCCTGGAAGAATTTACTGGTGAAATTTGTTCAGTGTCGTTGACTGAGCAACCCCTATCAGTTTGCGCTGTCCCTTACACCTGGTATATTGTAATTTAGGCAATGGGCTGACAACCTGTCACAACATTAACATACCTACAGATTAATCTTAAATAACCCTCAAAACTTTGTCAGACGTGGCAGAACTACCTTTCTTTAGGTATATAAGAAGGAATTAATTCCCATGTTGGCCTGGGAGCAAGAAAAAAACAAAGAATGTGCCAGCTGCCTTATGTCCCGGGCATGCTGTAAAAACCAGCTAAGGGATTAGAGGGTTTCAGTATATTGCAATTTAGGCGATGGGCTGACCTCTACAGCAAAATACCTACAAAACTATCATAAATAACTATAAAAACTTTGTCAGACGTGGCGGAACGACCTTTGTTTAGGTCGTTTACGCTCTGCTTACCCCATTAGGGATAAAGGCGTGATTATATGTAGGTATGTATGTATAAGAAGGAAAGTGCTATTCATTCCTCTTTTGTAGGCGTTCTACCGTTGACCGTTATACCAAGTAAGAGGCTGGTCGTGACGAATGCATTGACCTGATTAGATCAGGAAGAGTGGGGTCGAGCCATAGAATAATAGAACGAAGTGAAATAGTCACGTATAGAGAGAGTGTTCCTTTAATATGTGAAGGGTTCGATGTTTTACACACATACATACATATAATCACGCCTGTATCCCTAATGGGGTAGGTAAAGTGTAAACGGTCTAATTAAAGGTCGTTCCGCCACGTCTGACAAGTTTTCAGGGTTATTCCAGGTAGATCTGTTGGTATATTGCTATAGTGACCCTTCGCCTAAATTACTATACTGAAACCCACAAATATCTTAGTTGATTTTCACAGCATGCCCGGAAGCCCAGAAGCTCGCACATTCTATGTATTCTATCTCTCCCAGTACAGCATGGAAGTTATGAATACTGGAAATAGTTAATTTCTATCGATGAATTATTCCTCATACACTTCAAGCCAGCACGTTTGGACAGACTTTTTTCATAAAGTCACGCGACTCGCCCAAACAGGTCCGAACTGCTACGAAAATGTCCTCACGTAGCACTTCGTAGCACGCCACCTACGCGGACACTTATAGAATAGTACGTTACGTAAGACTAGGTTACTGTCCTGTGGTTTTACTTGCGAATAAATAAATTAACAGTAAGTTTTTTTTTTTAAAACGCGTAAGAAAATTTTAGAATTCCTTATATTCGATAAATATTTAGTTGACAAATATTATTTGTTTTAATTATTAACTCAAATATCGATGACTCATAAACTGAACACTAAACAACTATGGTACAATAATTATACAGGTAGGTACTGTAGTCCATGGGCTCACGAGCCGAAGGTCCTGGGTTCGATTCCCAGGGGGGAACACAAAGTTGATATTTGTCAATTTATCACTTTGTGAGATTTTTCCCAGTTTGGTTAGGACATTGCAGGCAGAAGCACCTGATTATCCGAAAAAGAAAAAAACTATCCCGTACCACGGAGGGCACGTTAAGCCGTCAGTCCACTCGCTAAGAAGAAGAATAGTAATATTATGTACTAGCGACACGCCCCGGCTTCGCACGGAAATTATCAGTGTTTCTCTACTATATTATGCATGTATTATACATATAAACCCTCCTCTTGAATCACTCTATCCATTAAAAGAAACCGATTCAAAATCCGTTGCGTAGTTTTACAGACTTTTGCATACATAGGGATATAGGGACAGAGAAAGCTACTTTGTTTTATACTATGTAGTTTACTTTGAACTAACGTAATAATAGAAGTCTTTTAAAATTAGGCATCCAGACTAGAAGCCAAGCTGAAACTTAAAATAAAACCAATAAAATATTAATCATAATCAAAAAGTAAAATTTAAGTGTGAAAATTATAGACACTTGTACATAACTAAATAGCTACTGAAGGTCTAGTAGAGAATGAGGATCGATAGTGTATTGGCGCATTAAATTTTTACAGTTGGGCGGATGGCCAGTGGGCAGGGCACGTAACTTGCCAAGGACCTGTCATCTATGGACGCAACTAGATCCAAAAAACATACGCTTCCACCTATTAATATGCTTTTTTATTTTTGAATTTACCACTTGAGTCTATGCACTGAAATCATATTCCGGGAACATCTTCTTTCAAAATAATGGGCTTGATTAGATAAAAGAAACCGCATCAAAATCCATTGCGTAGTTTCGAAGATCTAAGCATACATAGGGATATAGGGACAGAGAAAGTGACTTTGTTTTATACTATATAGTGATAAATAAAGTTCAATTTGACATATTTGACATGCGGTGTGTTAGCAGTTTTCACTTGCCACTGTCGAAACATTTATGTGATTCTTGCAATTAGCATCCCATTTATTTTATGATATCCCATAAATTATAGAATATTATAAATTAAATGCCACATCATGGGTCATAACATAATGTTATATTAATACGAATGAATGAATTGATATTAACACGAAAAAGTGTAATTTTTCCATGCTGGCCTGGGAGCGTTAGAAAAACAAAGAATGTGCCAGCAGCATTTCCTCCCAAGCATGCTGTAAAAACCAGCTAAGGGATCCGAGGGTTTCAGTATATTGTAATTTAGGCGATGGGCTGACAACCTGTCACTAGTGTCACTACAGCAATATACCTACAAATCTATCTAAAATAACCCTCCAAACTTTGTCCGACATGGCGGAACGACATTTGATTAGGTCGTTTTCGTTCTGCCTACCCCATTATGGATAAAGGCGTGACTATATACATGTATGTAACAAGTGCGATTCTGCACAAGAATAAATTCGTTCGTGGTTCGTGCGTTTGGCACTTTACCTCAAATTGCGACATTCTATTAAATAAAACAGGGTCTTCATAATAAAATGTCTGTGCTACTTGTCTATCGATTTGTCATCAAATGAGTGACACGCAACTACTGCATGGATCACTCATACATACATATTATCACGTTTTTATGCTTAAAGGGGTAGGCAGAGCGTAAACTACCCATACAAAGGTCGTCCCGCCACATTTGACAAAGTTTTGAAGGTATTTAAGATAGATTTTTATGTATATTTCTGTAGTGACAGGTTGTCAGCCAATCGCCAATCAGCCAATCAAAATTGCAACATACTGAAACCCTCGAATCCCTTAGTTGGTTTTTACAGCATGCCCAGGAGGAAATTCAGCTGGCACATTCTATGTTTTCTCTCGCTCCCAGTCCAGCATGGAAGTAATCGTTTAATACCGTAGATATAAGTCCTTTGGCCATTTCAGAAGCCAGTGCTAAGCATTGGCGGCTTGAAAACTCTGACCTAATTTAGGATTGGTTCTGGTTTCCCTTCTGAGTTGCGGAAGTCATATAGCAGTCGTTCTGTGTAAAAACCAGTACCCTCGTTCAATCCCCTAGATAAGGTAGCCGTCGGGATAAGGCTAGGGAGATGATGTCAATCACCTACGTTATTTACTTTTAGATGGGTAGAGCAAGAAACGTTAACGTATTTTTGAGTGTATGTATGAAATAGTTATTTATTTTAAATCAACCTGGGCTCACACTCATGATCATGTCGTGTATCAAAGGATGTTCAATTTCATGGTGCTGGACAATCTTTGAATTATTTACAATTTTAGATCCGAAATCGACAGTCGAAAAATGAGGAACGCCTAGAACCGGAAATTTCATAAAAGTATTTGTTTTTTCCATCTTTGTATCACTAATACGGTTCAGTACGTTTAATGAAAGGGGCTATTTTTAATATGGTTTTTTACCCATACCCGGAAATTCTTAGTAACTCCACTAATATGAATTTAATTTTACCTCCACTTCTATAGTCTGTCAACGTCGTGCTTACCGCGCCTTAGGGGTACAGACGTGCGCGGGGACGCGGTAACGGGGGTGCGGGCGGTGAAGCAGGAGGAGCGAGCACGACGCGTGCGCACATCCGCCAGTTGCCGGTGCTATCGCCGCGTGCTACCGCGTCCCCGCCAACGTCTGTACCCCTAGGGCGCGGTAAGCACGACGTTGACAGACTATAGGCATTACCTTTATGTTTTAAGCTCGTATTTATTAAGCGATCTCAAGATTGAGAGCAATATTAAGTATGTATTTGACAGGCCAGTTTCTACTAAAATGACATTTCTGATACGAACTCTAACTCTCTGTCAATCATGAGAGCTGATTATAAATACGGCCCTTAGATTTGTTTATTTTCTTTTTGTCCTTGCATTGTACCTATTTTTATGCAGATTTAGGCGATGACTTGTAATGCTCACCATGACTTACACTCTCACACACAGACATTCATAATTATAATGCATGAACTCATTTAGGGCACTTAATCAACGCAAACATCTTTTCACTTCGTTAGATAAGATCTGAAATATTTATAGAAGGTTCATCCTGTAGCACTAGTGCCACTGTAAAAATACTGACTGAAGAAGAATTCAATTAAAACGCTTTTCTTAATACTACTCGAACTTACTACCAGCTTACTACATCTAGAATTTACATACATATATACATATAATAACGCCTATATCCCTAATGGGGTAGGCAGAGCGTAACACGACCTAAACAAAGGTCGTTCCGCCACGTCTGACAAAGTGTTGCGGGTTATTGCCACTACAGCAATACCATTACACTACAATTCATTGACAGCCCGTCGCCTAAATTTAAGTATACAGAAATCCTTATTTTCCTTAGCTGGTTTTTACAGCGTACCTGGGAAGAAATGCAGCTGTATTTCTATGTATTTCTTTCGCTCCTAGTCCAGCAATGAAGATTATATTTAGAATTATATATTGCTAACATAAGATTAGGTAATCGGCGGTTTCTTATTTTTTGGATGAAACACATTCTTATGTAGATTAGATGCTGTTTCAGACAAAAAATCATAATCTTATTTTTTTTGTAATTTGGCTTTACTGTTGCTGTATAAACTCTGTTAACTGGTAAATATTTTCACCCCTAAATAACACTTGGAATCTTTATTTATTTACTGATCTTGGATTTAATTTAGTTAGAACTAAATTTAGATTCCCGCAGGTATTTTTGGGTGACAATAAGCTGCCTCAACTGCCTCCGTGGTCTAGTGGCTAGTGCCATGGACTCTTGATCTGGAGGCCCTGGGTTCGATTGCCAGGGGGGAAACACAAAGTTGATATTTGAGAATTTATCACTTTGTGAATTTTTCCCCAGTTTAGTTAAGACATTGCAGATTATCCGAAAAAAAAAAGATTTTTGTGCTTCGGAGGGCACGTTAAGCCTTCCGTCCCGGTCGCTGTCTTTGATAGTGATCGTTACTCAAACCATGTCAGAGGCCTGACAGTTGTGCTACTAGGCGGTTTAAAAACTCTGACACCAGGGTTCACCGGGTCGATAGACTCGATACCCACTCGATAGAACAAGAAGAAGAAGAAGAAGCTGCCCATTTCGGACTTTATCAAATTTTTAAACGGTGGAGTCATTTAAGCCATGACTGCTTCATCATAATGATGTTCTTCTGTCGTGTGGGTATCGTGTCAATCGACTAGATGAACCCTGGTGTCAGAGTTTTTAAACCGACTAGCACAGCTAATAGGCCTCTGACATGGTTTGTATAATGACCACTGTCAAAGACAGCGACCGGGACCGACGGCTTAACGTACCCTCCGAATCACGAATCTTCTTTCTTCCAGACTATCAGGTGATTCAGTGTACCTAACCAAACTAGGAAAACTTTCACACATTGATAAACGGACAATTATTGAGCACATTAATTCACATTTAGGCACATAAATGCGCATTTTGACAGCTCCGCTATACAGCCTCTTACGACACATTTTCCTCGCACTGCTTTGATGGGAACCCCCACACATTTTCACTGCACAGCTACACATCCTCGCACGACACATTTTTCTAGCACATCTCTAATGATAAAGCAGCCTACGAAGTTTGTATCAGTACACCTAATTATATTTCTTTCCTTCCCAAAATAATGATCAGTCTCAAAAGAGGATAATATAACCGGAAAACTTCCTTTCCTTAAATTTGTTTTCCTTTCATTATATTTTATTTAGCTTCCATGGTGGCCTGGGAGCGAGAGAAAAACATAGAATGTGCCATCAGCATTTTCTCCCAAGCATGCTGTAAAAACCAGCTAAAGGATCCGAGGGTTTCAGTATATTGTAATGTACTATAATGTACTATAAATAACTTCTTCTTCTGCCTAGCGTTTTCCCGGCCTGATGCTGGGGTCCACTTTCCAGATTTTTCTAATCCACTTTGCCCTTTGTCTTTAGCATCCACTGGTTTGAGATCGTTCTCTTCCATATCCGCTTTTACGACGTCAAGCCATCACTTCTTTGGTCTGCCGCGTGATCTAGGGCCTTGGACAGTGAGGTCGAGGTATCTTTTTCCGGCGGTCCGCGACTTAAATGCCCATAACATCAAAATCAATTTTCCTGCACGGATATGCTCGTTATGAATGCGATCTAATCTCGTAACGCCGCACTATATTGTAATTTTTGGCATACCTACAAATGTATCTTAAATAACCCTCAAAGCTATGTCAGACGTGGCGGAATGTTTAGGTCGTTTACGGTCTGCCTACCCCATTAGGAATAAAGGCGTGTTTATATGTATGCATGTAAATATTGTTCTAGGTATTTAATTTGTCTTCATGTTTCCTTATCAATCCCGGTCGGTACTCGGTAATTAATGTGGGCGTATGTTTGTTATTACAATTTAATGAAATGTAAACTTCACTTAATCCATCGCCGTGTAGGCAGAAATCGGTTCGCATCTTTTTATTCCCCAATTTCTATTAAAAGCGGAAATATATCTGATATAAAGAATTGCTCGTAAACTTATTTTAATGGCCTCTTAAACCAGGTGCAGCTGCGGTAAGGATTTTACGATTGGACGATACGATACCGAAACTTAGAGCTTTATAGTGCTTTCCCGTAAAGTTTTCGTGACGGGTTGAAGAATGTGTACAAACTTTCAGGTCTTCTTCTTAGCAAGTGAATGCTCGCGTCGAGTGACCCGATGAACCCTGGTGCCAGAGTTTTCAAACCGCCTAGTAGCACAACTATTAGGCCTCTGACGTGGTTTTGAGAAACGACAACTATCAAAGACTGCAACCGGGCCCGATGGCTTAACGTGCCAGCGTGCAATGTCCTAACCAATGTGTGTACTCCCCTGGGAATCGAACCCAGGACCTCCGGATCGTAAGACCATGACTGTGACCACTAGACCACGGAGGCAGTTTTAAACCTTCAGGTCAAACATTTATTTTAACAAAAGCTGTATTGAGATGACTGGTTGAATGCAAAACATATTTGGAGGGCTTACTAGTCATGAAGAGTTTACTTCCAGGATTTTCATAAGTTTATATTCTAAATGATAAATATAGCAAATTCAGTACTTCGAATATATACCGTTAGACGTTTCTTCCATGCTGGCCTGGGAGCGGGAGAAAAACATAGCATGTGCCAGCTGCAGTTCCTCCCGGTCCCGCTGTAGAAACCAGCTAAGGTATCAGAAGGTTTCGGTATATTGTAATTTGGTGTTGGGCTGACAACCTATCACTAAAACAATAAACCTACAAATCTATCTTAAATTACCCTCAAAACTTTGTCAGACGTGGCGGAACGACCTTTGCTAAACAAAGGTCGTTCCGCCACGTCTGACAAAGTTTTCGTCGTTTACGCTCTCCTACCCTATTAAGTATAAAGGTGTGATTATATGTATGTACGAGTATATACACCGTGAGTTTTCTTTCCTATAGGTATGTAAACAGTGTGAAACGGCACTTATGACATGCGTAAGTGTATTCTTGATAGTAGCAGAGCAGGCATTAACACAATGGGCTCGAGTCTAGATCAACAGGCTAAAACTAAAATCTATCTGTCACTTTCGAAATAATAAAATTGAAAAAGGACAGGCGATTTATACTCCATGGTTTTACACTTTGTCCGCTAGTTTTTGACGCGCATTTAAACGTTTCCCCAGTATTTCTGTCAATTTTATCCGCCATATCATATGACGGCGGTTAAAAATGACAGATAACGCATAAAACCACCGACTATAAATCAAATACCAGAGAGAATAGATCTCCTGTCATTTTTCATTGGTTTTAGCCTGAAAGTGTCGAATAGATTATTTTAGGTTGAGCCGGTTGAATCTAGAGTTAAATCCAATATTTCCTCAATAGCCATTGGAGCTACAGTTGGGTATAAGCTTCGATCACATAACATAATAAAACATAAAAATACTTTATTGCACGTAATAATACAACATACAACACAACAGATCACAGCAAAAGACAAGTACAACATAGGCGGCCTTATTGCTAAGGCAGCAATTTCTTCCAGGCAATCTTTGAGTGAAAGAAAAAAGTGTAGCGGTAAGCGGGATAGTGCAAACCTAGTCAAATAGGTATCCTAAATACATTACATACATACATACATACATACATATAATCACGCTTTTATCCCTAATGGGGTAGGCAGAGCGTAAACGACCTAAACAAAGGTCGTTCCGCCACGTCTGACAAAGTTTTGAGGGTTATTTTAAGATCGATTTGTAGGTATATTGCTGTAGTGATAGGTTGTCAGCCCATCGCCTAAATTACAATATACTGAAACCCTCAGATCCCTTAGCTGTTTTTTACAGCATGCCCGGGAGGAAATGCAGCTGGCACATTCTATGTTTTTCTCTCGCTCCCAGGTCAGCATGGAAGAATTATTTACATATAATTACATATAATACATAAACTAAGTACAAGCTACTACATACATATTTGTAAAAAAGAAAAGCTTCTAAGCGAGAGTTTTTTTGGTGAATAGTATTTTTTTTTGTATTCTATAAATATTTTATTATGTACTAAGTTTTACATAATAGATTTCGTCTTTTAAAAAAACATTGCTGTACTGCAATGTGCAGTTTGTGTGTTTTTACGACGATAAAAATAAATAAATAAAATAAACTAATATATAATAAACTAATACACAAGATCACTTGGAATGAAATTCATTAGGTATTTGCCATTCTCGCCACATTTGGCAGGGCTTGATGTTATATTTATTATCCTGCTGCCCATTCTGGATTAAAAGCCGACTAAAGTTTTATGACGCGTACAGTTAGAAAAAGTCTGAAACGCTATTTGGGACCGGCACTACAGAATATTAACTTTATTTTGTACTAAAAAAAACCTACATACATATATATAACCACACCGTTATCCCTAATGGGGTAGGCAGAGCGAAATCGACCTAAGTAAAGGTCGTTCCGCCACGTCTGACAAAGTTTCAAGGTTCATTTAAGATGGATTTGTAGGTACATTGTCGTAGTGACAGGTTGTCAGCCCATCGCCGAAATTGCAATATACAAAAACAACCAGATCCCTTAGCTGGTTTCTACAGTATGCCCGGGAGGAAATGCAGCTGGCATATTATATATGTTTTTCTCTCTTTAAAAAATCCTATAGGGCACACACTTTCGGTGCTGGAATTCTACATTAATCATTTAAGTACGAGTATTGCATATCAGTAAAAACATAGTGATTAATTGAACTATACAAGACAAGAGGTACTTTCATATCTTAAAATTTTGGAAAAGGATTTTTTTTTGTTATAAAACTTTTGTATTATAGGTATCTAGCATATTTAAAAGAGCCCGATAGTGTAGTGGAAAGGGCCACTGCCTCCTGAGCGGGGAGGTCGTGGTTTGAATACCACCACGTACCAATGTGTTTTTCGCTTGGTTTTTCGGTTTACGAATTTAATATGTACGTTCAGGAGTATGAATCACAATCATCCGTACTTCGGAAGGCACGTTAAACTGTTGATCGCGGTAAATATCGTTTAGCACCGTAGAAATTAGTCGTTAAGCCATATCAGAGGTAAGTGCTAACCATTGGCGGTTTGAAAACTCTGACCTAATAGGATTGGGTCTGGTTTCCCTTCCGGGTTGTGGAGGTCATATGGCAGTCACTCTGTGTAAAAACCAGTACCCTCGTTCAATCACCTAGATTAGATAGCCGACCCCGTGAGATACGGGATAAGGCTGGAAGTCTCTCTCAATCTGATGATCCAGCATATTTATAAGAAAGTAAGTAAATTCATGTACTCCCTGAAAATTACATCTTTTCTGAGTTTTCGGAAAATCACTAAACCATTTATTCATCCTCATGCTTATTCGATTTTGTTGTTCTTCTAGTAAAGTTGAAGACATTTTAAGATATTTGAGTACAGTGAACTTCTAGGTTAAGAACCCAACAATAAAAGTTATTCTTATTTTATCGTCGAAATTTTAATATAATAAAAACTTCAATAAAGTTTGAATATTTCATCATGAATTTTAGTCGATCTCTGAATAATAAGTTTGATTCGGTAGGTGTTGTATCTAAAAATAAAAAATCATCAGTGTTTCTCTTCTATGTTATACATACATACATAATCACGCCTTTATCCCTAATGGGGTAGGCAGAGCGTAAACGACATAAAAAAGGCCGTTCCGCCACGTCTGACAAAGTTATGAGAGTAAGATAGATTTATAGGTATACTGCTTTAGTGACAGGTTGTCAGCCTCTCGCCTTAATTGCAATATACAGAAACCCTCGGATCCCTCTGCTGGTTTTTACAGCATGCCCGAGAGGAAATGCAGTTGGCACATTCTATGTTTTTCTCTCGCTCCCAGGCCAGCATGGAAGAAACTCTACTGTATAACTCTACTATATAATGCATGTATTATACATATAAACCTTCCTCTTGAATCACTCTATCCATTAAAAGAAAGCGCATCAAAATCCGTTGCGTAGTTTTAAAGATTTACGCATACATAGGGATATAGGGACAGAGAAAGCGACTTTATTTTATACTATGTAGTGAAGAGTTCCGGTCTCTGTATAGCCAGTGATAAGAAGTATAGCCCAAATTGACCTCTGGGCTGCACTCTGAGAAACAATTTGCAACGGCTACGAAATAAGCAAGAACTACTCTACGTCCGTGGAGCGAGCGTCTTTTGCTTTCAAATAGGAACTCAAAAACTGCTGAGTCATCTTATGGCGCCAGAAAACTCCGACTTCCTTTACCCTGCTCTCAAGACATGGACAGGCAGACAACTTGACACGGGTTAACGAGTGAGCCATTTGGAAGACATCTTGACATCGGCATTTAGACAAATTTATTGTCTCCCAGATTGACTTGATTGACCCCATCTCTTGAGTGAATTTTGTGAAAGTCTTCTCGCGACATGATCATATCTGACAGGTCATACAAGTTGAATTTATGCAAAAAACATACATACATACACACATAAATCACGCCTATAGTCCTAATTAGGCAGGCAGAGCGTAAACGACCTCAAAAAAGGTCGTTCTGCCACGTTTGACTAAGTTTTGAGGGTTATTTAAGATAGATTATAGATTTAAGATAGGTACATTGATGTAGTAACAGCTTGTCAGCCCATCGCCTAAATTATATTATACTGAGACCCTAATAATAATAATGAGTCTAATCACTTAGCTTATACACACATAAATCACGCCTATATCCCTAATGGGGTAGGCAGACCGTCAATGACCTCAACAAACGTTGTTCTGCCACATCTGACAAGTTTTGAGGATAATTCTAGATAGATCGGCATATTGCTGAAGTGACAGGTTGGCAGCCCATCACCTACAGTGTACTGAAACCCCAAAATCCCTTAGCTAGTTTTCACTGCATACCCAGGAGGAGATGCGGCTGGCACATTCTATATTTTTCTATTGCTCCCAGTCAAGCAAAAAAGAAATACACTTTATATTAGCTGCCAGATATTATCATATAATGGAAAGATTGTAACTGGTATCTATTGTTTTTTTCACTTAAACACAACTTTAGGATTTTACTAGAAATATATCTGTCTCTTCGCACCTTTTATTTTATTCTTCCATGCTGGACTGGGAGCGACAGAAAAACATAAAACAAGCTAAGGGATTAGAGTGTTTCTGTATATTCCAATTTAGGCAATAGGCTGGCAACCTGTAACTACAGCAATATACCGAAAAATATATCTTAAATTAACCTCAAAACTTTGTCAGACGCAGCGGACCTTTGTTCAGGTTATTTATGCTCTGCTTTTCCTGCTGCTTTGTATGTCATTTATTGACGTTTTAAACTTTATGCATTGATTCTACAATAACAATTACACACTATCAATTCAAACACAATATTGTATTGTTTGTTTATGAATAATTAAATCATAAATGACTGACGTTATCAAATGCTATCTGATTCAATTTTATCATTATACTAGCGACCCGCCCCGGCTTCGCACGGAAATTATCAGTGTTTCTCTACTATATTAAGCATGTTTTATACATATAAAACTTCCTCTTGAATCACTTTATCCATGAAAAGAAACCGCATCAAAATCCGTTGCGTAGTTTTACAAATCTAAGCATACGTAGGGATATAGGGACAGAGAAAGCGACTTTGTTTTATACTGAGGATCTGAGGGATAATAAGGACTTAGATAGGGAACGCAGATCGCTGGCTGCTCGTGGTAACATGCTGGCTCGTAGGTTTGCACGGTGTACCAGTGATGTTAAGGTAACGCTTTTTAAAGCCTTCTGCCAGTCGCTGTACACGTGTAGCCTATGGGTCAATTTTACGAAGCGGGCATACAGCGATCTGCGGGTCCAGTACAACAACGCGTTCAGGGCTCTGTTGGGGCTGCCGTGGAGATGCAGCGCTACAGGGATGTTTTCTGAGGCACAAGTTGATGGTTTCCCAGCTATCATCAGAAAAAGGTGTGCTTCCATACATGACCGGGTCCGCGGCAGCCCGAATAGAATACTGAGCGCGTTGGTACATAGGTGGGATTCCCCCTTCTTGGAGAGGTGGACGCAAGTTCATATTAAGTAGGCCACTCATGTACTAATACCTAGTTTTTAAGTTTACTAACATTGCATGTAATTGTAAATTTTATTTGGATTTTATTTCATTTTCATTTTATTTGTTTGTTAATTATTATTATTGTGGCTATCTTCTTTCCGTCTCTATTTTATTTTATTACTCTGAATTATTGTAATGTATTGTATATGGATTTTTATCTGAAATAAATAATTTGAATTGAATTGAATTGAATATACTATGTAGTGATAGGCATGCTGACAGGGTGGCTCAAAAAAATGCAATACGTTTATACTTAAAACTGATGGCTAAAAATACTGTGTATCTCATTCATCATTTAAAAAACATGCACATTTAGATTTAATAGTCGAGTTAGTAATATAGAAGTTATTGTTTTGAGTGGACAATATTTATTGGTGAGCGCCGTCATAACCCACAATTTTCAAACAAAAGCGCCTTTGACATTTTATAAAAAGTAGCTGATTTGACTAGTAGCAAAATAGCGTATTTCAGTTATATACAATGTGACTCTCAATCCAACTGTCATTGAAATCAAATTTTATACAATGTCATAGACATAGGAAAAACATATATTATTAATTATTATTATTATTTTGAGGACAGGCAGCATATATATGCTGATAGGTCCTATCAGTGTTGGATTTATGTTGTTCGGTTATCACTACATACATACATACATAAATCACGCCTTTATCCCTTACAGGGTAGGCAGAGCGTTTAACGCCTCGTAAAAGGTGCTTTCGCCACGTCTGACAAAAATTGAGGGCGATTTTAGATTGTAATATGTATTGCTTTAGTGACAGGTTGTCAGCCCGTCGCCTAAATTACAATACACTATAACCCTCGAGTCCCTTTTGCTGACTTCAACAGCATGCCCGGGAGGAAGGGCAGCTGGAACATTCTATGTTTTTCTATCTCTCCCAGTCCAGCATAGAAGAAGTTATCACTATTCACTATTATTATAAAGTCTATTGTTCATTTTATATAGTTCATAACTGTTTATAAATGTTCTTATTAAGCACAGTACACACACACAGTTTTAACTATTAATTTTGTCTTTATTCTTTTTACACCGGTTACTAATGAATTGAAGTAAAAAGAAAGCAAAACAACTAGAATCAAAATGTTAAGTAATTTTAAGTATAGGAAAACCATTATAAAATAAATTCTCGTCCCATTACAGTATTTAAAAGACCCTACGTCGGTACAATTTAATAAGCAGCAGGCTGACCCGTGTCAACGTCATCTGGGACTTCCACGGACCCACTCTATTATTTTTACAATACGACCCCTGGCCTGGAGCGATAGTAACACATCCATCAGGATTATAATTTACATGTTTATGTAACTACAGCAATATTTACATAACATCTTCTTAAAGTGTTAAATTGTTTCATTTCTTCCATGCTGGACTGGGAGCGAGAGAAAAACAAAAGAATGAATATAGAATTTACCAGCTGTATTTCCTCCTGGGCATGCTGTAAAGACCAGCTACGGGATCCGATGGTTTCAGTGTTTTGCAATTTAAGCGATAGGCTGACAACCTGTCACTACAGCAATATTCCTACAAATCTATCTTATAAATAACCCTTAAAACTTTGTCAGACGTGGCGGAATGACTTTTGTTCAGGTCGTTTACGCTCTGCCTACCCCATTAGGGAAAAAGGTGTGATTATATTTATGTATGTATGCATGTTAAATTGTTACCGATGATTCAAATGTTTTCATGCTTTTTCCGTGCTTCGGAAGGCACGTTAAGCCGTTGGTCCCGGATAATATCGTTTATTACCGTAAATACTAGTCGTTAAGCCATATCAGAGGCCAGTGCTAAGCATTGGCGGCTTGAAAACTCTGACATAATCTAGGCTTGGGTCTGGTTTCCCTTCTGGGTTGCGGTGATCAGATGGCAGTCGCTCTGTGTAAAAACCAGTACCCTCCTTCAATCACCTAGATTAGGAAACCAACCACGTGAGATACAGGATAAGGCTAGGTAGATGATGATTCAAATGTTTTGATACTTCTTCGCACTTAAAGGGCAGCTCTGATCTAGATAAAATTTGTATACGGAGCTCTCGCTGAGTCCTCTGACTCGCAGGGCTTAAAAAATATGAAAATGAATATTTTCACCGACATTTTTGTTTAATCCAAATTAAATTAAATTGTTGAATATTTAAATCAAAGTCGATGCACACATACATATAATTTCGCCTTTATCCCTAAAGCCTGAACAAGGGTCGTTCCGTCACGTAGAACAAAGTTTGAGGGTTATTTAAGATAGATTTGTAGGTATACCTGCTGTAGTGACAGGTTGTCAACCTTGTCTGAATTACAATATACCAAAACCCACTGATTCCTTAGCTGGTTTTTACAGCATGCCTGGGAGGAAATGCAGCTGGCACATGCTATGTTTTTCTGTCAGCCTCAGGCCAGCATGGTAGCAATAACTTTAATTAAATCGTTGAATATTAGAATCAAAGTTGATACTATAAATTATGATGTTTTATTTTAATTGAACGTGTTTTATAAAGTCGTCTGCATAGGCACTGAAATTTCATCGTGGATCTTATTAATAACAGCTTTATCCAAACTCGCTAAATCAACAAGAAAACTCGTTATATCAACAAGACACCCTTTGTTACCAACAATTGAAACCCAATTTAAAATGTATATAAATCATTGTAAAGTCCCAAAAGGCGATGAAAACAATATTTAACTTTAAACGGAGAACGACTTTCCAACACTGCGATAGAACAGTAGAACATTAATCAAAGAGTTATCCACCGTACAATTTAAATCTAAAACAATTTATCTTTTAGTGATCAGGTAAAGATACAATCATGACTAATGGAATAAACCTTCTTAACGATTAAACAAAAAGGAAATTTATATTCTAACTTTTACTATATCTTACGCACTCAATGCTGGACTGGGAGTGATAGAAAAACAGAGAATGTGCCAGCTGCATCTCCTCCCGGATATGCTGTTTAAACCTAAGCTACGAGATGCGAGGGTCTCAGTGTATTGCAATTTAGGCGAAGGGCTGAGAACCCTTCAAGCAATATATACTTCAAAGCGGGAATTTCGATGCAATTAGTTATTTGTGAAATGTAAAATGTTTTGCAGAATTCATCATCTAATCTTAGTAAAATTTAAATAGCGATATTGTATTGGGTAAGTACTTGATCTGTAAAAGCCCCAAGTGTAGATTTTAGATTCAAAACTGATATGATCCTTTAAACATTACAAAAACTGGTAAAACATTATTTAAGATTATCTTTGTTTCACATTTAAAAAAGAAACTAAACATGATCAAATACTTCTAGCTCTATCAAAACATACCTAGTGCATGGCCTTTCGAACAATATGTAATTAGTTTTATTTTAAAAAAGAAGCTTTAGGAGTTATTCGCCAACTATTATTTTTTAAATTTTACAAGAAACAAAAAAGACTTTGGGGCCTAGGTCAAATAACTTGGGCTGGGTAGATAGCAGACGACCCCACCTACCTGCCATTTTCGTATGCGTATAGAATTATGCAGGGTTTTCGGCAGAACTCAACGTTTTTACCAAGATTAGATGATGAATTCTGCAAAACATTTTACGTTTCATAAAAATCTAATTGCATCGAAATTCCCGCTTTAAAGTATATATTGCTTGAAGGGTTCTCAGCCCTTCGCCTAAATTGCAATACACTGAAACCCTCGCATCTCGTAGCTTAGGTTTTAACAGCATGTCCGGGAGGAGATGCAGCTGGCACATTCTCTGTTTTTCTATCAGAACGTTGAGTTCTGCCGAAAACCCTGCATAATTCTGCGTTACTTTCCTTTCAAAATTCCTTTGTCGTCATCGTGTGTCGTTGCAAAGACAAGGTTATTGCTACAGATGTTTGCCGAAAACTGTAGTAATTAGACCGCACTATGAAGTAGCTGCAGAGGATCAGGACAAAAACTTTCAAACTGTATAAACTGACATTGCCGCGCCGCTCCGCTGCAGCTACGTCCTAGTACGGTCTAACCTTTAATATAACCTTTGTATAATAGAAAGGCTTGGACGAAGAGGTTTTTTTTGACCAAGTAGAAAGGGTATTATTGTACATAAAATTCAAAACATATAACATGAAACGTTTCGTAGCAATCGCTACAGCGTAGCAATATCTTAGCACTTCGCTACATGAAAGACATTATTTGAAATGCTTAAAATATGTTTTGTTAAATTATTAATTTGTGTATAAAATTATCCTTGCTATCCATGAAACGCTTGAAATTATAATTTACCTAATTATTATCTTCTATTAATTCAATTGTCGCGTATACATGAGCTTGACAACTAAATTAATATCTTGCGAATGCCATTTTGAATTGATATTTTCAATAATCTAAAATGTTGTTAGGTTTTAACTGATATGTATATTTATAAATAAATTGAAATTATTCACTTTTAATTATTAAATACAAAGTGCTCACCAACAAACACACCAGACATTAGATTATACTAAAATATTATTAAATAAATTTAAAAAATATTAAATAGTAAAATCATTTTATTACAATAATTTTTAAATTTAAGTAAGTAAATTATTATCTTTGATAATCAATTAACATTTATTTGCATTTTTAACTGTCATTCCAATTATGAACCCAGAAGCTCGTTTTCATCAAGGAAAAAATATATAAGAACGAGGAACGGTAATAAATATCTGTAATAAAATCGTAGCTAGTAAAAGTATTCCTTAAATGGCTAGACTGTTTGTTTTATTCAAACAAGAACTTTTAGAGTTTTAATAGTTAATTAAACTGCTATAAACTTGAAAGTCAATCAGTGTTTGAAGCTTTTCCTCGGGTGGATATAATTTGGATTTATCTTTTGCGTCTAGGTTTTGCTTATTATTTAAGGTCTAAACCTTCTAATTTGTATTAAAATTATATTATATCCAATAACTCCAAATAAATTTCTTCCATGCTGGACTGGGAGCGAAAGAAAAACATTAAAAGTGCCAGCTGCATTTCCTCCCGGGCATGCTGTAAAAACCATCTCAGGGACCCGAGGGTTTCAGTATATTGCAATTTAGGCGATGGGCTGACAACCTGTCACTACAGCAATATACCTACAAATCGATCTGTCTAAATAGCTCTCAAAACTTTGTTAGACGAGGCGGAACGATTTTGTTTAGGTTGTTTACGCTCTGTCTACCCCATTAGGGATAAAGGCGTGATCATATGTAGGTATGTATGTATATCCAATAACCTTAAGGTTATACCACACTATGGCGTAGCTGCAACGAAACGGAGTGGCGCGGCGCGGCACGGCACTGCAGCATCGCGACACTGCGCGACAGAATCTGTCAAAATGAATGAACATGACATTGCTGCGCCGTGAAGCGTCGTGCAGCGTCGCGCCGCTTCGTTGTAGCTCCAGTGCCGCTTCAGTGCGGTACCACCAATGATATTTTAAGAAAGATACGTTACGTTCATACTGCACGCACATTTTAATTGTTCCGCGACACATATACATACATACTTATAACATTGCATATCTAAACAAACGCTGTGTGCGACAGAAAATAGGCAAAGCGTAAGAGTGAAACAGATAGCTATTTGTAATCAGTGCAGCTCGACTGCCTAAAATAGGGACAATTAGCACCATTTGACGGCACGAGTTTCGCGCGTTGGTAACGTATCTACCTATATACTCATACATTTTCATACAAATAATTATTTGTCGCGCAGTGCCGTGCCGCGCCGCTCCGCTGCAACTACGTCCTAGTGCGATCTAACCTTTAGTCAACACTATTGCTGCTAAAAAATGTAATGACTGATAAACTTGGCAAATTATGCTGTAATTACATGTCAACATAGCATAGCTTACAATAGCTTCATTATATTTTTCGTTATTTTGTATTGTAGCATTGCATATACTACATGTTATTTTTTGGTTAATAACACTAAGGCCTTCCATGCTCGACTGGGAGCGAGAGAAAAACATAGAATGTGCCACCTGCATTTCCTCCCGGGCCTGCTGTAAAAACCAGCTAAGGAATCCGAGGGTCTTACAGCTAGTTTGAGTTCGTATTATAAATGTAATTTCAATACATTTTGTCGGGTTAAATCCATACTTAATATTGCTCTCAATCTTGAGATCGCTTTATAAATACGAGCCTAAGTAGAGTGGCGCAATTGAGAAGAGGCTTATAAGATTTTATTAATATTATTATAGCCTGCAGTGGGTGGATGTAAAGGTGATGATGATACATATGAGGTGTAAGGGACAGCGTCCCGCAAACTTATACGGGATGCTTAGTCAACGGAACTGAACAACTATCAGCAGGTTCTTTTTTTGTTTTTTATTTTCAGAAAATAAAAAAAAATAAAAAATCATACAAATTGTCAGCTCGAAGAGGACAATTTGAAAAAAAAAAATTTTTATAAACCTCCTGACAGAATTTATTGGTGTTAGTGGTTTAGTTTCGTTGACTGAGCAACCCCTACCAGTTTGCGGGACGCTGTCCCTTACACCCGGTATAGGCTAATCCGCATGAATTAAAAAATCCCCAATCTCCGCATTACTGTAGAACACTTCCTACGACCTATATTTCCTATTTTAAACAAAAATACCGTCTAAAAAAATGTTCAGTTATTTTTACAAGATGTTTTTAGTACTGATAAATGTCTGTACATTAATCTGCACTACCAGGCTCTGGCTAAAAAAGATTGTGGATTTACAAATAGCCATTTTATGTTGAACTGAAAAATATCAAAGCCAGCCTCATTAAAGCTCCTGTAGGTCGGACGATTCAAAGAAAGTTATTTTGAATACGATAACAAGAATAACAGCTTTCAAATGGAATAAAAAAAAAAAACTTTTATTTAAAAACCTAGGTAAGTATTCACAGAATATTATAAAACAGTGCTAATGTAGAACCGTAGATATAAGTCATTACACATACATATAATCACGCCATTGTCCCTAACGGGGTAGACAGAGCGTAAACGACCTAACCAAAGATCGTTCCGCCACGTCTGACAAAGTTTTGGGTTTATAAAAGATAGATTTGTAGATTCATATAATCATCATCAATACTCGATACCCACTCGACAGAAGAAGAAGAAGTCGTTAAGCCATGTCAGAGGCGGTTTGAAAACTCTGACCTAATCTAGGATTGGGTCTGGTTTCCCTTCTGGGTTGCGGAGGTCAGATGGCAGTCGCTCTGTGAAAAAACTAGTACCCTCGTTCAATCTCCTAGATTAGGTAGCCGACCCCGTGGGACACGAGATAAGGCTAGGGAGATTATGAGTGCTAATGGATGTTAGCAATTCGTTTATTTTTATAGGACGTTTTGTAGGTAATAATGAAATGATGTTACCGTAAAAAAAATTACAGTGAAACTAGTTTTTCACGTCGTTGAATTTAAAACTTTACAAAAAAGAAAAAATATTTTATTATTGCTTTGCAAATGGTATGCTAAGTAGTTAGCTACAAAGAATTCACAAAAATATTTATCCTATTTGCCTCTAAAACATTTTTATTTTTCCTTTACGTTATGTTACGATTAATTTACATCTGTCATGAATTTAGGAAGATTATGTTAATCAAATCTGGGAAATCAAGTCAGATTCAGAGCCTTTAGCTGTTAATTTACTTTTGTATATTTTTTAGAGACTTGTTATCTTCTATTGAGTGGATTTTATAGAGATTTGAATAAACAGCCCCTCAATTCCTTCGGATTACGAGAAAAAAAAATATTTTCTATTAAAAGCTTTTTAGGGCCTAATTACGAATTCATTGAAGGAACTAGCTTTCCGCTGTTTCACCCGCGACTGAGAGTTTTTCCGTGCGAATGATTTTGATGCATTTAAAACAAATTGGAAGAACCTTACTGCAAAATTTACGAAATGTTATACAAAACATCACTTATTTAACCCAAAATAGGCGGAAGTTCATGTAAAGTTCCATCAACTATTTAACCCCCTAGGGTATAATCTATCCGGTAGGCAAATCAAAAACGCTGAACACGTGTCTATTATTTTTTAATAAATAGCCTAAAAACAAAATCGGAAGATCCTTACTTCGAAATTGGCCGATTTTCACAGAAACTTACATCCCCTATTTAACCCCCTTAGGGATCAAAAATCTAAAACGCTGATATACGTGTCCATTATTTTTTAATAATTACCCACTTTAATTAAACACATAATTCGAAGATCCTAAATTCAAAATGGACGGAACTTCTATACAAACTTCCTACCCCTATTTTTCTCCCTTAGGGGTGGAAAATTCAAAAAAGCTGAAACACGTATCCATTTTTTTTATTAGATTTATTTCAAAATTGGAAGATTCAACTTCAAAATTTAACATACTTTCATTCATATTTTGACCCCCCTTTAGGGATAGAAAATTCAAAATCGCTGTAAAACGTATTCATTACTTTTCAATCATTCATTCATCATTCAAAGATCCTACCTTCAAAATTGACAGGCTTTCATACAATCTTTATACGCCGTTTTTGCCCCTTTAGGGGAGTAAAATCCAAAATCCTTTCTTAGTGGTAAGTTACGTTATGAAAGGAACCTGCTCTCCAATTTCACGATTTTAGCTTTAGAAGTTTAAGCTGTGAGTTGATGAATCAGTCAGTCAGTAAGGACAAACGATTTTATAAGTTTAGATGAGGGGAAAGTAAAAGTAGTAACAGAAAATTTATCTGTCCTTTCTGTAGTTGGGGTAGTAATCAATCCTTAACCAAATATTTTGCGATATCTCATTTGCTTTAAAAAATATATCTTTCATGCTCAGAAAAACTAGGCATTTTTATTGACCAAAGAATTGAATCAATATTTTTTTGATTGATTATTTTTAAAAGTTTTAAAGTCATGAATAAAATTGTCAAACATACCTATGCTTAATAGCTTAGAATTACTTATGAAAAGTCTGACGCTTAGAATAAATATTAAGATAATTAGATTGCTGTATTTATTAACTTAACTTAAAAGCAACTTTGAATTGTTTGAACCATTGAACCGTTGTTAGGCCGAGCTAGAATTTAAAATTTGTATTTTAATGTAATTAATCTGATTTAATAATAATAATAATTTTATGTTATAATATGAGTGAATGTGTGTTTGTTTGTTTTTTTATTGTAAAAATATGGGTGATAAGCCTGAAATAAAGATAAATATATATTTTTTTTTTATTGACAAACGGGTTTATGCAATAACATTATTCAATAAATTTGACAAGTAACGAAAAAAATATTCTAGTCGATTTTACATACGAATTCGAAATGAAGAATTGAAATGGACAAGATGCAAGAGGCGATGTACCGCAAACTGAAAATAGTTAATCAGTTAACAAAAGTGAAAAACTTTCACAAAGAAATTCTTTCATGAACTTTTTACCAGGTAATTAGTGTCTATTTTACTCGTATATACATACATACATATAATCACGCCTTTATCCCTAATGGGGTAGGCAGAGCGCAAACGGTTATTCCGCCACGTCTGACAAAGTTTTGAGGGTTATTTAAGATACATTTGTAGGTATTTTGCTGTAGTGATAGGTTGTCAGCCCATCGCTTAAGCTACAATATATTGATACTCTCGCATCCCTTAGCTAGTTTTTACGGCATAACTGGGAGGAAATGCAGCAGGCACATTCTATGTTTTTCTCTCGCTCTCAGGCCAGCATGGTCATCCTCGTATATTGCACGTCAATATTGTCAATAACTGGGTCGAAGCAGTTCGGTGTCTCCAAGATTGGTCGCGTTGTGTTCCGGCAGTAAACCACCAAAGTGTGCTCGGAAACGACCCTCGTGAAACTGCCCCGCCGGATGCCACCGTATATCAGTATACTGTATACACGTAAACACGTATATACTGTATGTACCGTGTAAAAGCTATACCGTATACATATAAACACGTATGTACATACTGGTGAAAAAAGTGCATAACTTTAGGGTATGAACCTACTACTCACTAGATTTTAATGATTAGATTGTAATGTGTATTGTCACTATGGCAATACACATTACAATCTAAAATTACCCTCAATTATTGTCAGACGCGGCGAAAGCGCCTTTTACGAGACGTTTAACGCTCTGCCTACCCCGTAAGGGATAAAGGCGTGATTTTATGTATGTATGTATGAACCTACTCATGAAACTGAACAACTTTCCCCATGCAACATAGGTCGAAATGTGAAAAACATGGCCGGTCGTGTTCGGAAATCACAGATGAACCGTGGTGGGTCTTGCACGCCAGCGGATTTAATTGTCGGCAGTCAATCCGCAATACAAGTGGCCGAATTCTGGGCCGGTACGATGGAATTTCTCGTGTTCCATCAACAAACTATGGCCCGTAATTATTCAGCACTTGAGAATGACAGTTAGTTTAAGTTCGAATCAGAAATGTCATTTCGGTACAAAACCATACTTAATATCGCCCTCAAAAAGTCAAACCTGTAAGTAACTGGGTATAATTTCATCAATCTCATTTATTAGTCACAATTGTCCGTTCAAGATTCCTGTCCTAATACGAATAACTTTTGAATGACAGGCTGAGGGAATGTTGTAAATCTCACAGTCGTGAGGAATGCTGATGTCATCAAAAGGAACGTAGAGTCAGTCCCTCGTCCGACAAAATTGCGAAAATAATTTGAATTTTCTCTCAAATGTTTACCTCGCTTTCATATTACTCCAGCTAGAGCTGAGTCAAGATTGCAAGCGAGGGCTTTCACATTATTTGTCAGTATTTATTTAGTTCTTCTTCCATGCTGTACTGGGAGCGAAAGAAAAATATAGCATGTGCCAACTGCATGTCCTCCCGAGCATGCTGTAAAAACCATCTAAGGGATCTGAGAGTTTCTGCAATTTAGGCGATGAGCTGATAACCTGTCACTACAGCAATATACCCACCCATAAATCTATCTTAAATTTGGTCAGGCGTGGTGGAATGAGTTTTGTTTTGGTCGTTTTTGTTCTGCCTACCCCATTAGGGATAAAGGCGTGATTATATGTATGTATGTATTTAGGTAGATCCCGATGGTGTAGTGGATAGGGCCGCTGCCTCCTGAGCGGGCGGTCGTGGTTCGATTCCCACCACGTACCAATGTGTTTTTCGGTTTTCGAATTTCATATGTACGTTTATTCGGCGCTTTTTCCGTGCTTCGGAAGGCACTATAAGCCGTTGGTCCCGGTTAATATCGTTTAATACCGTAGATATTAGTCGTTAAGCCATATCAGAGGCCAGTTCTAAGCATTGGCGGCTTGAAAACTCTGACCTAATCTAGGATTGGGTCTGGTTTCCCTTCTGGGTTGCGGAGGTCGGATGGCAGTTGCTCTGTGTAAAAACCAGTACCCTCGTTCAATCCCCTAGATTAGGTAGCCGACCCTGTGAGATACGGGATAAGGCTAGGGAGATGATGATGTATTTAGGTAGTTCAACTTTTTTAACATCAGTTCGCTATTTTATTGACAAGGTAGTTCGCCTTCAACGGCTTGAACCGTGATTTCAACGAGTTTTCTCTTTGACGTAAAAAATATTTAGTTTATGAGTAGAATAGACTTAATTTTAGGTAACAGACATACATACATACATAAAATCACGCCTTTATCCCTTTCGAGGTAGGCAGAGCGTTAAACGCCTCGTAAAAGGCGCTTTCGCCACGTCTGACAAAAATTGAGGGTAATTTTAGATTGTAATGTGTATTGTAATGTGTATTGCCATAGTGACAGGTTGTCAGCCCATCGCCTAAATTACAATACACTGTAACCCTCGAGTCCCTTTTGCTGACTTCTACAGCAAGCCCGGGAGGAAGGGCAGCTGGAACATTCTATGTTTTTCTAACTCTCCCAGTCCAGCATGGAAGTACAGCTAGGTAACAGGTAACAACTAGGCTAAAATATTTTCACATTCATGATATTGTAAGTTACCTTCTACGAAATGTAGAGCAAACTCCATTAGTCAGTGACTGCAAGTATTAATAATAATTTGAACTGCCTCCGTGGTCTAGTGGTTAGAGCCATGGGCTCACGATCCGGAGGCCCTGGGTTCGATTTCGAGGGGTACTAAGTTGATATTTGTCAATTTATCACTTTGTGAGGTTTGCCCCAATTTGGTTAGTACAATGCAGGCTGAATCCACCTGATTGACTGAATGAAAACGGATCCATGCATCGGAGAGCGCGTTAAGCTGTTGACCCTGGTCACTGTTTCTAATAATGGTCGTTACAGGTCGATGTTGCTCCACGTCCGTAGGAACTACCTTAAGCCTACAAATACCGAGGGTAAGTGTGCAACAATACCGGCTGCTGCACTATGTAAATAAATGACACACGATGAATCAATGGCTTCCATAACTGCCTCCGTGGTCTAGTGGCTAGTGCCATGGACTCCTGATCCGGAGGTCCTGGGTTCGATTCCCAGGGGGGAAACACAAAGTTGATATTTGAGAATTTATTACTTTGTGAATTTTTCCCTAGTTTGGTTAGGACATTGCAGGCTGAATCACCTGATTGTCCGAAAAAGAAAAATATTTCGTGCTTCGGAGGGCACGTTAAGCCGTCGGTCCCGGTCGCTGTCTTTGATAGTGGTCGTTACTCAAACCATGTCAGAGGCCTGATAGTTGTGCTACTAGGCGGTTTAAAAACTCTGACACCAGGGTTCATTGGGTCGATAGACTCGATACCCACTTGACAGAAGAAGAAGATTATTCCCACCTGATGGTGTGTCACTCGACATAAGATAAGAAGAATGGCTTCCATGCTGGCCTGGGAGCAAGAGAAAAACATAGAATGTGCCATCTGCATTTCATCCCGGGCATGCTGTAAAAACCAGCTAAGGGATCCGAGGGTTTCAGTATATTGCAATTTAGGCGATGGGCTGACAACCTGCCACTACAGTATACCTATAATTATATCTTAAATAACACTCAAAACTATTTTAGAGGTGGCAAAACGACATTTGTTTAGGTTTACGCTCTGCCTACCCCATTAGGGGTAAAGGCGTGATTATATGTATGCATGAATCAATTAATTGGGCGTTTCTCCTGCCACCTGCACGCAGGAGGACCTGTTTGACGTTAACCAAAAGGCTGTTTATGTGGCCACGTTCTGGGCGTCAAGGATTTAAAGCCATTGACTCGAGAAGAAGAAGAAGAGTTAATTGCTGGTATAACCGTAAGGGATAAAGGCGTGATTTTATGTATGTATGTATGTAAATCATTTTCCGAGCAAATTAATTGACTGTTTCCGTCCTTTGCGTTTCGAACTTGCATTTACGAGTTACGTTTCGTACGATCTTTCATTTATTTGCTTAACGCGAACGATGCATTTGCTTTTATTATTTGAGCTTGTAATTTATACCTACTTTAGATTTGAGCAATTAATTAATGTAATAAGTAAAGATGAATGATCATCGGATCGCTTTTTGACTCAAAAATCTACTCGCTAAGAAGAAGAATGGTAGTTGTAGGTCCGTATTTATAACCAGCACCTCAGACTGACAGCGAGTTTAAGTTCGTATCAGTAATGTCATTTTAGTACAATATGACCTGTCAAATACATACTTAATACTGCTCTCAATCTTGAGATTGCTTTATAAATACGGGCCATAGTAAACGATCGCCAAGATAATAGTTAATGATATAGTTAGAAATCACTTTTTTATCATTTTATTGATGCTCAAGTTATAGGTTATATTATCCTACTAGCGACCCGCCCCGGCTTCGCACGGAAATTATCAGTGTTTCTCTACTATATTATGCATGTATTATACATATAAACCTTCCTCTTGAATCACTCTATCCATTAAAAGAAACTGCATCTAAATCCGTTGCGTAGTTTTAAAGATTTATGCATACATAGGGATATAGGGACGTCAAATATGTTTCCGACATATGTAATGTACCTACAAGTATATCAAACCGAATAATCTAGAATCATACCTTATTCCTGGAACCTGCCGTTTAATATCATTATTATTTATCAACGAACTTATGTCGTAAGAACTTCGCAGACAAATCTCCTGGGAGTGCAAGTTATAAATTAGGCTTCGTTTGCAACCTGCAACTTTTCATACATACTCATAATCAAACCTTTATCACTAATGGGGTAGGCAGATCGTAAACGACCTAAACAAAGGTCTTCCCGCCACGTCTGACAAAGTTTTGAGGGTTATTTAAGATAGATTTATAAGTATGTTGCTGTAGTTACAGGTTGTCAGCCCTCCGCCTAAATTACAATATACTGAAACCCTCGGGTCCCTTAGCTGATTTTTACAGCATGCCCATATTCTATATTTTTCTCTCGCTCCCAGGCCAGCATGAAAGGACTTGCAACTTTTCAGCCTGGTTCAAAGAAAGAGAAAGAGAAAAAAAAAACTTCCAATTTTTTCTGAATTTCGTCTAAGTCAATGTTGAGAGAGTCGACGATAGACGAAAAAGAGAACTTCCCAGGAGAAGACTGTTCACTCCTTTTAAGGTGGTAGCAGACTTTGTAGAGCATAGATGGCACTCTCAGTAATAAATTAATTATGTTTAAAATACAAACATTTTCATGAATATTTTACTATTGGCTATAATCGCAATTAATTCTCCATTATGTAATAATTCATACTAAGCAATCTTCTTCTTAGCGAGTATATTCTCGAGTCGAACGACCCGATAAACCCTGGTGTCAGACTTTTGAAACCGCCTAGTAGCGTAGCTATTAGGCCTCTGACATGGTTTGAGTAACGATCACTATCAAAGACAGCGACCGGGACCGACGGCTTAACGTGCCCTCCGAAGCACGGAATCCTTTTCTTTTCGGATAATCAGGTGATTCAGCCTACCCTAACCAAACTGGGAAAAATCTCACAAAGTGATAAATTCACAAATATCGAGTTTGTGTTCTTGTTTGAGGAGCCCGATGGTGTAGTGGATAGGGCCGCTGCCTCCTGAGCGGGAGGTCGTGGTTCGAACCCAATGTGTTTTTCGGATTTCGAATTTCATATGTACGTTTATTCGGCGCTTTTTCCGTGTTTCGGAAAGCACGTTAAGCCGTTGGTCCCGGTTAATATCGTTTAATACCGTAGATATTAGTCTTTAAGCCATATCGGAGGCCAGTGCTAAGCATTGGCGGCTTGAAAACTCTGACCTAATCTAGGATTGGGTCTGGTTTCCCTTCTGGGTTGCGGAGGTCAGATGGCAGTCGCTCTGTGTAAAAACCAGTACTCTCGTTCAATCCCCTAGATTAGGTAGCCGACCCCGTGAGATACGGGATAAGGCTAGGGAGATGATGATCGAGTTTGTGTTCTCCTGGGAATCGACCCAGGACCTCCGAATCGTAAGCCCATGACTCTGACCATTAGACCACGGAGGCAGTTAACTAAGCAATAAAAGCTATGCATTGCAAATGTGATAAAAGTGGCCACTTTTAGCGTATGTACAATATATGTTTTTTATTATAAAATGGAGAATGAGTTGCGATAGTCGCCAATCATAAAATATTCATGAAAAGTTTGTTTACTTCCATGCTGGACTGGGAGAGATAGAAAAACATAGAATGTTCCAGCTGCCCTTCCTCCCGGGCATGCTGTTGAAGTCAGCAAAAGGGACTCGAGGGTTACAGTGTATTGTAATTTAGGCGACGGGCTGACAACCTGTCACTATAGCAATACATATTACAATTTAAAATTGCCCTCAATTTTTGTCAGACGTGGCGAAAGCGCCTTTTACGAGGCGTTAAACGCTCTGCCTACCCCGTAAGGGATAAAGGCGTGATTTATGTATGTATGTATGTAAGTTTGTATTTCAGACACAAATTATCTAAAACTGATCGCAACTCTCGAACCCCCTAAGTGTTTCATGCGTTCGAAAACACTGGCGTAGGTAGTACCTACTACCTACCCTAAAAAGAATAATGTCTTGAAACGCTTTAAGTTTCTATAAATAGACAGGATAAATATATCTTAGTATACAATACGTGTTAATAGCAGAAGCGAGTAGAAATCAGACACTTGACATTTCATCCAAGCGCTCCCGAAACCTTTTAGACGACATACATAACATAACACATCAACGAAATCAACTTACATTGCTCGATAGTCCCTACTTGATTTAATCAAGACCATTGGGAGCCAGTAATGGGGATAGTACCCTGATATATACAATACGTGTTAATAGCAATACACTTTAGCAATAAATGCTATAGTGAAAGAAACGCTATCTTCCTATCGAGAGATTTTCGAGTCGAACAATAACCCGATGAACCCTGGTATCATAGTTTTCAAACAGCTATTAGGCCTCTCACATAATTTGTGTATCGACCACGGTGGGACCTCTTGGCTGAGCGAATCTTTTTTCTTCCAGACAATCAGGTGATTCAGCCTGCACTGCATTGTCCTAATCCTAACCAAACTGGGGAAAAACTCACAAAGTGATTAATTGACAAATATCAACTTTGTGTTCTCCCTATGGAAATCGATCTTGCAACCTACGGATCGGGAGCCCATGGCTCAGACTACTAGACCACGGAGATTCCTCCGTAGTGAAAGAAACGCTATGATTAAATCTGAAACGGGCCGCGACCCCGCTTAGTCTTAACAAGTAAATGTAGTTATCAAGAGTCGAATTGAATTTGCTTTGGAAGATAAAAGAGAAGAGATTTTCGGGCTGAATGTAAGTTAAGGTGGAAACAGGGATGGCGCCCTCAATAGTAATAAATCTTCTTCTTCTTAGCGTGTCGATGGAACACGAGAAATTACATTAGGGGAATTCCAGAATTCAGCGACTTGTTTAAATAATTTGTGTCCAAAATACAAACATTTTCATGGATATTTTACGTTTAGCAAAAAAAGGGCAAGTAATTCTCCATTTTGTAACCCATAATACCAAATTTCAAACTAAGCATGTAAGCTTTCCCACTTTTAATACATTCGTAATACACAGCTTAGATACTTATTATGAAATATTATATATAAATATATTTTTTTAAATCTTTATTTAAATAGTTTAGTCACAAAGAGCAACTAATTGTTTTTTTGAGAGTTGACACTCTATACAGCCCCAAAAAACAAAAGAGTAGGCTTGACGTTAAAACATGTTTCGACCTTGTCTCAATTTCAAGCCCACCCGTACAAGTTTATAAAGTGCTTTGGCTTCCTTTGATAGAGGGAAACGCAAAAACACTATTACATCCACCAACATCTCCAAATGTTTCAACCATCATTTGAAGATTAAACCTATCTGATCCGTTTCGGACACACTCCATCATGATATGGTATTACATTCTATGTTATTCCTATGGTATTATCACTACATAGTATAAAACAAGAACGCTTTCTCTGTCCCTATATCCCTATGTATGCATAAATCTTAAAAACTACGCAACGGATTTTGATGCAACGGATTCTTTTAATGGATAGAATGATTCAAGAGGAATGTTTATATGTATAATACATGCATAATATAGTAGAGAAACACTGATCATTTCCGTGCGAAGGCGGGGCGGGTCGCTAGTATATGTTATATTATTTTGTATATATATATATTTCTATGGCATTCCTCAATGATATCAAATTTTTTACAATTGGGTGACTCAGATTTACGCATCATAAATGCAAAATTGTTTAAAGGAATGTGTCCAGAACGAAGCCTTAGTGCTAAAACTATATTTTTTTTTAAACAGTTATTAATCCAAGGTACACTCAAAGGCACAGGTTGTATAGTCTTATACCTAATACCAACACTTTGGACCTTTCATCAAAATACTCCTTCCACAATTTTTTACACTGTCTCTTGATATTAGGTATGAATTATAATATTATGTGTAATAAAATGGAGAATTACTTGCGATTTCCGCTAAACGTAAAATATTCATGAAAATGTTTGTATTTTAAACACAATTAATGTAAAAGGGATTCGAGGGTTACAGTGTATTGTAATTTAGGCGATGGGCTGACAACCTGTCACTACAGCAATATACCTAAAATTCTATCTTCAATAACCCTCAAAACTTTGTCAGTCGTGGCGGGATGATCTTTGTTTAGGTCGTTTACGCTCTGCCTACCCCGTTAGGGATAAAGGCGTGATTATATGTATGTATGTATGTATGTTAATGTAAAAACGATGTCGCCACCGCTGCGCCACAGATCGTCCCTTAAGAATGCAACTGCTTCTACTAGTTACAGTGCAAATTAAAACCTGCCAGAGTTAATTAAATTATTTTGATTTTAAAGTCACCAAAGAAATTTGTGGAATAAGTAATGCAGTAGAAAGGTCTTTAAAATGGCGGTAAAAATTGTTTAAACATTAGTTTTAAATTGAGTTTCAAATTCCTACTAACTTTATAATTCTCTTCTGTACACTTTTGCTTTATTTCAAACTAGTTTTCCATCTCGCGGTTTTCATCGCGACTGTGTAGTGTAGAGTATAAAAGAAGAATGTCCACATTGTACGTTAGAGTTTGTCAGGTAGGTTGCGGGTAGTTTCGATCATCCGCGGTTTCGTGCCCTCACCACAAGCGTTTGCATAAATTCCGTGCATAATTTCGCAGTTTGCCGGTTTTCTTTGTTGGGTGAACTTTTCGGAAAAAATGTGTATATTTACATACTTGTACTTGGCTTGGCCTGGGAGCGAGAGAAAAACATAGAATATGTCAGCTGCATTTCCTCCCGGGCATGCTGTAAAATTCAGCTAAAAGATCCGAGTGTTTCTGTATATTGTAATTTAGGCGATGGGCTGACAACACAGCATATCTATACATATAATTAATATCTAGTAGGGTCGTGTCTGAACATTGAATATTTTTAGAAAAGAATAATTGCAGGAGGCTTTATTAACGATATAAAGATCAATAATATAATATACCTACAAGTCTATCTTAAATAACCCTCAAAACTTTGTCAGTCGTGGCGGAATGACCTTTCGTTTAGGTCGTATACGCTCTGCCTACCCCATTAGGGATAAAGGCGTGATTATATGTATGTATAAAGATCAAAACGATTTATTTAGTTTTTTTTTGTCTGTCTGTCTGTATGTTACCACATCACGCCAAAATAACTGAACCGATTTCGATGGGACTTTTTTTATTCAACTGAGCATTATTTAAAATCAAAGTGACGATATATAAATAACCACGCCACCTGACTTAGGGGTTAGGCAGAAAATTGAACTCTGATCATTTTTAACCGATCTTAAAGGGACTTTTTATTTAACTGAGCTTTTTTAATTACCTGGTGTCCGACCTAGGTTACAAATAATCACGCAAACCATTCTAGTATTGAGTAAGTACCCCATTTTGTATGGAATGGGATCTGCTAACCCGCATGCAGAAGCGTGTTTCGCATTGTCTGGTATTTGTTTTTGTATGGAAAACTCGCTTTCTAGCTAGCAGATCCCGCTCGTACACTCGACATTGAGTTTTTTCCATACAAACCGGGCGTACGAAGTTGCGGGCACAGCTAGTATAATAATAATTTACCTAGAAATCTATTTTAAATAACCCCCAAAACTTTGTCAGATGTGGCGGATCCACCTTTGTTTAGGTCGTTTACGCTTTACCTACCCCATTGGGGATAAAGGCGTAATTATACGTATGTAATGCGATAAATATGATCGTTATTATAATCGTTATGGGTCCAAATTACCCGTCCCCTCTACTAACATCGTCTTCTGAGTACAATTTTTGGTTTAGAAACAAGTTTGAAAAGTATGGATTTCAAAATCGTGTACATTTTGAAAAATTCAATCGTGATAGTATGCATATAAAATTTACAAGATGTGTCCAGGAAATTGGAAAATTCCAATATGTATAAGTCATGAATTTTATAGCAAAGTTGGCCAAGCCCCAAAACTAAACACATCTCATAAATTTGCATCAGGTAGAGGTTCTCATGTAGCATTATTGTTATTGTACTTAACCCGACACTAATAACAATAATCTGTACATATAAAAACTTGAAATTCTTGTAGTACAATTTTTATCTCTGATATATCTACTTATAGTAGCATTCCAGTTTAATATCGTTCTGATTCTAAATATATGTCCTATAAATGGGACTCCAAGCACACACGCGTATAATACCAACATTATCCGCAGGATTTCATGGAAACATCACGCGTATGTTTTAATTTGGGATTATACCTAATTTTAATTCTAGCTTCGTAAATAAAGACTTAAAAAGTTTTATGCCTAAAGCTTCCCATGGTCACACATATTAAATGAACACTCGGATTTGAAACATTGTAACACATCGCTACATGAAAGAATTTACAGAATCTGCTTCTATTTTAAAATTAAATTAACTTTATATTTTCGACATCGCTTTATCTCCATCTATTATGTAGCTTAGCTTCTAATACTATTATAATACACTGTGGTTTAGCGCTGAAATAAAAGACGAAAATAAGTGATGTAGCCCTTATCGACATGTCATCGGGGCCCGGGACAGATTGAGTACTCGTGACAAGATGATTGATGAAAGTCGTCCCTGCGCTCCCAAAATGTATGTACCGCAGATGCCACGACTGTTTAAAAATGAGCTCCATAACATATGATCCACGTACTTTTTGTTTTAAATAATGGGTATTCGAAAGCAAAATTACCTGCGCCTGTGTTTCCGAATGCATACAAACCTCAATACAAATAGAGTGAACAGGCATATTCTGGGTGAGCTCGCTCCATCGTCGACTCCGTCTCAGTCGCTCCCGACCTAGACTGGAGTCAAGAGCAAACCCATTTATATTGAAAAAGAAAACAAAATTAATAATGTTCAAGTAATTTAAAATTAATAAAGTATTTTATATATTTTTATTTTATTTCTATGCTGATCGCATTTATGATAGTTTATGTTTTCTATGAATTGTTTGGACGTGAAGATATACGATTATAATATGATGGTGCCACGTCAGATATCTGAGATGTAACATTTTATAAAGATCTGCCAATAACATCACAGTTTGATAAAATATAAATAAAGATACTTAACAAGTTAAAATACAAACAATTGATTGCAAAAATATAAGCATTTTTATTTTATGCAGAAGTTCAACTGGAATGACAAAAATGCAATTGTTAACCATCCGTTTTGCAAGATGGAAAGATTAATGAACTCTTGCTTATTCCTGATGCCAAGCAGAAGTGTTCGCATTTCTGTGTTTCGGTCTGAAGGGCAAGAGAGCCAGTGAAATTACAGGCACAAGAACATACACATGTCGCCGTATTTATAATCAGCACTTGAGATTAACAGGCAGTTTGAGATCGTATCAGAAATTTCATTTCAGTACAAATTGGCTCGTCAAATCCATACTTAATATTGTTCTCAATCTTGAGATAGCTTTACAAATACGAGCCATAAAGTTAAATTGTTTTAGAAAAATGCGGGCAATATCACCAAATTTGTTTAAAGTAGTTGATTCCGTGTTTTGTAGGGCAAGATGAGCTGTCGATTACAATGGTTAGCTTGATAGTGGTCATCACATAAACCAAGCCAATGCCTTAATAAGGGGCTTAAAAGAATAAGAGGAAAACCATGCCTTCGTTGTATCTGTTTTTGTACTAAAAATGTATAATGTCAGGGTTCGAGCTTCGTTGGTATGGAAACTTACAAAGGAAATATAATTACAGGGAAATGGTGACGAAATCCCGCTTCTATCCTTCATTGAGTCGCGATCTGATAAAAATTACTGATGTGTGAAATAAAGAAAGCAAAAGGATTTCTTTTTTACTCAAACAAAAGTGCACTTTCTATGCTTGTAGGTGTACTACATAAAAGGACTCTATTAATAATAGTTTTAGATGTTTCGTGGTTTCATTATCAGCAAAAACACAGTCCATCATGAAAACTCTATAATATTTCTGTAGATAATTTGTTAATGAATATATATTTTTTACGCTGAATACTTTAAATGTATATTTCAGCGTATATAGTACCTTCGAAACAGAAATCTACGGCAGAAATACACGAAAACATACATACATACATATTATCACGCCTTTATCCCTAATGGGGTAGGCAGAGCGCAAACGACCTAGACAAAGGTCATTCCGCCACGTCTGACAAAGTTTTAAGGGTTATTTAAGATAGATTTGTAGGTATATTGCTGTAGGGACAGGTTGTCAGCCCATCGCCTAAGTCAATGCCGAAACCCTCCTATCCCTTAGCTGGCTTTTACAGCATGCTCAGGACGTAATGCAGCTGGCACATTCTATGTTTTTTTCTTTTACACGAAAACTCTGTTTAGAATACACAAGATTATATTCAGATTTTCGCATTATACTTTGAAAATTGTGTCTGCAAATCGGGACGAACTGAAGGTACTAAATACCTAATTTACTAAAGCATGACGTTACGTTTTAACAAACAATATTATACTTATTAGTAAAACAATTTACCAAGCCCCATATCACACATCTACATAATTTCAAACGACATTCAAACTTAGAATCAACTATGAATACATTTTAATATTTTTTTCAAAAAATAACTTTTTTTAAGAACAAAGATTAAGCCCGCTCAGGAGGCAGCAGCCCTATCCACTAAACCATCGGGTTAAACATACAAGTTAGTAGTTGTGTAATTTATCAATATTAATATCACTTTATTTCTTGCATGCTGGCCTGCGAGCGAGAGAAAAAAATAGAAGGTGCCAGATGCATTTCCTCCCGGGTATGCTGTAAAAACCAGCTAAGGGATCCGAGGGTTTCAGTATATTGTTATTTAGGCGATGGGGTGACAACCTTAAATAACCCTCAAAACTTTGTCAGATACGGCGGAACGGTCTCTTAACAGGTGGTTTACGCTCTGCCTACCCCATTAAGGATAAAGGCGTGATATGTATGTATTTATTATTCTTATTATGTATGTACGTATATCAATAGAGTTCGAAATGGTTTGTCGAAATTGACTTTTGTCTCCTTAGTGGGTCAAACCATACGCAATATAATTAAGCCCGACCTACCCTGTTAAAATTAGATAATTCGTATTAATAGTGGTACTTAATTAATTAATACCATTAATTTGTAATGAACACGTCTTCAATTATCATTATATTGTATTTGGTAATACGGAGATAATAGTATAGGGCATTTAGTATTAAAGCAATGTATATCACTAATAATTAGGTATATTAACCTAGAATATAGTATAAAAAGACGTTTCACGAATACTAAAAATTGTTGGTATTAACATACATACATACATGAAATCACGCCTTTATCCCTAATGGGGTAAGCAGAGCGAAAACAACCTAAAAAAAGGTCGGTCCACCACGTCTGACAAATTTTAAGGGTTATTACAGATTATGATGTATATCGCTACAGCGACAAGTTGTCAGCCCGTCGCCTTTAATTGCAATACTTAGCTGGTTTTTACAGCATACCCGGGAGGAGATGCAGCTGGCACATTCAATTTTTTTCTATCACTTCCAGTCCAGCTTAGAAGAAGAATTTTTGGTATTACCTATATAGGGACTTTTACTAATAACGGATATGATCCATGATCTTCTATTACAATAATTGTAACCCCAGAATTATGAGATTAATGTTTATTATGTAGTTCAAAACGCTTGATTATTGACAATACGAATAACAGAACTATTTTAATGTTTTTTTATGAATATACATACATACATACATAAAATCACGCCTTTATCCCTTACGGGGTAGGCAGAGCGTAAAACGCCTCCTAAAAGGCGCTTTCGCCACGTCTGACATAAATTGGGGGCAATTTTGGATTGTAATGTGTATTGCTGTAGTGACAGGTTGTCAGCCCATCGCCTAAATTACAATACACTGTAACCCTCGAATCCCTTTTGCTGACTTATACAGCATGCCCGGGAGGAAGGGCAACTGGAACATTCTATGTTTTTCTTTCTCTCCCAGTCCAGTATGGAAGTTTTTATGAATATAGTGTAACTTATTCAATGTCAATAGACAATACGAATAACAGAACTATTTTAATGTTTTTTTTATGAATATAGTGTAACTTATTCTAGTGACTTTTGTGATAAACTTTGGGGTAGCAACACACAGGCGTCACTTACTGGGCGCAAGGTTGCGGTCAACACGCTGTCAATGCTTTTTGCATTGACAATAACAAACATGCGTCACCTAACGCTCTACGCGCGCGTACGATGAACTCTACGTTGGCGCATCCCTCTGCAAGAACGCGCGCGTGCGTAAAACGTAAGGTGACGCATGTGTATTGCAGGCAATACAAAAAGCATAGACAGCGTGTTAAGCGACGCCTATGTGTTCCTGCACTAACTCCCCCTATATTCAATTTTAATTGGTCCTGCTATACATACATACATACATAAATCACGCCTTTATCCCTTACGGGGTAGGAAGAGCGTTTAACGCCTCGTAAAAGGCGCTTTCGCCACGTCTGACAAAAATTAAGAGCAATTTTAGATTGTAATATGTATTGCTTTAGTGACAGGTTGTCAACCCATCGCCTAAATTACAATACACTGTAACCCTCGAGTCCCTTTTGCTGACTTCAACAGCATGCCTGGGAGGAAGGGCAGCTGGAACATTCTATGTTTTTCTATCTCTCCCAGTCCAGCATGGAAGAAATGCAGCATGTTGGTCCTGCTAACAGTAGAAACTATGTTCTTGCTACGTAAGTAACATACATATTTATAGTAACTCCCATATTTATAGTAACTCCGTAAATGTTACGAAGTAAAGATAGACGATAGCTAATTCTTTCACAGGTATGTGGTATATTATGGGCTCGATTCTAGATTTGCCGGCTAAAACTAAAATTAAAATCAATTTGTCACTTTCAGACTAAAAATATTAGGAAAGGACAAGAGATCTATTCTCTCCAGTTTTTTATTTATAATCGGTGGTTTTATGCGTTATCTGTCATTTTTATCCGCCGTCATATGATGTGTCTGATAAAATTGACAGAAGTACTGTGGAAACGTGCAAAAGCGCGTTAAAATCTTGCTAAAAAAGTGTAAAATCATATATTATAATCGCCCGTCCTTTTTCAATTTTATTATTTTGAAAGTGACAGATACGTTTTAATTTTAGTTTTAGCCGATGGAATCTAGAATAGAGCCTTATATCAGGGCAAAAATATTGTTATCTAGCTGTACCTACCTACCAAGCGTGACTGGTAAACTTCTATTGCCTTTTCCTCACGTGGGTGAAATACAACGTGATAACAGCTGACAATGACGTCAACAATCGATGGTCCATACTATATGAAAATATCAGCATTAAAAAAAAACAAAACCGACTTCCAACAATACGTCGCCGTAGGGTCTCGGACTCAAAATTAAATCATGCTAGTTAATTTTTAAGGAAAATTATTACCAATTCTCAAAATAATTACTAAATATATCAGCCTCAAAAATATAATTTCAGTCGCAATAGGTTCAAAGTTATTATTTTTGAGGTTCATTTAGTATTTTTTTAAGGATCGTTTAATGTAATCATACAACCCTATTGTAGTTGATTACAACCATATTAAAGCCCGTATTGATAAACAGCACTAGACAGCTAGTTTGAGTTCTTATCATTAATGTAATTTCAGTACATTATGGTCTGTCAAATCCATACCTAATATTTCTCTCAATCGCTTTATAAATAAGCCTTAATTTATGCTTTATTTATGTGATGCCCCTAATATAATCACAAATAAACTCTACCACTAATCTAGAGTGATTTACAATCAGATCATTTCATAGCTCTAGACTATTATTTCCTTACATCATATAAGTGCACTCTTATAAAAAAGACAGGTATGCTGATGTTTTGAAAGCGGAATAAAGGTTATTAGATATAGGGATGGTACTATTGATATTTACCTAACGACGGCAGCGACCAATCCATTTCGTCGGTCATTTCTCTGTTCATTCCGGCGACCATTTCTCCGTTCATAGTATTTGTACGGAATGCAATATTCTGAATCGCTGTTAGCTTCGTCGTACTGGTCATTGCAAAATAATATCAATAAGAAGATTTGATAATTTGCATCTACGCAAAAATCCTAGGGATTTTTTAAAAATACGTATAATAAGACAAAATATCTTTTCGCCATGTAATGTATAGTGACTAGTTTTTTCACAAAAAAAAACTAACTTTTTTCAGTAAGATTTCACAATGTTTTCACCATGTTCCAATTATCCGTGTTTTCGCAATATCGCCAGGATTTTTGCGAGATTCGAATTATCAAATCTTCCTACGACATCGGCAAACCTGTAGCAAAAAACAAAACATTTTCTTTAAGTCGGTCAAAAACTATACAGTACCTGTAATCTGTAATAGCAAATATTGTACTGGTTGCGCATTACTGACAAACAACTTTATTATTTGCGTTATTGAAGTGGTCAAACAGAGTTATCTATGCGTGACACTTTGATATTTTTACATCAGCATGTGATTAACGGCTTCATAAATACATACATTCATACTATCAAGCCTGTATTCCATATGTGGTAGGCAGAGCGTCAACAACCCAAATAAAGGTCGTTTCGCCACGTCTGACAAGTTTTGAGGGTTGTTTGAGATAGATCCGTATATTGGCGTAGCGAGAGGTTGTCAGCCCATCGCCTAAATTACAATATACTGAAACCTTCATATCCCTTAGCTGGTTTTTACACCATGCCCGGGAGGAGGTGCAGCTGGCACATTCTATGTTTTTTTTTAACGGATATATATAGCTTAGAGGTTAGTGACTGAACTGACCTTCTTTGTTGAAGAACGTGGGTTCAATTATTAACATTGACAAAGACATTTATTTATATTTAAATGTCATATAAATCTAAACTCATAAATCTTTTATTCTTATTGTCTCATGCTGGACTGGGAGCGAAAGAAAAACATAGAATGTGCCAGCTGCATTTCCTCCCGGGCATGCTATAAAAACCAGCTAAGGGATCCGAGAGTTTCTGTATATTGCATCATACTATGTACTGACAAATAATAATAAATTAACTATAATAGTAGTGCCACCAGTAAAATGCATCATCATTATATAAAATCGTATCGCACATAAATTGTGCTTTAATTATATGAACACAAGGCATAAAACAGATAACACTACGATAACTTTTATGTATGTATACTTAGCCTTACCTAACTTGCTAGAGGTTTAGGGAATAGGCCTCCAAAATCAGTGAGAGATAAGTACCGTTTGTAAGGGACAGCGTCCTGCAAACTAAGAGGGGTTGCTCAGTCAACGACACTAAACAACCTTCACCAGGATTTTTTTTAACTTTAACTAACCTAAGCGGGCGTTGGTCAATTTTATTTTTGCTTCTAAGGTTCCGGTTATGCCTGTCACCATTTTTGGTAAAACTATGAATATTTTTCCTTGCATACATAATATTTTCATATATAAGTTGACATGGTACAGTTAAAATATTTATCTCTTTGAACAATTCTCTTAGGGAATCACGACATCTGAGTTTGTAAATTGCTCTAATAGCCCGTTTATGCAAAACAAAAACTGAATCAATGAAACTGCTGGGCAAAGGCCTCTCTCCGCTCCCTCCTGTAACAAAATTCTTGGTGAATGTTGTTCAGTTTCGTTGACTGATCCTTACACCCGGTTTAGTTCAGTCCATAACTTACATCGTAAACCGTCACTATTATGGGAACAACTAGTGTAATCGTTTGAGAGTTATGTTTACTGCCTCAGCAATAAACACTAGCAATAAACCTTTATGAAACAGACTGTAAAGCTGCAGTTTCAGGTACAAATAAACGGACTGCTAATATAACTAGACAAAATTTACTTTCAGTTTCAGTCTGTATTAAAAATAGACTATGGGCTCGAATAATTGACAGACATCATTTTCAAAGAGTCTCGTCTCTACGTTTTTTTAACAAAAACTTGTACATACATACATACAATCACGCTTCCATCTCTAATGGGGTAGGCAGAGCGTAAACTACCTAAACAAAGGTCGCTCCGCAACGTCTGACAAAGTTTTGAGAGTTATTTTAAGATAGATTTGTAGATATATTGCTGTAGTGACAGGTTGTTAGCCCATCGCCTAAACTACAATATGCTAAAACCCTCGGACTGGCACATACTATGTTTTTCTCTTGCTCCCAGGCCAGGATGGATAAAGACTTGTCTTAGTAGTAATTTTGCTACGAGACAGCTTACATCAAAATAGCCTACAAATTAAAATAGAGGATTCCTTTACCGAAACATTCCTGTAATCAAGATTATTCTATTCAAACTATTCCTGTTCGGTATTTCGACTGAAACCATCTGGTAGACCGAATCATCAAAGAATTGGGCGTAGATTAAACTAAACTACCTACCATGAAATTGTTATGTTTGCCCAGTATATTTATTTTATATTTTGTTTGGGAAGCTTAGTCTTCTTCATCTGTCGAGTGGGTATCGAGTCTATCGACCCGATGAACCCTGGTGTCAGAGTTTTTAAACCGCCTAGTAGCACAACTATCAGTCCTCTGACATGGTTTGAGTAACGACCACTATCAAAGATAGCGACCGGGACCGACGTCTTAACGTGCCCTCCGAAGCACGAAATCTTTTTCTTTTTCGGACAATCAGGTGATTCAGCCTGCAATGTCCTAACCAAACTGGGGAAAAATTCACAAAGTGCTAAATTCTCAAATATCAACTTTGTGTTTCCCCCCTGGGAATCGAACCCAGAACCTCCGGATCAGGAGTCCATGGCACTCACCACTAGACCACGGAGGCAGTTAGGAGGAATCTTAAGAATTACCTACCACATTAAAAAGTATAAAAATGTCAATAACAAGCCACCACGAGTAAATAATTCATAAGGCTATTCGTAGTTTCGCGAAGTCACTTACCATTTTTATCAACTGTATATTAAGTCTCTCTCACTCTTACTATAGTAGATACATACATATATTCACGCCTTTATCTCTAAAGGGGTAGGCAGAGCGTAAACAACCTAAACAAAGGTCGTTCTGCCACGTCTGACAAAGTTTAGAGGATTATTTAAGATAGATTTGTGAAACCCTCGGATCCCTTAGCTGGTTAATACAGCATGCCCGGGAGGAATTGCAGCTGCCACATTCTATGTTTTTCTCTCGCTCCCAGTTCAGCATAGATATAGTAGATAGTCTTGCAAATTAGTAGGAATATGCTATATTTTAAATAGTAAAGCCTGATCTCCAGTGAGCATTAAGCACAGACTCACTCGAGGGAATCTGAGATGTGAGTGTTTCCAGTCGAGCGCAGTCGGCAGAGCAGAACATTTTCACTGTTTCACTTTTTCTTAATTCAAATGTGACTTGGGCCCGTATTTATAAAGCTATCTCAGATTGAGAGCAATATTAAGTATGGATTAGACATACCATATTGGACTGAAATTACATTTCTGATACGAACTCAAACTAGTTGTTAGTCACAAGTGCAGTTTATCAATACTAAATGATGTAGAAAACTGGGTCAATAATAAGTGGAATACTTAATCTAGTTGTGAAGATGCTAATATTTAAAATCCCATTTCTAATTCAACTTCCATATTGAGTGAGAGACAAAGTCAAACCGCATGACCACTATCCTATATGTCAGTCTGCTGACTCGTTTTTGCATTTTCAATCTCTCTGATCACTTCCCCCTGACCCTCTTTTTCTCTCGCTAGGGTCTACGGAGTGTAAGAGACAGCGTCCCGCAAACTGATAGGTGTTACTCAGTCAACGAAACTGAACAGGAAAATTAAATAAAAAAATGCTTTTCCTTACAAACTGTCTGATCGAGGTGGTTATTTTATTATTATTTAATAATAGCCGAGCAGCAGAATTGCTGATGTGGCTATATCCGTAGCTGGTGTGTGCGCTAGTTATTGATTACAGTCCATTGTATGATTCACTTGAAAGTCTTACACATTGTATGTTATTTTATTATACACTTTTTAAATTTTATTATTAATTAACCACTTGTCAAGTCTATTTTTAAAAGTGTTTGTGGAGGGAGCATCAACAATATCTTGAGGGAGATTGTTCCAAGTATTAATGACTCTGTTATTGAAAGTGTGGTAGCCAACATTTGTATTGGATCTTGTCCTTGCTAGTTGTGCATTTTGTTTGAGATAGTATTTTTTTTATAATTTCCTGAAAAGAATTTCCTGGTGAATTTTGTTCAGTATCATTGACTAAGCAACCTGTTTTGATTTGCGGGACGCTGTTCCTTACACATGGTTTATAACTCTAGTAGACTCTCAAAAACGCTTTACAGGAAAACCGTAGAGCACAGTAGAATCTGTACGTAGTAGATAATACTCACAGGGAACTACTGTTCATATTTTTTTTTTTTTTTTTTTTTTTATATTTGATAGGCAATCATTTGTCCGCCATCTCACGTGATGGTAAGTGATGATGTAGACTATGATGGAGCATGATTGCCTAGAAAATGCCTGTTCACTCTCGCCTTGAAAAGGCCCAGGTTATAACGTTCCGGAAATAGATCCGCAGGCAGGGAGTTCCACACTTTGGCCGTTCGCATTAAAAATGTAGAAGCGTACCGCTTTGTGCGAAAACTTGGAATGTCGACAACATAAGGGTGGAATCCCAACCGGCGTCTCGTACCCCGGAGATGGAATGGGGAGGGGGGTATCAGGTCATGAAGCGATGCTGCACATTCTCCGAAATGTATCCTGTAGAACACAGACAAACAAGCTACTTTGCGACGATGTTCGAGGCTCTGCAGCTTTTCCTCTACCAGTGACGGGTCGGCGATGAGCTTCTTGGCGCGTTTTTCAATAGAATCCAAGGTTGCCAGTTGGTATTTGGCAGATCCGTCCCAAAGGTGGCAGCAATACTCCATACACGATCGGACTTGAGCTTGGTAGAGCTGTAGTAGCTGTCCCGGTGTGAAGTATCGCCTAACCTTTGAGAGAATACCAAGTTTTTTGGCTGCAGTCGAAGCCAAGGATTCTATATATCGTCCAAAGTTCAGGTCCGACGTAAGGCTAATACCAAGAAGCTCGAGGTGATCGGAAATCGGAACGGATACATTTCGGAAAGTGGGAGCTAGATTGAAGGAACTCAATTTGGTCGAGAATAGACAGGCTTGTGTCTTAGATGCATTAAACTTCACCAGGTTGGCATCACCCCATTCGGAGATTGCCTTAAGTGTTAAGTTTAAATGATCCACTACGGACTCTCGACAAGACTGAATAGCTTCCTTGCTGGACTTTGCACGGGACAAATATCTACCGACAACCGTACTGTCGTCTGCATACCCAAAGGTGTCGGGTGTCAGCATATCGTTGATATGCAGCAGAAATAGAGTTGCGGAAAGTACCGATCCTTGAGGGACCCCGGCATCAATTGCCTGATGAACAGAGGAGCGGCCTTCTAAGACCACCCGTATCGATCGTCCTCTCAAGAAATCTGTGATCCAGTTGCAAAGTCCATCAGGGAGCCCATAAGCGGGAAGCTTGTTAATAAGGCTGCCATGCCAGACCTTGTCAAATGCCTTAGAGATATCCAGAGACACAGCGAGAGCTTCACCGTGTCTCTCGATAGCCTCGCTCCACAAGTGGGTGGCATGCACCAGGAGGTCACCCGTCGACCGCCCACGGCGGAAGCCATACTGTTGGTCGCTGAGGAGATCATTATCCTCCAGGTAAGCCAGGAGCCGATTATTGAGCACACGCTCCATACTCTTACAGAGTATAGAGGTTACCGATATAGGTCTATAATTGGCAGGGTCCGAACGGCTGCCCTTTTTGGGCACAGGTTGCACGTTTGCAAGCTTCCACGACTGGGGGACTACACCAGTCTCCAGTGAGAGTCGGAACAGACGCGTCAATATCGGAGACAACTCTGGCGCACAGTTACGTAGGACTATTGCAGGGATTCCATCTGGTCCACTTGCTTTATTCACGTCAAGGTTTCGCAGGGTTTTTAGTACCTCTTTTTGGTAAATGCGAATGGCTGGCATAGTACAACCAATATGAGGTAAGCTGGGTGGAACTCTAGCTGCAGTGTCAAGTCGTGAATTTTCAGCAAAAAGGGAAGCAAAGAGGTTTGCTTTTTCTTCTGCAGTGTGAGCAAGTGAGCCGTCAGTTTTCTGAAAAGGCGGTAAAGTGGGTTGACAAAAATTTGTTTCAACTGCCTTGGCAAGGGACCAAAATGCCTTACTACCAGATGGATAGGATGCAAGTTTGGCGCCTACTCTGCCGATGTGGTGAAAATGTGCCCTACGTAATTCCCTTTTGCAAAACTTGGAGGACCTATTGTAGCTTTCCTTCAGATCCCGAGTATTCGAAGCTTTGCGCAGTCGAGCATCAGCCCAAGCTTGATAAGCCGTCTGCTTTAGCGCTTCTGCACGGCGGCAGTCGGCATTATACCAGGGGCGAGCTTTGCTACCCGTGGGAACGTCCGAGTACGGTATGAAATACTCCATACCCTGACGCAAAACTTCAGTAATAGCATCTGCGGAGCTCGACGATTCTCCTGAAGAAAAACAGACTTTCCAAGGGTACGATGCAAAAAAGTGTCGCATTTCATCCCAATCTGCTGACTTGTATCGCCACACCCGTCTCATACCATAATTTTACAAATCCGTCGAATAATTTTCTGGTGAATGTTGTTCAGTATCGTTGACTGAGCAACCCCTATCTATCCCTTACACCCAGGTATATTTTAAACCTGGCTTAAATAGTAGAGCCTGATCTTCAGTGAGCATTAAGCACAGACTCACTCGAGGAAATCTGAGATATGAGTGTTCCCAGTCGAGCGTAGTCGGTGGAACGGAACATTTAACTGTAGGAATATCTGAGGTAGATTTGTTAAATCTTAATTGAAAGAACAGACTTAAAAACTGGGTAAAGCATTTAGCAGAATAAGCAGAATTTAGGTACGGTATTTTGCAGATATTGATATATCTAATACCAATAAACAATTGATGTGAAAGGTGGTTGAAATAGTACCTACATACATACATACATATAATCACGCCTTTATCCCTAATGGGGTAGGCAGAGCATAAACGACCTAAATAAAGGTCGTTCCGCCACATCAGACAAAGTTTTGAGGGTTATTTAAGATAGATTAGTAGGTATTGCTGTAGTGACAGGTTGTCAGCCCATCGCCTAAATTACAATATATTAAAACCCTCGGATCCCTTAGCTGGTTTTTACAGCATGCACGGGAGGAAATGCAGTTGAAACATTCTACGGTTTTCTCTTGCCCCCAGTCCAGCATGGAAGTCTAGTACCTAGAAATAGTACCTACCTGCGACAAAATATGTATAAAATTTTCATAAACAGATTTAAATTTTGCTGTCGAAAGCGTATTACATGGATTAAAAACTCTGACACCTGGGTTCAACCCGTTGAGTGACCTCAACCTACACGACATAAGCAGATTATAATTATTCAAAGTATTCAATGTTGCTCCCACAAGGGGTTTGCAAATATTTCAGCACGTTACTTCAATGCTGGCCTGGAAGCGAGAGAAAACATAGAATTTGCCAGCTGCTTTTCCTCTCGGGCATGCTGTGAAAATCAGCTAAGAGATCCGAGGGCTGACAACCTGTCACTACAGCAATGTACCTACAAGTTATCTTAAATAACCCTCTAAACTTTGTGACACGTGGGGGAACGGCCTTTGTTTAGATTGTTTACGCTCTGCCTGCCCCATTAGGGATAAAGGCGTGATTTTATGTATGTATGGATCTATGTTAAATTCGGCAATACATCAAACGCGACGTTCGGATCGACCGCAATTTTTGTTCAGGCGGACTAATTAAAAACTACAAAATGGTGGTTGCCATTTCACACTTTATTTGACTACAGCGCCGTTTTTTTGTACAGTTGTCATAACTGTACAAAAATACAATACAACACATTTCTTTTTATTGAACAAAAAACACAAATACAACAGAAATAAGAAGGAACAAACGTGACAGTACTATATTGATAAAGCAGCAATTTCTACCAGGCCATCTTTGGGTATAGAAATTGTACAAGCAGAAAGCGGGATAGTGTATATAATACTTAAACAATATTTACACACTATTCAATAAATATTTCAATGAAATATACTTTTTTTTTTTTATTAAAAATATGTTTGCTCTTGACTCCAGTCTAGGTCGGAAATATACTGATATATAAGGTCATTTTAAATCAAGTGCAAATATTAAAACGTGTAAATTTACCCATGAAACGGAACAACTTTCCCTAAGGAACATAGGTCGAAAAACGAATTAAAAAATTGGACCTTCCATACAAAATGCACCAGCTGATAGCGCTTAGTATGGGAAGTAAATTTTTGGTTTTCGTATTTCAACCTATGTTCCTTAGGGAAAGTTGTTCAGTTTCATGGGTAGATTCACACGGTTCAATATTTTACACTTGATTTAAAATTACCTTATATATGTAATCCCCGTCGCTCTGTAACATTCTACTGAAATGTCATTCATGGGCGTTTTTATACTAGATGGCACAATCGCGGCTCCGTCAAATTGTATGAAAAAGTGATAATCCATCTTCTTCTCCGGCAGTCATTGCTGCTACCGTTGAGGAACGGTTTTGTGGAAAAACGCCCAATAGAACTTTTTTTAAATTTGTTTTTACGTTTCTCGTGAAACATTCCGTGGGTGTGTCCTACCTCTAAGGGCTGATAGCCGTTATGAATAAGTGATAAAGACAAGACAACGAGGAGGCGCAGAAGATTAATGGCCTCAGAAGCAATTCATTAATTCTTCAGACAAGATGACAAATTGCGACCACCAATTAACAACTTGACGCGTTTTTCAATTTCGCGGAGACAGTTCTGACTAAGGCTGCGTTTCCACCAAAGCTGTGCGAGGGCAGGTAGCGAGGGATGTGTTTTAAACAACCAATAGGATCACTCCATTTACCTCGCCTCGCTGAGCACAGTTCTGGTGGCACGGCTTTAGTGGAGCGAGGTTTGGTCCGTACAAAACAAGCGAGAGATGTGTGCTAGGAATGTGTGCGAGGAATAGGCCGCCGACACATTTCACAGCTTAGCAACGCATCCTCGCTCGGCTCGCACCGCTTATTAATATGTGTTTTGACACATTAATGCGCATTTTGACAGCTCCACTACACATCCTCTTACGACACATTTTTGGTGGAAACACCCACTCAGTTTCACAGCACAGCTCCTCGCACGACACATTTCCCTTGCTAATCTCTGGTGGAAAGGCAGCCTTAGGATCATAGTAATTGGTTTTCAAGTGATCTTCCTGCTACTTAATTTTAATGGAAAGGTGTTTGAAGCTTCCAAAAAACATTTTCTCACAATTACGTAATTTTATTTTTTCCGGCAAAGCATGTTTTAACATAATTATTGGATACTTGGCTTTGTGATGCCATAACATAAAAAATTACGTCTAATTTATTCTCATTGGAAAATTTTATATTTCATGGCACTATCAAATGGAACAGACACTAGTACTAGAAACCATATTTCAAGGAATTGTTTCATACCCTTGACATTTTCAAGGTTTTGAAGCAATTTCTTGAAATATGGAAATTAAGCAACTCACAGACATACAGACATGTGTACCTTCAAAGCATTGGACTTGGTTATTTTTATGTATTTTTTTTTATTCATAAAGGTACAATAACAGATTATAAACATACTTAAAAGAACATTAACAGCGTAGCACTATAAATCTGATATCCTTTTAATATTGTACACAGCATTCACAATAGTAGATAGAAAATAATTAAATTGTCTAATAAAAAATAAGAAAATGAATTAAGTTATACAAGTTACTTTAATGTTATTATGTTACGCACAAAATTTTTGAATGATTGTGTTTCACTATTGAAGATATCCAAGTGTGCACAGACTTCATTGTAATTTTTACATATTCTGATGAGCTGACTGTTATGTGATACATTACTATTAGTTAAGGGTGTTGTAAAGAATTGAGGAATGCGCACAGATCTTGTCAGAACACGAAAACTCAAGCAACTCAGCAGTTGACCACCCACCAAACCATTCGCTCTCTCTCTCTCTCTCCTTGGCAATTATTATTGCCATCTGATGGTGGGGTCTGCCTTCTTCGTTTTTTCTTTCCACTGCGCTCTTTTTGACGTGTCTATCTCCATCACTCCGCAGGAACCAAGATCTTTTCGGATCACATCCAACCATCTGGTCTTCGGTCTTCCCCTCCTTCGGACCCCCTGGACGTTTAGATTAGCCACTGTGTTTCCAATGTACTCTGGAGGTCTTCTCTTCACGTGTCCGAACCATCGCAGACTACTCTCTTGCAGCTTGCAGTCGAGTCTCGTCACTCCGCACATCCACCGAAGCATCTTCATTTCGGCAACTTGGAAGGTATTAACTTGGCGTAGGGTAACTGCCCACGTTTCGCTGCCATACGTTAGAACAGGTCTGATGATGCTCTTGTATATAAGGCCTTTCAATTTAACAGGCATTCTATGGTCGCAAGTTACACCAGTCAGCTCCCGCCACTTCAGCCAGGCCGCCGCAATTCGATGCTGAATGTTTGCTTCCAAATTTCCTGTGGTGTGCAACATAGTACCTAGGTATTTATACTCGTCACATCTTATGACTTGTTGTCCGTCGATTACAAGAGGGTCTTCTGAAGAGCCTGGTTTGTTACACACCATGTACTGGGTCTTAGAAACACTCAGCATTAGACCAACCATCTGCAGCTGACGCTTCCACTCGTTCAGTGCCTGCTTTAACTCATTCCGAGATATTGTGCAAATAGCCACATCGTCTGCATCGATAAATGACGATGGAGCCAGTGTTTGAGCATTCTCAGTGAGGGCATTCATCACCAAGCAGAAGAGGTATGGACTTCCGTTAAACTTTTACGAAATTTGGGAGAATATATTTAAAATAGCATTGTATAACTTTTATATGAAAAAAAAAATAAAAAAAAAAACTTAGTACTGAACCTTGATGCACCCCTTCAGTTACTGCTATTGGTTTAGTCTGCACCACTGTGGATCTAATTGTTGACTTGACGTCTTTATACATGTCAGCTATGATGTCGACGTACCTTTCCGGGATATTTTTCTTGCAAAGACTCCACCAGATTGTTGGTCGCGGTACTCGATCGAATCCCTTATCCAAAAACGTCATGTACAAAGGCTTGTTATTTGCCCGAAACTCCTGTGCTATCATGTTTATTGCGAACATCGGGTCGATTGTAGATAAGCCAGGAACAAAACCATACTGGTTGTTAGATAGAAAGCTTTCCGATCTCAAACGGGCATCAATAACTCTTTCGTAGAGCTTCATTGTATGGCTCAACAATTTAATGCCACGGTAACTATTGCATTCATATCTACTCCCTTTTCCCTTGTAGAGAGGTATGATTGTGCTCAATTTCCAAGCGTCCGGTATTTGTGACGATTCCATGGCTTTGAAGAACAGGTGCGTTAGAAGATAAATGCCCTTTTCTCCAAGACATTTCCAGACTTCAATAGGGATCCCATCTGGCTCAGGGGATTTCTTATTAGCCATCTTTTTGAGTGCTGCTTTAACTTCTTGTGGTGTTATTAATTGTACAAGACCAAGGTTCTTAGTAACTTCGGGAAGTGAAACAGTTCTTGTAGATGTATTTAAAAGTTGTTGTTTTTTTTTTTAATATATATAGGCGAGCATTTGTCCGCCATCTCACCTGGTGGAAAGTGACGATGCGGACTATGTTGAAGCATACTCACCTATGTAGTGCCTATTCACTCTCGCCTTGAAAAGGCCAGGTTATATTGTTCCGGAAACAGATCCGCCGGCAGAGAGTTCCACTCCTTAGCCGTTCGCATTAAGAATGTGGAAGCGAACCGCTTCGTGCGAATTTGTGGTATATCCACGACATAAGGGTGGAACCCCTGTCCACGCCTCGTGCTCCGGAGATGGAAAGGGGAGGGGGGTATAAGGCCATGAAGTGCTAACGCGCACTCCCCGAAATGTATCCTGTAAAATACCGACATGCACGCCACTCTGCGACGGTGCTCAAGGTTCTGTAGTTTTGCCTCAACCAGTGCTGAGTCTCCAATGAGCTTCTTAGCACGTTTCTCGATTGAGTCTAATCCAGCTGGTATTTAGCTGAACCGTCCCAAAGGTGGCAGCAGTACTCCATACACGATCGGACTTGAGCTGTGTACAACTGCAATAGCTGTCCCGGTGTGAAGTATCGCCTCACCTTCGAGAGCTTACCAAGTTTTTTGGCAGCTGTTGTGGCCAGAGACTCAATGTAACGTCCAAAGTTCAAGTCGGACGTAAGGCTCATACCAAGAAGCTCAAGATGGTCAGAAATCGGTACGGATAAATCCCGGAAAGTTGGAGCCAGGTTAAAAGGACTCCGTTTTGTTCGTAATAAACATGCCACGCTTCCAAGACGTCTTTGTCTTTATAAAACATTGTCCCATCTGTGCCTGTATCAACCCTAGTTTTAACTGGATCTTGTGATGCCTTATTCCGAGCTTTAGATAGCTTGTAGATCTCCTTTTGTTCTTCTCTACTTTCGAGTTCTGCATACAGTGCTCCCGTAGCATTGTGTCGCTCAATGGCTACAGCTTTCTTTGCCGCTCTTTTCGTTGTTTTATAAGCCTCTCTATCCTCATTTGCTCTAGTAGTCTGCCAGAACTTATAAGCATCTTTTTTATTGCTGAGAGCTGTCTGAACCACCACTTCTGGATTTCAGGCACTCTTTCAGGTTTTGGCCTAGGTTTTTGTCGAAAGGTCATGTCCATGACCACAATACGATGCTGTGAAATAACATATTCGCCAGGAATCACTTTACAGTGCTTAACTCGACCGATGTTTACTCTGTTTGTTAATATGTAGTCAATCTGCGTGCTACAGGGGCCACTTTTGTAAGTAATAAGGTGTTCCGGCGGTTTCTTGAAGAAACTATTGGCGATAGCCAAATCGTGAGATATGGCACTAGCTAGGATGGTTTTACCAGCATGCGAATGCGTGACTTTTGGTGCCTATGTGCCCATTCCGATCTGCGCCAACAACACACGTTTCGCCATTCGGTATCTGCTGGAGGATATCATCATATGCCGTCCAGAAGGCCTCTTTTTCGCTATCTCTGCACCCATTTTGCGGCGCATAAGCTTACGATGTTCACGGTTTCGCCTTCAACTAGAACTTTCGCGAGCGATCACTTATTCGTTTAACTTCAATGTTGTTATCCAAGTGTTTTTGTCTAACTACTATTGCTACTCCATTTCTTCCCTCAGGAGATCCAGTATACATCATTTTGTATCCTTCGCCAATGTTAAGCGCCTTTGACCCACGCCATTTTGTTTCCTGCAAACACGCAAAGTCAACTCTCCTTCTTAGAAAAAGTTTCGCGGGTTCCGACGTCCTTCCTGTTAGAGATCCAACATTTAATGTTGCGAAGCGGACTTTCAAGTTTTGTTCTGGGACTAGCGTCTTTGGCCGAGCCCGTCCTTGACTCGGTAGCCCTCGTATACTTGTCGCAGATGTAGGGCAATGTCTCTGCGCGTCGTTTTGCGGCGAAGCCCTATTCGTTACACACGCTCTTAAAACTTGACTTTCCATAATACTTTTCTAGGATAGGTGGCGGTTTGGGTTTATTATTCCAGTGCCGACGGCCGTCTGACGCACAAAAACCATGAAAGGAAAACCCTCGGATTAGATGTAAAATTCCGATACACAAAGATTTAAGTCTGCGTGAAGTATAGTCTGGTTATTCCGCCAGATACTCGGTCACTTTCTAGCAGGGAGCACCACAGCAGCCGATTTGCTGCCGCCGCCATCCGGCGCGAGCAGGTGAGGTTGACAGTTGGGCCGGTTAAGATCTAGGTTCCGTTCTCCCCTTACTCCCCAACGCTATTTTATATAAAAAATCGCTATTTTATACAAAATATTCAGATCAGAAATCCACCTCCTGTCCTCGAGACTACTTAAACCAAATTTAAGAAGAAAGTCACTGTATTCGGGTATCTTTCGTCTCAGTCCCAGTATAGCACTTAACACTCTCACAAAACGACGCTGTATGGACTTCATACGATCGTTATGCACTTCATAGATTTGTGACGATATATATTGGAGAGCAATATTCCCATGAAGTTTCTTTTCTAAACGGTCTAGCTGTACAAAATATGAAAATTAACATTCTGTTTGCTTTTCTACATATATGGTCATAGTGATTGCGGAACGATAAATCAGACTCAAACAACACACCCAGATCACGAATCACATTGACTTGTTCAACAGAGTTCCCGGTAATGAGGTAGTCAAAGACTATAGGGTTTTTGTTACGAGTAAAACTGATAATTTGACATTTCTTTAAGTTTAATGCTATGCAAGGGAAATATCTTGATATCATTGGCATATGGCAGAAAATTACTAGAAATAATGCACAGAAGATCATTGATAAAGGCCAGTAATAGTAGTGGGCCAAGATTAGATCCTTGCGGAACACATGATGTCGCAACAAAAGGTACAGATTCGAAACCATTCGATGCAACTAGTTGTGATCGATTCTCCAGGAAGTTAGATTGCTGAAAATTAGGGTCAAAATTTACAGTTAAGTTAGGAATGTATATAGATAAAATATTTTGTAAAAAGATTTACTATGCTTGGTCCATCATTGGCACAACTATTGTCGAGTTTCATCCGGCTAGGGTAGGCATTTCTGACTCTCTTACTTTTAGTGTAGCGCCAAAAAGCATTAATAGTCAAAGACAGGTCATCTTCGCTACCCGAAATGTACAGACGAAAACACTGCTGCAGCAGAACCTTGGCTCTGGACCTAAGCATTTCTACAGTATCATAGTCTCTAGGGTTACCAAAAACTTTGTAACGGTAGTGAAATTTAATCTTTGATTTGAGCAATTTTATTAACTTTTTAGAGAACCAGACAGGATAGAGAGAACTCTTATGCACAGATTTAGGTGTGAATTTCTCAATTATTTCTTAAAGAGAGTTATGAAAGAACTGTACACACTCTTCGCAATCCAGTTTTGACGCTTGATGCTCCCAGTCGATCTTTTCGAGTGCGTTATTGCAGCGTTCGTAGTCAGTCTTGTAGAAATTTAGTTTTTCTAGTGCATATTTGTTTAACTCTAAGACAGATATGCGACCGAATTGAACCAGAACCTCAAATGTTGGGTGATGTTCATCTAGTTTAGATAACGGTATAGTTTTCTTTAATGTAAAATTGTCGGAGCGGTCTGTAATAGCTAGATCAAGCATCCTGTTAAGCCCATTACGAATGTCGTTTATCTGTTTGATAAAAGAAGAATCGAATAATTCATAAAGGGCTCTAGATTTCTCACAATAGTGATTGAGAGGACATCCAGTTTGTGTTGACCAGCGCACATCTTTTAAATTAAAATCACCAACAATGCAGTAAAGATGGTTTAAATTCATATTAATTATAGCTTTGCATTTACTAATAAACTCAGCATAGGGGGTGTTCGCCAAGTAACCAGCAAGGTAGACTGTGCATAAATTGACGTGACTATAGTCACGTCAGTGTCTATGTGTAATTGAACCCAAATGTCCTTCACTAGATCAGATTGCCAATCATAACGAAATGTGTAAGAAATCTTTTTGAAAATTCCTACAAGAACGCCACCACCATACTGTTTATCAAAAAATTTACAGTATCTTTGGCTACGATCCCTGCGCACCACACAATATCGAGAATCAAACAACTCTGACGAGCAAAAGTCGTCGTTTAACCAAGTCTTACTTAGACATATGACATCATAATTACTACATAAGATAGCTTGATAAATATCGCTAATTTTACTTTTTAGACCTCGCACATTTTGATAATATACTGATAAGATAGCCATTTGAGACTTACATATAAATTTTACAAGTTATATATAAACTACGAAAATATGTTAACGTATTAGATGATGATAAAGACTATCTAAATTTTTAATTAAAATATAATCAGAGTCTTCAGATTTCCGAACATAAATTCTTCCATTCCTTATCCAATTGGTACTTGAGTTCTTTTGCTTTTTTCCTAGCTGCGGCGTGCAATGATTTGTTCGTAGGAGATAGGTGCTCAGAAATATAAACAGGTGTTTTAACACCACCTATGTAGTCGTGTAATACGATAAAAATATCTACAGTGTAAAGAGTACAGTACACTACAGTTGTTTAAGATGTGTTCTAATTAAAAATATAACAAATGCTTTCAATGGGCTCGATTCTAGTTACTTCCGGTTACAGCTAAAATTGATATCTATCTGTCACTTTCAATATAATAAAATTGAAAACGGACAGGCGATTTATACTGGTTTTACACTTTGTCCGCTAAATTTTAACGCGCACTTGCACGTTTCTCCAGTATTTCTGTCAATTTTATCCGCCATCTCATATGACAGCGGATAAAAATGACAGATAACGCATAAAACCACCGACTATAAATCAAAAACCGGATAGAATAGATTTCCTGTCGTTTTCCAATGATTGATTTAGTCTGAAAGTGACAGACAGATTTTAATTTTAGGTTTAGCAGGTTGAATCTAGAATTAAGCCCATTATAACATGGGTAATAAAATATCAGCGGTGACCGAGTGATTTCCGTTTTCATCTGAATATTTTTATGATCGTTTGAAAAAAAAAATGTATTTTTTTAAATGAATGAAATTATCTTATAATCTCAATTAAATTATTTGCTACCATGTTAATTTATCTTTTAAATGCATTTATTGTAACATTGTTGCTGTGCCCTGCCGGTCCCATATGTATTTCTTATTTTTCTTGTGAACATCTTCAATATACGTGGGACACTCAGAAAGATTTGCGACACTGTAAAAAAATGTTCTACAGGTACATATATTTTTATTAAATCTTTTCAAAGTACTCTCCACCAGCCTCTATACAAAGATTCATGCGTCTGAACCAATTTTCAAAACACTTTTTCCAGTCCGCCGTAGACACCTCGTTTACAGCCTGCTCGAACGCAGCCAGCGCATCTTCCGGCGACGAAAATTGTATCCCCTTGAGCTGATTTTTTATTTTTGGAAATAAAAAGAAGTCACACGGTGCTAGATCAGGGCTGTAAGGAGGGTGACCCAGGAGTTTGACTGGTGTGCTGTCCAGGAAGTCCCTCGTTTTGAGCGCGGTGTGTGCAGGCGCATTGTCGTGGTGGAGCAGTAGTCCGCGGAGCCCTGTTTGGTCGCTTGTTGCTCACAACAGAAAAAACTTCTGGTAAACATTTGGTAGTATACCGCGTTAATGCTTCTTTGATCTCGTAAGGGAATTGAGGCCAAGTGGCCAGTCAAATTAAAAAAGCTGGCGATCAAAATCTTCCCCCCGCTTCGAGATCGCTTCACTTTGGTAGGCGTTGGTTCATTTTGAAACACCCAAACTGTCGACTGGCGCTTGGTTTCTGGATCGTATTGATAAATCCAGGACTCATCACCTGTTACGATGTCGTAAACACGCCGAGACGAGCCTGCTTCAAATTTGTTCAGCATATCACGGCACCATTCCACCCGGGCCTGCTTCTGAGCGTCTGTGAGGTAGTGCGGCACCCAGCGCGATACTATCCTCCTCACGCGAAGATGCCCATGTAGAATCTCGTGAACGCTTCCCGATCCAATTTTTAATATGTGCTGAATCTCCTGATATGTAATTCGCCTATTATCTTGGATTAAATTTTTCACTGCTAGCACGTTTTCTTCCGTAATAGCCGTCAAAGGGCGACCGCTTCTTTCTTCATCCCCCAAGGTTGGTCGACCGCGCCTAAATTCGATATACCAACGATACACGGTTGCCTTGGAGGGGCTTTCATCCATAAATGCCATTTGAAGTCTATCGAACGATTCATCCGGTTTCAGGCGACACTTGAAATCGTAAAAAATCCTAGCTCTAAAATGTTCCCGGCGCAGATCCATTTTTCAGTAAGACACGATACTTTGAATTGGCTCGCAAAAAATGTGGAGGGAAATTTTGAAAATGGAACACACATATTTTTACTTACAAGTAATCATATTTTCAAAAAAGATTCTAACCGACCAGTCTGCCATTTATAAAAACTATTTATCGCAATACTTTCTGAGTGGCCTGGTACCTACAAATCTATCTTAAATAACCCTCAAAACTTCGTCAGACGTGGCGGTACGACCTTTGTTTAGGTCGTTTACGCTCTGCCTACCCCATAGGGATAAAGGCGTGATTATATATATATGTATGTATGTATGTACATCTTTAATTTACCATGTGGTTTGCAATAAACAATTTGACTTTGACTTTGAAAAGGCAGCTTATCCAGCTCATATTGAAGTGTCAACATCATAAATCTTTTAGAACTATTAACCATTTGAAGCCATTGATAGTGTCACATAAGTTAAAATTTAAACTGCCTCCGTGGTCTAGTGGCTAGTGCCATGGGCTCCCGATCTGGAGGTCCTGGGTTCGATTCCCAGGGGGTAAAACACAAAGTTGATATTTGAGAATCTATCTATCACTTTGTGAATTTTTCCCCAGTTTGGGTAGGACATTGCAGGCTGAATCACCTGATTGTCCGAAAAGAAAAAGATTTCGTGCTTCGGAGGGCACGTTAAGCCGTTGGTCCCGGTCGCTGTCTTTGATAGTGGTCGTTACACAAAACCATGTCAGAGGCCTGATAGTTGTGCTACTAGGCGGTTTAAAAACTCTGACACCAGGGTTCATCGGGTCCATAGACTCGATACCCACTCGACAGAAGAAGAAGAAGTTAAAATATAATTTTAAATACATGCCACGTCCATGCTGACTATGAAAATATAAATTCTTGAGGTGCCGGTGTTGAATTGTAAAGAGATGGCACTGTCACTGCAGCAATACTCAGGCGCCAGTCTTATTTCAAATATAGGAAATTACACCTTTTCACTTTCTAGTATATAAAGCCCGTATTTAAAACAGCACTCGTAACTAACAGCAAATTTTTTGTCCGTATCAGAAATGTCATTTCAGCTGTCAAGTCCATACTTAATATTGCTCTCAATCTTGAGATCTTTTTATACATTTAGGGCCGTATTTTAAAACAGCACTCGAGACTGACAGCTAGTTTGAGTCCGTTTCAGAAATGTCAATTCAGCTGTCAAATCCATACTGAACAGCTAGTTTGAGTCCGTTTCAGAAATGTCATTTCAGCTGTCAAATCCATACTTAACAGCTAGTTTGAGTCCGTTTCAGAAATGTCATTTCAGCTGTCAAATCCATACTTAACAGCTAGTTTGAGTCCGTTTCAGAAATGTCATTTCAGCTGTCAAATCTATACTTAATATTGCTCTCAATCTTGAGATCGCTTTATAAATACGAGCCTATGGCCTCGAGCCTATTTATAATCTTTACTTGAGATTGACAGCCAGTTTGAGTTCGTATTAGAAATGTGATTTCAGTACAAAATGGCTTGTCAAAACCATATTTAATATTGCTCTCAATATTGAGATAGCGTTACTAAAACGAGTCCAAATTATGTACGTAGTTATAAATCTATTTAAAAACTAGTGAGATAAATGTGTAGAGCTGTGCGGTTTCCACTCGAGCGCGCGGCGTACGGCAGCCATTCATGTGGGCGACCCGCGGTCCGCAGCTCCCCAGCGCTCCTCCATCACTATTACATGCGAGCTCATTTTAGTTAAGAACACGAGATTGTTTTATATTTACTTATCGCTCTATTTCCTATCAAGAAGCGTAGTTAATCCTCAACCCGCAGCGCCCCATCGCTCCTCAATCACGACGTCTATTACATTCGGGTTCATTTTAGATAAGAACGCGAAATTGTTATATATTCACTTATCACTGTATTTACTATCAAAATGCGTAGTTGAACTAGTCAGATGAGCTTGTAGAGCTGTGCGGTTTTCACTCGAGCGCGTGGCGTACGGCAGCCATTCATGTGAGCGATCCGCGGTCCGCAGCGCCCCTCGATTCTCAATCACGACGTCTATTACATACGAGCTCATTTGAAATAAAAAAAATATATATTTACTTATCACTCTATTTACTATCAAAATGCGTAGTTAAACTAGTCAGATGAGCTTGAACAGCTGCGTGGTTTCCATTCAAGCGCGCGGCGTACGGTAGCCATTGATGTTAGTAATCAAATCGCTCCTCAATCATGACGCCTTTTACATGCACGCTCATTTAGTCAGATGAGCTTGTAGAGCTGTGCGGTTTCCACTTGAGCGCGCGGCGTACGGCAGCCATTCATGTGAGTGATCCTCAACCCGCAACGCCCCATCGCTCCTCAATCACGACGTCTTTTACATGCGAGCTCATTTTAGATAAGAACACGAAATGGTTTTATATTGACTAATCGCTCTATTTACTACCAAGAAGCGTAGTTAAAGTAGTCAGATGAGCTTGTACAGCTGCGTGGTTTCTATTCGAGCGCGTGGTGTACGGCAGCCATTGATGTGAGTGATCCGCGGTCCGCAGCGTCCCATCGCTCCTCAATCATGACGTCTATTACATACGCGCTTTACTTTTCGCTCTATTTTGCTATCAAGAAACGTAGTTAAACTAGTTAGTGTTTTGCGGTTTCGACTCGAGCGCCCGGCATACGTCAGCCATTCATGTGAGCAATCCGCGGTCCGCAGCGCACCATCGCTCCGCAATCACGACGCCTATTACATGCAGGCTCATTTTAGATAAGAACACGAGATTGTTTTATATTTATTTATCGCTCTATTTTCTATCAAGAAGCGTAGTTAAACTAGTCAGATGAGCTTGTAGAGCTCTGTGCGGTTTCCACTAGAGCGCGCGGTGTACGGCAGCCATTCATGTGAGCGATCCTCAGTCCGCAGCGCCCCTCGCTTCTCAATCACGACGCCTATTTCATACGGGCTCATTTGAAATAAGAAAAATATATTTATTTATCACTCTATTTACTATCAAAATGCGTAGTTAAACTAGTCAGATGAGCTTGTACAGCTGCGTGGTTTCCACTAGAGCGCGCGGCGTAGGGTAGCCATTGATGTTAGTAACCCGCGGTCCGCAGCGTCCCATCGCTCCTCAATCACGCCGCCTATTACATGCGAACTCATTTTAGATAAGAACACGAGATTGTTTTATATTTACTTATCGCTCTATTTACTATCAAGAAGCGTAGTTAAACTAGTGAGTGTTGTGCGGTTTCCACTCGAGCGCGCGGCGTACGGCAGCCATTGATGTGAGTAATCCGCGGCCTGCATTCATTCTTGCTTCTCAATCACGACGCTTATTACTTACATGCGGTCTGACTTTTTAAAAAAACATCAGATCAGTTTTTAAAAGCAACGAGGAGGGGTATGGATTTATAAGCTACAGTGATGATCAAAGATTTGTGGATGGAAGCAACTACGAGTATATCTGCTCTGTGAGGAAGACTAACTCTAACTCGGCATTTCACGGAAACAACTCAATTAGGTATTGTTCTATTCTGTCAACCGACACTGTTAATCGAATATTGCCCAAGTCTAGAACGACAAACTGCTTATTCCATAAACAAAACAAACAGTGATATTTACTAAATAACTAAATTTAGGTAACTTATATTGAACAAATATTCTTAGGCTTGCCGTACGACACACCGGGAGCATTCAATTTTAAAGCGAAAATTCGTTGTTTTGTTGGGATTGTTTGATAATAATAATAATAATTTTATTTCAGACGATTACAGTCCATAAATAATTGAAATTACAAAAAAAAATACATTTGCTACACAATTTATAAACAACAGTAACATAAAATCTAAGCTAATCAATATAAAAAACACAAAAACATAAATAAAAATCTAGTTTCTGGCATGGACGTATACACCTTTTAACAGCGCAATCCAATGTCTGTATATACGTCCATCCAGTCTGTCAGAAAACACCTACACGATCCTATTGCCACTACCCCGCGTTCTGCACAGCAAGAAGTCTGCCTTTTTCAGTTATTCATCAGTTCGCGCGTCGGCAAACATCCCTGATGCACTACAAAAGCGAGGCAGTCTCAACAGGCCCCTGAAGATATTGTTGTAGAGGATTCGAAGGTCACTGTAGGCGCGCTTGGCATACGAAGTCCATAGGCTGCTTGTATAAAAAGACTGACAGTACGCCTTAAAAAGGGTTATTTTAACTGGGATTGTGCAGTGAGCAAACCTACGGATCAACATATTACCACACATATTATGATAGGCAAGGAAATTCTAAAAAAAACTCTTCTGTAAACCACACATCTCTTCGCAAACACATTTCTCCATTTATTTTAACTGCCTGGCCGTGAGAGCTAAAGCTCTGACGCTCAACACCATCGAAGTGAATACGCTATACTGATTCATACATTTAATTTCCGGCCTTGTTGCCACTGATCGCCGCTCCACGTGGCATAATTAGAAATACACTAGCTGCTGTTCACCGCCGTTTCACCCTAGTACCTATTTTTCAACAGTAAAATCTAGCAATATCCACCAAATAATATCCATTCAAAAAATCATACTAATCCGACGCTCTGTTTCAGTTTCGACGTGAATACTTAGGCATTTATAATATTAATTTATGGATTTCTAAAGATATAAGTAATGTTACTATTTGTTTTAGTACTAAGACGCTTTGCCGGTAACACAGTGCCTCCCTATCTAGCCTGTCCCCATTTTTTGTTTACAAATCAAAATTTCCCGAAACTAACGCTCGAAGGCAATACCAATGCTCCCAGTGGATACGGTCCTAACGACAAACATAAGGGTAGGTTTTGGCGGGTATTTAAACAAGGTCGAAGTTTGTGAGTGAAAGTAACTTCTTTATTACGCGGTGTTATGTGTCTCTTTCCAACCGCAAACTGTACTTCAAAGGTGAAACGGGTGGAATCAAATAAGCTATAATATACTCGTATTATTAAATGTGTTGGTTGATATATCTAAATAGATGATGATTGGAGAGATTGAATGGGATTGGATGAATAAGAGGAGAGCCCGATGATGTAGTGGATAGGGCCGCTGCCTCCTGAGCGCCAATGCCAATGTGTTTTTCTGTTTTCGAATTTCAGATTTACATTATTCAGTGCTTTTTCCGTGATTCGGAAGACACGTTAAGCCGTTGGTCCCGGTTAATATCGTTTAATACCGTAGATATTATTCGTTAAGCCATGTCAGAGGCCAGTGCTAAGCGTTGGCGGCTTAAACCTCTGACCTAATCTAGAATTTGGTCTAGTTTCCCCTCTGGGTTGCGGAGGTCAGATGGCAGTCGCTCTGTGTAAAAACCAGTACCCTCGTTCAATCCCCTAGATTAGATAGACAACCCTGTGTGATACGGGACAAGGATAGGGAGATGATGATGGTTAATAGGTCTGAATCAAAACTTGTGAAAATGAACTTTAAGTATCATTTGGATTCAATTTTGTACATTCACATTACATCTTTACCCCTTACGGAGTGAGCAGAGCGAATGAACCTAGTAAAAGGCGTTTTCTCCACGTCTGATAAATATTAAGGGCATTTTCAGATGGATAGCACATTAGGATCGCTCAAGTTGTCAGTTTCTTCCATGCTGGACTGGGAGCGAGAGAAAAACATAGAATGCGCCAGCTGCATTTCCTCCCGGGCATGCTGTAAAAACCAGCTAAGGGACCTGAGGGATTCAGTATATTGCAATTTAGGCGATGGGCTGACAACCTGTCACTACAGCAATATACGTACAAATCCATCTTGAATAACCCTCAAAACTTTGTCAGACGTGGCGGTACGACCTTTGTTTAGGTCGTTTACGCTCTGCCTACCCCATTAGGGATATAGGCGTGATTATATGTATGTATGTATGTAAGTTGTCAGTTAATCGCCTAAATTGCACACGTTCCTAAACCCTCGTCTTCATCTACAGATTTATACACAATAATATAATACGGGGTGTAAGGGACAGCGTCCCGCAAACTGATAAGGATTGCTCAGCCAACGACACTGAACAACTTCCACCAGGAAATTCCTCTAATGTAAAAAAACAATGTCTGATCGAGGTGGACATTTTGTATGGGAAAGATAATATTTATTTTCACTTCCTGAAAGCATTTCTCGGTGGAAGTTGTTCAGTATCGTTGACTGAGCAACCATTATCAGTTTGTGGAATACTGTCCCTTACGCCCGGTATGTTACTTCATAACAGTATGCCCGAGAAGAGAAGCAGCTGGAATATTCTGTTTTAACGCTTCCAATCCAGGGTGAAAGATAATAGGTTAAATGTTGTCATACACGGTTGCCTAGCAAACGGTGGAATCGACATAACTATGGGTCGGCTTTCGCTGACTCGTATTATTAAAAAGATAAGAGAATACCTACACGTGGATGGATAACACTGATTTGCATACTGATTACCTTGATGAAACACATTCATTGATACTAACTAACTACTAGGTAAAATCATCATCTCCCTAGCCTTATCCCGTATCTCTCGGGGTCGGCTACCTAGTCTAGGTGATTGAACGAGGGTACTGGTTTTTACACAGAGCGACTGCCATCTGACCTCCGTAACCCAGAAGGGAAACCAGACCCAATCCCAGATTAGATCAGAGTTTTCAAGCCGCCATTGCTTAGCACTGGCCTCTAACATGGCTTAATGACTATTATTTACGGTATTAAATGATATTAACCGGGACCAACGGCTTTACGTGCCTTCCGAAGCACGGAAAAAGCGCCGAATAAACGTACATACGAAATTCGAAATTCCAACCACGACCTCCCGCTCAGGAGGCAGTGGCCCTATCCACTACACCATCGGGCTCTTTTTAACTACTAGGTACAAATGATGCAATATTTATTTTATTTCATTAAAAAAATATTAAATACAAGCAACATCACTTATCTGCTTCATTCCATGCTGGACTGGGAGTGATGGAAAAACATAGAATGTTCCAGCTGCATCACCTCCAGAGCATGCTGTAAAAACCAGCTAATGGACTCGAGGGTTATAGTATATTGCAATTTTAGGCGATGGGCTGACAACCTGTCACTAAAGCAATATACGTCATGATCATCTGTAATAATCCTCAAAACTTGTCAGACGTGGCGGAACGACCTTTGTTTAGGTCGTTTTCGCTCTGCCTACCCCATTAGGGATAAAGGCGTGATTATATGTATGTATGTATGTATCACTTATCTCATCTGCCTCACTATGCTCGCTCACTACCGTAGGTCAGCTGGAAGAGATTTCTTTTTAGAGATAAGCTGTACCTGTTGTGCTATTGTTTTTTATGTTTGTGTCCTCTGAATGGTCGTGTGTGCAATAAACTGTTAAATAAATAAATAAACATACATACATACACATAATCACGCCTTTATCCCTAATGGGGTAGGCAGAGCGTAAACGAGTTAAACAAAGGTCGTTCCGCCACGTCTGACAAAGTTTGAGGGTTATTTAAGATTTTGTAAGTACATATTGCTGTAGTGACAGGTTGTCAGCCTATCGCCTAAATTGCAATATACAGTAACCCTCGGATCCCTTAGCTGGTTTTTACAGCATGCCCGGGAGGAAATGCAGCTGGCACATTCTATGTTTTTCTCTTGCTCCCAGTCCAGCATGGAAGAATACTAGCAACAGGTTGCCTTATTTGAATCAACCGATGTAGTATAAGGTATTTACACCTACCTGCAACTCCAGAGGCATTATTACCTCTTCATCATCATCGTCCTATTAAAAGAGTCCCATGCTGTAGTTCTTCGAGAAAACTTGGGGAGTTCATAGTATGTTTTTGGATGGCAAAAGCTCTTAAGGGGATCCCCGGTGCACGCCAGCGCCCTCATCAGTCAAAAAATCATTGCTCACCGAAAACGCAATTAATCGATAATCCGGTAGATCAGATTAAAGTATGGGTACTGAAGTTTTTTTTAAGCATTATAAATTAATAATTCAGTGTTCACTTCAGTTACAGATAGTAAAAGTGCTAAAAGTGGCCGTTTTTCGCAATTTTCCTATCTGTAACTGCAACGATCTATAAGTTGCAACTTTATGAAGTTCCAAATGACCTTTATTGCTTTAACCTCAATCTGATCTACCGGATTTTCGATTGATTTTGTTTTCAGTTAATTATGATTTTTTGACTGATGAGGGCGCCACTTAGCCCAGGGTAGCCCCTTAAGGTGATTCCTAACAGCAAATAGTTGTTTTTAAGAGCTTATTTCTCCTAAACAAATCATTTAAAATTTTTAAAAAATATATACATCTAGGGGATTAGTTTATGACCTGCAATTATAACATTTAAAAATATACATACATACATAAAATCACGCCTTTATCCCTTACGGGGTAGGCAGAGCCTTAAACGCCTCGTAATAGGCGCTTTCGCCGCGTCTGACAAAAATTGAGGGCAATTTTAGATTGTAATGTGTATGTCTAATGTGTAGTGACAGGTTGTCAGCCCATCGCCTAAATTACAATACACTGTAACCCTCGAGTCCCTTTTGCTGTCTTCTACAGCATGCCTTATAGCTTTTTAAATGTATCTATACTAAAAAAGAACCATCTCCAGAACAATCATCTTTTAATATACCATCTTCTGTCATGTCATCTCAAATTCAAAAGAATACCGTTAATATGCCGGGAAAAACCATATCATTCAGCATTCAAAATTGTACTAATTTTACTTTGAATTTTAATTAAATAAATGTTAGTATGTTATGTTACTGTTTTATTTTCTCGCAATCGAAGTGAAAAGCAGAGTTTATAACTCGTGTACAAATCATTTTTATCCTCGACTTCTTCATCTGCCCTCGCCCTGCGGGCTCGGGCATATAACGATCTCGGATAATAATGACTTGCTTTATGCACTCGGCATAAAATCTACTATTTAAAAGTACAGACGAACAGACTGATCATTGTATCATCGATCACCCAGGGATGCTTGCTGCACCTAGGGAGAGGCTACCTATAGGCTTATTTTCATTATATTTACCAATAAGGAAAACCATTGTTCGTCGGCTGTCCCAAAGCGCCAATAAATTCACTTTAACCTACCACGTACGTTACATAAAGGGTGTCAGGAGAGTTGTTAGTCTGTAGATCAGTCACAAGATGTAGGTCTCTGGGTTAACGGAATTTCGGCCAGTAAAGTGATACAAGGAAAGAGAAACATATAATTCTTATACGAGCTATAGGTAGACTTATTGAATTTACACAGAATATAAACTACTAGCTGACTGCCCAGGGCGCGGCAAAACAAATACAAGTAGCACTAGGTACGTCTCTCGATAAGGCATCAAAATCAGTTAAAAACACTAACTGAATTCAGTTCCCTACATACTAGCGTCGATTCTTGCGACATAATCCTAATTCTAATTCTTAGCAAGCGCTGCCACTTTCTTGAGTTTGACATAAGAACAGGATAGCAAGTAAACACATGACTTTGACACTTTTTATTTGACGTAAGACGCTATAAATAAGAACTGAGTATAGAGCATGCTTCCTTATTTCACGTCAAATAAGCAGTCTTATGTCAGTTAGGAATGTCAAAGTGCGCGCTACTCACCTCGGGCTGTTTAGGTTAAATAATAGATTATGGTATTCTTCTATGTTAGCCTGGGAGCGAGAGATTCTTCCATGCTGGCCTGGGTGCAAGAGAAAAGCATAGAATGTGCCAGCTGCATTTCCTCCCGAGCATGCTGTCCAACGTCACGATCAACTTTTAGCAAGGACAGAAATGTAATCCAGCCACCAAAATCAAATTGTAGCAGGTGTTTCACCAGCTTTTTTACCAGCAGTTTCTTCCATGCTGGACTGGGAGCGAGAGAAAAATATAGAATATGCAAGCTGCATTTCCTCCCAGGCAAGCTGTATAAACCAGCTAAGGGATCCGAGGGTTTTAGTATAATGTAATTTAGGTGATAGGCTGCAACCTATAACTACAGCAATCTACTTACAAATTTCTTAAATAACAATCAAAACGTTTAAGCTCTGCCTACCCCATTAGGGATAAAGGCGTGATTATATGTATGCATGGTATTAAACCGACTTCAAACACCATGACTAAATCCGTATCGTTATTAAGATTTATATTTAATTTTATGAGTTCCAGATCATATTTGACATTCTTTTGATATCGTCCCTCGCATGCCCAAAGGCGGGGGGTTTCAGCAATATTTATGAGATCCACTCACGTCGATTCACTGATCAAAAGAATTGAATGTAATTAGGTATGTACGGAGGAATCTCACGATATTTTGAAACATGATGAGACTTAAAAAAAAAGGGATTCGAGGGTTACAGTGTATTGTAATTTAGGCGATAGGCTGACTACCTGTCACTACAGCAATACACATTACAATCTAAAATTGCCCTCAATTTATGTCAGACGTGGCGAAAGCGCCTTTTAGGAGGAGTTTTACGCTCTGCCTACCCCGTAAGGGATAAAGGCGTGATTTTATGTATGTATGTATGTACGATGCGACTTTTAGACGAGTCTTCTCCTTCTTCTGTCGAGTGGGTATCGTGTCTATCGACCCGAAGAACCCTGGTGTTAGAGTTTTTAAACCGCCGAGTAGCACAAACATCAGGCCTCTGATATGGTTTGAGTAACGACCACTATCAAAGACAGCGACCGGGACCGATGGCTTAACATGCCCTCCGAAGCACGAAATCTTTTTCTTTTCGGACAATCAGGTGATTCAGCCTGCAATTTTCTAACCAAACTGGGGAAAAATTCACAAAGTGATAAATTCTCAAATATCAACTATGTGTTTCCCCCCTGGGAATCGAACCCAGGACCTTCGGATCAGGAGTCCATGACACTAGCCACTAGACCACGGAGGCAGTTGACGTTGAGTTGAGTTTTAGACAAGTTGGAGGACGCGTATTTGAACTTTCTGTGTCGTTTAAGGTGATTTGAAGCAAATACGGGATTTTGTAAAGCATATTAGAGCTGGTGACACATACATACATACATATTATCACGCCTTTATCCCTAATGGGGTAGGCAGAGCGTAAACGATCTAAACAAAGGTCGTTCCGCCCCGTCTGACAAAGTTTTGAGGGTTATTTAAGATAGATTTGTAGGTATATTGCTGTAGTGATAGGTCGTCAGTCCATCGCTTAAATTACAATACACTGAAACCCTCGGATCCCTTATCTGGTTTAAGATAGATTTGTACATATTTTGCTGTAGTGACAGGTTGTCAGCCCATCGCCTAAATTGCAATATACAGAAACCCTTGGATCCCTTAGCTGGTCTTTACAGCATGCCCGGGAGGAAATGCAGCTGGCACATTTTATGTTTTTCTTTCGCTCCCAGTCCAGTATGGAAGAAACTGCTGGTGAAAAGTTGGTGACACACCTACTACAATTTGATTTTAGTGGCTGGATTACCTATCTGTCCTTGATAAATGTTAATTGTGACGTTTCATTATTTATACTATGATGTGTCAATGGCATTAATTAATGTCAATTTGGTTAGGGATGGGATCTACCTCCTAGTGGTCCATCCCGGGCAACGGCAACACATGTTCGCCAGTGAATAAGTCCAGCTGAACGATCCCAACAAAGCGGTGGTAGGCTCCGTAAGGGGCCGCCTGCCTCGCGACCACCCTCTCACCGGAGTCCGGCGCCAATTGCTTGGTAATAAAAAATAATTGGCTAATGAAATGTCTTTGTGATTTAAAAAGTATGCTTCTATTAAATCCAAATTATTTTGGTACGTCATGGTAGTAAATTAACACAAAAATTGCTAATAAACGAAAATGAAACGCACAATAAACAAAAGAACAGACGCTTGAAAATTTAAGTGTTCCATTTTCGAATTATTTATTTTTACTAATATCAGCCAGTTGCATGACGCATGAAAATTTAAGTGTTCCATTTTCGAATTATTTATTTTTACTAATATCAGCCAGTTGCATGGTAATTGTGAGCTCATGAAGAAGTACCTACTATTTTATACACTTTATGTATCGCTTTATTATTATCATGTACTTATACCACGGAAATCTCGTATCTCAAGTGGGTAGATCTTTGAAATGATAATGTTAATTGTTGGAAGCATGGCCAAGTCAGAGGAAATTTCTCTGAACAAAATTTTAAATAAAATGTAAAATTTTATGTTTTTAGTTTCATTTAATATGCTAGGTTATTAAGGAAAATTAATGCTTATGAGTAGCCCTTTCAGACGCTATTATAAAATACATGTAATTTTACTGTCACATTTGGCGGGTTCGATTCCCGGTTGAGGTAGGCGATTTTAAAAAAATCTGTGAATGCAGTTCTACTTATTATTAAAAATTAAACGATGTCTTCTTTCAGTAAAATATCCTATCATTAATATTTAAGGTACTTTCCCTCCGTCTGGCATCGCCGTGGGACGCCCTGTATATACGTATATATATAAAATCACTGTAAGTGTATATTCACCCGAACATTCCGAAACAACCTCAAAAAAACTGCCTTTACTCAAAACTACAATAGAATAGGTTGAATGAATGACTTTAGTGTGAAATTAATCATTATTTTTTGGAAAAAAACAGTCAAAACCTTCATTCATTAAAGACGGTCATGTCATGCCCTGTAATCTAATGCCGAGCAAGTTTATAAAGAAGTTGAATATGCTACGCCGTAGCAAGCGTAGCAATATTTCATAAACCGTAGACGGGTGTAGTAGTTGCTACGAAAATCTCCACAAGGAATCCTTGAATCGAAATATTTTTTTTTTGTTGTCACTAATCCCACACATGCTTTCATACATATAATTGCGCTTTTATCCCTAATGGGCTAGGCAGGGCGTAATCGACCTAAACAAGGATCGTTCTGCCCTGTCTGAAGAGTTTTAAGGATTATTCCAAATTGATCTGTAAGTACCTACTATAGTGACAGGCTGTCAGTTCCTCGTCTAAATTACAAAACTGAGACCCTCGAATCCCTTAGCAGATTCCACACCTTTATTATTACTAAGTACGAGAGCTTGTAGTTCTTCTTAGCGAGTGGATTTTCGAGTCAAACGACCGGATAAACCCTGTTGTCTGAGTTTTCAAACCGCCTAGCAGCACAGCTATTAGGCCTCTGACGTGGTATGAGTATCGACCACTATCAAAGACAGAGACCGGGACCGACGGCTTAACGTATCCTCCGAAGCCCGGAAACCTTTTTTTTTTCAGACAATCAGGTGATTCAGCCTACAATGTCCTTACCAAACTGGGGAAAACCTCACAAAGTGATAAATTGACAAATATCATCTTTTTATGTTCCTTTCCTGGGAATCAAACCCAGGGTCTCCGGATCGTAAGCACATGGCTATGACCACTAAACCACGGAGGCAGTTAAGTTTTGGAGATAGGAAGTGACGAATAGACAGGTAAATATTTGCTATTTCATATTAATCTATTCACCGCAGGCTTCTGAACTTGGAAATGATAGAGGTATGCGTTGACATGCGAATTAAAGGGGCCTTAATTTATTCTTCCATGCTGGTCTGGTAGCGAGAGAAAAACATAGAATTTGCCAGCTGCATTTCCTCCCGGGCATGCTGTAAAAATCAGCTAAGGGATCCGAGGGTTTCAGTAAATTGCAATTTAGGCGATGGACTGATAACCTGGCACTACAGCAATATACCTACAAATACATACATACATATAATCACGCCTTTATCCTTAATGGGGTAGGCAGAGCGTAAACGACCTAAACAAAGGTCGTTCCGCCACGTCTGACAAAGTTTTGAGGGTTATTCAAGATGGATTTGTACGTATATTGCTGTAGTGACAGGTTGTCAGCCCATTGCCTAAATTGCAATATACTGAAACCCTCAGATCCCTTAGCTGGTTTTTACAGCATACCCGAGAGGAAATGCAGCTGGCACATTCTATGTTTTTATTTCGCTCCCAGTCCAGAATGGAAGAAACCTACCTACAAATCTATCTTAAATAACCCTCAAATTTGTCAGACGTGGCGGAACGACCTTTGTTTAGGTCGTTTACAATCTACCTACCCCATTAGGGATAAAGGCGTGACTATATGTATGTATGTACGTAATTTTTCAAATTATGCTCTTAAAATGTCTTACCGTGAAACAATTAAGAAAGCTAAGTCGAACTTCTGTTGAAATAAGAAATATGACGAAATTGCTGATTCTAACGTAGCTAAGTAATCGTAGCAAACTAGAGTGTTCCATAGCTGTTTTTTCTTTTGTCATGTTATCATGTCATGTTGCCTTGTTTGCCATACATACATACATACAGTCACGCTTTATCCCTAATGGGGTAGGCAGAGCGTAAAAGACCTAAACAAAGGTCGTTCCGCCACGTCTGACAAAGCTTTGACGGATATTTAAGATAGATTTGTAGGTATATTGCTGTTGTGTACCATCGGAGCGCCACCGTGTCGTCCCGCGTAGAGACGTCGTTGGCTGCTATTGCTAGCGGCCAAAAACCCACGCCCGACTCTTTGTCAAGAGCTGCGAGGATTGCCGCCGTAAGAGCCGAAAGGCTGACACGGCACCCCCCACGCGCCTTCCGCGCGTGTGAGATGACATAAAATGATGATATTGCTGTTATGACAGGTTGTCAGCCTATCGCCTAAATTGCAATATACTGAAACCCTCAGATCCCTTTGCTGATTTTTACAGCATGTCCGGGAGGAAATGCAGCTGGCACATTCTATGTTTTTCACTCGCTCCCAGTCCAGCATGGAAGAAAAGCAGCAGCTTGTTTGACATGTTATTATAATTATGGCATAGCGCCCTATATAGAAACGCCTTCCTGAAACGTCAAAGCCATACCTTGCCCTCATTTATTTAACTTGTTCGTGTACCCATTAATATCCTTTATTGCTGACCCATCCGCCCACAACATCTGTTCCTATAGATTAAGCTCTATATTTCACAGGTTTGGGGATAACAGTTGTTGCTTCAATCAAAGGTTAAGAAGCCTCACAATTATGATAAATCATCATATAAATTTTACACACTTATATCAGAAGTAAAAAAAAACTGCTGACCATATTTGTGGGTGTGATTCTACCTATGAAACTGAACCATTTTCCCCAAGGAACATAGGTGGAAATATAAAAAACAATATTGGCCATCCCATACAAATTGACTGGAGCCGCTGACACCATTCTTATAGGATTGCCAATTTTTTTTTTTCGTATTTGCACCTATGTTATTCGGGGAAAGTTGTTCAGTTTCATGAGTGGAATCACACCCTAAAATATGACAAGCTATTTTTTTACTCCCTGTATTTAAAATATTGAATTGGATCCTTTATTGGATTGGTCTATGATAAAAAGAAAAAAAAACACGAAACATTAGTAACAGTAGTCCAAAAGGCTTTAAGCGAATAGTAATGACGCTATAAATGTGGTAAATTGTAGTAATGTGGATATGAATTTTACACACAGCTGTAAGTAACTCTTCCGTATTAGGGATGTAGTAGAAATAAATCATTTATGATGGATGCGGAAGATGTTTGAAATGAGAAGGCGGCTACGTCAGCTTTTCGGCGTTTGTTCAGGAGTCATATTTAAATCCGCTCGAAATCTAGAGCGCATACGAAAGAGTAACGTTCGCATTCGATTTCCATACCATTTGGTACGCGAATGTTACTCTTTCGTATGCCAATTACGATTCAAGTGATTCAAAAATAGGACTCCCGATCCTGTTGGACGTTTCAGCGAGTACTTAGTCATGAAAAGGTGGAGACGACTGGCGTTGGCTGTGCCAGAACTCATAGAGCCTTGGATCCATAGTATACCACAGATGTTTAATAGGATATATACGGGGCGTAAGGGACAGCGTCCCGCAAACTGATGGGGTTGCTCAGTCAACGGAACTGAACAACTATCGCTAGGAAATTGTTTCAGGATATTTAAAAAAAACAATCTTTTCCATAAAACTGTGTAATCGTGGTGGTCATTTTATATGGGAAAGTGTTTTCTTCTCATTTCCTGAAAGGATTTCCTAGTGAATGTTGTACAGTTTCGTTGACTAAGCAACCCCTTTTGATTTGCGGGACGCTGTCCCTTATACCCGGTATATAATTCTAGTACATACATACATACATACATAACGTCACGCCTCTTTCCCGGAGGGGTAGGCAGAGATCACATCCTTCCATTTGCTACGATCCTTGCAAACTTCTTTCGCTTCATCTACATTCATCAATCTTTTCATGCACGCTCGTCGGTTTAGGGTACTCCTGACCTGACCTTTCCCTAGAACGTCCCCGATTTGATCGCGGTACGTTCGTCGAGGTCTTCCCCTTCCAACATTCCCACTCACACTCGCCATGTATATCTGTTTGGTTAATCTCTTTTCATCCATCCTCTCAACATGACCAAACCACCTCAGCATTCCTTTTTCTATACCTGTCACTATATCCTCTTTCACACCACAGCGTTCCCTTATCACGCTATTTCTTATTCTGTCACTCAGTTTCACACCAATCATACTTCTTAATGCTCTCATTTCTACCGCATTTATTCTACTTTCATGTCTTTTCTGCCAAACCCAACTTTCACTGCCATACATAAGTGTTGGGACTAACACTCCTCTATGCACAGCCAGACGAGCCTTTTTGGACACCCTCTGGCTGTTCATAAAGGCGTGCAACGCCCCATTCACCATGTTACCAGCATTCACTCTTCTTTCAATATCACTATCACACTTTCCATCTGCTGTAAACAATGAACCCAAATAAACAAACTCTTTCACTTGCTCCACCTTTTCATCTCCTATCAGAATGTTACACTCTGTCATTCTATCCTCTTTCTATTCTAGTAGACTCTCAAAAACGCTTGACAGGAAAATTTAAGAGCACAGTGCAATCTGTACGTAGTAGATAATACTCACAGGAAACTACTGTTCATTATTTTACAAATTCCTCGTAGGAATATTTGGCGATCCTGGATCACTAATCAACCCACGCAACTGAAGATATGCAAATAGCTATTCTCCGTACGCCTACCGGCTGGTGAATATAAACCGAATATCAGTCGCATCTGAATATTAATCAGCTAACTTCGCTATGGCAGACGCCTAGATGACTCCAATTACCAACTCCTGATTGTTCTTATAACGAACCCACTTCTGGCAGACGAGAATATAAATTAGACGTCAACTTATTGTGTGAAAACTTTGCGAAAACATGAAAATATTGAAACACAACTAAACATTTAAATTTTGCGACATAGTTACATCTACGGTGTTTTTGAAAAATTTCTAGGCATGTGTTTCTATCTATCAATTTCAAATTTATTAAAACATTTCTGTGAAATTGATCTCTTCTATTTAACGTTACCTCTCTCATTATACTTACGTGTCCAATTTTTCCTCAAAACAGAGACAATGGGCTCGATTCTAGATTTGCCGGCTAAAACTTAAATTAAAATCTATTTGTCACTTACAGTCTAAAAACTTTGGAAAGAGACAGGAGATCTTTTCTCTTCTGCTTTTAATTTATAGTCGGTTGTTTTATGCGTCATTTTTATCCGCCGTCATATGATATGGCGGATAAAATTGACAGAAATACTGGGGAAACGTGCAAAAGTGCGTCAAAATCTAGTGGACAAAGTATAAAACCATAGAGTATAATTCGTATGTCTTTTTTCAAATTTATTATTTTGAAAGTGACAGATAGATTTCAATTTTAGTTTTAGCCGGTGGTATCTAGAATCGAGCCAAATGTCATCTGAAAATCTATAACTAATACCTTAATGTATTCGATTCCTTTTTATTCGTTTTGTTGTTCAAAATACTCATAGTATATTGTCTGTTGTTTCAGATGCGGCAAATTCTAGTTCCTGTACTGCTCCTGGCGGCGGTGGCCCTCTCTTCAAGCAACGTACTTCCAATAGGCCACTTGGACTCAGTGGCCATAAACCAACACCATGACAATACACTTAGAAATAGATACACTAAACCCAACAATCATATATTTTATACGTTATCTGGAACACCAGAAAGAGATAGGTTGATGAGCAAATTAGCGAAGTACTTAGCGAGTGATCGGACCGGAGACAGCTTCAACGATGTTCCTGATGAGGAGGATACTTACGATGTCGAAGGGTTTCGGAAAGAACAGTGGCACAACTACCCGAGGCAACTAGACCGACTCCACGAGTACCTCACACACTACCACAACGGAGACATCAAAAGAAATTCTGACCTAGACAACCCTAGCATCGAATACTACGATTCAGAAACCAAAGAAAGACCATTCGGTGATACCTCAACCAACGAATACCTCCCAGATAGTAGTGACAACGTTTACGACTCGATTATAGCTGCTACCAACCCCTTATTAGTTATAAGAGTACACTTAGCCAACCTCGGCAATCGCCTGAAGAATACACAATCAACAAATGTCGGGCAGAAATCATTTCGGACACAACTCAACAATGGAATGGTGACAAATGGTGTGGAAGAAAACCTATTTACGAACGAAATAAACCCCGCGGCCAAAGTGAAGCGAGAGGGAGTTACTTCACAGGAAACTGGAAATTCAGGTGAGCATGGAAAACTATAAATCAACATTTGTGTAGAATCTGTCACTTATTAAAATTTAAATAAAAGTAGGTACAGAATTACAACAGCTGATTATACTACTGTCAAAGAGGTGTGTTGGCGCTTATAATAAGTTGAAACCATCTATTTATTTATTTCAACATAAAAATCTCGGGTCGTTGATCGACTCGAGAATCCACTCGCTAAGAAGAAGAATATAAAAATTCTACAGACATCCAATTCTTAGCACCAGTAAACCTTTAAAAGGTAGGCACTGCACATTCATCTTTAATTTTAAAACTTAATATAATAAGATTTAGTTTTTTAAATTATAATAATTAAGAAAAAAATAAAAATTAAATTACGATACATGTAAATACCTACCTGTAAATTTAAATTATTTGGGTGGAGGAATGGTTCGCAATTGCGTTTGCGAACCATTCCTCCACTCCATCTAATTGATCAGCAATACTTGTTTACTCATGTCTTATTTTAGTCGTGTAACTCATCACTTCGCATACATACATATGATCACGCCACTATCCCTAATGGAGTAGGCAGAGAGTAAACTACCTAAACAAAGGTCGTATCCTCACGTCTGACAAAGTTTTGAGGGTTTTTTAAGATAGATTTATAGGTATATTGCTGTAGTGACAGGTTGTCAGCCCATCGCCTAAATTACAATATACGGAAGCTCTCGGATCCCTTAGCTGGTATTTACAGTATGCCCGGGAGGCAATTCAAATTTTCTGTCGCTTCCAGTCCAGCATGGAAGTACATCACTTTGACAGGCTTATAATATCAGCTGTTGCTTGCGTGTTGTCTCTTAATCTATTAAAATTTTAAAAAGTGACAGGACTTCACCTTAAATAAGTTAAATTAAATTTACAGTCGAATTGGCACCTTACGTCGATTAAAAACCTTAATAGCAACCAATAATAGGCTGGGAAATGAGAAAGAAGGGAGTTACGGCTTCCGCGGGCACTAATATCCATTGACCTTAATCTACTTGTCAATAATCGTTCAACCTTTGTGTTTGCTGAAAAGGGTCAGTAAGGAAGCTATTAATCTGGCCAGATTGCCATCCAACCTGTCCTCGACTCCACACCACCTACAATTAACACGATAGTAAGTTAGTTTGTCACATCTGACGCCCAAACTACATAAAACAAATTTGACACAAATTGTATTTTCTCCCATTTGCTCTTCATAACTTAACAAACAAAACAAAACCCACATTCACTCTCTTCGGTCCTCATATTTGCACTACACCAGCAATTTCTCCAAACGTCAACAATGAAATTAATGACCGCTTCAAGAAGTCTTTAAGGGCACATTGGTATGGTTTAGGTGTTTTTAGTTCACATTATTGATTATTTTAAGGCTGAATGCGCATACAACTTTTTAAATTTACAACATTGAATGCATAAATGGCAATGCAAATCTTAAATGTCAAAATATTATGGAGGAATCTCATGTTTGATGTTAGTTTTAAGTGTATTGTTAGTGTTTTCTCGCAAAATGAGAGAAAACTACTATACGTCTCTCAGTCGAAATAGCAATTTTAGTTCTAGTTTGCATTGGAAGGCCTGGACTGCGTCTCGGCCTTCCAAATTTACTCGACTTTAAATTGCTTTTTTTTCGACCTCGGAGTAATGAACTACTGTTAATTATATCAATCAGAAAACCATACTCGTATATTTTGTAACAATTTTACAATGAAAATTCTGAATTTTGCAACCAAAACATTTAGGACCTTTGGAGATTAAAGCTCATGGGTATTATTTTTTTGAGCCATTTATTGCACTCAAAGATATATTGACTTCTTGTTTATCCTACTATTATTTTGTGATTATATTATCTTTGACTTTTTCTGTCAATCTAAACTTTACTATTTAAAAATAATACATTGAATCAAAATGAAAAGTCGTCAATAAAAATCCTACTCGTTCTTTTCAGATGAAAACACGCCAGGCAAGAAGAAGACGAAGCGATTATTCTCCCTATGGAGCAGACTGCAGGGTTTATCCCACAAAGGCCATGAGCTGCCACACCGGAGACACCTGGCGTACTACGGCTTCCCCGAGGCAGGTGGTGATGGAGGAGGCAGCGCTGGATTGACAGCTGAGACCAGAGCCATGATGAGGCCACCTGGCTCGCCCCTGCGGTGGGGATAATGTCCATAGATTCATTTGAGTAGACGGCGCTGATTTGTCCAATTTTCGGTTGACTGAAAAATAAATTCTGTTTTATTGCAATTTTAATTGTGTGCGTCCGCGTCAGAAGGTACCAGTTGTCGGCATTCAGTTTCGGAGATATTATAAGCCGTTTTCTAAAGTGAGGTGAAAAATTGCATGCTGGGTTTTTAATTTTTCTATTGATGATTGAATTTTACTTTCTATGATGTTTATAAGTGGCATAAACACATCAACATTTATCTAATGAACAAAAAAAAAATATTTCATTTAATTATACCTATAAAGTTCTTTTTCTTAAAATATTTTTTTAGGAACTTTTTTAAAAAAGAAATATGGTACAAAAATGGTATGCGTTTTGTATATTTTTTTTATCCATATTATCAACTAACTATTCCAGATACCGAATCTGGTCTTAACTTAATACCCGACTTGTGGTACCTTTTGGAGCGGACGGCCACAATTATCAGACCACATTTATTTTTAAAAGAGCACAATTTGTTAAAAAACGATAACACAAACAGACTTCAATCACGCATTATTTCAAAGTTTATCTTGCTTTAGATTAAATCGAACGTAACATTCCACGAAATGACAAGTTGTGTATTTTTTTAGGCGAATCACAATAATACACTCTTACCTTTTACACATTGTGTAAAGTTGTTACACAATTGGAAAATGGTTTATGTATCCCACTTAAATGTATAAACCAATTTCTACAAAAAGAAGTCCGTAAAGCAATAAGTAATTACACGAAAATTCAATAACAGAACTCTTTTATAACACTTATCCCTCACCCGGAAATAAATTTAAAGGGAATATGCCATTCGTATCTACGAGATTAATTATAAGTCCTCAGACAGGGGTCAAGTGCTCGTGTGTGAACTTAACGAACTGGCTTCCTGCATTGTACGACAAAGCTTTAAATGAATGTGGCGAAAACAAGAACTTAACACCACCAAGGCCTTTTTGGTAAGTTCTTTCTGTATGCAGCGCCCTCACACACGTTCAAATAAAACCTTGCAGTACTGAACTGTACAGCAAATTAATTACTACACTCTGACGTTTTGTTTCCAACTTTTAATTTACTGTTGGCAATTCAAACTTGAAGTTTCTGTTTCCGTTGGTCTGACGTTTATTTGTTTGAAATTCTCGCCAAATACCAAACTAAAATGTACACACACCGCTATACCTAACCGCTTACCACCTACTTTTTGAATTGTGTATTCCTTGTTCATTTAAAGCTATGCATATATTCATTTGAAAAGGATGTTAAATACGACTCTATAAATCACATTTTAAAGGGCACCATTTAACAAATCAAGAGTATTTATTCAAAGCTAAAAAGAGTGTTTAAATATACCGGTGATTTGTCCTAACCTTTTGTTAGAACCATTTCAAATGAATTTATGCATAGTTTCAAATGAACAAGGAATACACAATTGAAAAAGTAGGAGGTAGGCGGTTAGGTCACTTTGAAAATGTTATTGTTAGATAAAGTATGTAGATACCTTTTTACGAGTACATCGTTATTTCAATCAATCTACCGGGCAGGTTGTACGGCGCGCATCACAAAGATATAAGTTAGTCCCTCGTTAGTCTTGTGACTTTTAGATTAAGTCACATTTCTTGAAAGACAGTGAATAACTACTCTAAATTATAGTCAATAATTTAGACTTTAACGGTTTCCACCCCGTAAATATAGTCCAATTCTTATATATTTTTTTTAATTATGTAAATATACTTAAAAACTAGGTTTGTACGTTTTTATTTTTTAGAGAAATTGTATTTATAAAAGGATATGACTTCCGCGTTATTTGTATAGGAATGAAAAAGAGGTCATATAAGTGTCATATTTCTAAAAAATAAAAGCCTACACACCTAGTTTTTAAGTATATCTACATTATTTACAACTATAAAGGCGAAACTTTACAACTCTCTTAAGGTGGTAACAGAGCATAGGCGCCCTATAAATTAATTGTGCTTGAAATACTAACATTTTCATATCTTTTTTACGAATGGCGACAATCGCAACTAATTCTCCATTTAATAATATAATTATTAAATAACATAATATTATAATAATTCACACTTGACATAAAAGCAAATGCGCTAAAAGTGGCCATGGAGAATTAGTTGTGCGATTGTCGCCAATCGTAAAACATCCATGAAAATGATTGCATTTCAGGGACAACTGATGGCGCCACTGTCGCAGCTCTTGAGAGAAAATGTAGAAAAAACAAAATCAATCATGGGTTTTACCCAAGTTAGTCTTCTCTCTCTCACTCGGTAAACACGAAATAATGTTGTGGGTCGTAGTTTTTCATTTTCAGTTCATTACAAGTCTCTTTTATTTTAAGGAAAGTGTAATTTATGTGAGACTATTACAGCGCCGTCTACAGAACTCATTCCTTGTCCCTACTAAGATAAACCCCTCGCTTGTTTTATTTCCCCAAGTGGATACTTCCATGTAGGTGAATGCTTCATGATGCTGAATAGTACAATAAAAAGACCAAACATTATCTCTAGAAAGAAGGTATTAGTAGAAAAATAATCTATTTGTGAAGACAATTTTTATTTACAATTTATAGATATAATATAAAAGCTAATATTGTAGAACTGATGCTAAAGTATTATAGTAATAATAAATGGAATGTTAACTAATATAATTATGGGTTAATCTGCATAATAATTATGCCTTATAAAGTCTTCTGCAAATGGATAATATTCGTGTTAAAATTGAACCCTTTACTTCCATTTCAGATAATACCTTAATATCTACCTGTGTCTATAACGTTTCATAGTATTTTATGAACTTTCATAGTGATAATAAATTAATTACGTATTCAATATATCTGTAAATAAATACAATGTATATCAGCTTTAACTGTTTTTTTCATTTACCTATAAATTCCGTCCGGATTTAAATTTGCCGCTACAGATATAGTAGCGCCACCTATTGACAAATATGCAAATCTAGTTCTACGATCCATAACTAACCTCTTCGTAGTCTAGAAAAATAAGTTAGCAATAAACAAAATTTTAAAAACATTTCAGACTAAGAACGTTTCTCAGAATATTTTTTACTATAACTTAAATAACATTTTATCTTTATTCGGTTTTAATGTATTTCTGTTACGTTGCCAAGGTTAAGGTTAATGTATGCGACATCTGGCAACACAGTTCATGTTTATTTACATCGTGTGTCACAGCACAGCTGTAAATAACTGGATACTTAAGAAAATATTTATCAGTACTTGTTTATAACCTCGAATAGCACTTATTTGATGCAGTTAGATTCCGTATTGCAAGCTGATATAAAATGGTAAGTATTAATTTTATAAATTAAGTAGATAAGTACATCATATTCATACAATTTACTTATGGTTGTCCAATAATTAGAACAGTGATAGATTTCCCAAAAGAACCCGGCTACATGCCGACTATAAGATTGAAAATGACATTAGAAAGTGGAACTTTATTATATTAGTTGATTTCTTTGATCAAACACTGCAAATGTCATTGAACTTTTAGGTTAACTAACTTATTAGTTTTGATATGAAGGCGCAACACATTGTACACAGGTTTAATTATGAGTGGTTTGGTAGCTTCTTTTTTAATATTTTGTTAAATTAATTTACCATTAATGACGATGCATTGAATAACTTTCAGTCACTTCGTTTTTTTAAACTTTCATAACAAGATCGATCAGATGAAAAATCATCAAATTATAAATCAGTTATTTTATTAACCCAAATAAAATAATATACACAAATATATATACATACCTACATACAATCACGCCTTTTTCCCTAATGGGGTAGGCAGAGCGTAATCGACCTAAACAAAGGTCGTTCCGCTACGTAAGACAAGGTTTTGAGGGTTATTTATGATAGATTTGTAGGCATTGCCATAGTGACAGGTTGTCAGCCTATCGCCTAAATTGCAATATACTGAAACCCTCGGATCCCTTAGCTGGTTTTTACAGCATGCCCGGGAGGAAATGCAGCTGGCACATTCTATGTTTTTCTCTCGCTCCCAGGCCAGCATGGAAGTAATAAAATAAATACAAAAAAACAATGATTCCCACTAGGCAAGTCCCCATGCAATCCTCCACGGGTTCTACCTGTCCTCCTGCACATGGCGTGTTCGAGCTGCTCTGCATTGGAAGGGCATACCCTTCGATGAGAAACCAGTGGACATCATCAGAGAGAAACAGCAGCTGACCGAGCAGTATAAGAAAGTCAATCCGGCGCAGAAGGTCCCAGCACTGGTTATTGGTGAGTATCATCAGTAAGAACATAAAAAACAAGGCAAAAATTTGAAGTAAGTAAGCAGCATATATAACAAGAGACAAGTACGAAAAAACGAATTGTCTTGTTCTTTTAAATTAGATCATTTATTTGATAAACATTTCGTTTGTCATGTTTTTGAACTCTCAAAATATAGGACGGCTGTCACAGATATTTTATCAAATTTATCTGGTAGTACACTTGCACACACACAAAAAACCCCGTCTTAAAATAATAAATCGAAATAAACGTAAAAATATATCTACTCCGTATTTCATTACAAGAAAAACGTATTTTTTAAAGACATCCTCTATAGTTCTCTATAGTTTCTAGTCAAGTTTATGTAAGACATATACACAGACAAGGATAAGTCCTTGTTCATGAATTATCAATATTCACGTTTTCCCTCACAAAAAATATGTTATTCATATCATAACACCCGTAAGGGATGGTTACATAATAAAACACACACATTAACTTGACATTTCCTCAATGGGCCAAATATGTTATATCCCTGAGGCTAAAAAAAGATATTACCTAAAACCACGCATAGCACGTGTATATTTATAATCCCGGAGTTTAAAAAAAGCATCTCTGAATACTAATTTGCTATTTACACCGAAAGCCCTATTAGGCATCATATAAAAGCAAACGATATTTCTTTATACGACCTCGTGGCAAGGTGTTGATAAAAGCATATAATACGTGCCAATATCCGATCTATTTACCGTCAGAATCTTGGGGGAATATGGGAATATTCACATACATAAAATTCAAAATTCCCGTATGAATGTAAGCCTTGATAAATATGGTGACAGTAACACAGGTGTTTTTTACATGCATCATAGGTATTTCTTTTATAAGTGTTAAATATTAAATTAAACCGGGTGGACGGGACTGCATACCACACACTGATAGGGGTTGCTCAGTCAACAACTCTGAACAGCTTTCACCAGGATATTCTTTCGGAAAGTTAAAAAAACTGGCTTGTCCATACAAATTATCCACCTCGATCAAACAATTTGTATGGAAAAGCCAAACAGTTTTTTCACTTCCTGGTAAATCCTGTTCGTTCAGTGTTGTTAACTAAGCAACCCGTATCAGTTTGTTCTAATGAACTGTTTCAATTTATAAATTAAATTTAAATAAACTGAAAGCTAAAAAGTATTGCGAAATATAAAGCTGAAAGAGCGTAATATCTCGTTTTATGAGGAGTCAGCAATATGGTATTTAATAAGAGCATATTAAAAAAACATAAACCTACACGTGGTGCCGCACAGGATTTATAAGTGAGTTATTTTACATAAATATAATCACGCCTTTATGCCTAATGAGTTAGGCAGAGCGTAAACGACCTAAACAAAGGTCGTTCCACCGTTATTTAAGATAGATTTCTAGGTACATTACTAAAGTGACAGGTTGTCAGCAAATCGCCTAAATTACAATGTACTGAAACCCTCGGATCCCTTAGCTGATTTTTTCAGTCTGCCCGGAAATGCAGCTGGCATATTCAATGTTTTTCTCTTGCTCCCAGGCCAGCATGGAGATTTTACTATGTACAATCTGTGATGTATAACGTACTAAAACGTACGTCCCGAAATCCAAATTACGATTTTGTTTATTTTATTAAAATGTACAAAGAGGGCGTCAGGAATGGTAAAAGCTTAGAGCTCCTAAGATAACACACATACAGTACAGCGAAAGCCTTAACGCATTTAAACATACCGCAGGCGAAAAGGTCACTTGTATAGAGTGCCAAAAACTACATCATTATTTGCATAGGATTTAGAAATTGAAAGGGATACGGTTTTGGTTGGACCTTTTATGTACCGTAAAATTCGTGTTTATATTGACCACGAGAGAGTGTTCAAGTGACACACACGCTTTCAAATGAAAAACTGATTTAATTCACACAAAGCCACAGAATAATAAATAACGTACCTAACGGACAAAACATACTTAATTGTTGTAAAATAAAACATTCCAAGGTCAAAAGGTTCAAAACCTGCTTGGGTATTATATTTTTTTTATTATTTTATTTGTGTTATACTATCCCACTAAATCCTAGTGAAATAGCAAGGTGCGTTGCACACCGTAAGACCTACGGTTGAATGTCTCTTGTGCCTGTAATTTCACTAGCTCTTGCCCTTCAGACCGAAACGCAGAAGATTATATTCAGATACTAACGAGTAACATTTAGTTTCAGTTTAGTTTCTGTTATTTTAATAATCTTTGGGTTTGTCAGACGTGGCAGAATGATCTTTGTTTAGGTCGTTTACACTCTGCCTACCCCATTAGGAAAAAAGGCGTGATTATATGTATGTATTTAAAATCTTACTATACTTCCGTGCTGGCCTGGGAGCGAGAGAAAAACAAAGAATATGCCAGTTGCATTTCCTCCCGGGCGTGCTATAAAAACCAGCTAAGGGATCCGAAGTTTCAGTATATTGTAAGCGATGGGCTGAGAACCTGTCAATACAGCAATATAAATCTATTATAAATAAGTTCAAAACTTTGTCAGACGTGGCGGAACGACTTTTGTTTAGGTTGTTTACGCTCTGCCTACCCCGTTAGGGATAATGGCGTGATTATATGTATGTATTTAAAAAAATCAACGGTTTTGTTTCGTCGCCCCAAGATTCCGTGTAACAAATGCAGCCTCGGTAAGCAGATTTCCATTTCGATATGACCCACTTTTCCGGGAAATTTCTCCCTTCAGGTTGCTCCAGGTGTGAAAATCCTTGGAATTCCAAAGTGAATACAATCGAACAACTGGAGGGTATAACGCAAACAAATAACAAGTATGATTGAAACATAACTGAAAAGCAATCCCATGGAAGTGAACACAGAGAGGACAACTTGAGAATAAAAATCGAGAACTTTTATAGAACAGGTGAAGTGAGTGTGAGGGGAAGAGACCCAAAATATGAAAAAGTTACTAAAAATTAAAAACGTGCAACTAAAAGTTACTTTCATAACCAGCTAAAGCATTCGAGGGGTGTCTATATGTTGCAATTTAGGCTATAGGCTGACAACCTGTCACTACAGCAATCATCATCATCTCCCTAGCCTTATCCCGTATCTTACGGGGTCGGATACCTAATCCAGGGGATTGAACGAGAGTACTGGTTTTTACACAGAGCGACTGCCATCTGACCTGCGCAACCCAGAAGGGAAACCAGAACCAATATACGTACAAATATATCTTAAATAGCCCTCAAAACTTCGTCAGACGTGGCGGAACGATGTGTTCCTTTGTTAGGGTCGTTTACGCTCTGCCTACCTCATTAGGGATGAAGGCGTGATTATATGTATAAGTATGTAAAAGTTACTTTCTTAAACTAGAATCACTCTTAAAGCTTTTGTATGCTGATTTTTCATATTTCTTGCATATCATCATCTTCCATGCTGGACTGGGAGCGAGAGAAAATCGTAGAATGTACCAGGTGCATTTCCAACCGCGCATGCTGTAAACACCATCTAAGGGATCCGAGAGTTTCTGTATTATGCAATTTAAGCGATAGGCTGACAACCTATCACTACAGGAATATACCTGCGAATCTATCTTAAATAACCATCAAAACTTTGTCAGACTTGGCGTAACGACCTTTGTTTAGGTCGTCTGCGCTCTGCCTACCCCATTAGAGATAAAGGCGTGATTTTATGTATTATATGTATCATTAATTTAAGAGTACCTATGCCTCTTGTTGGTGGAGTAATCGCCTAAATATAATTTAAGAAAAAGGTGTCCAATTTCAGAGATCAATGATCACACTCATTTACCATTTGATACAAGTCCCTTACGCCTTTCTTTGACCCCTTGTCTAAACCGGGAGTAAGGGACAGCGTCCCGCAAACTTACAGGGGTTGCTCAGACAACGAAACTGAACAACTATCACCAGGACATACTTTCAGGAGATAAATCTTATCTTATGTAGCCGTTATGTGTCCCACTGCTGAGCAAAGGCCTCTCTCCTCTCCCTCCATGCCTCCCTATTTTGCGCCTCTTCCGGCCATGACTTGCTGAAGGCGTCCAGCTCGTCTCAAATAAGGAGATAAATAAAAAAAGAAATTTAACTTCCCATACAAAATGATCAACTCAATCAGACAATTTGTATGGAAAATCAAACATTTTTTTCACTTCCTGAAAAATGTCCTTCTGATAGAATGTCAGTGCCGTTGACTGAGCTAACCCTATCAATTTGCCCCACATCCCGTATTTTATACTAGCTTACCGTCCTGCAGTAATTGTTTCCAATGAATTGTTGTCCTTTATCTTTACAGTTCAAATTGGTCTGAATGCTCAGTTAAAATATTTAAAACTATTTAAAATCTTACCAAACACCCTATAGAATAAGCACAACCGTGACTCAAAAGCTCCTAAATAATGTCACAATACACATTCATCACACACAGACTTACGAAACCAGGGATACTCAAACTTTATCATCACACGCACCCCTGTAGGAGGTCTCAGATAGTAACGCGAAACCTAACGCCAGCAGAACGGAAAATTTACCTGTTGAATAAAATATTTTAACTCTTCCATACTGGACTGGCAACGAGAGAAAAACATAGAATGTGCCAGCTGCATTTCCTCCTGGCCATGCTGTGAAAACCAGCTAAGGGATCCGAGGGTTTCTGTATATTTCTATTTAGGCGATAGGTTGACAACCTGTCACTACAGCAATATACCTACAAATATTATCTTAAATAACCTTCAAATCTTTGTTAGACGTGGCGGAACGACCTTTGTTTAGGTCTTTTACGCTCTGCCTACCCCATTAGAGATAAGAAGTGATTATATGTATGAATGAATAAAATATTTTAATGAAAAATAACCCAACATCAATAGATATAAATTGATCGGTAAGCATGCTGAGAGCATTCTTGTCGCAAATTATGGGAGAAATATTATACTTAATTTTTCAATACACTTATCTTTTCGCGAACCCCCTACCGTCAATGGGCAATTGGCCAGTTTGAGAAACCCTGTGCTAAACGTACTGAATGTAATAAAGCCCTCATATCAGAGCATCAGCAGTGTTTTGTTTTGCTCTGACGAGGTCCGTTAGCATCAGGGCTGTCTCGTGTCTGGATACAATGTGCTTCCTTTTGTACTTTATCTACGTCTGAGGTATTGTCACGTAAGTCATGTGAAGAATGGTTGTGTATTCTGGCAAAGTTGTCTACAAATTTAAACAGGATCTCCGTTTTTACTGAACATAGTTGTAATTTTGTATCACATTTTATAAAGTCCATGAATCAGGTAATGAAAAAATGGTAGAAACTGTCACACTATTGATTTTCGCCACCATTATTCAGACTGAAACTTAGATCAAATATATACGTAGTTATAGATCCACGGTCCTAAACAGAATGAAACTCAAACCGTGGCACCACGTCAACTATGTGCAGAAAGGTCGTAAAGTGGTTTATTTAAAGCTTTCATATGGACCTTACTGAATATAAAATAAAGTTCGATTTTTCAAATAGCGACTGACATATTTCAAGCGGTGTTATTTGGTTCCCTTTTTCAAGCGGTGTTTGTGTATCTATACAATATACAATTAGATCAAACATATTTGATCTAAGGACTGAAAACATAATTATCTACTATTACACAGTATTCGGTCTCAGTTTGTGTGTAAAAACCAGGACCCTTGTTCAATCCCCTAGATTAGGTAGCCGACCCCGTGATATACGGGATAACGCTAGGGAGATGATGAGTATTCGGTCTCAATTTCTTTATATGTATTTTTTTCACAGTAAAATTAATCCATTATTGAAAGCAGAAGCAGCCCTAAATATAACCCGCTCTATTAGAACCATTTCGTAATTTACTGAATTAATATGAGCACAATGCACAATAGAACAATATACTCCGCTTGCTCATAACCCGATCGATGCCATCAAAAGATTTTATAATTATGTAAGTAGTTCTATTGATTGATACATTACAATACCTACGTATAGTCACGCCTTGACGGGGTAGGCAGAACATAAACGATTGATTTTGTGGCTACTATCGGTTTCGCCCACAAAACAAAATTCGCAGTAGCAGCCAGTATGATCCGAAATGTGGTAGCAATATAGTATTCAAGTAGCACATAGCATGGTTATTACTCCCTGTCGCTGATCTCATAGTGAGCTATGCTTATAAAATGAAGCGTAGTCCGTGAGTTAATAACATTGGCTTCTATTGGTCTTTCGATATTATTCATTCAACCAATAAAATAATATTGGGAGTAGCAGCCCTAAAAGTATGATCCGAAATGTAGTAGCAATGGCAGCGTTTCGTCCATCGGTAATATCACGCGATATTTGGATTACAATCCAAATACTGATTAAATTACTGATGGTTCACGGTATCATTAATAATACTGATGGATTCATCAGTATCCAAGGGGCGTGGCATCAAATAATAATAAACATAATAAATTACTGGTTAGTTTTAGTCACTTTCTTTTTCATATATATGTTTCCGCGCCAAAATGTAGCCTATGTATTATTACTGGTCATAATCCATCTGTGTACGAAATTTCATCCATATCCATCCAGCAGTTTAGGTTAGAGACTGGATAACGGCGAGCGTAAATACAACCGCACGGTATAAGCTCAACTTAGTGTTGACGTCAATAACATCGATGCACCCTTGATCCGCCCTTGATATTCCGTATCGTGGTAATGCTGACGATACTCGGGATCGCGATAATATGATGGCACAGCTCGGACACTCCTAACTACAATGTCATTTTGGTCACACATCGACAGACGGCATATTGCACTTGCCATGCGTTTGTGTGCGTGTTATAAGTTGCTTGTTGTTACTTGATTCATCTGGTTGTTGATTGAACCAACGTTCTAAAGTAGTTCACTATAACTGAATAGTCAGAATAGATTAGGTTGCATATTTTGTATGAATTTACTTACCGTCTTTCATCACTGTGGAATCTAAAAAAGTTCCTATTGGATTCATATCTTGTGGTAGAATGGCATCCGTACACGGAACAGTACCTAACCATCTTTGGAACACACAACTTTATTATTTCCGTTACACTGGGAAACATGCGCGCGCCATACCCACATGTGGCCCACAATCCGGCGCAGAGTGTGACGTATGTCGGACTGGGGAAGGGAGGTGAATGTCCATTCTGTATGTAGTACTATTATATATTCTGTGGTATAAGCTCAACTCAATGTTGACGTCAATAACATTGATGCACCCTTGATCCGCCCTTGATATTCTGTATCGTAGTAATACTGACAATACTCGGGATCGCGATAATATTGATGGTCTAAACGCTGCCAATAGTATTCAAGTAGCACACAATCATTATACACTGATGTCATAGTGACGGTGAACTATGCTTATGAAATCAAGCGTAGACCGCGAGCTAGTAAAGCTGGCTTCTATTAGCTCTTTCAATAACACGTATCATCTTTACCAACTAAACAACTAATTCATAATCAATCATCTGTTTATTCAACCAACTATCTATTACTTTATTGTACATCTTACCAAAGTTTATAGTATTAAGTCTTTTAATATCTTAAGCTAACTTAAAGCAAAATATCTAGCTCATTACTCGGTCCGGCCTGGTCGCCCGTATCTGTTAGCGACGACCTGTCCGGGCAAACAATACCAAAGTCTGTATCGTACATTTAGTGTTTATTCAATAAACTCCCCCTGGAGGTAGGTTAACCTCCAGCGGAAAAAAAAACACGTATCACCTACATACATCACTTATATGGACAGACATCCACCAGTTTAACTTAAAAAACGTTAATTGAATAAACATTTCAGTTTATAAACTGTCTCTACTATTTAATTATGCTATTCAATGTAATAAAAAAATACAAAACTAAAAATAAAAACTCTTGTATACAAACTCTTTGATTGGAAATAAAGAAAAGAGTTTGTACATTAGAGTTTTCAATCAAATAGTTTGTAATAATCATGGCTGGAAGGTGTGAAAGAAATGCTTTGGATGCCTTTTAAAAAATATGTATTCTACTTTTCTTTTTATTGCACACAAATAGCTTTCAAGGAAAAAAAACATGATTAACGGCCTGTTATTTATTTAGCCCAGCAAAAAGTTTTCATTTAAATTAAATTCAAAACAGGAATATAGATATTCTAAACAAGTCTTCTTTCATTCGTTTTCTTTCATGCTAGTCTGGGAGCAAGAGAAAAACATAGAATGTGCCAGTTGCTTTTCCTCCCGGGCTTGCTGTAAAAACCAGCTAAGGGATCCGAGGGTTTCTGTATTGCAATTTAAGCGATAGGCTGACAACCTGTCACTACAGCAATTTACCTACAAATCTATCTTAAATATCCCTCAAAACTTTGTCAGACGTGGCGGAACGACCTTTGTTTAGGTCGTTTATGCTCTGCCTACCCCATCAGGGATAAATGCGTGATTATTTGTATGTATGTATGTAAACAAGTCTTTGTAGATACTACAACTGTCGTACGAGTAAAGTTTACGTGACTCTGTTTCTTTTTCAGAAACTGAAACAAATAATTTCCTATAAAAAACCATCTGTTTAATGTGGCCAGTTTCTATAGGTTTCTACTCTTACTTTGCTGTACTTAAATACTAATAAGGCAGTAGAAGTAACCCTTTAATAATAGTCCTCCTACCGATTTTCGGTGATGGCAGCCAATCTCCCAGAGATCGGCCAACTGCGAAGGACTAATTTTTAGTGCCTAAGTGTTTGCACTACACATAGGTGTACTCTCTATTCCTTCAATCTCTTATTCTGATGGGGCAGATTGACGCAGGGTCGACTATTTACATGCCCATCCGACAGCATGGATCATCATAATTTTCGGACAATCAGGTGATCAGCCTGCAGTGTACTAACAAAACTAGAAATAACAACGCAAAGTCATTATCCCCAGCCGGGTACCGAACCTGGGACCTCTGGGTCGAGAGCCCATGGCTCAAACTACTAGACTATGCACGCAGTAGCCTTTTATAAGCTATTTATATAATACCACTTTGGCACGCAATCATTATTCGCTGATGTCATCGCGATTTTTTTTGTCGTGAACACAATACCGCCACCGAGAGCACTCCACTCGCTAATGACGTCACGTACTTACCAGGCGTTTAGCACCAGGATCCAGGATGTTACTGGCAATATCAATGATGGAGCGAGCTTGCTCCACAGTCTACAATAGAATCGCACTTTTCCTCACAATGACGAACGAAAAACAGTAAGTTGTTAGGTACCATCTAGCTTTTACTGATCAAGCCACAAATAAAATGCAGCAAAAATAGCCCTTTATATGTTAAGTGTACCATTTTAGCACGCAATCATCATGATCTGTGTCGTGGACACAATAACGCAACCGAGTGCATTCCACTCGCTAATGACGTCACGTACCAGCAAAGATCATAAGAAGAATAAGATTTTTTCTGTGAATCAATTCCAGAGTCGATCCACAGACAGAGTTAACGGTACTAAGGCAGCAGAAGTAGCGATTTTTATGTCGAGTTTACCACTTTGGGACGCAATCATTATTCGCTGATGTCATCGTGAACTTTGTCGTGAACACAATACCGCAACCGAGAGCACTCCACTCGCTAATCACGTCACGTACTTACTAGGCGTTTAGCACCTAGGATGCAGGGTGTTGTTGGCAAATTTGGCAATGTCAATACAATAGAAGCGCACTTTCCCTTTAAACGTTCACAAACGAAAATCATTAAGTTGCTAGGTCCACTACCATCCAACTTTTACTGATTCAAGCCACAAATAAAATGCAGAAGCCTACTAAGATAGCAAAAGCAGCCCTGTATGTATCGAGTATACTACTTTGGCAACAATCAACATGATCTGCTTCGTGGACACAATACCGCAACCACTCGCACATCACTCGCTAATGACGTCACGTACCAGCAAAGATCATAGAAGAATAGGTTTTTTCTATGGAATGAATTGCAGAGTCGATCCCACGACATCCAGGTCGGGAGTTTCGAGTTTGCGGTACTAAGGCAGCAGAAGTAGCCCTTTATAATACCACTTTGGCCCGTAGGTAATCATTATTTTCTGATGTCATCGTGAACTGTATCGTGAACACAATACCGCAACCGAATGCAGGATGTATACCGCAACCGAGTGCAGGGAGTATGGAATGAGTTGCAGAGCCGACCCACGACCTCCGGGTCGGGAGTTTAGAGTTTGCGATACTAAGGCTCGTATTTATAAAGCGATCTCAAGATTGAGATTATTTCAGGATTTGACAGGTCAAAATGTACTGAAATGATATTTCTAATACGACACAATACCACAAACGAGTGCACTCCACTTGCTAATGACGTCACGTACTTACCAGCCGTTTAGCATCCAGGAGCAAGACCAAATTAACCAGTAAAGATCATTTCATCGTGAACTCTGACACAATACTGCAACCGAGTGCACTCCACTTGCTGATGACGTCACGTACTTACCAGTCGTTTAGCATCCAGGAGCAAGACCAAATTAACCAGCAAAGATCATGTCATCGTGAACTCTGACACAATACTGCAACCGAGTGCACTCCACTTGCTGATGACGTCACGTACTTACCAGTCGTTTAGCATCCAGGAGCAAGACCAAATTAACCAGCAAAGATCATGTCATCGTGAACTCTGACACAATACTGCAACCGAGTGCACTCCACTTGCTGATGACGTCACGTTCTTACCAGGCGTTTAGCGCCTGGACAGGAGCCGTGTTTTTGAATCACTCGAACTCCGATGCGCATACGAAAAAGCACCTTTCGCATGCGATTTTCATACAATTTACTATGCGAATGTTAGTCATTCGTGTGCGAATTCGATTCAAGTGGTTTAAAAATACGGCTCCAGGTCGATAACAGCATTGACAATAAAAGGATACTGCGTTACCATATGTATTATTTCTAAAGGGCTACTACACATTTAGCTTTCAAACATCTTCTTCTGTCTTGTGGTGTGGGTATCGAATTGATCAACCCGATAAACCCTGGTGTCCGAGATTTTAAACCGCCTAGTAGCACAGCTAATACAGCTAATAGGCCTCTGACATGGTTTGTGTATGAAAGACAGCGACCGAGACCGACGGCTTAACGTGCCCTCCGAATCACGGAATCTTTTTCCACCCAGACAATCAGCTGATTCGGTCTGCATTGTCCTTACCAAACTGGAGAAATCTCACAAAGTGACAAATATTAACTTTATGTTCTCCCCCCCTGGAAATCGAACCCAAGACCTCCGGATCTTTAGCCCTTGGCTCTGACCATTAGACCACGGAGGCAGGTTTCAAATGTCTATATGAAAACCACAACCAAAGATATTCTGCAGAAACTGTGACCATAATAACGTGTAATTTGTAATTTTTTTTGTGAGCTGTAGTTTGCAGCCTATGTTTTTGTGGCAAGCTATTTTGTTGTTTATATAGCTAGTCTTCTAGCTTACCTACCTAAAGCTGAGATAGTGAATCTAAAACATTAAGAAATTAATCAAAGCTAGTATTTCCAACTCGGTTTTAGAGTAAAGGTAAACAAAGTTTCATGTCTTGTTTTTCAATAACACATTTCAAAAATTAAATGATACGTGTTGGCTTATTAGTAAAATTACTAGAACTACTATTTAATTATGTTGTCATATCAAATAGCTAAAACTTATTTTAGAAACAAGATCATCGATTAAGAGACATGGGACTTAGTTTACCTTTATTCTAAAACTGAGTTGGAAATACTATAGAAACATATTCACACTATACAAATAAAATAAATCACTTCAATCAAAAAACCTGTCACAGTTTGCGCTCAGATGATAAATGAAATAACATTATGCTTTATTCAAATATTTGGCTTACATTTGTTTAGTTATTTCAATCCTTTTACAAAACTATTTGAACAATAATAATATTTGAAGTTGTCTAATATTACTTAGTTTTTTTAACTTCGAATTTCTTACAATGCATTCACCAACTTATATTATCCTACTAAAACGAAATATTATTAAAAGTTAGTCATTTAAATAGTTTAAGGCCCGTATTAATAAAACGTTCTTAAGATTGAGAGCAGTATTAGGTATGGATTTGACAGGTTATAACCTGTAAAACGAAAAATACATTTTTACCTACATACAAAATGCAAAATGTAACTACCATGCTGGACTGGGAGTGAGACAAAAACATAGAATGTGTCAGCTGCATTTCCTCCCGGGTATGCTGTAAAAACTAGCTAAGGGATCCGAGGGTTTAAGTATATTGCAATTTAGGCGATGGGCTGACAACCTGTCACTGCAGCAATATATCTACAAATCTATCTTAAATAACCCTCAAAACTTTGTCAGACGTGGCGGGAGGGTCTTTGTTTAGGTCGTTTACGCTCTGCCTACACCATTAGGGATAAAGGCGTGATTATATGTATGTATGTACAAAATGCATCAGCTGATAGCTCGTATAATATGGGAAGTTTTCTTTCGTATTTCGACCTATGTTCCTTTGGAAAAGTTGTTCAGTTTCATGGGCTGGTTCATATCCTTACAGGTGCATACCCTTTCTGTTACACGTTGTATAATCTGGATGTAAAACAGCCTAACGAGAATGTGGTCAGAGTCGTCTACCGTCTAATAGTTTGGACATAGAGGATCACGTTTAGAATTTTAGACATTCCTACTCACTTAAATTTTACACTTAGCTTTGGATAAAACATTATCAGTTGTTAGCGTCATTTTTCTTCACTACAGCTGATTCCGTTATAATAATATCAAAGGTTAAATTAAGGGGCCGGCATAATGTTGCTTAATCCTTTTATTTATGGATTACTAATTATTTACATTGATTTTCATATTTTTCCCATTTCCACCAAGAGTTCATTCCGCGCCTAAATTCCATGGGTAAAAGCCCATTTTATTCTTAAGAGAGGCAAAGTAGCTTTTTAATTTTTTGAATAAGATAGATAGATAGATAGATAAAAGGTTTATTGCAAAAAATCATCACACACGTAACAAAAAACAAGTAAGATACATAAACATGAAAAACTTAAACTAACACACACTTTATAAATTCTGTTACATGTGTACTGAAGCTATGCAGAGGGTCAGAGCTCAGTGTATTATTGCCCGTAGAGAGCAACACTGATTTTCAGCTCTCACCCAAAATGAGATAACGCAGGTACCAAGTCAAACATGAGACATTAAGTATCCACCCACATCAAAAACATAAATAATATTGGGTATAATTGTATGTCAGAGCGTGTTTGTGCAATAATATATATATAAAATTACAATAATAATTAAAATTAATTCAATCCAGAATAAAATAAAATCACAATAATAATCAAAATAAATTAAAATCAGAACGACATCCATAATTGACTAATTACCATAGTATTGAAATAATTGTGAATAATGAAATAATTGTGTATAAATATAAATAATAATAAAAAGCATGCAAATTTTTAAATTATAATAATAGTAATTATAATAAAATATAAAGAAAAGTCCAACCAGTAACGACACGGCTGCACACCACACCAATAACCGCTAACACTATTGTAAAAATATGTTAGGAATTCCCAACTTCTGAACTTCAAGTAAGTGCTTCTTTAGATGATTTTTAAAAGTGAATTTAGAAGTTAGGTTCCTTACTGGAGGTGGAAGATCATTCCAGCATTTTGTTGCTTGATAGCGGAAACTACCACGGAATGCAACGGTTCGATGCTTGTAAACAGCCAACGGCGCCCGCAAAGTTCTCAATCCATACCGAAAGTGTATTACAGATAAATTAAGCTTCTGCCTCAAATAATAAGGTTGTTCAAGGTTTATTACGTCAAATAAAAGGCTTGCTAGGTGTAAATGACGGCGAGACTCGATGTTTAGCATTCCTGCAGCATTTATATAGGGAGAAATATGAGTCCGAGGAGGAATTACAAAACAGAATCTGCAGCAAGCGTTCTGAATGCGCTGTAATAGTTTTTTAGTTTTTGCAAGCAACCGAGGACCATACACTACATCTCCATAATTTAGCCTTGACAAGATAAGTGACTCGCATAGGATTATTCGTGCTTTTTCACTCAGGAGATCTCGAATCTTGTACAGAACCTTGAGACGATACATGCAAGACCTAACCAAGTTCAAAACGTGAGACTCGAAGCGCAAATTGTTGTCAAACATTAGTCCAAGATTCCTGGCCTCATTAACACGCTCAAGCGATTGCCCTGTGATAGATATGATAGGGTCAGCCCTCAACATTGCTTCCAATTGCAATCTACTACCCATCAACATAAATTTCGATTTTGATGGATTTAGATGCAGAGCATTTAATTGAGACCAGTTAGCTATTCTCTCCAGATCACGATTTATTTTGTCAACAGCAATAGTAATGTTCTCAGGGTCGTCCGATATATATAACTGAACATCATCCGCATAACAGTGAAACCTACAATGCTCAATAAACGACACAATATCCGCACTATAAATCACAAAAAGAAGAGGTCCCAAAATTGATCCCTGAGGAACGCCTCGCAGTATGGGTTTGGAGTCAGATAAGAGCTTACTACCATCACTCCTAACCAATTTCACTTTTTGATATATATTGAATAAGGCAAAGGTACGGCTCAGTTTCAGCCTAAAATTTAATTTTGGAGGGATTTTTTTCGTTACGTTTTACTTTCTGTTATATTGTTTATATTATTTTTCAAATAAATTATGATGACGTCTGTAATATTTATTTTCAAAAGCTAAAAATAAAAAACATTTATTGCTAATTTTAGAATAATAACTATATATATTTGATTATTTACTAAGTGTTGTTGCAATTTCCAAACGCAACGTTCCAAATAAAAAAGAAATATGGCGGGAATGTCTCTATACAAACATATTAATTTATTTATTTTTGTTAATTCTATTTTCTTGTATTAATTCTATTTTGTTTTATTTAGTTATTAATAAATTTAATTGATATAGTCATATTAAGTTTATCTTATGTTTCAATCTCACAACTCAACATTTTCTCACTGGAAGAGGGAAAAGTTGTATGTATCACATCACACGAGAGCAAATTCATTTACATCTCGTGCTTTGAATCCCTTGGTAAGCTCAGGATTCAAAATCAGCACTCGCAGTAAAAATCGACTTTGCACTCTAGTTGAACAAATAACTATTATTGATTTGTTAAGTTGGCAATTATAATTTTCTTCGAGTACATTGGGGTTGATTTATATCATTCAAACGGTGGCGCTTAGAAGCAATTGAGGTTATGTTGTAACGGACCGAAGTACAGGACATGTAGGGTACATGTCCTGCACTTCGGTCAAGAGAACAAATAAATTTTATTCCTGGCTTCCCTGGATCCCATTACACAGTATAATCGACGTAAAAGCATATTTAGTATGATCATACCATTTCTTATTAATACTTTCTACATTCTTACCAAGAGGAGGCGAAACTCTTTATGAGTAAATTGGAATGTATACCCAAGGGTATTACTTCATTTTACCTGTATAAAAAAGGTCAGACAAGGTTCATTATTTTATTTATCTGTAGGCCTTCGGAACGGTAAAAGCCAGAATATTATTATGATGTAGGTACATGTAGGAAAAATACGGTTACCTGCTTAGTTGTCTGATGTTTTAATAGGCACTCCAACATTTTAACTTATTTAAAGCTCATTTTGTTACACATTCAACGAACATCATTATCTCCCTAGCCTTATCCGGTATCTCACGGGGTCGGCTACCTAATCTAGGGGTTTGATCGAGGGTACTGGTTTTAACACAGAGCGACTGCCATCTGACCTCCGCAACCCAGAAGGGAAACCAGACCCAATCCTAGATTAGGACAGAGTTTTCAAGCCGCCAATGCTTAGCACTGGCCTCTGATATGGTTTGACGACTAATATCTACGGTATTAAACGATATTAGCCGGGACCCACGCCTTAACGTGCCTTCCGAAGCACGGAAAAATCGCCGAATAAACGTACATATGAAATTCGAAAACCGAAAAACACATTGGTACGTGGTAGGATTCGAACCACGACCTCCCGCTCAGGAGGCAGCGGCCCTATCCACTACACCAACGGGCTCTCAGCGAAAATGCCGCTTGTAATATTCGCAATTATGTGTAGGAACTGGAGACCACCTTTTTAAAACCTTACGTATAGTTCTACTAGAAATTCCCTCCACTTTTTGGCGTAGCTTTAACCAAGCATAATTGTAGAGCAAATTCAGACCCGTGTACTTTGCACATATCGCAAAGAGTTTCTTTGAACGAAGTATGCACAAGATCTACAATAGATCATTGTACAGTAGACGTTTTTAAATGATTAGGTCAACACACCCGAATTGATTTCTAACGATCGACGCATAAAAAACTGTATGAATTAGGAGCTATTTGGGTCAATGTATCTTGCCTTGCGGGATCATTTTGAGCTGATTGGCTATTCACAGTTCACCAACGCACATTCTATCTAGGTACCTACAGAGCCAATATTGGCCTTCAGCTTGACATGGGCTATCTTTTTATTCTTTTATTTATTTTGATTAGAAATGAGTTTGCTCTAGACTTTAGACACTAGGTCAGGGATGACCTCGACAGAGTCGACGATGGAGCGAGCTCAACCAGAAGAAGCCTGTTATGGCACTGGCAATCTCACGCACCGACGGAACACAACATGCTGTTTGGCGCCGGACCCCAGTGAGAGGGTGGTCGCGAGTCAGGCAGCCCCTTGCGGAGCCTACCACCGCTTTATTGGGATAGTTCAGCCGGACTTATTCACACGCAAGCATACCATATATCTCTACTCGTAGGCTGTTTCTTTTTCGTGTTATTTTCAGCAATCTTGTGCTTTACGCATTCCTACAGCAGAGACAACTTTCGTCTCACCATAGTTGTCTGACCTTATGGTAGTCTGCAAGCTTGATTAGAAAAAATAACATACGTCCGTCCATCGTTTTACCAGGGACTACATAGATACCCATTTAATACATTTTCAGTAATGTCCGTCCTAATCAGGCAGATCCCTTAAATTAACGGTAAACATCTGCGAAGCAGAACGGTAATTAGTTTCCCTTGTTAACCTTTTTCACTCAATTACCAGATAGGTTTAATATGGTTATCTTTTTTTTCTACCATAAAGTGGCAAACAAGAATTATTTTCCTTATGATGGTTAGGTAAGACGTTGTTAGCTCTCCTTTGGACCGTAACTAAAAAGTGCAAAAACCTCATTTAAGAAAATCAACTTAGTTAGATACTACAAAAGACGTTTTTTAAATATTGTTTGAACAAATACGTAGTAAAAGCTCAATAAATATGTACTATCAAAATTCATTAACCTTTCATCAATATTATAATTATTATTAAACAAAGAAACACGTGTGGAATTTATAATACCAGAGTCAAATATTAAACTTAAATGCAAACAATTCGGGCAGCCTTAATTGAAAATTGTTGCGCAGACAATTTGCATACGGTGATCTGTTCATTCGTCATATTTACGAGTAGTGACTACAAACTAGTCGTATAAATATGAAATAGTCATATGTATAGTCATTAGAACCAAGATTACTAAGACTACAAGAGTGTTAACGATTTAAAGCAAGTAAATAATCTGTATTTCTTCGATGCTGGTCTGGGAGCGAGAGAAAAACATAGAATGTGCCAGCTGCATTTTCTCCCGGGCATGCTGTAAAACCAGCTAAGGGATCCGACGGTTGCAGTATATTGTAATTTAGGCGATGGGCTGACAACCTGTCACTACAGCAATATACCTACAATTATATCTTAAATAACCCTCAAAACTTTGTCAGTAGTGGCGGGACGACCTTTGCTTAGGTCGTTTACGCTCTGCCTACCCTATTAGGGATAAAGGCGTGATTATATGTATGTATGTATGTCAATAAACTGTATACTACTTCTATTTGGAACGTATATTAGTTTTTACTTGATAGAAGAGAAGAAAATACGTAAATCCAAGCGAACAAATATACGGGCGGTAAAAATATTTGCGATTTACTTTCTCCCCTGCTGTACCGGGTAGAATTAAGCACTTCTTTCTGACCTCTTTTATTTAAAAAAAAAATCATAACTAGGTGGATCCCAAAAGACAAAAAAATCACAACATGATCATCATCTCCCTAGCCTTATCCCGTATCTCACGGAGTTGCCTACCTAATCTAGGGGATTGAACGAGGGTACTGGTTTTTACACAGAACGACTGCCATCACAACATGATTAAGGGCTTAATTCTACGAGGGGTGGCTGATAAGTAATCTACCTAACTATGAAAGAAAAGACTTTGATGGCTAGTTTATTTTTTATTTTTCTATATAGTCTCCTGTAAGTGAAATACACTTATGACATTTTCAAATATGTGACATCATGCCGTTATAATAGTAATTTTTATTTTGCTCGTCAAAATGGTCAGTCACAGCCTCTTTCCTTTCTTCGTCCGTCGAAAATCTGCGACCCCTCAATTTTTTCTTTAAATCTTTGAATAAGAATTAGTCACAGGGAGCCAGATCTGGACTATAAGGTGGATGGTTAATTTCAGGGCTGACCTCGCCGTTAAGGCTGTGTGTACAGGAGCATTGTCTTGTAAAATCAGAACACCTTTGCTGAGTTTGCCTCTCCGCTTTTCTTTGATTTGTTCACGAAGCTGGTCAAGCAAGTTTACATAATATTCAGCATTCATTGTTGTATTTTTAGGCAAATAATCTATCATCAAAATCCCTTCGACATCCCAAAATACGGTGGCCATTAGTTTTCCAGCCGACGGCCGAACCTTGAACTTCCTTGGCGGATTTTCTCCTTTAAATTTCCATTGCATTGGCTCTTGTTTGCTTTCCGGATCCCACTGGCGAATCCAAGTTTCATCACAGGTCACAATTCGAGAGATAGTCTCTTCTTCTTTACCTTTGACCAGGTCTAGAAATGCCTGACAACATTCTACTCGCCTTTGTTTGTCAAAGGGGGTAAACATTCTAGGGACCCAACGCGCGCTCACCTTGGACATGCCCAAATGTTCGTGAATAATTTCATGAACTCGTTCCTTGCTAATGCCCACATCTCTGGCTATCTCCCACTGCTTGATTCGCCGATCTGCAAGAATCAGGTTCTTCACCTTTTCAATATTATCCGCGGTAACAGCAGAAATTGGCCTTCCACTACGTGTGTCGTCTTCCAGGCTCTCACGGCCATGTTTAAATTGCTTCGACCAAAACTTTATGACGAATTCAGAAGGACTTGAATCACCAAACACCTTTAACATGCGCTCTCTGATCTGCGTAGGCGTATTTCCTTCTTTACTTAGGAATTTAATCACTGCTCGATGCTCAAATTTCATCATTTTGCAATTTTCTTTCGACATGGTGAAATCAAAGCCGCGCCAAAAAAACAAAAGCAAGCGAAAAAAAATAAGCGTCATAATTTTGAAAAAGGAATAAATATAGAATATGATTTTGCAATGGCCAGTTCGGTTTTCAAAACTTTCTTTAACAAAGTAGATTTTATATCAGCCGCCCCTCGTAGATTCAACCGGCTAAACCTAAATTTAACCTAAAAAAAAGCTATCTGTTACTTTCAGACTAAAAACATTGGAAAAGGACAGGAGATCAATTCTCTCCGGTTTTTGATTTATAATCGGTGGTTTTATGCGAAACGTGCAAGTGCGCGTCAAAAACTAGCGCACAATGTAAAACCATATAGAGTATAAATAGCCTGTCCTTTTTCAGTTTCATTATTTTGTAAGTGACAGATAGATTTTAATTTTAGTTTAGCCGGTGGTATCTAGAATCGAGCCCACTGTCTTAGATCCGTGTACTGGTCAGCCATTTCTAATCAGAAACTTAAGATTTGGCAGTATGCGCATTGTTTCATTTGCCTCTCAAATATTTTCAAGTAAAAAATAAGGCAAAATCAACATGTTCGCGACAGTTCTTTTACGTGCTTTGATTTATTTAATTATAATTAAGTGTATAGTGTTGTTGATGTAACTGTAATATGTGTTTAATTTGTGTTCTGTCAATAAGAGCCTGATGATGTAGGGGATAGGACCGCTGCCTCCTGAGCTCGTGGTTCGAATCCCACCACGTACCAATGTGTTTTTTGGTATTCGAATTTCATATGTACGTTTATTCGGTGCTTTTTCCGTGCTTCGGAAGGCACGTTAAGCCGTTGGTCCCGGTTAATATCGTTTCATACCGTAGGTATTACTCGTTAAGCTATGTTAGAGGCCAGTGCTAAGCATTGGCGGCTTGAAAACTCTGACCTAATCTAGAATTGGGTCTGGTTTCCCTTCTGGGTTGCGGAGGTCAGATGGCAGTTGCTCTGTGTAAAAACCAGAACCCTCGTTCTATCCCCTAGATTAGGTAGCCGACCCCGTGAGATACGGGATAAGGCTAGGGAGATGATGATGTTTGTGTTCTGTCAGGATGTATGATTTTAAATTTACTTAGATATGTTCTCATAGATGTAGTATAAATCACTATGTTTCACTCGGAAGAAAATGCGATTCCCAACTCGTGTGTATTGAGGCCCTCAGCTGCGCTTGGGGCCTCAAATTAAACACACGTCGGGAATCGGTCATGTTCTCCCCTCGAGGCACAATGTACTAATAAAGCAATTATTAATTGAAAGCTGAAAATATTTTATTTTTTTCTTGAGGTAGTATGCAGAAAGATACGAACGAATATCTGATATTTCCACTGAATTAATTATAATTATAATAATAAGACATTTATTTCAGACCAAGAGCATCCATAGTAGGGTTAGTAACAATTTTAACTATATATATTTGATTAATAACTATGTTAGTGACAAAAACAAACTAGTACCTAATACTACAGAATTACGTATGTTCCAAAGGTAGATGAAACCTCACAACTTAGCGCTATGAAGCTGCATCCACCTTCAAGTGGTCACATTATAAGTTGAACGTCTTTTTTTATAATGTAGCAGTAGCCAACAGATCTGGTCAAAACCTAAAAATAATGTTGCTATTTTCAATATTATTTTACATACATACATACATAAAATCACGCCTTTATCCCTTACGGGGTAGGCAGAGCGTAAAACGCCTCCTAAAAGGCGCTTTCGCCACGTCTGACAAAAATTGGGGGCAATTTTAGATTGTAATATGTATTGCTATAGTGACAGGTTGTCAGCCCATCGCCTAAATTACAATACACTGTAACCCTCGAATCCCTTTTGCTGACTTATACAGCATGCCCGGGAGGAAGGGCAACTGGAACATTCTATGTTTTTCTTTCTCTCCCAGTCCAGTATGGAAGTGACAATATTATTTTGTAACAATTTATAGCATTGTGAGTTCGTTCCAAGTTTGGCATGCAGTCTGAATCACCAAAACTTCTTCCTAAAACTTCACCAAGACGTCCCCTTTCCTTGTTTCATTCAATGTTTCCTTGTCACTCCACACGTTCTTAAAATCGTTCTCTGATGAAGTGTTTGCAAAGTGAATAGAATAAAATCACTCAAAGGATAAGGATTACTCTGTGGAAATGTGTGGTGACCCTTTCATACAGGGTGTAATGAATGCTCAAACGAAATGAGATTTGTAGGCGGAACGATGATCAAAGGCAACGTTTCGCTTTTGTCCGTTTCCTCTATAACTATAATATGGAACTATTCATTCATTCGTTTAAAGGTTCAGCATTCACTCATCGTGGTCGTCACTTGTTTGAGAAGATAGACAGACAAAGCCTTATTTATCTAACAATATTATTTGTGTAGCAATATACTTACAAATCTATCTTTAATAACTCTCAAAACTTTGTCAGTGGAGGAACGACCTTTGTTTAGGTCGTTTACGCTCTGTCTACCCTATTAGGAATAAAGGCGTGATTACATGTATGTAGGTATGTATATATTATTTGTGTCTAGCTTATGTTAAAGAGTCTATGAAAAGACAGAAATAATAAATAGGGCCTTCGTGATGCTGAGAATAGCTTCATATAAATAAAAACACGATCACACTCATTGCCTTCACTAGGATTCCCTGTATCGGGGTGCCATGGACATACACAGAAACAACCACAAAGAACACCCAGACCCAGAAACAGACATTAAAACTCATCATTCAAATGTCTGCTACGGCCGAGAATCGAACCCGGGACCCTCTGCGTAGCAGGCAGGTACACTGCACACAGAAACAACCACAAAGAACACCCAGACCCAGAAACAGACATTTAAACTCATCATTCAAATGTCTGCTCCGGCCGGGAATCGAACCCTCTGTAGGCAGGTACTCTGCCAACTAGGCTGCGCGGGTCGTCGAACTTGGCTGCGCGGGTCGTCACTAGGCTGCGCGGGTTGTCACTAGGCTGCGCCTGTCGCCGTATATCTTTCGGCTTTCTACGGTGACTATACAAAACAAGTCTATAAAACGATAAAACCTGGACATAGACTCCAGCGAAAATAAGCTCGCCAATTTTCTGTACTGAGTGTTTCAGTTGGAGTCTTCCATGCTGGACTAGGAGAGATAGAAAAACATAGAATGTTCCAGCTACATGGGCATGCTGCAGAAGTCAGCAAAAGGGATTCAAGGGTTACCGTATACTGCAATTTAAGCGATGGGCTGACAACCTGTCACTGTAACCACTGTCACTGTAAACTGTCCTATCACTACAGCAATACACATCTAAAATTTTCGTAAATTTTTGTCAGGCGTGGTGAAAGCGCCTTTCACGAGGCGTTTTATGCTCTGCCTACCCCGTAAGGGGTGATTTTATGTATGTATTATGTATGTGTTTCAGTTTTTCTCCATTTGAACGGGGCTGAAAGAGGAGAGAAAATGTAGTTAGGAACCGACACGGATTGTAAACTGTTTCATTTTTACAATCTTATCCTATATTATACATATAGTCACACCTTTATTCCTAACGGGGTAGGCAGAGCGTAAACGACCTAAACAAAGGTCGTTCCGCCACGTCTGACGAAGGGGGTTATTTAAGACAGATTTATATGTATATTGCTGCAGTGACAGGTTGCCAGCCTATCGCCTTAATTGCAATATACTGAAACCCTCGGATCCCTTAGCTCGTTTTTACAGCATGCCCGGGAGGAAATCCAGCTGGCACATTCCATGTTTTTCTCTCGCTCCCAGTCCAGCATGGAAGATTTAGGCCTTATTTGTTATTAAATTAGTGTTCAAGATGAACAATCCAAACTTAGAACAGGTAAGTTTATAAAAAGTTACATACATACATACATAAATCACGCCTTTATCCCTTACGGGGTAGGCAGAGCGTTTAACGCCTCGTAAAAGGCGCTTTCGCCACGTCTGACAAAAATTGAGGGCAATTTTAGATTGTAATATGTATTGCTATAGTGACAGGTTGTCAGCCCATCGCCTAAATTACAATACACTGTAACCCTCGAGTCCCTTTTGCTGACTTCAACAGCATGCCCGGGAGGAAGGGCAGCTGGAACATTCTATGTTTTTCTATCTCTCCCAGTCCAGCATGGAAGAAAAAAGTTGTTATTTTATTAACGAGCTACACCGGGTGTAAGGGACAGCGTCTAAACCGCATAATACGGCAGCGTCCCGCAAACTTATAGGGGTTGCTCAGTCAACAATACTGAACAACTTCCACCAAGAAATTCTTTAAGGAAGTGAAATTAAAAATTGGCTTTTCCATACAAATAGTCTGATGGACGTGAACATTTTGTATGGAAAAGCTTTTTTTTGTGGAAGTTGTTCAGTGTCACTGAGCAACCCCTACCAGTTTTCGTGACGCTGTCCCTTACACCCCATATAGGTCTCTTACAATAATGTACGAATATTTTATAGATGGACACACTCTGGTGGAATCCATGGCAATCTTGCAGTACCTGGAAGACACGAGACCAGAGCCAACTCTGTCACCAGCCACGCCGCTGCTTAGAGCTCAGATGCGAGAGATATGTGAGGCAAGTAAAAAATATTTTTTATTTTTATATCTTTATTTTTATAGCTCACTATATTTCTCTACCTTAACCGCTTGCAATTGCGTATTTCCCGGAATAATTGGTTGTAACATTTTCTTTCATTAATATTAAATATATTTATTATAATATTAAATTTTTAGTATTATAATATTTAATATTAAATATATTTATTATAGTATTATAATAAATATATTTAATATTTATTATTATTTATTTAATATATTATTAGGAGAAGGAAAACTCCGAAATTAAACCCGGAATTGATGACTCCGTTAGGCGCAAGTAGGATCTAATCTGAACAGCGGCAGTCATCTGCAGCCAACCTGGTGGTCTCGCACGTATTGGCATGCCATTCCTGCGAGCCAAGCTGGGGAGGCCGAGAGGGTGGCGTAGGTTCTGGGCAACCCTACGTCATCAACTGCGTCCTAGGCGATGCAGCGTCTGTGGAGAGGACACTTCACCCACGTCGTTCCGCGGCGTGGATAACAACACGGGGAGTGGCAGTCACCGGTTATAAGCCCGCGCGCATGGGCGTAAGCGCGGTCTCGTCAGTGGGAGGGTCCATCGCAGGCCCACTGACCAGTTACCGCCCGCTCCAAACTGGGCAGCCTCCAGTCAATAAGGTACTGGTCCGCCTCGGCGTCGTTTGTTCCTCTGTGCTGTTGTACACCCGCGACTAAACAGCTAAACAAAAACAAACCTAAAGCTTGCACTTCCATGCGTTTTGGTTCTTGGAATGTCCGAACTATGAGGACAGGTCTCCCGGACAGCTCGGAGACTTCTGATTTCGTCCAAGATCTGCGTAAAACGGCTGTGATCGATCTAGAACTGACACGACTCAATATATCTATCGCTGCTCTCCAAGAAACCAGACTTCCAGATGAGGGCTCATTGCGCGAACAAAATTATACCTTCTTTTGGAAAGGCAAGGCCTCTAGCGAAAATCGTGAGCACGGTGTGGGCTTTGCAGTTCTCAACACTCTCCTAACAGCCATAGAATCACCTCAAGGGGTAAATGAGCGTATTATGGCCTTGCGCCTCAATACGAAAAGCGGCTTTGTCACTTTGATATCCGCCTACGCTCCGACTCTGACCTCGACAGCAGAGTCTAAAGATGGCTTCTATGATAAACTGTATTCTGTTGTGGCCAATGTACCGGCTGGAGATCGACTCTACATTCTAGGAGACTTCAACGCTCGTGTAGGACAGGATAGCGCCGCCTGGCCTGATTGCCTTGGGAACCATGGCATAGGCAAGCAGAACGAAAATGGCCAACGCCTACTCGAGTTCAGCGCCAAGTTTCAGCTGTGTGTTACGAATACATATTTTAAAGGCAAACTGTTGCGTAAAGTCTCCTGGAAACATCCTCGGTCCGGTCATTGGCACCAACTGGACTTAGCTTTGACCAAAAGAAGAAATTTGAAGGAAGTCACCCACACGAGATCCTACCACAGTGCACAATGCGACACCGACCACTCCTTGGTAGTGTGTAAAGTCCTACTGTCGCCCAGAAAGATTTACTCCTCCAAGAAACCCGGATGGAAGAAGTTAAATCTTCCCAAGACTAGGGATCCTGAGCTAGTGAATTCTTTCAGCTCGCTGGTGCGACAGATAGTAGCTACCTGGGATTTGGATGCACCCGTACAAATGGAATGGGAATCCATTAAAGATCTTCTCACCAAAACAGCTGGCGAGGTTTTCGGTTATGCCAAGATGAAATCACCGGATTGGTTCACTGAAAATATTACCCAACTTCAGCCCCTAATTGACTCGAAACGCCAAGCTGCGCTAGGATACTGCCTTGACCCTTGTGATGCCACGCGCTCTAAACTCTGCGCAGCAAAGTCATCCCTGCAGCGAACCAGCCGCCAGCTCGCTAATGCTTACTGGATAGAGCTGTGCAGAAGTATTCAAGATTGCGCGGCCACAGGAAACTTTCGCGGGGTATATGCAGGGATTAGGGTGGCTCTTGGTCCAGTACAAAAAAAGACGGCCCCTCTAAAAGAGATCGATGGCACTGTTATCACCGACAGCAGTCGTCAACTTAATCGGTGGGTAGAACACTACACTGAGCTTTATTCTCGACCCGTTGAGATCAGTCCCGGAGCCGTGTATTTAATTCCGATCCTACCCATTATGACTGAGCTCGATGATTTACCCACTGTGAGAGATCAGCAGTTTTGCAGCTTAAATGTGGCAAGAGTCCAGGGATTGACGGTGTACTCACTGAGCTCCTAAAACTCAAGTGCATATTACCGGTCCTGCATAACTTCCTGGGCAAATGCTGGGAGAGAGAGCTATTCCCACAGGATATGAGTGATGCAAATATTGTGACTCTTTACAAAGGGAAAGGTGACCGCGGCGATTGTAACTGTTACCGCGGTATTTCCCTTCTTAGCATCGTCGGCAAGCTTTTTGCAAGGGTCATACTGACTAAACTGCAAAGTCTTGCCGAACGCGTCTATCCTGAGGCACAATGTGGCTTCCGTTCCCAGCGTTCTACTACGGACATGATATTTACCATCCGACAACTTCAAGAGAAGTGTCGTGAGCAGAATACTCCTTTGATGATCGCGTTCGTTGACCTGAATAAGGCCTTCGACTCGGTGAGCAGGGAGGGTCTCTATATTGCACTTGAGAAAATAGGATGTCCCCCGAAGCTGCTGAAGTTGGTGAGATCCTTTCACGAGAATATGAAAGGCACCGTTGTCTACAATGGTCAAACGTCCGATGTTTTTGATATGCGTAGAGGAGTTCGCCAAGGCTGCGTCTTGGCACCAACTTTGTTCGGCATATTCTTCTCACTGCTGCTCAAAGTCGCCTTCGGTGACGCGCAGCAGGGTGTCCACCTACATACACGAGCAGATGGGAAGTTATTTGATGCCGCCCTCCTAAAGTCTCGCCGTAATCGCGAGGACTTAATTGTTGACAGCCTGCTCTTTGCCGACGATGCAGCCTTTATCACAAAAACTCCGCAAGAGCTCCAGGTCCTACTGGACAAATTTCACCACGCATGTACCCTGTTCTCCATGTCCATAAATGCAAAGAAGACCGTAATCTTAGCGCAGGGTTATATCTACCAGCCAACCATCTTGCTGGAAGGTACACCTTTGGAGGTAGTCGACAAGTTCTGTTACCTAGGGTCGACTGTGTCGAGCAATCTCTCTCTTGATGGTGAGATCGATATTCGCATCGGCAAAGCGGCCACGACGTTCGGCAGGCTGCGTGCGAGAGTATGGAATAATAAAACTAACGGTCAAGACAAAGATGATCGTATACCAAACTTGCGTCTTCAGCATACTCTTGTACGGAGCTGAAACCTGGACGTCGTATGCCAAACAGGAACGACGACTTAATACCTTCTACATGCGCTGTCTTCGGAGCATTTTGAAAATAACATGGAAGGACAGGGTAACAAACGAGAGAGTGCTAGAGATAACACAGCTTCCTAGCATCACCGCCCTACTCAAACAGAGACGCCTGCGGTGGCTGGGGCATGTGCACCGAATGAACAGCACTCGTTTGCCCAGACAGACCATGTTGAGCCAAGTCGCATTCGCAAAACGCAAGGTTGGACGCCCTATTCTACGGTTCAAAGACTGCGCAAAACGCGACATGATCGCATTTGACATCAACTATGACACATGGGAGGACCTCGCTACTGACCGCGATAATTGGAGAAAACTCATTCATGAGGGCTGTGAGACCCACGACAATGCCTGGTTTCAAAATCTAGCACAAAAGCGGGAAAAAAGATATGCGCGCTATGAGAGTTCCGTCGCAACGGACTCTCAGTTCGCGTGTCGTAAGTGCGGACGAAAGTGTCGTTCGAGGATCGGCCTATTTAGCCACGAGCGACGATGCTCCTCCCGCGTAGGCGCTGCTTAAATCATCTGACAAGATGACAAAGGCCTAATGATGATGAGTATTATAATATATAATGTTTATGTATTTCTAATTTATGTATAAGTAATTTATATGTATGACTATTTATTGTTATTAATTAGATAAATACACCTAAGTAGCTTATTTACTTACCGATACAATATATTACCTGAAATGTATACCAGCCCACTAGTTAAACTTTTATTTCCCTGTACCCTAAGGTTGCCTGGAAGAAATTGCTGCTTAGCAATAAGGCCGCCTATTTGTACTACTATTTGTTTTATTTTATTTTATTTTCTCTTGTGTCCGTTTTGTGCAATAAAGTATATTCTTATCTTATCTTATTTTACATACATACTTATAATTACGCCTTTATAATGGGGTAGGCAGAGCGTAAACAACCTAAACAAAGTTCGTTCCGCCACGCCTGACAAAGTTTTAAGAGTTATTTAAGATAGATTTGTAGGTATATTGCTGTAGTGACAGGTTGCGAGCCCATCGCCGTAATTGCAATATACTGAAACCCTCGGATCCCTAACCTGATTTTTACATGCATGCTGTCCCTTCAGGAAATGCAGCTGGCACATTCAATGTTTTTCTCTTGCTCCCTGGCCAGCTTGGAAGGATTATGTACTTCTGTGTGTAAAAATAAGTAAATGTATAATTTTGCTATCTTAACTATCAGTTGGTATCAGTCTCTAAGGCCCGTATTGATAAACAGCACTTAAACTGACATCTAGTTTGAGTTCGTATCAGAAATTATTTCAGTACAATGAAACCTTAGTAAATCTTAGTTTACCTGCAAGCATAATTGTCTCCTCTGGGTTTATCAAAGGTTGAAGGTTGGAAGAGATCCTTTAACGGGATAAGTCCGCCTTTGTGCCACTATTGTTTTAATCTTCTTGTATTTTAGTTTTAAGATTTTTAAGGTACAATAAAGAGCTTACATACATACATACATGAAACCTGTCACATCCATACTTATTTTCGCTCTTAATCTTGAGATCGCTTCATAAATACGAGCCTAATCATGCAAGTACTATTTGCACTTTGGTAATCCATACCAAGTACCAACGAAGTATCGAGTAACTAAAATCGCGTGTAGTTTTGGTTTCAATTCTTTCATAAATACTTACATATAATCACGCCTTTATCCCTAATGGGGTAGGCAGATCGTAAACGAACTAAAAACAAAAAAAAGGAGGTCGTTCCGCCACGTCTGCCAAAGTTTTGAGGGTTATTGTCTTTGATAGTGGTCGTTACTCAAACCATGTCAGAGGCCTGATAGTTGTGCTACTAGGCGGTTAAAAAACTCTGACACCAAGGTTCATCGGATCCAGACTCGATACCCACTCGACAGAAGAAGAAGGTATATTGCTGTAGTGACAGGTTGTCAGCTCATAGGCGATGGGCTGCAATAAACTCGGATACCTTAGCTGATTTTTACAGCATGCCCGGGAGGAAGTGCAGCCGACACATTCTATGTTTTTCTCGCGCTTCCAGTCCAGCATGGAAGAATTATTTATGATTCATTTTATTCCACACCTGAATACCAAAATTCTCATAAGAAATCACCTTTCAACAGACTATAGTGTCCGGAATCCAGCCTCTACAAAACATCGGCTTAAAGAGCCACTTTCCTACTGAGGAGCAGTTCCAGCAATTTGGGCGGTACCACGCTGACCGAGGTCTGCAGACTCTCGAGAGCCTACTCAGCAAGTATGCTGGACGCTGTTGCATTGGAGACCACCTTACGATGGCTGACTTGTGTTTCGTGCCGCAGCTGTACAATGCTACCACCAGGTGAAACCTTAACATATGTCTACCTAGAATTAGGGAACGTACATCACTACATAGTATAAAACAACGTCGCTTTCTCTGTCCCTATATCCCTATGTATGCATAAATCTTTAAAACTACGCAACGGATTTTGATGCGGTTTCTTTTAAAAGATAGAGTGATTCAAGAGAAATGTTCATATGTATAATATATGCATGCAAACACTGATAAATTCCGTGCGAAGCCGGGGCGGGTCACTAGTATAATAAATTTACAGTATCTGAACTTATTTACTAAAAAATGTCTTAAATTATGAAAAGAACAGTAAAAACAGAAATAAAATTGATCAAAAAATCACCGAGATATACATTATAAAGATAGACTATCTATCTCTCTCTTCGAAAAGACAATTAATATGTAATTAGTATGGCGCTCCTGTCTAATGACTTCACATGACAGTTCGGACCTCTCTTTTAACTAACCACTTTAAGGCATTATAACTCGTAAACTAATGAATATTTTGCGAAAATTCCTTCACATACATACATACGAGACATATAATCACGCCTTTATCCTTCACATCCGTTCATTTACGGTGACAACAATTCTTACTAATAGTTTTAAAAAGTCATGCATATTCCCTATTGCGTCTACTACGGTTCAGGAAGAGTCATTTAACTCTTCGTCACATCTTCTCTTCTTATCCCGAGGATACTGGGAGAGGAACAAAAAAATACAAATGAAAGCCAGTGGCTTCTGTATGTTTTGATTAAATAGTTGAGAATCCGCCATTACGTAAACAACTGTATTTTGCCCTTTTTTTTCAGACGTAGAGACAATTTTTATTAGGTATTGAAGGTTTTCTACTCTGTTAGGGGTATAGGGTAATTTTATGTGCGTTCTTTAACCGATTGATAAACGAATGCTGCCTATCTACGTTTAAGGTATAACTTTCTTTTACAGTCTGTATTAAAGTTTAGGTCGGAAGTAAGACCGCACTATTCGACTGAAGCGTAACGGTGGTGATCGTAAAAGTTGAATACGAGTAGTACCGAAGTTTATGTTTATGCGCCATTCAGCAACTCAAAAGGGATATTGGAGGTCCCCGAACTATTAAAGTTTTGTAAGAGGCAATATTTGGTATCGGTAAATGTAAGCAAGGCAGGGCTGGATCGAGGGTCAATGCTCGTCGCATATCTACCGGGTGTAAGGGACGGCGACCCGCAAATTGATAAGGGTTGCTCAGTCAACGATAACCGGGAAATTCTTTCAGGAGTTGAAAAAACCTTCCCATACAAAATGACCACCTCGATCCGAAAATTTGTATGGATAAGCAATTTTTTTTCACTTCCTAAAAAAGAAACCTGCTGATAGTTGTTCAGTTTCGTTGACAGAGCAACCCCTATCAGTTTGCGGGACGCTGTCCCTTACACCACGTATACTTTTCAAGACACTTATATATAAACCTTTATTTACTGTGCAAATACTCAAATAGAAATTTCACAAGCGCGGTGACTTCGTGTTACAACGAAATGCTTCTTCAAGCAGCTTCGCGCCGCATCGCGTCGCGGTGCCTTCCTAATGTGAACTAACCCTAAAGCCTGCTACACACATGCCGCCCGCTCAAACGTTTTCAGCACTTCTGTCAAATTTAGATGAGCATTTTAGATATGATTGTGTATTGTTGTAGCAGTGACAGGTAGCAGGAAGTGTAGCAGGGTGTAAGGAACAGCGTCCCGCAAACTGATAAGGGTTGCTCGGTTAACAAAACTGAATAACGTTCACCAGAAAGTTCTTTCAGGAGAAGAAAAATAAATAAACTTCAAATACAAAATGACCACCTCGAGGATATAACTCCTATCATAAGTTATGTAACATAATAATATTATAATAAAATAATAACAGGGCTTAAATATCAGGAAGGAAAATAAGTTATTACAGAAAATCAAGGCAAATTTGTGGATTGGGAAGGAAACTCAGTATGTTTTAATGATAACAAGAGTAATATAAATGAGTATTTCTTACTATAATTAATTAGTTTATACAAACATCATAACGAAGCAGGAAGTTTAAAAGTGGTGCAACCGAGTCCCATCTGACAGAAAAAAATAAGAGACAGACAAAAGTAGACAAAATAAAAGGGAAAGGAATAATGATAGTTATAAAGTTTTTTTTCATTATTCACGTGGGGTTTTCCCAAGCATGGCTACATTCCACAGTAAGAGGTCATGGACATAGAAAACAAAGTGAAATAAGTGAAGGAAATGAATTTAGAATGGATAAAGAAGAAAGAAAAAGATTGATTGCAAGTACGAGACTAGCTAGCTATGACATAATGCTGCACGAATGGGAGAACTTTAAGATGAAGTACTACAAAGTTTACCATAATGAAGATGAAAATTTAAAAAGAATGCAGATTTTTGCTGAAAACTCAAGACTAATTGCGGAACATAACGATCTTTACAATAAAGGTGTAGTTACTTACAGTCTAGAAATAAATAGTTTTGGCGATTGGACTGAAGTGGAACGAAATAATTTGTTTGGATATAAAAACAGTGGGGATTTGAACTATCACAAAACATATGTCAACTTTCCATCTGCCTACATTGCACCAAAGAAATTAGACTGGCGAAATTATGGAGCTGTTACAGATGTTAAGAGACAAGGATCCTGCCAATCTTGTTGGGCATTTAGTGCCACAGGAGCTTTAGAAGGGCAATATTTTCTAAAACATAAAGTATTAGTAGACCTATCCGAACAAAACCTCTTAGACTGTAGTGGAGAATACGGAAATGATGCCTGCGATGGAGGAACAGCAAGAATGGCTTTTAAATACATCGATATGAATGGTGGCATTGACACCACAGCAAGCTACCCTTATGAGGCATTCAATGGTCAATGCAGGTACACAGAAAGAAATTCTGTAATTAAAACAAAGGGATACATGACCATACCAACAAATGAAATAAGTCTAAAAAATGCAGTAGCCGCATATGGACCAGTTAGCGTTGCAATAGATGCAACGGGTTTTGGTTTTCAATTTTATAAGAAGGGAATCTACTATAATGCTACATGTATAGAAAGCTTCGAAAATTTGAATCATTCTGTATTAGTCGTGGGCTATGGTCATGAGAACGACACTGGTGACTATTGGCTTGTGAAGAACTCCTGGGGGGAAGACTGGGGCGACAAAGGTTACGTCAAAATGGCAAGAAATCGCGACAATAACTGTGGAATCACAGCTGATGCTGTTCTGCCTTTTCTTGTGTAAAATGTATGGTATGACACTTCCGATACTTTATTTACTTAGAATAAAATAGTGATTGTGTTCAGTTGTTAAAAAAACCAAAAAAGCAACATTGCAAATGCCTATGGACCCCGCGTATATCAATGGGACCCTAAGGCTGGCAGGATTTGACAGGCCAGTTTGTACTGAAATGACATTACTGATACGAACTCAAACCTAAGGCTCGTGTTTATTTCGTTCTTCGTTCTCAAGATTGAGTGTTATATTAAGTATGGATTTGAGAGGTCCTTTAGTACTGAAATTACATTTCTAATACGGACTCAAAATAAGCTGTCAGTCTCAAGTGCTGTTTATACGAAAATCGAGCTAGGTCTATTTTTAACAATTTCATAGTAATTTAATTATTTAGTAAGGTACTAATATTTTGTCTTCGGTGTATATATATAGTGGGTATTTCGAATATATTACTTTAGCATTTTGGTGCTATATTATTTGTGAAGACCTGTTAACAAATTAAAATAAATATAAAATTATTATATTTTTGAGAAAGTTTCTCATTGCAAAAATCCCAGTCAAATATTTTATCCTACCAAGTTGACTATAGGTTGGAAAATAGCTTGGGCTTGACGACTCTACTCTATACAGGCCGGTTATTTAATTACGTGCCATAGCTTAGTGCGTATTTCAGTAAAGTAAAAGGAGCCAATATTTTTAAAAAAAAAAAAACAGTAGTAGGTAGGCATTTATAATGATTCCCAGACCTGCGTCTGACCGCACCGCTATAACCGATCCCGCGTGACCCAATCTATCGACCAGAATTTTTATGGCCTCCTTTCCCCCTTGGAAATCGAGCCCAGGACCTTCGGATGAGAAGTCCATGGCACTAGCCACTAGACTACGGAGGCAGTTAATTTAAAATTATATAAAAGACTACCTTGTTTGTTTGTATTATTTTGTCTAGGTGCAACTTTATGTAACATTTATCTAAAACTATGGGTGAAATACCTGAAATTAAGATATATTTTTTATTTTTTATTTTTTTTACGTTATTGAATTACCCTAGGCTATGGCACGCAATTAATAATAAAATCGTTTATTCCAGACCAAAGATCCATATCACCAAATTCATATTTATCACAAAAAAACTTAAATTACAATACATTCAGATATAATATTAAAAATATAATATATAAATAAATTAACAATACATTCCAATTTATAAGATTCAATTAAAAAATATATTATTATTTATTTATATTTATATTTGAAATTAAATTAACATCCTGTATACTAATAGTGCGAACTGCAATCTGGCCCTGTTTCCTATATTGACGATACTATCTCGTTGTACCCAGGACACACCATCTCAAATGAAGCAAAACTAATCTAGGATCCTAATTATGGGTTATCACTTTGTCTTTTTTTTGGATATTGAGCATCTGACTATATTATTCCATCCTGGCCTGGGAGTGAGAGAAAAACATAGAATGTGCTGCATTTCCTCCCGGGCATGCTGTAGAAACCATCCAGTCTTGCAATATAGGCGATGGGCTGACAACCTGTCACTACAGCAATATACCTACAAATCTATATTAAATAACCCTCAAAACTTTGTCACAATCTTTTGGACGACCTTTGTTTAGGTCGTTTACGCTTTGCCTACCACATTAGGGATAAAGGCGAGATTACACATATGTATGTATGTTGAGCGTCTGATACCAGGGTTCATCGGTTGAACAGGACCCGGCCATCCACTTAACACACACACACACACACACACACAAATCACGCCTTCATCCCTTACGGGGTAGGCAGAGCGTTTAACTTAACAGCAATATGATAGACACAAAATTAGAACGCATCATAGTCAATGCAATCAAGACCCAAAAGTAGCTTTATTTACTATATACACACATATAATCACGCCATTATCCCTAATGGGGTAGGCAGGGCGTAAACGACCTAAACAAATGTCGTTTCGCCAGGTCTGATAAAGTTTTGAAGGTTATTTAAGATAGATTCGTAGGTTTGTTGCTGTAGAGACAAGTTGTCAGTCCAACTGCCTCCGTGGTCTAGTGGCTAGTGCCATGGACTCCCAAACCGGAGGTCCTGGGTTCGATTCCCAGGGGGTAAAACACAAAGTTGATATTTGAGAATTTATCACTTAGTGAATTTTTCCCCAGTTTGGATAGGACATTGCAGGCTGAATCACCTGATTGTCCGAAAAGAAAAAGATTTCGGTCTTCGAAGGGCACGTTAAGCCGTCGGTCATGGTCGCTGTCTTTGATAGTGGTCGTTACACAAAACCATGTCAGAGGCCTGATAGTTGTGCTACTAGGTGGTTTAAAAACTCTGACACCAGGGTTCATCGGGTCCATAGACTCGATACCCACTCGACAGAAGAAGAAGTCCATCGCCTAGATTGCAATATACTGAAACCCTCGGATCCCTTAGCAAATTTTTACAGCATGCCCGGGAGGAAAAGCAGCTGGAACATTCTATGTTTTTCTCTCGCTCCCAGTCCAGCATGGAAGAAATTTCTAGAAAGAATACGGAAATAAGGCGAGTGTTTAGTAATAACTTCTTTAGCTACACTCGGTCGCAAGCGCAGCATCACTCATTATAATAAAAAAAATTGTTTTGTATACCTGCATATTTTAAATTAAGTTGTCAATATTTAAGTCTCTCTCTCTAGCTTTTTAAGGTGCGTATTTATAAACAGCACTTTAGACTAATAGCTAGTTTAAGTCCGTATCAGAAATGTCATCTCAGTACAAAATTACCTGTCAAATCCATACTTAATATTTCTCTGAATCTTAAGATCGCTTTATAAATACAAGCCTTAGTCTCCATCCAGATTGTGTATCTATTTGCGGGCACCAGGAAATGGCTCTGTTGATATACTTGTATGTATTAGTTATTGTAATCTAGCTGTAGGTGTTCTCAAATAAATATATAAAATAGGTATCAATGTGTATAATATTGTATCTTATAATTAAATTGTGATGTGTGTTTACTTTGAATAACAAAGTAAATGTTTATAATATTTGGATCTGTTCTTCTTTTTTGACAACAATGTAATGTATAAGTAGGTACATCATACCATAAGTATTATTTAATTAATTGATCAATTTAATTTAATATAAAATTTAAACTTTTTAATTATATATGTACAAATAATTGCTAACATGACTGTAATGTAATTTGGTCTGAAATAAAACAATTTTATTTTATTTATTTTTTAATAAATAAAATAAAATATATAATGTTTCAGTACAGTTAGTAACTGGATTTATACGATGATAATCGAGTTATTCTGAACATTAGAAATCGCGCACTTGAAAAGTTGTAGAGTTGTAGAGTTATGTTGTTTTCCATACAAACCGGGCGTACGAAGTCACGGGCACAGTTATAATTCAAATATTTTCCGTAAATTTTGAGGCCTTGGCACAGACATATAGACGTACTAGTGTAGGGGGGACCCTGGACAGACGGACTGCAGTATCAGTTCAACTGCAATTTTGGCAGTACGTTCTTCCATGATGGACTAGGAGCGATAGAAAAACAGAATGTGCCAGCTGTTTCTCCTTTCGGGCATGCAGTAGAAGTCAGCAAATGGAGAGAGAGGGTAGAATTAAGCTTATTGTAATTTAGTCGATGGGTTGACTAGGTTGACTACTATCGATACACATGTCCATCGTTTCTTCCATGCTGGCCTGGGAGCGAGAGAAAAATATAGAATGTGCCAGCTGCATTTCTTCCTGGGCGTGCTGTTAAATGCAGCTAAGGGATCCGAGGGTTTCAGTATATTGTAATTTAGGCAATGGGCTGAGAACCTGTAACTACATAAATATATCTACAAATCTATCTTAAATAACCCTCAAAACTTTGTCGGACGTGAAGGAACGACCGTTGTTTAGGTCGTTGACGCTCTGCCTACCCCATTAGGGATAAAGGCATGATTATATGTAAGTATGTAATAATATAATCCCTCCGACCGTTTTCGGTCATGGCGACCGCTGTCAACTCCTGTATTAGTTTCGGCGTTCATGCGCCCTTATGTGGCTTAGATAGCCAATTTTTACGGTGAATTCTCGCGCACAGTGCGGGCATGTAAGAACACCGTTCAAATAATTATAAGTTATGGCCGCTGGTGGTCGGGCTTTGAGTTCGTCACGCTTAGCGTCTAGCTCCAGTAAACGACGCTTCTCGAAATTGTCAATTTTTGTTTGGACCATATGTCTCCATTCTGGTCGCTGTGCTGCCAGGTCCTCCCATTTCGAGGGCTCTATCTCGCATCTTTTCAAATGTCTTTTCAGAACGTCTTTATATCTGAGGAGTTGACCGCCCTGCTTACGCTTGCCCTCCTTGAGCTCTGAGTAAAATACGCGTTTCGCCACTCGATCCTCCACCATGCGCGACACGTGTCCGCACCACCGAAGCTGTCGCCGCATCAGGTAAGCTTCAATGCCACCAACATTGGCTCGTCGCAGCACTTCAGTGTTACGTACACGGTCAGACCAGCTTATCTTCATAATACTTCTTAGACATTTCAGGTGGAAACGGTCTAGTGTACGAATATGGTGTCGGTACAAGCACCACGTCTCAGCGGAATAGAGAAGATTTGGCAGCACAATGGCCATGTATACTGACACCTTCGTGGTCAGTTTCAGATCATGTGAGCAGAAGACCTTGGAGTTGAGTTTGCCGAATGCTGCCGCGGCTGCACTTATCCTACTGCTTATCTCTGAGTCCAGGTCACACTTAGCTGTTATAGTGCTTCCCAGATATCTGAACTTGTCGACCTGTTTAAGCACGTCATCACCAATCGTTACAGATAATGCCTCACGACCATTAGTGTCCAAGGATAGCACTTCCGTCTTTTTGACACTGATCTTAAGGCCAAAATTACAACAAGATCGGTGAAGATCAGACATTAGTTTTTGCAGGCCATCCGGGGATTCTGCTAAAAAGCAAAGATCGTCAGCGTACATAATCTCACTGATCATGGCGTACGAAACTTTAGTACTTGCCTTAAATCTAGCGAGATTAAAAAGTTTGCCGTCTGTTCGAAAGCGGATGCGGACACCTTCAAGAGAATCCTGTAAAACCTCCCCGACTACAACAGCGAAGTATAAGGCAAAGAGTGTAGGTGCGAGTACACAGCCTTGTTTTACCCCACAGGTGACGGGAAAATAACTCGACTGCTCTCCCTCAACTGTCACACAACACTCCATGTCGTCATGCAGCAGTCTGAGAAGCCTTACAAATTTCTCTGTGCAACCCATTTTCGTAAGTACAAGCCAAAGGGCTTCACGAGGAACACTGTCAAAGGCCTTCTCAAGGTCAACGAAGCAGAGGTACAACTTACGACCTTGTTCTCTACTTTTTTCCTGTAGTTGACGCACTGAGAATATGGCTTCACAGGTTCCTCGGTCAGGTCGGAAGCCAAACTGGGTCTCCGGCAATAGTTGTTCAGAAAGTGTCCTAAGGCGGTTTAAAAGTAATCTAGCAAAGACTTTTCCCGGGACAGACAGAAGCGAAATACCACGGTAGGAGTTGCAGTCCGAACGGTCACCCTTGTTCTTGTAAAGGGCGGTGATGCGTGAGACTTTGAAGTCATTTGGGACCCGTTCTTCATCCCACATACGAACGAAAAGTTCATATAAGGACGAGTACAACTCTTTCCCGCCGTATTTAAGTAGTTCTCCCGGTATTAAGTCAATACCAACCGCACGCTTGTTTTGCTGCTGTTTGATAGCAAGGACCACTTCATCCAGCTTTAGTGGCTCGTCTAATTCTTCAGCAAATGGGAGTTGAGGCATCAGTCTAATGTGCGGTAAATCAGCTGATCGATCTACATTCAGCAGATTGTTGAAATGTTCTGCCCATCTCTTTAACACATTATACTTAGTTTTTATAAGATGCTCACCATCAAGAGACTTAAGAGGCACCTTTGCTCGGATAGTACTTCCCAGCAGATTTCTAACCTCACTGTAAAACTCACCAAGCTGGTTTGTGTCTGCGAGAAACTGTATGGATTTAGCTTTTTTTTGCCACCAGTTGTCTTTTGTGTCCCGAGATAGTTTTCGTAAAGCTTGTTCACTTTGTTTAATGTCAACAGCAGCGTTTCCGCCATTTCGCTTTCCACCGTTTTCGCGTAATAATTTGCGGTGATCCGATACAGCTTCTGTCAATACTCTGTCATTCTCATCGTACCAGTCTTCATTTCTCCGGACTTTTCGACCTAAGATATTCGTAGCTGTATCTAAGACATGAGTTGACAGAATCTTCCAGTCAGCTTCAATATCACCAGTCTGTTCACGCCGTAGGGTACTTGCTAAGCCTGAAACATAGTTATTTCTCATCTCTTCGCTGTTGAGCTTCTCCACGTCCAGAGACGTAGGTTTTATACATTTCGATCTACGAGGAGGAAATAAGCGAAGACACAACTTAATGACAACAAGTCTATGATCTGTCCAACAGTGCGCACCGCGCATGACGCGCGTATCTTGGACTTCGGAAACGTGTTTTTGCCGAACAATTGCATAGTCGATAAGATGCCAGTGTTTGGATCTTGGGTGCATCCACGTGGTTTTATGCTTAGCGGGGTGTCTGAACAATGTGTTTGTGATCGCGAGTTCGAATTGCGCACATAGGCTGAGCAGGAGTTGGCCATTGCTGTTCATATTCCCAATCCCATGCTTACCCAAGACCCTGGGCCAAGCATCATGATCTCGACCGACTCTGGCATTGAAGTCCCCCAGTAGAAGTATTTGTTCTTTAGGACGAATGCTATCGAGGCATTGAGTCAACTCCTCGTAGAACTGATCTTTAATGTAATCAGATTTATCCAACGTTGGTGCATATATACTGATTACATTAAGATAGTTGTCATTATGCAGGTGAAGGCGCAAAGTGGTCACGCGATCAGATATGTGGACAGGATATTCATCTAAACACTTCACAAGTTGGTTTCTGATCGCAAACCCGACACCTGACCTTCTTGGTTCTGAGGCAGCGGTACCTTTCCAGAAGAAAGTATAACCACCGCCGTGCTCTACCAGTTCACCTTCGTCAGCAAGATGTGTTTCGCTTAGTGCAGCTACATCTACATTATAGCGACGAAGTTCCCTGGATAAAATGGCAGTTTTTCGCTCAGGACAAGCATTAGAGTCGCGGTCTAGAAGTGTTCTCACGTTCCATGCGCCGAATGTCATAGTAGATGTTTGAATATTTTTATTTCTTTCTTTGCGACGTCGACCACGAATTAATAGATGCGGAGGCAGCCGCGGTTACTACCATCCTCTTTGGGTGGGATGAGCATTTCTTTAGGGCACCTTTTCTAGCCCCTCCCCCGGCTGAGCGGGGAAAGCAGAGCCTCCCTGAAAAGGGCTGCTTTGTCACCCCGGGTGCTGCCGAGCTCACACTGTCACCCCATTGCAGTGCAAAAACGACCACGGCGTGTACTCACACCCCCGGAGCCGCCTGTGTGCAGGCATCAGACAAAGCCCGGCTTGCATCAAACCGGACCTCTCCACCTCTGCCCATCGCCACAGGACTTGACGTCTTTGGAGTCCATTTTTCGGAAGCGGTCTAGTGCGCAGGATATATTTAAGTGCGTAAGTGTACGCGCAAACACAGACGCACTCTCTCGTCCTTACCCTTCTTGATCAAGTGGAACGGAGAACCGCTACGACTGGAGAAGGGATGGATGCAGTGTCTGGCCGACGATTGCTCTCGACCTCTATCGTCGCCCTCGGCCTTTCACAATGCCTCGCTGTCTCGCCGCATCTGCCAAGGTCCGTTGCTAATCAGCGTGGGTTGCCTTCTGCGCCGAGACAGACTTCGTGCTTTTTATGCGGGAGGCATCCGCATTAGACTTTTCTGCCGAAGAAGAAAAGTCCCCCTCGACCAGGTTTAGCCCGCGAGCCGACGCGGTTTACCGGGATGTGGCCGCTGCAAGCACTGCAGCTACTTGGAGCCACTGGCGAGAGTTGCAGGCCGCCTGTACCTGGCGGTGCACCACCCAGAAAGGGTCGGCTAGTACACCTGAGCGGAAACAGACGCCCTACTACATCCCAAGTAAGTAAGTAAGTAAGTATGTATGTATGATACACATGTCGATAGAACTGCATCCAAACTGCAACTTGAAAATCTTGTCTATCTAAGGGCAGCAACACACAGGCGTCACTGCGCGCAAGGTTCTGCTCAACTCGTTGTCAATGCTTTTCGCAATGCCTACAACACACATGCGTCAACTTACGCAATACGCGCGTGTAGTGAGGACCTCTACGTCGTCGGCGCATCCCTCTGCCAGTACGCGCGCGTACAGCGTACGGTGACGCCTGTGTGTTGTAGGCAAAAAGCATTGACATCATGCTGAGCGCAAGCTTGCGCGCAGTAAATGACGCCTGTGGGTTGCTGCTAAAGCCTGACTGATATTTTATTTCTAAGACAACAATACAGGGTGTTATGAAAGAGATATTGTATAGAATATTAACAAAAGGAATTTGTTTTCCGGAAACTAATTTTCACTGGATTATCCCTTACCCAAGTTTTGAATATTTATTTAATTTCCGCGACCTTTCGAATTATATTTCTCCATACAAAATAAACACTTCGATCAGGCGCTGTTTAATAATATGAAACATTTTTTAATAACTTCTTTAAAACGTTGTTGATTGTTTCAGATTGATGCTGGATATAGGAAATTATCCAACAGTTTCCAAAGTCTACGGGAATTTGCTGAAAGAAAAACTTTTCCAAGAAACTCACCCCAAAAACTTGAAAACTGGCTCTAAGATTTAAAACTTAAAACACCATATGTAAAAAAATAAACCATATAAAATACTTAAAAATGCTTACATTCGTATAGTTTTTATACTTATATTCGTATAGTTTACTTCCATGCTGGACTGGGAGAGAATGAATGTGCTAGCTGCATTTCCTCTCGGGCATGTAAAAACCAGCTCAGGGATCCAAGGGTTTCTATATATTGCAATTTAGGCGATAGGCTGACAACCTGTCCCTGCAGCAATATAACAAATCTATCTTAAACAACCCTCAAAACTTTGTTAGACGTGGCGGAACGACCTTTGTTTAGGCCGCTTACGCTCTGCCTACCCCATTAGGGATGAAGGCGTGTTATATGAGTGTATTCGTATAGTTTTTTTTAATATTCGTATAGTTTTTATACTTACTGTTCCCTCGCTGCAAAATTCCTCCTTACGAAATCTGCAAAGTCATGTCGTGGGACACATAAGGTACGCAGTGTAAGGGTACCATGAAATTATATTGTTTTGCATCCCTTGTTTCACAAAATAAAAATCCTCACTAGCAGTTTGCGTAAATGGCTAAAACTTCAATCGCTTCTATTTACAAAATAAAACCCCCACTAAATACATTTCATAATTTTAACAACCATAAATAAATACAAGCCCCCATTTTAATATTTTTAGAAAACAATCTTGAATATCATTCTTTTTTCGGATAAAGCAATAAAGTGACAAAAAATAACTCTTATTGAAGAACACTGTGCCGTGTCTTACTTCTGCATACAAATTGTAAACGATTAAATTAAATTGTAACTATTTTCCTTTTCTCCTATAAATGTAACCACGCAATTCAATTTCGTCCGTATTATGAATGTCAATATTCTGTATAGTCGTCTCAGCTAGAACCCTTATCAATTTCCTCATGTCTGTCTGTCAGGGTCGTTATAAAATTTAATTATAATATGATATTAACTGATATTTTTGCACATTTTACTGTTTGTACTACTTCCAAGTTGGACTGAGAGCTAGAGAAAAAAATTAAATGTGCTAGTTGCATTTCCTCCCGGGCATGCTGTAAAAACCGGCTAAGGGATCCGAGGATTTCATTATATTGTAATTTATTCGATGGGTCCTGTCACTACAACAATATACCAACAAATCTGTCTTAAAATACCCTCAAAACTTTGTCAGACGTGGCGGAACGACCTTTGTTTAGTTCGTTTATGCTCTGCCTACCCCATAAGGGATAAAGGCGTGATTGTATGTATGTTTGTACATTTTATTTTATTTCCGCTATATTATACAGCACCTCAGCTCGGACGCAGCTTGATGAGTTTTTTCCTCGGGAATCAGATATTTTCCCCAGTTGCCTATGTTACTTATTTAAGTAAGTAAAAACACTTTATTGTACACCAAAAACAAAAATAAACTTAAATTAATGTGCACAAAGGCGGTCTTATCGCTGGAAGCGATCTCTTCCAGACAACCTTTGGGTAAAGGAGAATGTAAAGAGAAGAGAGTAGCGCTGAAGTATAGGAAATATTTAAATACTTTAAATACAACAAAAATAGAATAGTGAAAATAAGAATAACTAAAAACTAAAATAAATATATGCATATCTTTAGAGGTATATGCGTTTATGCAATATAAAATTACTATATTAGTATTCATAAAATGCATACACAATAATATGGAAATGGTTAAGGTTAGGCATGTGAACAGTAGTAGTTCAAACAGTGGTTTGTTAGTCAAACAAACCGATGATGACTATTTAATGCTTTAACTTTCTCCATTATCCAAACTTGTGTCTTCCACAGACACGAGGGAGAAATGTAAATATCAGCATTCGGCGTTACAGATGAATACCGGGTGTAAGGGACAGCGGGTCCCAAGACGCGTCGTCGCATCGGTCGCGGGGACAGCGTCCTGCAAACTGATAGGGGTTGCTCAGTCAACGAAACTGAACAACTTTCACCGGGACATTCTCTCATAACATGAAAATAGAAATTACCACCTCTATCAGACAGTTTGTATGGAAAACTAAATTATTGTTTTCATACATACATACATATAATCACGCCTTTATCCCTAATGGGGTAGGCAGAGCGTAAACGACCTAAATAAAGGTCGTTCCGCCACGTCTGACAAAGTTTTGAGGGTTATTCAAGATGGTTTTGTACGTATATTGCTGTAGTCATAGGTTGTCAGCCCATCGCCTAAATTGCAATATACTGAAACCCTCAGATCCCTTAGCTGGTTTTTACAGCATTCCCGGGAGGAAATGCAGCTGGCACATTCTATGTTTTTCTCTCGCTCCCAGTCCAGCGTAGAAGAAATTATTGTTTTCACTTCCAGAAAAACAACCTGTTGATATGTTGTTCAGTTTCGTCAACTGAGCAACTTCTATCAGTTTGTGGGACGCTGTCCCTTACACCCCGTATATGAAAATGATATGCCGTTGAGAAATAAAAATATTGAATCTGTGTATTTAATGTTTAACAAAAGGTTATAACAATATACTGAAAGAGTTCTGTATTTACCTACTCTTACAATGAAACGGAAAGATGTTGCTTGCTTAAAAATACACGAAATAAATTAATAAAACATGTTTGATGTCAAACACATTTTATTAACAATAATGAAATTTTCTTTACTATACTATACGGTGGTGTAAGGGACAGCGTCCCGCAAACTAATAAGGGTTGCTCAGTCAACGAAACTGAACAACTATCACCTGGATATTTTTCTAGGAAGTGAAAAAATATATTTGGTTTTCCATCATATTGTCTGAACGAGGTGGTCATTTTGTATGGGGAGTGCAAATTTATTTTTTCAACTCCTGAAAGACATTCTCGGTGAATGTTGTTCAGTTTCATTGACTGATCAACCTCTATCAGTTTGCGGGACGCTGTCCCTTACACCCGGTATAGGAGACGTAGTGGTACTGTAGACTTTCAAGCTTGATAGATGGATTAGCAAGTGCAGACAAAATAAATAATAAGTATATTTACAGGAAAAGCTGGCGCCAATTTGCTGGATTTAAAATTAAACCGCACTAGGACGTAGCTGTAGCCGAGCGGCGCGGCGCGGCACTGCGCGACAAATGATTCTTTATATGAACATGTATGAGATACATCTACACCGCACTGAACGGCAATGATAGATCATACATTTTGACAGATTTTGTCGCGCAGTGTCGCGCCGCTGCAGTGCCGTGCCGCGCCCCGCCGCTGCAGCTACGCCATAGTGCGGTTCAAACTTTATTCCTGAATCGCCTAGCTTACCTTGAAGAGAGACTAAGGTCCGTATTTATAAAGCGACTTCAAGATTGAGAGCAGTATTAAATATGGCCGAAATAATAACGCCTAAACGATCGACACGACAAGAAGAAGAAGAAGTATGGATTTGACAGGTCATTCATTATGTACTGAAATTACATTTATGATACGAACTCAAACTCGCTATTAGTTTCAAGTGCTGATTATAAATACGGGCCTATAAGAGTTCACGTTCGATAAGAGATGGGGCAGGGTCTATTCTGACCCTGTACCACATTGTAAAATTAAGTTTTCCCTCATACACCTAAAACTATATTTTAGTACAATTACAGCTAAGTTTTTTCAACTCAGTTTTAGAATAAAGGTAAACAAAGTTTCATGTCGTTTTATTCAAAAACACATTTGAATAATAAATTATACGGGTTGGCAAATTTGTTAAATTACTAAAACTACTATTACATTATGTTGTTAAATCTAAAACTTAGTTTAGACACAATATCTTCGATTAAAAGACATGAAACTTTGTTTACCTTTATTTTAAAACTAAGTTGGAAATACTATAGTCAAATGCATACGTCTTAATAAAATATTTGTTATTTGAATTACTATAATTGCCGACGAATGTATGTCGAATTGCACGAATATGGATAAGACTTTCCTTCTTATACAATTTCAGAAAAACCCCAATTTAGCTAATTATAGTTACATGTGGTTTTTTTTTGTATCTTCCATACTAGATTGGGAGCGAAAGAAAAACATAGAATGTGCCAGCTGCATTTTTTTCCGGACATGCTGTAAAAACCAGCTAAAGGATCCGAGGGTGTCTGTATATTGCGATGGGCTGACAACCTGTCACTTCTTCTTTTAGCGAGTGGATTCTCGAGCCGAATGACCCGATGAACCCTGGTGTCAGAGTTTTCAAACCGCCTCTCACTACCTAAAAATGTATCTTAAATAACCCTCAAATCTTTATCAGACGTGGCGGATGGAACTTTATTTATATTTAGATCATTTCCGCTCTGTCTACCCTATTGGGGATAAAGGCGTGATTATATGTATGTATGTATTTATTTGTTACCGCGTCCGCCTATTCAATATGGCGAGCGCACATAGAAAAATCTTTTCCTGGTAGATTGTACACCAAAAGCTTGTTAGCCGAAGTTGTACGTAGTATTATAGTTACTCTGTGGCCGAAGTGTGTCATTTCCTGACCCTGCTGCAGAAGTTTGTATTGTTATGACTTCCATTCAGGACTTTCACTAACACGGATTATCTATCATGCTGGTTTGGGAGCAAGAGAAAACCATAGAATTTGCCAGCTGCATTTTTTCACCGGGCATGCTGTAAAAACCAGCGAAAGGGTCCGAGGGTTTCTATATATTGTTATTTATGCGATGGGCTGACAACTTGTCACTACAGCAATATACCTACAAACCCATCTTAAATAGCCCTCAAAACATTGTCAGACGTGGCAGAACGACCTTTGTTAAGGTCTTTTACGCCCTGCATACCCCATTAGGGATACAGGCGTGATTATATGTATGTATACCTCATTAGTATGTATGTTCTCCGAAGACCTTGTAAAAAGTTTCGGGCTGTCTTCAAATGCAAACAACTTAAAACTGTTTTATTTATTTATTGATTACAAAATCTATCTAAATTACCCTTAAAACTTTGTCAGACGTGGCGGAACGACTTAAACAAAGGTTTTAGGTCGTTTACGCTCTGCCTACCCCATTAGGGATAAAGGCGTGACTATATGTATGTATGTATTGTATTACTAAGAGTAAACAATAATACTGATAAACAAAGACGATACATACAATAAAAGCTAATTGCCGCCAAAATTATAGCTGATGACGGCATCCACAGTTTTGTCAGGTATAACAACTAATTATACCGAGGAATTTAGTAAGTAAGTAATAACATGCAGTTTTAACAAAATAAAAACTAGGTACATTGCAAAAATTCTTCCATGCTGGACTGGGAGAGATAGAAAAACATAGAATGTTCCAGCTGCCCTTCCTCCCGGGCATGCTGTTGAAGTCAGCAAAAGGGACTCGAGGGTTACACTGTATTGTAATTTAGGCGATGGGCTGACTACCTGTCACTAAAGCAATACATACATATATTACAATCTAAAATTGCCCTCAATTTTTGTCAGACGTGGCGAAAGCGCCTTTTACAATACAATACAATACAAGATACTTTATTGCACAAAGAAACACAAATACATACAGCAGAAAAGTAAGGAACAAAACAGTACAATATAGGCGGCCTTATTGCTAAAGCAGCAATTTCTACCAGGCAACCTTTGGGTAGTAGGATACTACATAGCAGATAGCGGGATAGTGCATACTAAGTTAATCTTAATACTTAAACAATAGAAATACTACTAAATAAATACATAAATAAAATAAACTAATATATATATTTATAATAAACTAATACATATTATGCTAATGGGAGATAGGATAAATAACTATTTATTATTCTCTAAGAAGAACTTTCTTGTTCGCTCTTTAAATGTCTCAATAGACGGTGCTCGTCGAACGTTTTCGGGAAGGGAATTCCACAATTTGACTGCTCGGACCGTAAAAGATTTACGCCTTTTAGGAGGCGCTTTACGCTCTGCCTACCCCGTAAGGGATAAAGGCGTGATTTTATGTATGTATATTTGGCCTGGGAGCGAGAGAAAAACATAGAATGTGCCAGCTGCATTTTCTCCCGGGCATGCTGTAAAAACCAGCTAAAGGATCCGAGGGTTTCTGTATACTGCAATTAAGGCGATGGGCTGACAACCTACAAATCTATTATTTATTTAGGTCGTTTCCGCTCTGTGTACCCTGTTCGGGAAAAAGGCGTGATTATATATATGTATGTATTTATTTGTAACCACGTCCGCCTATTCAATATGGCGAGCGCACATAGAAAAATCTTTTCCTGGTAGATTGTACACCAAAAGCTTGTTAGCCGAAGTTGTACGTAGTATTATAGTTACTCTGTGGCCGAAGTGTGTCATTTCCTGACCCTGCTGCAAAAGTTTGTATTGTTATGACTTCCATTCAGGACTTTCACTAACACGGATTATCTATCATGCTGGTTTGGGAGCAAGAGAAAACCATAGAATTTGCCAGCTGCATTTTTCACCGGGCATGCTGTAAAAACCAGCGAAAGGGTCCGAGGGTTTCTATATATTGTTATTTAGGCGATGGGCTGACAACTTGTCACTACAGAAATATACCTACAAATCCATCTTAAATAGCCCTCAAAACATTGTCAGACGTGGCAGATCGGCCTTTGTTTAGGTCGTTTACGATCTGCACACCCCATTAGGGATACAGGCGTGATTATATGTATGTATACCTCATTAGTATGTATGTTCTCCGAAAACCTTGTAAAAGTTTCGGGCTGTCTTCAAATGCAAACGGCTTAAAACTGTTTTATTTATTTATTTATTACAAAATCTATCTAAATTACCCTTAAAACTTTGTCAGACGTGGCGGAACGACTTAAACAAAGGTTTTAGGTCGTTTACGCTCTGCCTACCCCATAAGGGATAAAGGCGTGACTATATGTATGTATGTATGTATTACTAAGAGTAAACAATAATACTGATAAACAAAGACGATACATACAATAAAAGCTAATTGCCGCCAAAATTATATATAGCTGATGACGGCATCCACAGTTTTGTCAGGTATAACAACTAATTATACCGAGGAATTTAGTAAGTAAGTAATAACATGCAGTTTTAACAAAATAAAAACTAGGTACATTGCAAAAATTCTTCCATGCTGGACTGGGAGAGATAGAAAAACATAGAATGTTCCAGCTGCCCTTCCTCCCGGGCATGCTGTTGAAGTCAGCAAAAGGGACTCGAGGGTTACACTGTATTGTAATTTAGGCGATGGGCTGACTGCCTGTCACTAAAGCAATACATACATATGTTACAATCTAAAATTGCCCTCAATTTTTGTCAAACGTGGCGAAAGCGCCTTTTACGAGGCTTTAAAGGCTCTGCCTACCCCGTAAGGGATAAATGCGTGATTTATGTATGTATGTGTACATTGCAAATAGATAAACATTTTAAATCAAAGTTGAGATTTTTTAGGATTGATGAGCGCCTTGTAAGCATTAACACTACTGTATCAACAATCCAGTTGAACAACTTGAGGTAGGATTCTCTCGTGCCTCAAAAATCGCAGTGCGGTTCATATACTATACATACATATAATCACGCCTTTATCCCTTATGGGGTAGGCAGAGCGTAAACGACCTAAAAAAAGATCGTTGCACCATGTCTGACTGAGTTTTGAGGGTTATTTATGATAGATTAGGTATATTGCTGTAGTGACAGGTTGTCAGCCCATCGCCTAAATTGCAATATACTGAAACCCTCGGATCCCTTAGCTGGTTTTTACAACATGCCCGGGAGGAAATGCAGCTGGTACATTCTATGTTTTTCTTTCCTCGCTCGCTCCGTTTTCGTATTAGGTTAGTTAACCTGGATTAAAAGCTTTCGAACTCAATCTGTAGGAAAACAAAACAGTATCAAGTTTCCTATTCGCCCGGCCGCAGCGCCTAGGCTTGAGCAAAATAAAGCACACACCCAGGGCTGTGCCAAGTTTTGTAGCTATATAAATATAATCACGCCTTTATCCCTAATAGGGTAGGCAGAGCGTAAACGAGCTAAACAAAGGTCGTTCCGCCACGTCTGAGAATTTTTTTAGAGTTATTTAAGATAGATTTGTAGGTATATTGCTGTAGTGACAGGTTGTCAGCCCATCGCCTAAATTGCAATTTACTGAAACCCTCGCATTCCTTCGATGATTTTTACAGCATGCCCGGGAAATGCAGCTGGCACATTCTATGTTTTTCTTTCGCTCCCAGTCCAGCATAGAAGAAATTTGTAGCTAATATCTACTTGTATGCATATGACCCAAGTGTGACTGAAGTAACTTGCTTAAAGGACTGATGTACACCGAAGTAGCAGTACTTTCTTACCGACGTACGTACTCTGGTGGTAGAATTTATGCAACAGGACTGAACCATAAAAGATAGAAACTTTAAGATTTTAATGACCCGCACTACTACAGTTTGGTATCAATATTTTTTGATCTCGAAAAAAATACAGAAAAATATTCAGTGGAAAAGTATTGAGGTGAGATCAACAAGCTAGGAAAATCCAGAGTATTGTAATAATACATACATACATATAAACACGCCTTAATCCCTAATGGAGTAGGCAAAGCGAAAACTAAATTACTAACTAAATACTTCCATGCTGGACTTACTTCCATGCTGGACTGGGAGCGAAAGAAAAACATAGAATGTTCAAGCTGCATTTCTTCCCGTGCATGCTGTAAAAACCAGCTAAGGGATCCGAGGGTTTTAGTATATTGCAATTTAGGCGATAGGCTGACAACCTGTCACTACAGCAATATACCTACAAATATCTTAAATAACCCTCAAAACTTTGTCAGAAGTGGCGGAACGACCTTTGTTTAGGTCGTTTACGCTCTGCCTACCCCATTAGGGATAAAGGCGTGATTATATGTATGTATGTATGCAAAGCGAAAACGATCTAAACAAAGGTCGTTCCGCCACTTCTGACATAGTTGCGAGGGTTATTTAAAATTTATTTGTAGGTATATTGCTGTAGTGATAGGTTGTTAGCCCATCGCCTAAATTACAATATAGTCAAACTCTCGGATCCCTTAACTGGTTTTTACAGCATGCCCGGTAGGAAACGCTTCTGACATTCTATGTTTTCCTTTCGCTCTTAGGCAAGCATGGAAGAATTAGTATATGATTTTACAAATCTCTTCAATCTTTTACTTTGTAAGAAAATGCAAACATTTATGACTTAGCAGCCCTGTACGTCAACAAGGCTTGGATTTCTAAGAAATAGTTCGATAGTAAGATAGAGGCAAGTTTTCCAAACGAGGAATCAATTACCACTTTCGTTAGTACACTATACTACATATATACATCTACATCACACTATACTATATACATCTTCTATGCTGGACTGATATTGGGGTAGGCAGTTTTTATCGATAATGGGGTAGAGTAGACCTAAACAAAGGTCGTCCTGCCAAGTCTGATAAAGTTTTGAAGGTTATTACTTCCATGCTGGACTGGGAGAGATAGAAAAACATAGAATGTTTCAGCTGCCCTTCCTCCCGGGCATGCTGTAGAAGACAGCAAAAGGGACTCGAGAGTTACATTGTATTGTAATTTAGGCGATGGGCTGACAACCTGTCACTATAGCAATACACATTACAATCTAAAATTGCCCTCAATTTTTGTCAGACGTGGCGAAAGCGCTTTTTACGAGGCGTTTAACGCTCTGCCTACCCCGTAAGGAATAAAGGCGTGATTTTATGTATGTTATGTATGTATGTATTAAAGATAGATTTTTAGGTATTTTGCCGTAGTGACAGGATGTCAGCCCGTCGCCTAAATTACAATACTTACACTGAAACCCTCGGATCCCTTAACTGGTTTTTACAGCATTCCCGGGAGGAAATGCAGCTGGTACATTTTATATTTTTCTCTCGCTCTAAGTCCAGCATGGAAGAAAAGCCTCAATAGGTTTAGGATTATTTGATCAGTCAGCATTGTCTGTGTGGTTTAACATTACACTTTGTAGGTACCTGTGCTGTGGGTATAGTAAAAGGCGACTAATGGCACAAAAAGGCGACTAATGGCACAAAAAGGCGACTAATGGCACAAAAAGGCGACTAATGGCACAAAAAGGCGACTAATGGCACAAAAAGGCGACAAAGAGCACTTCTTATCTGAACAATTTTGATGTATGTATTTATGTAGTTTATTCGTTTATGTATCACTACATAGTATAAAACAAAGTCGCTTCCTCTGTCCCTATATCCCTATGTATGCTTAGATTTTCATGCGGTTTCTTTTAATGGATAGAATGATTCAAGAGGAAGGTTTTTATGAATAATACATGCATAATATAGTAGAGAAACACTGATGATTTCCGTGAGAAGCCGGGGCGGGTCGCTAGTGTATCAATATATTGTTTAGTATAATATACGAGTATGTATGTTTATTTAAGATAGTAATATACGGTAGGTATTCATTCTATGTATAGGTATGTAAGTATTTATTTTGATTTATTAGTCTCTGTTAATTGTTGCATTTTTTTGTCCCCTCAAAATTATTCACTTTCTCTTACTACCATTGGGTTGGCTGAAAGAGATCTCTTCATAGAGATAAGTTCGCCCTTGCACACTATGTTTTTAAATAACATTTCTATTCTATTTATGCAATAAAGGATATATGGTTTCTAGCTAGAGAATCAGCAGGGCAGCAGGGTTCCGTATGAATGTCACAGTTATCGCGAATTTCTCATCTCGTTGTGAATAAATATTTCATGCATTTTCAGGAGCTGTGATCACCTTAATATTTTGTACTGTAATTATGATTTTTCCATGCTGGCCTGGGGGCGAGAGAAAAATATAGGATGTGCCAGCTGCATTTCGTCCCGTGCATGCTGTATAAATCAGCTAAGAGATCTGACGGATTCAGTATATTATAATTAAGGCGATGGGCTGGCAACCTGTCACTACAGCAATATACTGTATTTATTATTTACTGTATTATTATTTATTTACTTTATTTCACACTAGCAGCCCGTCCCGGCTTCGCACGGGCACAGATAATATAATACTATACTAGTACAGATGCCTAATGTCATACAACAAAACTGGTCCGCCATAAGTCGGGCCGAGTGGCGGGCCGCAAGATTTTAGTACAATCTGACGCAACGGTACCACGTGACAGACCACGGCGGGAAGTGTTCGGTCATAATATTTTGCCGTGATCACAGATGGCCCCACGTAGGTACAATGCACGTTCGAAGTACGTAATTTTCTACTAGACTACTAGATGGCGGTAAGAGAGAAGTGAACGCTGCGCCAGAGCACAGATATTAGCAGTTTTAATCTGTAATTTGTAAGAGATTGAATAATGAAACTTATCTTATGTACTGTCAGCAAAGGCTATTGCAGGGCAGGTCCGTTCGAAACGGATGAGATTGTTTCAGGAAATTATGTATGAATTTTAATGTGGTTTAGTATATTTATTGCAGTAAGTGAATCGTGCAAATAAGCGAGATTTTATTAAAGTTTATCAATAATTTCCTGAAATGATCTCTTTCGTTTCGAGCGGGCCTGACCAGATGTCTCCTCTGCTGACTACGTACACTCTACAATCATATTAGGTGCTATCATTTATAAATTTAATAAACTGCTTTACACGATTGTTACTTTTACTTTTTTTCACCAGGTCTCCTTCCACTTATCACTATTTTGAGCCTCTATTTTTATTTATCAAGATGGTTCTTATTAAGGGGCTTCCCTGGACTAAGTGGCGCCCTCATCAGTCAAAAAATCTTAATTCACTGAAAGCACAGTCAATCGAAAATCCGGTAGATCAGATTGAGGTTAAAGCAATGAAGGTCATTTAGAACCTCATAAAGTTGCCACTTATAGTTTGTTATAGTAACAGATAGAAAAATTGCGAAAAACGGCCACTTTTAGCACTTTTGCTATCTATAATTGCAGTGAACACTGAATCATTAATTTATAATGCTTAAAATAAATGTCAGTACCTATACGTCTATCTGATCTACCTGATTTTCAATTAATTGAGTTTTCAGTGAGTAATGATATTTTAATTGATGAGGGCGCTGGCGTGCACTTGAGATCCCCTTAATAGAATAGAAATCGGCCTTAAATACACTTTAAAAGTAATAAATTGAACAGTAGTATGACAGTAAAATATTTACCTTAAAAAGTAAAAGAAAGAAAAACTAATACTAAATAAATGTTTCTAACAAAAAGGAAATTGTATTTTCAACCAACGATCGGACTCGATCCGGATAATCACAGCGCTGAAACCCGACCAACTAACCAACGCGCCATCCCGCCGGTGAACTGAGTTGCGAATAAAAGCTACCCATGAAGTTGTTATGGTTCATCAATGAGTATATTTTTTTTAATAGTAACGTAAACAACAAGTAGAATATCGACATAATTAGCAGGAAAATATATAAATGATTTCTTCATTAATTCGTTTAGGAGAAATAAGATCTAAAAAACATACATATAAGTATGTAAATTTTACAAATTTCGGAATCAACGGAGCGGATTCGCATTTACCCATTCATACGTTGACCGGCAACGTTGCGCGCGGGCCCGCACTGAATGGCAACGACGCCACTTGCGGAGCCAACGCTGCACAGTGGGTCAGAAATTGAGATTCATAGAATTAGGAATAAACCAAGTTTCGGAATTTTGCTTACAACTTTCAGAAGACAATCTATAGGTAAACTTAATAATCTCAAAGCAACTAAAACTTAAACTTAAGTATGTTTCATTAGGTTAATTTTAATTTAATAAAAATATATTTATCACTAGGGATAGAGGCGTGACTATATGTATGTATGTATATTTATCACTATTTAACATAAATATCTTTGACATTTTAAGAACACATCGAAGTAAAAGGTGTTACCAAGCAAGGTTTAAGAATCGATATGATTTGTTTTAGGCAGCAGGCAATCATGTCTTTTCATTACAGCTACAATTTACTCGAAATATGTTTTAATTAAAATATGTATTCTTTTAAAGATTCTTAAATAATTAATAATATAAAAATAGCTCTTATAGATAGTGAGAAAAAAAAAGTAAGTTAATCTAATATTTATATTCTTTATGTTAGTTAAATCTAGTCTACGCCGAATCGTGGCCATGTCAATGTTTTGTACATACATACATCACGCCTTTGTTCTTAATGGGGTAGGCAGATCGTAAACAACTTAAACAAAGGTCGTTCCGCCACGTCGGACAAAGTTTTGAGGGTTATCTAAGACAGGTTGTCAGCCTATCGCCTAAATTGTAATATACAGAAACCCTCGGATCCCTTAGCTGGTTTTTTTCAGCATGCCCGGGAGGAAATACATCTGGCACATTCTATGTTTTTCTCTCGCTTACAGGCCAGCATGGAAGAAGATTGTGAATGATTTGTTGTTGGTAAATTAAACAAATATAGAAACAGTTTTCCTGCTGATCGTAAGAAAAATACATACTATCCATACTCTATACAAATATTATAAAATCCGAAAGTAGCTCCGTCTATCTGTTTGTTTGTTGTTCTTTCACGCCTTAAATTCTGAACGCATTTTGATGAAATGTGGTGGCATGGTGATAGATGAAACGGACAAAGGCAATTTTTTACCGTAGGATAAGATCTTATTCCCTCGGGAAATATTTTCACACGGTATTTAGGGTATAGGGCAACACTTTATGTATCGATTGACTATGACCATGACATTACAACGCTATGGCTGATAACCAGTGATCGGAATTGGTAGAGTATATTTACCTAAACTTCTAAGAACAGAAGCGGAAAATGGAGACTTCCTTACTACGTAAACTTTTTGCGGGACATCACATAAGTAAGCAAGAAATATACTTTGCACCATGGTTTTAATTCTATGGACAAATACAAGGTAAAAATATACTTGGTGATATTTGGCTACAGTGTCACATTGCCTAGATATTTTGAATTCAAGATTTTCTTACTTTATAGCTTTAAAACTGCTGTGTGTAGGAAAAAAAATATTGAGGAAAAAATTACGCAAATTATGTGCTGTATAATTTCTTCATAGGTGTCAATATCGTACGAGCTACAAAAACCAAGATATTTACGAAAAATTGTTTTATTTTTACATTTGACCTTGAATAGCTTATATTCCTGGTTGGTTTTTTTAAGGCACCATTTCGTACGCCGAAATAAATCTGTGAAAAGTCCTAGGTTCGATTAAGATAAACCGATGCTTTTAATAAGTTCCCCTTAGTCAAACATTGATAACAACGCCGTAAAGAGTATGATATAAAACACACAAAGTAATTTTAATTGTTAGAAGGCTTGCACTGATAGTAATATGCTTTTAAATAAGTGCTGTTTATTCACAAATAAACAAAAACTTCGTAAACAAAGCGATTAAATAGAACTACACAAAAGAAGCTCAATTGTCAAAAGGCTTGCACTAATTATTTTTACCTGAAAAGTGATTCCAGGTAAAAAAAAAACACTGAAAAAACACGTGCTGTAAATGAATGGCATTTGTTTACGAATTTCGAACCGTCAACTTTGCAAGATAAAATCAAATGCAAATAAAGCAAGTCATAAAATAATCGAACAATAGGAAATGAGGCTTGAATTTATGCATTTCTGTATTCTATACGCCACATAATAGAACTAGTAGAGGAATAGTAGGCCCTTTTTGACCGGTTATCTATGGCCAAACGACCAAATCGCAATCTTTAGATCAATGTGTCTTGGTAATATAATATTTTGTTTTATATTTATTTCATGTTCAAATATCACACGGTTGATCGTACGCCAGCCAACTTGAACCAAATCTCAGTTAAATATCGGCAAAATATTTAGTATGCCAGATACAAATAAATGGTTTTAATGGTTTTTAATGGTTTTACAATCATACCTCCTTCGAAATATGAATTTTGTTTTTTGTAGTTTTTAATGATAAAAATTAAATTTGTTTTTTGTAACTTAAGGTATAAATCAAAGAACCAATAAAAATTAAAATAAAGCTTATTTTTATTAAAGTAGACAATTATTCATGTAATGCAGTAAAAAAAACCTGATCACGTAAGGTACATCGTAAACGCGATTAATTTTACTTAAAAAATAATACATTTTATATGTCGTCAATGTCTTCGTCTTCAGTGACAGAATCTGAAGATACTGACGAAATATTGCTTTCTTGCAGGGAATTGAAGTAGATGAGCATTATTTTTTCTATATTTTCCGGTTTAAGTCTATTCCTTTTTACACTTAAAATCCACTAATAGGTGTAAAAGGACCTTTCAACATCTACAGACGTAAGAGGAGCATATTTAAAAAATACTTCGACATCTACTTCGATTCCCTTTACAATTTTTTCACTTATTGTTGTAATAAAATCGTAGTCCGGAATTCTGTTTAAAACTTTTTCAAATTTATTTTGAATTATCTGATTTGTTGACCAGCTTAAAACATAACTAACATCGTCCATAATATGAAAACTGTCAGATATCGTTAAAACGGTTTTTCGTAAATATCTTGGTTTCTATAACTTCAACGATGTTGACACCTATAAAGAAATTATAGAACACAAATTACGCGATAATTTTTTCCCTTAACATTTTTTCCTACACACAGCCGTTTTAAAGCTATAAAGTAAGAGAATCTTTAATTCAAAATATCTAGGCAATGTGACACTGTAGCCGAAAATCACCAAGTATATTTTTAGCTTGTATTTGTCCATATAATTAAATGCCATGGTTCAAAGTATATGTCTAGCTTACTTATGTGATGTCCCGCAAGATGTCCCGAAAAAGTTTTATTAGTAAGGAAGTCTCCATTTTCCTCTCTTCTTTTTAGAAGTTTAGGTAAATATACTCTACCTATTCCGATCACTGTTGATAACATTTCCTCCCAGCCGAATTTCCTCCCGGGCATGCTGGAAAAACCAGCTGAGCAATCCGAGGGTTTCAGTATATTGCAATTCAGGCGATGAGCTGGCAACCTGTCACTACATGAAACTGCCTAAAAATTAAAATCTATCTTTAAATAACCCTCAAAACTTTGTCAGACATGTCGGAACGACCTTTGTTTAGGTCGTTTACGCTTTGCATACCCCATTAGGCGTGATAAAGTCGTGATTATATATGTGTATATATGTATGAGTGACATAGCAACAGGCTAACCGTTAACGCAGAGAAATACTTTATTTCCGCGAGAAAATTCATTTAATCGCGGGTGAAAACGCGGGGCGGAAAGCAAGTGAGTTTTATAAATAAGATACAATATTCATACTTTAATTTTTGTTTTATTGTTTTTTTCATAATTCAATGTGCGAGGGTCTCTAAAAGTAAAGTCATAACACATAAACGGCAACCGCTCGATGTAGGTATATTAATTTCATCTGTGGATCGATAATTGTACCAGTGACATCTATTGGTGAATGGTTGGTACTACCTGTATGTGTTTAGGGTTTGAGCGAAAGTCGAAAAACTTCATATCCTTGACACTCCTGTGTGGGTGTCGCTAGAGTAGCCGCTGAAAAGAAACTTTTAATCTAAAACCTTTTAAAAATGAGCATATTATACGATTTTTAATGCTCAGGGTAATCAGAATTATTTATTAAACAATATATTTGCTGGCTTTAGAAACAAAAAACTTGCTTTATGTAAACTTTTATTTAGAATGACCTGCCCGTCTTACCCTTAGCGCCATCTGCCGATATTTTTTAGAAGCTATTTACTGTTCTTCGGAGTGAGACCCCATGGCACGGGTAAGAAAATGAAAAAAGTTGTTGTAGTGACATAACTAAAATAGTTGGACATATGCTACCGCGGAGTTTTTTGTAGACATTATGATGTTCTTCAATATTGTTTTACATTATTTTGTTCTATCGCTAATAGTTTCGGCAGCGCATTCGACGAAAGACATTTTAAGACTCATTTTTCTACACCTTCGGTTACATTGTTCAAATTTTACCAAGGATCCCTAATTTTTTTCAAAATGAAATGTAGCCTATGTCAAATTGGAAGAATGTATCATTCTATTGGTGAAAGAATTTTTTAAATCGGCCCAGTACTTTTTGAGCCTATTCATTACAAACATACAAAAATAGGTACAAATCTTTCCTCTTTATAATATTAGTGTAGATATAAAAGATCTATCTATCTTAAATTACCCTCAAAACTATGTCAGACGTGGCGGAACAACCTTTGTTTTGGTCGTATAAAGGTGTGATTATACATAGATACATACATATAGTCATGCCTTTATCCCTAATGGGGCAGACAAAGCGTAAACGACCTAAACAAAGTTGGTTCCGCCACGTCTGACAAAGTGTTCAGGGTTATTTAAGATAGATTTATAGGTATATTGCTGAAGTTACAGTTTGTCGGCCCATCGCCTAAATTACAATATATTCAAACCCTCGGATCCCTTAGCTGGTTTATACAGCATGCCCGGGGCAAAATACAGCTGGCACATTTTATATTTTTCTCTCGCTCCCATATCAGCATGGAAATTCATAGTAGTAGTAGCGGGTTTTCTCGCCAAAACCGTAAGTTTTGGGGGGGGGGGGAGGTGATGATCCTGGTGACGAGACCTGGCCTCCTTGCCACGGTCAATCCAACCCAAGTCTTCAATCATTCCAACTATTCATAAGCAACTCAAGAAAATAGAGCGTGGCAAACAACAGCTACAGTGCAACTAAAGGATTTGTAGCGCACATAGATGGCGCCACATCAAGATACAACAGGCCTGAAACGCGGTATCGAAGTTTTCTCAGCGATCTGCCTATATACAACTTCCAAACTAGTCCACTTGGACTCCGGTCCCCTGGTCAGAACACCCGACCAGGTGAGTAATTTATAACCCTTTTCCCATCCGTCATCACTCGGCAAACAGGCCTCAAGGAAATGCTCCTAAAGATTATTAACTACATTTTATAGAGCAGATGATAAACTGACTTTCAGTGCACTGAGTCAGTAGTAATTTGCATGTTGCATACATTGGCTGCATGGGGTATAAATCATAATTACTAGAGCTTCATAATTGGGTCGCATACGGAGAAACCTTGTAGGAGATTCATAGAATCTTATGTACGTATAGCTAGTTGAGTTTGAATACGTCTTATTACCTATTTAAAGTTGTTGTTCCATGCTGACATGGGAGCAAGAAAAAAATATAGAAAGTGCCAGCTGCATTTCCTCCCGGCTATGCTGTAAAAACCAGCTAAGGGATCCGAGGGTTTCAGTATATACAATATATTTAGGAGATGGGCTGACAACCTGTCACTACAGCAAGATACCTAAAAATCTATCTCAAATAACCCTCAAAACTTTGTCAGACGTGGTGGAACGACCTACGTTTAGGTTGTTTACGCTCTGCCTACCCCATTAGAGATAAAGGCGTAATTTTATGTATGTACCTACATAGTAAATAAAGCTACTTTTGGGGTTGTCCGCTAAATTTTGACGCACGTTTTCCCAGTATTTCTGTAAATTTTATCCGCCATATTATAATATGACGGCGGATAAAAATGACAGATAACATCCACCGACTATAAATCAAAACCCGAGAAAATAGATTTCCTGCCCTTTTACGATGTTTTTAGTCTCAAAGTGACAGATAGATTTTAATTTTAGGTTTAGCTGGTGGAAGCTAGAATTATTAATTAATTTTCAATTTATTCAATGATAACTTGACATTTTGTATAACTTATATTATTATTATTTTAATTCGTACTTTTAAAGTACAACTTATTATCACTATCACTACATAGTATAAAACAAAGTCGCTTTCTCTGTCCCTATGTCCCTATGTATGCATAAATCTTTAAAACTACGCAACGAATTTTGATGCGGTTTCTTTTAATGGATAGAGTGATTCAATAGGAAGGTTTATATGTATTATAATACATTCATAATATAGTAGAGAAACACTGATAATTTCCGTGCGAAGCCAGGGCGGGTCGCTAGTTTATAATAATCTAATTATTCAAATTTTATTATTTTAGGTCATTCTGACTTGTAACTATAAGCTAATTTCATACAATAGGTATAATATAAAAATATAAAATAATATTTATTTCCAACCACAACTATAGCTAGGTAACAAACAGTTTGTACTGAAATAGATTTCATGAATAATTTTGTACAAAAATATGACTGTAATAATTATTGTTACCAAATAAATGAAAATGAAAATAGGAGTCAGCTTCAACTATGTAACGAGCTTTCCCAATAGAAGTCTGTTCTCTCTCACTCTCTCTCTTTCGCTTTTAAATTCTATATACGTTCGGAAACTCTGACTAAGCAAAAGTGCATGTTATGAATGAAAGATGACTGAAAGCGCTTAGTACGCAAAAGTGGAATAGCAACTAGGTATAGACAAAGACTTCTATATAGACCGAGGTAAACGCGGCACATAAGAGTGTTCAATAGCGCATGAACAAATAAATGTTGTAGTTTTGGGATCACTTTTTGAGTGACGATTTGCTTAGTAAGCTGCGTCTACCTCAGTTTATATAGAAGTCTTTAGATATAGATGGCACGAGTATGACTGTACCTCCTACGTCATCATCTCCCTAGCCTTATCCCATATCTCACGGGGTCGGCTACCTAATCCAGGGGATTAAACGAGGGTACTGGTTTTTACACAGAGCGACTGCCATCTGACCTCCGCAACCCAGAAGGGAAACCAGACCCAATCCTAGATTAGGTCAGAGTTTTCAAGCCGCCAATGATTAGCACTGGCCTCTGATATGGCTTAACGACTAATATCTACGGTATTAAACGATATTAACCGGGACCAACGGCTTAACGTGCCTTCCGAACCACGGAAAAAGCGCCGAATAAACGTACATATGAAATTCGAAAACCGAAAAACACATTTGTACGTGGTTTGATTCGAACCACGACCTCCCCGCTCAGGAGGCAGCGGCCCTATCCACTACACCATCGGGCTCTTTTGACTGTACCTCCTACATACTCGTACGTATGTAATTCATATAGAATGTTGATACGCCGCGACTGAAGAATACTAAATAATGTAATATCTTATTACTTACCTGTTCTAAATAATAATGGTCTCCTCTCGTCTTGAACCTACACAGATTCCCTAGGTCTTTGAACTTTAACATTATCATATTGCTTTCTGTTTCATGAAGTTTATATTTCCCAGAAAAGGGTCTATTAACAAAAATCGCGAAGGCATTTTCTTATCTTAGGTGAGAGTTTGAAATAACTTTCATATTTCTAGATGATTAAATGAATTATCCTATATCAACATTTTTGATACCTTAATTTCATTCTTCCATGCTTGCCTGGGAGCGAGAGAAAATCATAGAATGGGCCAGCTGCATATCCTCACGAGCATGCTGTAAAAACCAGCTAAGGGATCCGAGGGTTTCAGTATATTGCAATGTAGGCAATGGGCTGACAACCTGCCACTACAGCAATATACCTACAAATCTATCTTAAATAACCCTCAAAAATTTGTCAGACTTGGCGAAACGACCTTTGTTTAGGTCGTTTACTCTCTGCCTACCCCATTAGGGATAAAGGCGTAATTATATGTATGTATGTGAGCTTGTTCCCAGTCAGGTTAGAACTATGTTAGTTGAATCACGAAATCGTCGGTAAACGTCTTCATTTTAAATAATGAGATGTATTGGGGTAATACAACTGCGCCGTAAACTGACTTAACTTCCATAGCACACATAAAGTTCATCGTACTGTTCCCAAGTTGTGATTTAATTTGACAAGATTTAATGCACCAACTTTGGCCGGGAGCAGGTAATCGTGGTATTAGGTAAATGCTATTAATAGAACGAGCGGAACTAAAACTTAAGTCGTAACATCTGAACTGTAGTTTCCGGAATTCTGTAAAGTACCTTATAATTTTCCTCTTAAAGGGCTCCCCTGGGCTAAGTGGCGCCCTCATCAGTCAAAAAATCATAATTCACCGAAAACACCATCAATCGAAAATCAGATTGAGGTTAAAGCAATGAAGGTCATTTTAGAGCTCATAATGTTGCAACTTATAGTTCGTTGTAGTTACAGATAGAACATTTGCGAAATACAGCTACTTTTAGCACTTTTGCTGTCTTTAACTGCAGTACCTTCAGAATCTGATCTACCGGATTTTCGATTAATTTCGATTTCAGTGAGTAATGATTTTTTTTACTGAAGAGGGTGCTGGGGTGCACCGGGGATCCCCTTAAGATTCCCTTAAAAGAGGCAGTATTTGTTGGTCACTTTGCAACAGTAAAATTTTCTTAATTGTACCATGATCAAACCACGTAGAGTCGTTTCTAATTGGTCCATAATTAACGAAAAAAGAATTATAATGATAACGTAAAATAAAAGTTATACTTTCCCGTTTTTCTCTTTTCAAAGAAAAAATAATAATAAGCAATATACTTACAAATCTATCTTAATAACCTTCAAAACTTTGTCAGACGTGGCGGAACGTCCTTTGTTTACGTCGTTTACGCTCTGCCTACCCCATTAGGGATAAAGGCGTGATTATATGTATGTATGTATGTATGCAAAGAAAAAATACCTACCTATAATTGTGCCTTTGTCATTTACGGGATAAGTAGTACGTTGACGGTGTTTAAAAGCTGTTTTATCGTGTCATATGCGTCAATTATTAATTTTCAATTCACTTTGTTTGTAGGTATTACAACTACGGCAAGTATTTAAGAAATTAAGCTGCTGGTATTGTCGACTGGAGTCGAAAGTCGCAATTGACGCGCGGAGAAGTTTGACTTTCTTCTCTCCTGAAGAAAATCCTCGTATAGGGTCGAAACGTCGAGGTGGGTACCTCTATCAAACTGCGGGTTTGATAGAGGAGTGGAGTTGGTTTGAGAAGTGAGTGGCCGAATATTTTATAAATATGAATAACACTTATTCATCGTAAAATTATAAAATAGCGGGTATTGTTGACGAAATGTATCATCATGTGTTTTTTATCGTTTCAAAGAACTTGAATGTCAAATTCAAAGTTGGATAATTTCTCAAGAGCTCATAAAATAAATCATCCAAGTATTATCCAATCTAGTGTGCTTTTTGATTAGTAATCTCGGGTCTTCAGTCCCTGAGAAGGGTCAGACTCACGTACTTCACGCATTGCAGCACCGTCTCTCTTCTGATGTATTAATTTGCTTACTAAGGGCTCTCTGAGGTTGTCTACCTCACTCAATCCTCAGATGTAGAAATAGAAAGATACATACATACTATCACGTCTGTATCACTAATTGGGTAGGCAGAGCGTCAACGACCTAAACAAAGGTCGCTCCGCCACGTCTGACAAGTTTTGAGGGTTGAGATAGAACTGTATATTGCTGTACTGACAGGTTGTCAGCCCATCGCCTAAATTACAATATACCCTCGAATCCCTTAGCTGGATTTTAGAGCATGCCCGGGAGGAGATGCAGCTGGCGCATTCTACGTTATTCTATCGCTCCCAGTCCAGCATGGATTTGAAATAGAATAGAAAGATCTATAAGTAAAATAATATTTTCATAATATTGGCAATGCCTAGAGGTATAAATAACCTCCTAAAATATGATCAATTGAATGAATAGTTTGAAAATTATTTTATTAATTTATTACGTTGCACTTTTACTTATACTTATTTGTAATTAATTGTGACAACTGAGTACTCTATTAGTAAAATCAAAAAAGAATTAATAAAGTTATTAGACATGCAAAAGGCATCTTTCCAACAAAGCTTCTATCTGAAGTTTCCACTTAGATATCTCAATTAAGATATCATAGAGTAAGATTGATATCTATCGTTTGATACGAATTCTTCGAAGTCTGAGTGTTTGTCAAGGGCCTTTGGTCCTCAGCTTTAGCTTGGTCTGGCTGTTTTGGTTTTGTCAATTATTTGTATTCAGAAAATAATACAAATTCAAATGTTTCTCTCCAGTAACGATATTGATTTCTGCCTTATTTGTCAATCACTTTAAATTCGGTCTCAAGCTGGTACACGAAATAAAAGAATATTTGGTACAAACTTTAATAGTTTATTGAAGAACAGTCGAACAGTTTTCGAAAATATCATACATTAGCTGTGCCCGCGACTCCGTACGCATGGTGGTTATGATTTTAAACAGCGATGTATTTTTTGGTTAAGATTTTACATACATTGGGATAGAATACAGTCTTACATTACACCTATGCGAGCATAGTATTCTATGTACCTGTCTACTTCAATATGGAAGGAGTTGTGTTACCAAACGGTTGTTTCTTTGTTTCCATTTCTTTTTGTTTTGAGATCAATTAATTATGTACAAATCACGATACAATTTTTTTGTTGAATTTGTCATTAAACTATTGAATATTTAAGATTATTTTCAACTTACGTTTTTTTAATAGACAAAAAGTTAACTTATGTATAGTATATAGCTGTGCCCGCGACTTCGTACGCCCGGTTTGTGTGGAAAACACGCAGTTTCGAACATACTGTAAACGCTTCTCCGCGCGTAGGAGCGGGATCTGCTAACCCGCGCGCGGAAGCGTGTTTCGCATTGTCTGATCTTTGTTTTTGTATGGAAAACACAATTCCGCGCGTGAACTAGCAGACCCCGCTCCTACGCGCGGAGAAGCGTTTTCAGTATGTTCGACACTGCGTGTTTTCCATACAAACTATGGTACTTACTAAATATCAGAATGGTTTGCGTGATTATTTCTAACCTAGGCTGGACACCAGGTAATTAAAAAAACTCAGTAAATAAAAAGTCCTTTTAAGATCGGTTAAAAACGATCAGAGTTCAATTTCCTAGCTACCCTCTAACTCAGGTGGCGTGATTATTTGTATCGTAACTTTTAATTTACGTATTGCTCAGTTAAACAAAGAAAAGTTCCATCAAAATCGGTTAAAAACGACCGATACTCTACCTGCCGTCTAAGTTATAAGGCGTGATTATTTGTATCGTAAGTTTGGTTCTAAATAATGCTCAGTCGAATAAAAAAGTTGCATAAAAATCGGTTAAGAAACAGCCAAATTTCAATTTCCTGCCTACCCCCTAAGTCAGGTAGCGTGATTTTAGGTATCCTAAATTGCAACCCGGGTAATAATACACAGTTGAATAAAAAAGTCCCATCGAAATCGGTTCAGTAGTTTTGGCGTGATGTGGTAACACAGACAGACAGACAAAAACTCTAAAAAAAACGTTTTGCTCTAATGATAATAATGATATAAATATCATCGTTAATAATGCCTATTGCAATATTCTTTTTCGAACAATATTCAATGTACAGACACGACCTTTCTAGAGATTTATTATATGCTGCTAAGTGCTATTGCAGTACTGCAATAGCACTTCCAAAAATTAATTACTTTGAAGTCACTCAAAACTGCCACTCATCATTATCGTCTAATGATAAATATGTCATCTAAAATCACAACACCGAGGCCGGATTTATAATCAGCACTTGAGAGTGAGAGCAAGTTTAAGTTCGTATCAGAAATGTAATTTCAGTACGAAGTAGCCTGTCAAATCCATACTTAATATTGCTCTCAATCTTGAGATCGCTTTATAAATACGAGCCCTACTCTACTCGTCCTAGGAATAAAAGTCACATTGGGGTCTCAAAATAAGCTGGTTCAAGTTCCAGAAGCATAAGTGAAATTGAAGACGTGTACATCGTTTTTCAAATTCAAAATAAATTTATTTCGAAAACATCCATAGTTGTTAGTAAACTTAAAATAAATTTATTTTAAGTTTACTAACAACTTTTATTTATTTATTTTACTTAGTAAAACATAACATTTAATTTATAAACTATTTTCTTTCATTTCATTACATTACATGTATTATGATTATGAATTATCAATCAAATAAATATCCAACAATAAATAATAAATAAAACAATCAGTTATACCCACATCATCATAGGTACTATTTTTTTATGCAATACAAGCCTTAACACAAAATTGGAAGAACCTAACTACAAAATTGACGGAAATTCCATACAATTCTCTATCGACTATTTAACCCTTTTATGGATAGAAAATCCAAAAACGATGATACACGTATCCATTACTTTTAAATTATTAGCCTAAATACAAAATTGGAAGATCCTACCTTCAAAATTAACGGACTTTCATACAAACTTCACACCCCCTTTTTACCCCTTTAGGGGAGGAAATTCCAAAAATCCTTTCTTAATGGTAAGTTTCGTCATGAAAGGAATATGCTTTCAAAATTTCACGATTCTTGATTTAATAGTTTTGGCTCTGCGTTGATGAATCAGTCAGTAAGGAGAAACGGTTTTATAAGTTTATATTTAGAATAATATGGACCATCAGCTGTAAGCCATGATAGCTGCTAGATCACTCTAAACGACTCGCGAATTGGAGCTGATCAATTTCAACCATTCAGATGTTGCCAACCGTTTCCTAAGCGAGCCAATTTTAAACTAAGTTTGGTGGGATAGATAAGGGGTGTAAGGGACAGCGTCCCGCAAACTGATAGGGGTTGCTCAGTCAACGGAACTGAACAACGACCAAAAGGTGTTTTTTTTTTCAGAAAGTAATAAAAAATATTGATTTTCCATACAAATTGACTGATAGAGGTGGTCATTTTATATGGGAAGTTATTTTTTTTTTCATCTCCTGAAAGAAATTCCTGGTGGTAGTAGTTGTTGATAATTCAGTTTCGTTGACTGAGTAACCCCTATTACTTTGCAGAACGCTGTCCCTTACAACCGGTATATTGTATGGTTACTTCCATGCTGGACTGGGACCGAGAGAAAAACATAGAATGTGCCAGCTGAATTTCGTCCCGGGCATGCTGTAAAAAACAACTTAGTGATCTGAGGGTTTCTCAAAACTTTGTCAGACGTGGCGGAACGACCTTTGTTTAGGTCGTTTACGCTCTGCCTGTAGGAATAAAGGCGTGATTACATGTATGTATATTATATGGTGGGATAGAGTTTTGTATTTTGTTAACTACCCTGGAAACAATCCTATTGTCAAGAGATTTGGAGTAAGATGCTTATTCAAGAGGAATCGCATTACATTTGAGACGATGTAGGCTCTAGCGGTCTTATCCTGAGAAACTTGGTACTTGTAATCCGTGAAATTCCCGTTGTAATTTCAGTACACATACCCAACACAAGCTTTCGCCCTGCGGGTTCATTTTGCCGTTTTCGGATGAAATAAGATAATTGTAGTACCTAAAAAGTGTCTAGGTAGTTCTGGACCATATAGTTTGTAGTTATAGAGTTTCAGTTACAGTTTCAGCGTTTATATATTACCAACAAATCATTAACACAATCTTTACCGACGTTGATAATATATTTCAGACATACGAACGAGTTGAATGTATTTCAGCTGTACTAAATTTTCTTCACGACTTTCCAAAAACGAATAAGGAGTAAATTATGTTGTGTGTTAACATCCATATTACATTGTTTATTTTGCTATTACTCTTTAGAACCTGAACCTCGTATGATATGAGCGGTGTTGTAAACATCCATATATTTACGCCGCCTACAAAATGTAGAGATTTATGATAGACTGTTTTTCTGTCTTCGTAGACCCATTTTTGCATTATCATTTTTAATTTAAGACGATCTATCAATTCAAATAGAAATAGACACGTTAAAAATTTCGTCAATTTAAAAGTGGGCATAAATTAATAACCGCGTTCATCGACTCCTGGCTCATCATTGGTCTTTATTGTTTTGACACCAATGCAATAAGCACGCGAGCCGATGAGGTGGCGCCGGGGTTTGAGTTCCAGTATCGTCGCCGGCGCAGGCCTGGCGCCTGCTTCCTAGGGGATTGGAAATACTGATGGGCATCTGACATGTTTGTTCGTTCCTGAGGCTGTGGCCAGCCTCCCACGTCACATAGCGCCGGGATGGGATCAAATGTAAACACCAAGCCGACGTATTTGCTCGGGCCGCAATGGCTCTCCATTCAAGAGGACGATTTCTCCTTTTATTGTTTTGCGCTTTCTCGCGTGGAGATGGTAAGTAAATACTTAATGTTTATTTAATTTAAATACGTTTTTATTTTCGTTTAGGAGACGCATGACCCCGCATAATATTGGAAACCTTTCTTTTTGAGGAAAATATTTATGGAGTTATTATAATTTTGTTCCGAGTGATTACTTTTTAAGTCTTATGTAAACAACATCAAAACTGTAATAAAACAAACAAGTAAGTAGGAGGTACGTTGTATTTCTCAGGGGAGCTGACCCACATACAAGTCTTCGTAAAACAAATAGGGCGATTAAACTTACCCACACCATTTGCCACGCGGAAACGTTTCATAAACCTACAATTTGAAATACATTGCGCTTCCTGTAAGACAATTTTATTATGCCCCCTGAATAATAGCCAACTAAGTACGTAATGTACATAGAAATGTAGCTGTACCTACATGTAATGTTTGTTTTCTTAAAATGGTCCCTATTTTTCTGCGATTGAATATTGATAAATGATAATGATATAACACCAGTAATATTTATTTATTTTTTAATATTTTTATCCCCTTTATCCACTTTTGAAATATAATCGTTTACGCTCTGCCTACCCCATTAGGGATAAAGGCGTGATTATATGTATGTATGTATGAAATATAATAATAGATCGAGTTCTGGGTTGCAGGACATCTCGTAAGTAGGTGCTTAGGTAATGATGGTGGAAAACCTTTAACTTGTTTACAGCTTTATCTCACTGAGCTTTTAAGTTTAGACAAATAATCTATTTTAAGAAGTACATACATACTTGTCGATTCATCGATAAATTATATTTATTAGAATAATACAGCTATAAATAATAATAATAACCTATGGAACCGTTTTTAAGAATGTGTAAAAACCATTATTTTTTTTATCTGCTTGCTTTAGAATATTCACCTAGGTTAGGTCTACGACTTAACAATCTTGATTTGCTTTCAGATAACCTAGAAATCTTCGACGCGCTGTCGCCCCTGTTGGACCGTGAGGTGCCCCTCCCAGCGGGGGTGACCAGGATCCGCGGCAGATGCCAGGATGCCGTCGATCCTCAGGACTACTCCGCGTTCAGCCTGGATGAAAATGCCACGGTCCACCAACTGGCTGCTGGCATGTTCTACAATACTTTCCCTGAGGACTTCTCCATTATGACCGTGATCAGACTGCCAGGTGAGTTTGACGGAGTTTTTAACTTTTTCCTATCAAAACTTTAATCTATAAATATTGATACAACTTGATATAATAAAACCAATGTAAATTGCAGCGACTTTATAGCTCTTCTACTGGAGAACACAAAGCGAATTGATACTGACATTGAATGTAGAAAAACTAGTCCTAAGGAAATACAGAAAATTGTTAGTGAAATGAATAATAATAAAGCTACCGGGTCAGACGTCATTTCAATAACAATTATAAAAGAAAATATTTACATTTTAGCAAAACCAATTGCATATTTATTCAGAGCCCGATGGTATAGTGGATAGGGCCGCTGCCTCCTGAGCGGGAGGTCGTGGTTTGAATCCCACCATGTACCAAGGTGTGTTTCGGTTTTCGAATTTCATATGTACGTTTATTCGGCGCTTTTTCCGTGCTTCGGAAGGCACGTTAAGCTGTTGGTCCCGGTTAATATCGATTAATACCGTAGATATTAGTCGTTAAGCCATATCAGAGGCCAGTGCTAAGCATTGGCGGCTTGAAAACTCTGACGTAATCTAGGATTGGGTCTGGTTTCCCTTCTAGGTTGCGGAGGTCAGATGGCAGTCGCTCTGTGTAAAAACCAGTACCCTCGTTCAATTCCCTGGATTAGGTAGCCGACCCCGTAAGATACGGGATAAGGCTAGGGAGATGATGATGAATTGCATATTTATTCAATTTATGTTCAACATTCAATCAATTCAATTTACAATTAAAATATATTCCCCGATCAATTTAAATTAGCCAAAGTTATCCCAGTGCACAAAAAGAACACCGTCACTGATCCCAAAAACTAAAACTTGAAAAACTTCTGAAGAATAGACTTACATCTCACTTGAGTTGCAATAATATGTTATATTCGAAACAGTTTGGATTTCAAAGAGGTATTGGTACGACTGACGCAATTGATACTCTCATTGACGACATCATGAGACAAATTAATGCAAAGGAAAAGGCTGCAGGGCTGTTTCTAGGCCTAAGTTCCGCTTTTGATTTAGTTAGTCATGAGCTATTAAAACTAGAACACTATGGAGTACGAGGGAACTTACTTGAATTGTTTAAATCTTACTTGCTTAATCGTACTCAATATATTGAAATAATAAATTTGACACAAGATGGAACTGAGATAGTTCATACATCATAAATCACAAAAAGTAACAAGGTTGGTTCCGCAGGGCTCAGTCCTCGGGCCAATATGTTTTATAATTTTCATAAATGACTTATTAAATTATGTGTATAATAATAATTCTGACATTCACTTAGTAAATTTTGCAGATGATACAAATGCCGTTATATCGGCTAATAGTATGGATGACTTAAACAAGCTAGTGAGCCGTATTTTAGGATGCTTCGATGTGTGGTTCAAGGCTAATTACCTACAAATGAATACCTCTAAAACTAACGTTCTACTTTTTAGACTTACAAGCCGTAATTATGACATTTTAGATGTATGTCTCAACGGACATAAAATTGATATGATTAATGAAACGAAATTTTCCATCTATGGGGCATACTACTATGGGGTAATAGCTAAAAATATAATTTAAACAGAGCGTTTGTAACTCAAAAAAGAGCAATACGTACGATTGTCCGAGCTCTACCGCAGAAGTCGTGCGTAGAACACTTAAAAAAAATGGTATTCTAACATAACCAAGTCTATTTATTTTCATCTTGTTGACGAGCGTGATAAAAAAAGGTTTATCTTTGAATCTGCATCTCAAAAGAAACTCAGAGAGACAACTAGACGGAAAGACTTAAATAATGTGATTTCGTCAAATTTTAACATCGTCTTTCACTGTCCTCGATACCAGCCTGTTAATTTGTTTAATAAAATGCCTACAGAATTAAAATGTATACGTAAGTTAAGCGAACTTCAACAAAAAATAAAAGCTCTCTTACTGGAAAGGTGGTTGTATTCCATTGACGATTTTTGATAACAATTGCTGCCTTCGATGTAATTCACAATTATTTACTTTAATAATATCTAAATTTGACATGTAAATTGACATCATCTTATTTAGTTTCATTAACATCATTCATTACTTATTTATTATAATTAGACATTTTAATGTAACTGTGATCATACGATCACATTGATTGTAATTTAATTTTAGTGTACATGTATTTCAAACACAATATTTTTGATTGTTATTAAATAAATAAATTGAATTATATTGATAATAATATTTATACTTTCCTCATACATACTTTTATTGTGAAAAGTTAATTATCTACTAGGAAAATAATGAAATAATGTAACTATTTTGTAAATTAATATCATTAAATTTAATCAATTACATTTTACACGATTTCAATGCAAAATATAGATTCATAATCCAATGCACAAAACAATAAGGCTCGTATTTAAAAAAAGCGATCTCAAGATTGAGAGCGATGTTAATCGACTCGAAAATCAACTCGCTAAGCAGAAGAAGTATATATTGTGTTATGAAATGACATTTCTGATACGAACTTAAACTCGCTGTAATTCTTGAGGGCTGATTATAAATACGGGCCCTAGAGGACCGTAACAAAAACAAAAGTAATTTACTTAAGTATTATAAAATATCCAAACGACTTCGTTCTCCGTTCAAATCAGTTTCAATGCAATAAATATCCTTCATCGGCGAGAACGTCTAATCAAAGTTAGCTTACCTCTTTAATCACTGTCTTCTGAAGGGTTTTTCCACTGTACTACAAAACTGTACCCCACCAAGTCCTACCTAGAGATGTGAAGCGATAAAATTACCCCCGTAAAATACGGTAAAAAACGGAATTTACAGTATAATATTATATTTTACCGTAAAATACGGTGACATTTAATAAAAACGTATTACGTCCTGTACTTAAAAAATATGGCAACAGCATTGTGTTTACAGACATAGATACATACCCTGAGTATGATATATAGGGACTACAGAAAACTGAACAACTTTTCTCAAACGTAAAGATTTTCTCGAAACTGAGCATCTTTTCTCACACTGAACAACTTTTCTCAAACTGAACAACTATTCTCAAACTGAACATCTTTTCCAATAATAAAACAACTTTTCTCAAAACTGAACATCTTTTCTCAAAATTGAATAACTTTTATCAAATCTCAATCTATCTAAACACTGATTAATATCTCTTTTAATAATCGAGTTCTCACTTCATACAAGTTTCTCTTAAAACGATAATATTATAAAATTGTAACAACTGTAAAATTCCCGTATTTTACCGGCGTATTTGGTAAAATTACGTAATGTTGCATCGCTAGTCCTGCCGGAAGTTCATTAATTTTCTGCCATCATACAGATACAATTCGCTAGTTTCCTACTAGTCAAATCAGCAACTTTTTATGAAATTCCCAAAAACACTTTTTTATATGAAAACAGAGAGGTTTTTTTTTTTTAAATTATTAAACTATATATACTGTATGACGTCATTCCTTGGTTAATACTTGACTACTCAAATAAATAACTTCTATATTTTTAACTCCATTATTAAATCTAAATATGCATTTTTTTATAATGTATGAGATCCACAATATTTAGCCATCAGTTTTAAGTATTTAAACGTCTTGATTTTCGGCCACCTAGTCAATACGCCTATTCGTCAGTCGTGGATAGATACTTACCTAGCGGGGGGCCGTGGTTCGAATCCCACCACGAACCAATGTGTTTTTCGGTTTTCGAATTTCATATGTACGTTTGTTCGGCGCTTTTTCCGTGCTTCGGAAGGCACGTTAAGCCGTTGGTCCCGGTTAATATCGTTTAATACCGTAGATATTAGTCGTTAAACCATGACAGAGGCCAGTGCTAAGCATTGGCGGCTTGAAAACTCTGACCTGATCTAGGATTGGGTCTGCTTTCCCTTCTGGGTTGCAGAGGTCAGATGGCAGTCGCTCTGCGTAAAAACCAGTACCCTCGTTCAATCACCGAGATTAGGTAGCCGACCCGGAGAGATACGGAAAAAGGCTAGGAAGATGATTGATAGATACTTACCTACTGAACAGTATGCAATTTCTACAGGCCTGTTTTCATTTATTCACCAAACTCTACATACATACATACATACATACATAAAATCACGCCTTTATCCCTTACGGGGTAGGCAGAGCGTCAAACGCCTCGTAAAAGGCGCTTTCGCCACGTCTGACAAAAATTGAGGGCAATTTTAGATAGTAATGTGTATTGCTGTAGTGACAGGTTGTCAGCCCATCGCCTAAATTACAATACACTGTAACCCTCGAGTCCCTTTTGCTGACTTCTACAGCATGCCCAGGAGGAAGGGCAACTGGAACATTCTATGTTTTTCTTTCTCTCCCAGTCCAGTATGGAAGTGTTCAAACTCTACATGTGTTGTTTTTTACTCAGAAATTACATACATACACAAAATACCGCCTTTATCTATTAAAACGTAAAACGACTACCTAATTAAGAAGAAAAGACGTTATTGAATGGCTAAACATGAATAAATTTCTTCCATGCTGGACTGGGAGAGATAGGAAAACATAGAATGTTCCAGCTGCCCTTCCTCCCGGGCATGCTGTAGAAGTCAGCAAAAGGGATTCGAGGGTTACAGTATATTGTAATTTAGGCGATGGGCTGACAACCTGTCACTACAGCAATACACGTTACTATCTAAATCTTTCTTAAATTTTTGTCAGACTTGGCGAAAGCGCCTTTCACGAGGCGTTTTATGCTCTGCCTACCCCGTAAGGGATAAAGGCGTGATTTTATGTATTATGTATGTATGTATTAATCGCAAATCTAGATAAAACCAAATATGTACAATTTTACTTAACACAACCAAAGGATCGAACACTTACTGGTAGATTTAATGATAACATTATCGAAAATGTAAATGAAATCAGGTTTCTCGGCATTACTCTCGATCGTTTCTTGAATTGGCAACCACATATAGATTATTTAAACATGAAAATTGAATATAGAATGTACCAGCTGCATTTCCTCCCGGGCATGCTGTAAAAATCAGCTAAGGGATCCGAGGGTTTCAGTATATTGCAATTTAATGGGCTGACAATCTGTCACTACAGCAATATACCTATAATTCTATCTTAAATAACCCTCAAAACTTTGTCAGACGTGGCGGAACGAGCTTTGTTTAGGTCGTTTACGCTCTGCCTACCCCATTAGGGATATAGGCGTGACTATATGTATGTATGAAAATTAAGAGATATATCTATGTATTAAAAAAAATACTAGGACAGCTTCTCAAAAAACTGTGCTCTGTGCATACCATGCATATGTAGTTTCTAATTTAAGATATGGACTGCTGCATTGGGGTAATGCTGCTTAGGTACATACTCTACCATTATTCAGGACTCAAAAAAAAATGATACGAGGCATGTGTCGGCTTAATAACAAAGATAGTAGTCCGCTTTTTAAAAGTCTCAAACTACTTACTTTACCTTCGATATATATTTATGAGGCAAACGTAAAAGAACACCTGAATAACTTTAAATTGATACATACCAGATATCCTCGGAGTACTAGAAATAACATAGAGGTACGACCACGAAATAAACTAAATATGACATTTTATAGTGATACAATATTTGCGATGGGACCTCAGCTCTATAATAAATTGCCTGACAATATCAAAGAAAGTAGTCTAAGACATTTTAAGATAATATTACATAATGTATTGACCATTAAATGTTATTATATTATTAATGATTTGTTCTTCCATGCTGAACTGGGAGCGAGAGAAAAACATAGAATGTGCCAGCTGCATTTCCTCCCGGTCATGCTGTAAAAACCAGCTAAGGGATCCGAGGGTTTCAGTATATTGTAATTTAGGCGATGGGCTGACAACCTGTCACTACAGCAATAAACCTATAAATTTATCTTGAATAACCCTCAGAACTTTGTCAGACGTGGCGGAACAACCCTTCCTTAGGTCTTTTACGATCTGCCTACCCCATTAGGGATAAAGGCGTGATTATATGTATGTATGTATGTATGATTTTTTTACTGATAATTTGCGTAATTAAAATAATGACTTAAGATAATTATAAATTTTGTTGACAACGAGAATATAATTTTGAAAAATGTTTGTATTGCATGCTGATATTAGCAAGTTTTCAGTGGAACTTACATATTTTTGCCCATAACATCTTACCTGTAAACTACAATAAAGAATTTTGAATTTTGAAATTGTACTTCATAAATTTAGGTAGGTTGTCGCCGTGGCAGAGCACTGGTCTAAATATATTTGAACCATCGACACGACAGAAGAAGAAGACGGTAGGTTGCAAAATTTCAAAAATCAGTTTTGACTATTTGTTTTTAAGGGAAATTGTTTATACCCGACAAGAAACAACAAGTATCTCAAGAGTAAGTAGATAAATCGTTAATTGCTATTATTTAGCCTTTATGCTACGCTCGATACAATATTATCTATTTTGTTCAAAGTTATTGGAGCGTAGTGGAATCACCTTTCAGGGAGGACAAATCTCCGTAAGGATACTGAAATTAAAGACAGATTCCTGCAATCACAATCCTTCATCAATACAGGATCTTATTTGTAATCATGAATTTATTGTAAGTTTGTGCCAAAATTTGGGTCCTAAGTTTTTTTATGACATGTCATTTTACATAAAATATCTTGGATCAAACATTTTGTTTTATGAAGTTGTAAGTCGAATAGTAAGTTTGTATTATTATTTGAATCATTAAAGGGTTCCGCTTTAAGTATGTTTGTTCGTAATAAATAAACTCTAAAATTACTAGTGTGATTTAAAGTCCACTACTACAATAGATTATTATTGCAATGCAGGCGATGGGCTGACAACCTGTCACTACAGCAATATACCTACAAATCTATCTTAAATAACCCTCAAAACTTTGTCAGACGTGGCGAAACGATCTTTGTTTAGGAAGTTTACGCTCTGCCTACCCCATTAGGGATAAAGGTTTGATTATATGTATGTATGTACTACAATAGACATACAGAAGTAACTTAATACTATCCAAAAAAAAAGGTTTTATTTACCGAAAACCAATTTCAAACTTAAAAATAGAAACCATTTTACACCTCCGACTTCAGTTCAATTCTGACAGCGTCTTAACTTGAATTAAATTGTAAAGTTGGACTGTTTATCACCCTCCTGTTGGCGAATTCCTGTAATTCGTAAACGCATTTAATCTAAGAGACAGTTTTATTGAACCCTTCCCTCGTTTACCACCTGTACCTATTTTATCCCGACAGTACCTATTTTTCCATGCTGGACTGGGAGAGATAGAAAAACATAGAATGTTCCAGCTGCCCTTCCTCCCGGGCATGCTGTAGAAGACAGCAAAAGGGACTCGAGGGTTACAGTGTATTGTAATTTAGGCGACGGGCTGACAACCTGTCACTACACATTAGCAATACACATTACAATCTAAAATTGCCCTCAATTTTTGTCAGACGCGGCGAAAGCGCCTTTTACGAGGCGTTTAACGCTCTGCCTACCCCGTAAGGGATAAAGGCGTGATTTTATGTATGTATGTATGTACCTATATTGGGTTCCATCTAGAGATAAATTTTTGAAAGTCACTAATTCAGATTGTCACTTTGAGAGTTTGAGATTCGTGATCTTACCACTTTTGTATGGTTTGATGTAGAGCTAATAATATTGTAAAACTATAGTAATAACTAGACCATATGGGTCCTAAAACTTGCGCGTAATTGAAATGACAAATATGGCCTAACACGAGGGCTCTATCTATATCTTGACCAAACCAAAATTGTTTCGCGTTCCTTCGTTGTCACATTTCTTCCATGCTGGACTGAGAGTGATAGAAAAACATAGAATGTGCCAGCTGCATCTCCTCCCGGGCATGCTGTATAAACCAGCTAAGGGATTCGAGGGCTATAGTGTATTAAAGAAAGCTAAGGGATTTGAGGGTGTATTGCAATTTTTTTCGATGGGCTGACAACCTGTCACCATAGCAATATTGTACATCATAATCAGATTATTATTACAGATGTAATGACCTTCAAACCTGTCAGCCGTAGCGGAACGACCTTTGTCAGGTCGTTTTGTTAGGTCGTTTTCGCTCTGCCTACCCCACTAGGGGTAAAGGCGTGAATACCACGGAAGCAGGGAATACCAAAAATTGTTCGCCTGTACCTATTGTGCTCCGCTCTAAGTGCCACTGGTGATTTTGATGAGTTTTTCGTTTGACAAAATAAACAGTAATTTTCTCGTGAAATAAGTTCGTCGAATCTTTAAGTATAGATTGGACACTTCCCACAATAGGTTCTAAAAATACACATTGCGTGCTTACACTAAAGACATATTGGTTATTATTGTATCTCGCGATAACTGGTTTGAATCAAGGAAAAGGATTAGTTTACTCAAACAGTGTTCTGCAGGAAACCTGCGTCAAGATTCTCTTCCTAATATTTAAGCTATATCATCAGCTACACCATTTTACTATGGAATATTTCAGCTACTATTATATCTAAGGCTCGTATTTATAAACCGATCTCAAAATTGAGAGCAATATAAAGTATGGATTTGACAGTCTATTTTGTTCTGAAATGACATTTCCGATACGTACTCAAATTACTTCCATGCTGGACTGGGAGTGAGATAAAAACATAGAATGTGCCAGCTGCATTTATTCCCGAGCATGCTGTAAAAACCAGCTAAGGGGTCAGAGGGTTTCAGTATATTGCAATTCAAGCGATGGGCTGACAACCTGTCACTACAGCAATATACGTACAAATCCATCTTAAATAACCCTCAAAACTTTATCAGACGTGGCGGTGCGACCTTTGTTTAGGTCGTTTACGCTCTGCCTACCCCATTAGGGATAAGGGCGTGATTATATTATGTATGTATGTAACTCATATTAGCTGCCAGTCTCAAATTCTGTTTATTAATTCGGCCCTGAGTTTTTCAATATTTCTCTGATCTATAATGTTAACTGCACTAAATACTTATAAAGGTAACTGCTCTAATGAGTGAAATATTGAATATTATCTTTCCACCAGATACGACCCAGAACCCAATCTTCGTACTATACTCGGACGCTGGCGATGAGCAACTACAGTTGGTGGTTGGAGACCTAATGGAGCTGTACTATGAGGACACAAGAGGAGATCCACCAGACAACGAGCTGATCACCTTTAGATACAGCGTCGCGGATCAACAGTCAGTACTGCATTTTCTTTGGTTGTTGAGCAGCTGGAGTTGGTGGTTGGAGACCTAATGGAGTTGTACTATGAGGACACGAGATTAGATCCACCAGACAACGAGCTGATCACCTTTAGATACAGCGTCGCGGATCAACAGTCAGTACTGCATTTTCTTTGGTTGTTGAGCAGCTGGAGTTGGTGGTTGGAGACCTAATGGAGCTGTACTATGAGGACACGAGAGGAGATCCACCAGACAACGAGCTGATCACCTTTAGATGCAGCGTCGCGGATCAACAGTCAGTACTGCATTTTCTTTGGTTGTTGAGCAGCTGGAGTTGGTGGTTGGAGACCTAATGGAGTTGTACTATGAGGACACGAGATTAGATCCACCAGACAACGAGCTGATCACCTTTAGATACAGCGTCGCGGATCAACAGTCAGTACTGCATTTTCTTTGGTTGTTGAGCAGCTGGAGTTGGTGGTTGGAGACCTAATGGAGTTGTACTATGAGGACACGAGATTAGATCCACCAGACAACGAGCTGATCACCTTTAGATACAGCGTCGCGGATCAACAGTCAGTACTGCATTTTCTTTGGTTGTTGAGCAGCTGGAGTTGGTGGTTGGAGACCTAATGGAGTTGTACTATGAGGACACGAGATTAGATCCACCAGACAACCAGCTGATCACCTTTAGATACAGCGTCGCGGATCAACAGTCAGTACCCTCATCAGTTAATAAATCATTTCTTACCTATACTTCACTTTGATCTACCGGTTTTTCGATTGATTGTGTTTTCAATGGATTATGATTTATTGACTGATGAGGGCGCCACTTAGCCCAGGGGAGCCCCTTAAGTTTATTCAACAAGGTATAATAACAGATTATAATCATACTAAAAGAAACTTAACAGCATAGCGCTACAAATCTGTGATCCTTTTAAATTGTACACCACATTTACAAAAGGTAAATATAAGGTAAAAAAGAGTTGATAGTTTTACAAAAAAAAAAAAAAAATGAATTAACTTAAGTTAGTTAATTTGTTTTATGATACGCAAAAACGTTTTGAATGATTGTATGTTGCTATTGAAGATATCCAAGTAAGCACAGACAGACTTCGTTGAAATTTTTACACATTCTGATGAGCGGAGTATTATATGATACATTATTATTATTTATCTTCCATGCTGGCCTGGGAGCGAGAGAAAAACAAATAATCTGAGGGATCCAAGGGTTTCAGTATATTGTAATTTAGGCGATGGGCTAACAACCTGTCACTACAGCAACATACCTACAAATCTATCTTAAACAACCCTCAAAACTTTGTGAGACGTGGCGGAACAACCTTTGTTTAGGTTGTTTACGCTTTGCCTACCCCATTAGGGATAAAGGCGTGATTATATGTATGTATTTATTATTATTAGTTAGGGGTGTTGTAAAGAATTGAGAACGCACTAGTGTGCGGGATAGTTCCTGCACTAGCATCTCTTGTGACTATCTATAAGACACGAATAATACCCAGTCCTCGTAATTCGAACAGAATCATAGAAACCAGTCTACCGAAGAGTCCGACATGTAAAGCATATTCAATTCGATTTTTCAAATTTCGTAATATCAAAGCTTTTAACAGTGCCGCAAGATTCGTCCCGTTTCGAGTGCGTTCGAGATCAAACCACACAAATTTCGATAAAATTTCGCCTCGAAAGCGACGGGTTTGTGAGAGCTCTCCAGGTCCGAATTTACAAAGCGATTTGTCAATAGCGGTTTAATCGGTTCAGACGAGTGGTTATTCTCTGTCCTCGTTCCGAGGCGATTGGATGATGGGATATCCATTTAACCCCATTTCAGAATTGCAACAAAGGTCCACCCAGATCCTATGCGATACGCTCAATGTAGACACATGATTGACGTGAAGATGTATCGATTGTCAGTATTTGTTCCGCGCCGAGTTCGCGTGCACTTTGGTTTGACAAAAGCAGACTTTAAACACCACAGCCATAAGAATCACACGTTTTCAAGATCATCTCCCTAGCCTTATCCCGTATCTCACTGGGTCAGCTACCTAATCTAGGGGATTGAACGAGGTTACTGGTTTTTATACAGAGTGACTGCCACGTAACACTACACGTTTTCAGAATATCAACTGTTAATCCTTCTAGAAGTGAGAGTTGTTTATAATTTTCAGAAAATGGAAATGAATTTATAAATGGTTTTATTAGGGATGGATGCCAATGCCAGTTCACGTGTAATCCAACTTTAATTTTATTCACAGTTGGCACCGCATAGGTCTCAGTATAAAAGGCAACTCTGTGACGCTTCTGGTAGACTGTCAAGTCCGAGGGACATTGCAGCTGAACCGACAGCCAGGCAGTACCTTCAACCTGGCTGGGGCCCTTGTAGTTGGAGCCCAAGTCACACCTGATCAGTATTTTGAGGTAAACTACATCCCGCCAGTTTTATCCGAGATAATTAACGTACCTTATGAGTGTTATTAGACAACTTTCTTTAGGATTTTTTTCAATTTTTTTTTATTATTTTTCAATTTTTCTTCCATGCCGGCCTGGGAGCAAGAGAAAAACATAGAATGTGCCGGCTGCATTTCCTCCCGAGCATGCTGTAAAAACCAGCTAAGGGATCCGAGGGTTTCGGTATATTGTGATTTAGGCGATGGGCTGACAACCTGTCACTACAGCAATATACCTACAAATCTATCTTGAATAACCCTCAAAACTTTGTCAGACGTGGCGGAATGACCTTAGTTTAGGTCGTTTGCGCTCTGCCTACCCCATTAGGGATAAAGGCGTGATTTTATGTATGTATGTATGTATTATTTTTCAATCCAAATTCAACACGTAAGACTGTAGACGAAATACCTACTACGAACGAATAAAACCTAATTGAGAATATCAATGAAATTGAGGCTACATGTCCATTAAAAGTACATTCACTCTGATTTACAGGGCGACATCGAGCTGCTCCAGTTTTCTAACAGACCCGACACTGCTTACGAAATGTGTAACTCCATTGCTCCCAATTGTGGATCTGGATCTTCATATGGGTTCTCAGCTATTGGAGCTTCTAGTGCTCACTCCGTTCATGTTGAAAGAAATCCGGTACAATATTCTGAAACTACTGAAAGAAATCTTGCATTTGAGACGTCGACGCATCATGAATACCCCCAAGCAGTAACACCATATCAAGAAGTGTACACCCTGAATGCCAATGCAAGAAGAAGACAGCATTTTGGAAGGAACAGACCAGTGTCTCAGAACCGAACCGATCCTCTTTGGTCTGCCAGTCGAGGACTTTCAACTGCCCGACCTTCGCCACAAATCGTGAACTCTTTTGAGATCAGTCCAACTTTTCCAGCGCCTACTGAGTCCGGTGAGCTTTAATTTATTAAACAATATATAATTTGTTTAAAAGATAATGGAAAATTAATACAACCTATTGTTTTTGCAGATGAAAACAGCATCTTTGGAAGTTTCACGGATGGTGAAGAGTTATTACCAACCTCTCCAAGTATAGCCGAAAATACTCCATTTGAGCCATTGGAACTATCGACTTTTAGGGTAATTTCACCAGCTTATTGTCACCCTAAAAATAAAATGTCAAGAATTATCATTGTCACGCTATTACAACTTAAAAGCTCTTCCATTTTTCTTTTGAAAATTTGTATAATATATTAAATATTCAAAACCGAACGCTATTACTCTGAAAATTGGAATATACATAATCCTTTTATAACCTTTTTTGTGATGCGCGGTATAATGTTACAGCCGAAACGAGGGGACGATGACGAGGCGGAAATTACCCCACTGATCACCACTGAAGCATCTTACACACCTATTACCACCACAGAAGATTCAGATTGGCTTACCCACCCGCCAGACAGATACGTGAGATGAAGCCCTTTTTACGATTTTCATAAATTAGCGTGGAAATGAGGCATTTTTGGGTATCAAAACTCCAATGCCTGTACAATTTTCAAATAGCGAAAATAGAACACAAAAGAAAGTAATTTAATTTTGCAAACATTTATTTACAGGGAAACTCATCAATAGACGATTCGTACTACGACTATGGATCAGCTGGTTCGTCGTATTTCGGGCCGAGGGGCTACCCTGGTCCGCCCGGTCCTCAAGGGCCGAGAGGGCCTAAAGGTGAACCCGGAAGACCGGGAGCGGAAGGCCTACAGGGATTCTCAGGCGCTCCAGGCCATGTGTTTGTTGTACCGGTAAGATTTATTGACTTGTTGATTTAATAGTGTGTAAATATTGTCTAAGTATTATATGTAGTAATATGCACTATCCCGCTTTCTGCTTGTACAATTTCTATACCCAAAGGTTGCCTGGTAGAAATTGCTGCTGTAGCAATAAGGCCGCCTATATTGTACTGTTACGTTTGTTCCTTTTTATTTCTGTTGTATGTGTTTCTTTGTGCAATAAAGAATTTTGTATTGTATTGTAAGATCAATCTTAATTGAATATTATGTATAGCCGCTCTAGTATAAGCATTGGCGGCTTGAAATTCTGAAATAATCTAGGATTGGGTCTGGTTTCCCTTCTGGGTTTCGGAGGTCAGAGGGCAGTCGCTCTGTGTAAAAACCAGTACCCTCGTTCAATCCCCTAGATTAGGTAGGTAGGTAAATGTATAACCGCTCTAGTATAACGTTTTAGCTTTGAGTCATTCATCACCAGAGACTTTCGAAATTTGGTCCTCTATTCAAATAATTAAAATGTGTAGCCTGTATTTAATTTGTGATATGATGTGTTTCTTTACAGTTTCATCAATCAGGAAATGATAAAGGACCCGATGTTCAGTCTGATGCCCTTCGTCAACTATTAACTCAGCATATGGTGCGTTTGTAATAATACGTTTTCCTTTAAATAAGTACCTACATGTTCATGTTTGACATCAATTTTTTTTAGGCTGCAATGAGAGGTGCCGAAGGGCCAATGGGTCTAACTGGTCCTCCTGGATCTGAGGGTGAAATAGGACCAGAAGGCCCGAAAGGAGAGCAAGGAGAACAAGGGGAACCGGTTAGTATTCTTACAAGTTTCAAACCAAAATACATTATCATATTTTAGGGTTTAAACCTTTGAACGTATCCATTAGACTGAACAATATTTCCCTAAGCAGGTTGTTAAAAAATCGTCCATAAAAATAGCGTCAGAAGCGGCTCGAGCTATTTTATTTGGAAGGATATTTGATATTACCACGTTTGACCTATGTTCCTCGGGGAAAGTAGTTTTATGGGTAGTTTCAGACACTGAAGGTCAGCAACTTTTTACTCCTATATGCTCAATGTGATTATTTGTTCAGGGTCCAACTGGCCCCCGCGGTCTCCAAGGCCAGCAAGGCAGAGTCGGACGCCGTGGTCATGCAGGCAGAGATGGGGAAAGAGGAGCAACAGGCGCCCCTGGTCTCAAAGGAGAGCCAGGTTATCCAGGAGCCCATGGTATGCCTGGCGATAAGGGAGAGCGGGGTTCACCGGGGATGCAAGGAGAAGCAGGAGTCCCGGGATTAGATGGACCTTCTGGAGATGATGGGCCACCGGGACCTCCTGGTCTAGCCGGAGAACTTGTAAGTAAACTTAAATATGTCTCCATTATATCAGTTACTTCCATGCTCGTCTGGGAGCGAGAGAAAAACATAGAATGTGCCAGCTGCATTTCCTCCCGGGCATGCTGTAAAATCCAGCTAAGGGATCTGAGGGTTTCAGTATATTGTAATTTAGACGATGGGCTGACAACCTGTCACTACAGCAATATACCTAGAATTCTATCTTAAATAACCCTCAAAACTTTGTCAGACGTGGCGGGACACCTTTGTTTAGGTCGTTTACGTTCTGCCTACCCCATTAGGGATACAGGCGTGAATATATGTATGTATGTACTATATCAGCATAAGAAAATATTTGCCCGCCATCCACTAGATAGGAAGTAGTAATGTCGACAATGTTGAAACCGGTCAATCTTTGTAATTGTGCTTTTGTCACTTTGACATAGGCAGTAATGGCTGTACAATGAGGCGGCCGATTGCCATATAAATAAAAGTTGTAGTTGATGTTGGAGTATGATTTTCTAGACCATGACCATGCCCTCTCGTCTTGAAAATGTTCCCGAAACATAATAATACCTATTCAAATTTACAGGGTCCACGAGGTTTTATGGGCCCTAGAGGATTTCCAGGACTGATAGGGTATCCAGGTATACCTGGAAACGAAGGACCACAAGGGGCAAAAGGTGCCTCAGGGCAACCTGGGGCGCCAGGACCACAAGGGACATCAGGACCTATGGGGCCACCTGGTGCTACAGGACCACAAGGATCTACTGGACCACCTGGTTTGCAAGTAAGTGTAATAAAATGACATTATTGTTTTATAATAGAAGCGGCAAAACATTTTCTTTACTGCGGAAATATAACTCGCATTTTATTCTTAGGGCGCGCAAGGTAAACAAGGAATATCGGGTCTACCTGGGCCCGAAGGGTCACCGGGCAACCCTGGAAACCCTGGCCAGCAAGGATCTCCCGGAGATATTGGACCTCAAGGACCCCAGGTACCTTAATGCAATTGTTATCTTTTTTCACTTAGTAATTGATTCACGAAGTAGAAAAGAGAGAACCACATGTATTATCCTATTTTTTAATGAATAACGAACTGAGTGTTCCATAATATCTGTTTTAGGGTATGCTAGGTTTTCCTGGACCTCGCGGATTGAAAGGTGACGATGGACCTAGAGGACTACAAGGCGATAAGGGAGACAAAGGAATAAGAGGTCAGTACATAACATAAGTCAGGTTTCTAAATCACTTATGAATGAAATCTCATACCAGTTGATGAGTGAACTGAACTTTAGATGGCGAATTTAGTAGTTCCTTCTTCTTTGTATCAATGTCACTTGAAATTTAGTTCCCAATACTTACCTTATGATTGGTCGCAGGATTGGAAGGCGAAAAAGGTGAAATGGGTTCCAAAGGCGAACGTGGTTTAGCAGGCGAACCAGGACCTCCGGGTATTGAAGGACCTGAAGGACAAAAGGCAAGTTCACTTATCGTATTTATTTATGGATTTCGATTTTTATACGAATTGGCCTGATCGGCGGTCACGTCACGTTATATGAAAAATCCATTTTTTTAGACTTTCCAGAAGTAGTAAAACAAAAGTTATCCAGAAACATGGGCTGTAGCGGGAGGTTTGCTCCTATCTAACAAAGCCTGAATATTTTTAGGATAATGAAATTTATGCTCGTATTTTAGCAATTTTATTATATTTGTGGTGGAATACTTTCAGGGTACTGAAGGGCCAAGAGGCGAAACAGGGCCTGGAGGACCAGCTGGAGAGAAAGGCGCGACTGGTCCACAAGGACCAACAGGTTACCCTGGTGCTCAAGGTGAAAAGGGTGACAAAGGAGCTTTTGGGAGGAGAGGCAGAAGAGGGGCAAAAGGAGTCATGGTAATTTTATACAAAAGTGTTATCATCTTTTATCTTGATTAAAAGACCGCGATATAGATTACCTTTAGTCGTGCCCATGCGTAGAACAGAAAATTTAATTTTATTTATGGACAACGCGCGAAGATCTTATTATTTCTATGAATTCACAGGGTCTACCGGGCCCTCAAGGCGATCGTGGTGAAAACGGTCCAAGGGTAAGTTAAATCTATTCATGAAAATTTTCGAAAAAATTTTATTCAATCAATATGTAGTTCAGTATAGGAGACATAACAACAAAAAAATGTTTTACGTCAATGCTTATCTCATAGGGATACAGAGGGCCAAGAGGACGACGTGGCTCTGACGGCGCGCCAGGACCGAAAGGAGACACAGGGCAACCCGGGTCGCCAGGCCCTATCGGCGAAAGGGGACACCAAGGGATCGAAGGTGTTCGCGGATTTCCCGGAGCGATCGGACCACCAGGACCTGATGGAAAAGCTGGATTACCTGGACCACCGGGAGAAAGAGGACCTACGGTAATTACAAAATAAAGACACTACGTAAAATACAAATACAATTCAAACGGCTTAAGCAATTTTATTCATTTACGCTATAGTGTAAAAAAATGTATACTTGTAAACAAGTGAAAATAAATAATACTGAACCGTGCTACATTTTGTTGCAGGGTGATCAAGGGTCACCAGGTCAAGTTGGTCCTCCTGGACCAACTGGACCACAAGGGCCGAGCGGCGAACCAGGGCCACCAGGTCCTCAAGGTTCTTCTGGAATACCTGGAACTCCTGGAGAAGTGGGGGCTCCAGGAGAAGTAGGAAAGGAAGGACCGGCAGGACCGCCTGGACCTGAAGGGAAACCTGGTCCTGCTGGTTCTCCTGGGCCTCAAGGAAGCAGAGGAGAATCTGGACTACCTGGTGCACCGGTAAATATTATACTTCATTTTAAGCACGATTCCTTTGTCATTGAGATTTGATTGTCATTCCCAAAGATCTTGGTCATAGATATTTTGATATAGACAAGGCAACATTTAAACATCCTGATTTTTTTATGGCAGCGTTTAGGAAACCTCATAGAAAGCTGGTTATTTTTTTGTTATTGCTGCATTGTTTTTTTTAGGGTACACCTGGAACAAAAGGTGATATTGGTCCACCTGGACCGGCTGGTATTAGAGGAGAAAAGGGGCAACAGGGCGACACTGGAAACGAAGGGCCTATAGGGCCTCAAGGAAGAGAGGGCCCAAGAGGATCGCCTGGCCCTGGAGGGCAAAAGGGAGAAATCGGAGAGCCTGGACCATTAGGTAAATATAATGTTGTTATTGAATTGAAGATTGAAGACGTATTTATTTAAAGATTGATAGTATCATTTGAAGCAACCGTCATAGGTCTTTTTAACGCATATAGTTAACTTAGCACTACACAGCTGTGCTTACATAGAGAATCCTCACAAAATTAATATCACAATTTTTAATTTGAAGGTCCAATTGGTCGCGATGGCATGCCTGGTCCACGAGGCTTAGCAGGTGCTCCAGGGCCAGTTGGGCCACCAGGGGAAGATGGGGATAAAGGCGAAGCCGGACCACCCGGAGAGAAAGGTTTTAAGGGTGCAGCTGGAGAACCAGTAAGTACATTTTTAAATAGGTACCTCGTCTATCTCGCATGATGCATTGTTTTTAATCACGCAATGTATTTTTAATTATCTGCGATAATAACGTTGAAGTCACACACCTACGTTTAACATACAAATGAGAAGTCGTGTGATCTGATGGACTTGAGCAGGACAGAGTGGATCTCCCAGAATCTTTAAAGGCGCTAGCATCTTTACACACCGAAGAAATAAAAAATACATACAATTCTTTTTTGCTGTAAGATATGAAAGCATATTGTCGTGTTTCAGGGCCCACAAGGATCGCCTGGAATTCAGGGTCTACGAGGAGAGGCAGGGTCTGTTGGTTTACCAGGAGAAAAGGGCCCACAAGGAGAACCCGGGCCTCCAGGACAAACCGGTACCGATGGAGCTCGAGGTCTGCCTGGACCACCGGGAGCCAAGGGTCCACAAGGAGAAAGGGGGCCACAAGGTTCTAAAGGCGATACTGGAGATGTTGGACCCATAGGTAAGTTGGTTTCAAAGAAGCATGGAATAAAAGACTCAATACATTGAAATGTCTCTTTATGGCAAATAGACAAACAATATTCGTGGAGATGAGTTGAAAGGCTGATTTGTGGCACAGACACTGTCTGAATATTCGTCCTCGATACAAAAATATTTTTGATCAAAATAGTAAGAAATGTAATACAACAACACATTTTTTGCACAGGACCTAATGGCCCTCCAGGCCCGACTGGTGCCCCGGGTCGTAGAGGCCCGAAAGGAGCCCCAGGAGAGCAGGGACCTCGTGGGGCAGAAGGCCAGCGCGGCGAGATTGGCAGCCCAGGAGCCGCTGGGCCACCAGGACCACAGGGGCCGGAAGGAAAATTGGTAAAGAAATTGGTTGATATTTTAGTCCGCTACCTTAGGCTTAGTTACACTGTTTAGTGCCTGGTAGGTTGAATATTTTCAAAGGGTCTGTCTACTCTTATACATAACGATTTTTTATATTATTTGCAGGGTCTCAGAGGACCAGTAGGCCCGAAAGGAGAAGACGGTCCAACGGGAATACAAGGTGAATCGGGACCAAGAGGGCCGCCGGGACCAGAAGGAGCAAAGGGAGATATGGGGCCTGCAGGATTCCCTGGCGAGAGGGGAGAGCCTGGCCCTCAAGGCATCAAGGGTGACCCTGGCGCTGATGGTCCTGAAGGCAGTGCTGGTCCAGTCGGGCCTCCAGGGCCTACTGGGCCGGCGGGTAAGCCGGGTGAAACTGGTCTGCCAGGAAATCCCGTAAGTATCATTTCAACTCTAAATCGAGGGACATAAGAAATTTACAAATGGCATCCAAGTTTTAAAGTGATCCTAAAATATTTCGCAAGGTGATCCTATAATATAAATATCTATATATCTATAGTATTACTTACATGCTGGACTGGGAGCGACAGAAAAATATAGAATTTGCCAGCTGCATTACCTCCATACCAGCTAATGGATCCGAGGGTTTCAGTATATTGCAATTTAGGCGATAGGCTGACAACCTGTTACTACAGCAATATACGAACAAATCTTAAATAACCCTCAAAACTTTGTCAGACGTGGCGGAATGACCTTTCGTTTAGGTCGTATACGCTCTGCCTACCCCATCAGGGATAAAGGCGTTATTATATGTATGTATGTATACGTACAAATCCATCTTAAATAACCCTCAAAACTTTGTCAGACGTGGCGGAACGACCTTTTCTTAGGTCGTTTACGCTCTGCCTACCCCATTAAGGATAAAGCGTGATTATATGTATCTATCATTACGGATTGCTCCATTATACTAGTTCAAAAAAAAACTTCTTCTTCAGGGATCTGAAGGTCAAGCAGGAGCTCAAGGAAGCCCGGGAACACCCGGCGAAAAGGGCGATACCGGCCCGAAGGGTGTACCTGGTGAGCCAGGGCCAACCGGTTCACCCGGACCGACAGGGGTGGAAGGGCAAAGAGGAATCCGTGGACCACCAGGACCTATTGTAAGTTTTATTTTTTTATTTAGTTTCTTTGGAGGGGCGGCGAAAAAACTTAGAATTTAACAGGTTTGGTGTAAAGTAAAAAAAAAATTCTGCTGAGTCATAGTTTTCTAAACAAAATTTTATTTCAGGGTGATTCTGGGGCCCCAGGTGGCACAGGGCCAGCAGGTCCAGAAGGAAAGCCCGGGCCTCCTGGAGGACCTGGACCAAGAGGCGACAAAGGAAACCGAGGGCCGAAAGGACATATCGGAGACACGGGACCAATGGGAATCAAGGGCGACCAAGGCGAACAAGGAAAACAGGGACTTCCTGGCCCGGCTGGACCACCTGGACCTAAAGGAGACACGGTAAGAATTCTTTTACCATTGGTTTTTTTTATTTGAAGTGGGTTAGCTCTTGACACTAACAGTAGTTGGCAGGTGATCGTGGCAGAATTGAATTCTCCCAAAAGAAACGTTTAAATGATGCATAACGAAAAGTTACTTCCGTTGTAAATTCTATTGCTTATCAGCTATCAGAATACTTTTACGTTGTTTATCCAGGGTCCAGAAGGCCCGCCCGGCTCTAAAGGAGACACTGGCCCCTCTGGCCCGCCTGGTCCAGAAGGCCCAATCGGCCCGAAAGGCTCGGCAGGGCCCGAAGGCAGGCCTGGTCAACCGGGCCCACCAGGCACGCCCGGGCCGCCGGGACCGCCTGCACCGGCGCCGCAAATACCGCCAGAGATGTTTACGTCGTACCGGAGACGAAGGAGCGTTGAGGATGTATCCATGGAGTCGGCAACTGAAGATAACTTTGAAGAAGGTATTTTGTACATTTAACGAATGAAAGTCAGAGAACAAATTTTGTATCGGTTTTAGTCCTAGCCGACACCCTTGTGGAACATCATTATTACAACTTACTTCATGTTATCAAACTGCATTACCTTTTATGTAACATCTTATAATACTTAGGTGGAGTCACTCAGGTCAGTTTGCTAGGACCATTGCTTTTGAATGTGTATAGACTACCTTAGGGCAGTTTGTTGAGTCCTTTGCTTTTGAACGTGTATGGAGTCCATTGTGGTAGTTTTTACTATGACAACGTATTGGTGTGATTGCTTAACAGTTTTCTGCAAGATTGATAGATAAAGATAACTAATACAACACTATTCTTCTAGATGAAGAAATCGAATGGATCCAGGAGATGATGTCAGGCGTGATGGCTGCTCGTACGTCACTGGACGCTGCAAGGCGCCCGAGGGGCACCCGATCCAACCCCGCGCTGTCATGCCGGGACATTCGCACCGTACATACTAATTTAACTGATGGTAAGCTAAAGAAATGCTGAAACCTGCTGATTAGGATTACAGGAATATAAAGAAGTAAAACAAAAAAAATTAGGTAAATTTCTAGACAATTTTACTTTGCAAACAAGTTTTTGTAGGGAAAAGGAATACAAGCAAATCAAAATTTTAAAAATTTATGATATAAAGACATTTTCCAGTGGATTCGAAAATAGGATCCTATAACTTTGATAAACTTAAACTGAATCAATTAGGTAAAGAGGCCGCCCCGGTAGCTCAGTTGGCAGAGCAATGGAACGGCATTCCGAAGGTCGCAGGTTCAAACCCTGCCCACGGTTTTTTTTTTATTTCTTACATATTAACGAAATAAAATAGCGCTGTGAGTGCGAAGCAAATAGATAAAAGAGGACTGATAACTGTTTTATTTCCCAGGATTCTACTGGGTAGACGCTCGCGGCGGTGGCGGCTTACCAATAAAGGTGTACTGCAAGGGGCATAGCACCTGCATCTTCCCAGACCCAAGAGACCCAGTCATCTACAGCATCGATGACTCACCGCAGAAGTTCTCGCAAATTGACAATGGATATCGGGTACATAGATATGCAACACGTTCTTTCATACAGACTAAACTTTGAAGGGCGTTTTAAATAGTTTTGCATTGCTTTTAGCCAAGCCCTCAAGTTCCTCCACTGGCTTTTACAATATACATACTTACATACATACATGGGGTAGACAGAGCGTAAACGACCTAAAAAAGGTCCGCCACGTTCCGCCACGTCTGACAAAGTTATGAGGTTTATTTAAGATAGATTTGTAGGTATATTGATGTAGGGACAGGTTGTCAGCCCATCACCTAAAGTACCTACAATATACAGAAACCCTCGGATCCCTTAGCTGGTTTTACAGGATGCCCGGGAGGAAAAGCAGCTAGCACATTCTATGTTTTTCTCTCGCTCCCAGGCCAGCATGGAAGAATTTTACAATATGCCTAGAAAAAGAATCAGTTCAGCTGCTCCTCTGTACTTTTAGCGCTCCCAAACCAACATGGAAGGAAAGATAACTTAAATGATAAAGATACTTTCAGTGTTTTGCCTACAACTGAAGACTATAGTCTGTCAACGTCGTGCTTACCACGCCCTAGGGGTACAGACGTTGGCGGGGACGCGGTAGCACGCGGCGATTGCGAACATGAACACATTGCGTCGTGCTCGCTCACCCTCCTGCTTCACCGCCCGCACCCCCGTTACCGCGTCCCCGCGCACGTCTGTACCCCTAAGGCGCTGTAAGCACGACGTTGACAGAACAGACTATAATAGATTTTAAATACATCATCGTCTGTTGCAGTTATCCTACGAAGCAGAGGGGACAGGCGCTGTGCAACTTCGATTCCTAAGACTCTTGTCGAATGGAGCTCGTCAAAACTTCACTTACAACTGTGTCAACGCCAAAGCCCCGCAGAGGTAAGACAACGATATCATCCCCCTACCTAGCCTTATCCCGTATCTCACGGGGTCGGCTACCTCATCTAGAGGATTGAACGAGGGTACTGGTTTTTACACAGGTAAGACAACGATAATAGTCTAGATTTGACTATACTCATACATACATACATATAATCACGTCTTTATCCCTAATGGGGTAGGCAGAGCGTAAACGACCTAAACAAAGGTAGTTTCGCCACGTCTTACAAAGTTTTGAGGGTTGTTTAAGATGGATTTGTGCGTATATTGGTGTAGTGACAGGTTGTCAGGCCATCGCCTAAATTGCAATATACTGATACACTCGGATCCCTTAGCTGGTTAACACAGCATGCCCGGGAAGAAATGCAGATGGCTAGTGCATAGTATACTCATCGCCAGCCAAGAAATCTCAAGAAATCCATCTAGGAAGGTACTTCTTTAGATGCTAAACGATTTATTGTTTCAGGTCCGACATACCATCAGACCTGACACGTCTGAATAGCATCAAGCTCATCGGGCACAATGGCTTCGAATTCAAAGAGCCAAAAGTTGTGAAGGACGATTGCAAGGTAACGAATGAACTGCCTACCTACATACATACATATAGTCACGCCTGTATCCCTAATGGGGTAGGCAAAACGTTAACTCGTCGCGCCACGACTGATAAAGTTTTGAGGGTTATTTAAGACAGATTTTTAAGTATATTTATGTAGTGACTGGTGGTCAGCCCATCGCCTAAATTGCAATATACAGAAACCCTCGGATCCATTAGCTGGTTTTTACAGCATTCCCGGGAGGAAATGCAGAATTTACTACCTACTTTATATAATGACTATGAAATTACTTGCCTAAGTGTTCGGCACTTAACTGGAAGGTCTAAAAAGTTTCTAACTACTCTACTATATTATGTACAGGTTAAACTAGTGCCTAATAAGAGTAAGAACTCCAGTGGCTAAATATCCTTTGCTCAACCCAGTGGATCAACCAGCGCAACGCTACAAAAATATTCACCAAAATTCCTATTACAATAAGACTTGCCCACAGAATGTCCTTTATTCTGCAAAAATCTCCTATAAGACATGCCAACTACCACAGAATGTTCTAATATACATTTTTGCTTACAGGAGGGCACCGGGGAGATAGTCCTCGAGATCCAGACTTCCAAGACTGACAAGCTTCCCATCAGCGACTTCCAGCCGCTAGCGTTCTCTGAGGCAGAGCATAAGTTCGCGTTTACGGTTGGACCTGTTTGTTTCACATGAGAAAAAGCCTTATTATTGTAAAAACTGAAAGTATACTGAAGATGTATGACCGAATTTTATTTCTAAATGTTAAAGAAAATGTTATTTTGTGTGTAAATAAGGATGTTTAGACTTATGTACTTAAGCTTGGACCTTTGTAAATATGTAAATAAATGTTGTGACGATTTATTATTATTTTTTCATTACGAAATTAGAATTGTAAACTAACAGATAGTGTACGTAAATCAAACGAGGACGAATTTTAAAAGATGCTATTTAATATTATTTGGATTGTGTCTAAAACTAGAATTAATGTGATTATATGAAAATGTCACGTTATGGGTAAATACTAAACAATAATAATCCAGAAATTGATAACCCGCCATTAGGGATACAGGCGTGATAGTATGTATGTATGTATTGATAACCAGACTTATTAGAGGACAAAGCCCTAATAATAATAGTAGAAGGGATGGCAATTACTTTAGTTAAGAATTGTTTAGTTGAGAATCAATAGTATAAATACGATGATAAGTTTTTATCCGGCATTTTTGATAAACCAGTTACAAATGACGACTACCAGTTGTGATATGACTGTTGAAAGAAGAAGTACGACCACCATTACTATTCAGGCGGCGATATAAGGAACTAAGGGCCATAATTATAAACAGCACTTGTGATTGACAGCTAGTTTAAGTTCGTATCAGAAATGTCATTTCAGTACAATGTGGCCTGTCAAATCCATACATAATATTGCTCTCAATCTTGAGACTGCTTTATAAATACGAGCCTAAATTTTGTCTAGGTTACACTGACAGCTATTGAAGCAATGACAGGTATAGTGGCGACCTCACTGGTGAACAAAAATCGCGGTAGATCTGTATACATAGTTAGTTAATACAATAGAATAATAGTAGGAGAATCATTTTTAATTAGAGAATCGCCTTAGATACTCATCATAATAAGTTTAGGTGTAAAGTAGGCCTTAATCATGTTTATCATATTCAGTATTAACCCATAACAACATAATGAGTACGAGAAACTTAAGATTTTATGCAGCTATATTCACATACTAATTTAATTAACACAATATTTACTATTATAATTATAACATAGGGTTTAAAAATATTAAGATACGTCCAGAAATGTATAAAAAATCGTTTAACCTATTTTCATGTCTATAAAAAGGCCTCCTAATATAATATTATCCTATATTAATTTATCTTAATTGGGAACTTTTCAATATTTTTGACGTACAATGCAACATGACATTCATTTTTATTACAAAAAAATATTCATGTAGCTTCATCAGAATGATGAAAATGACATAGGTACTCAATAAAGAATGCATACAAAGGCATTTAACCAAGGAATCACAATCACACGTTAAATAAACAATGAAGGCATTGGAGACCAACACAGTAAGGTGACGATACTAGCCAAGTGGCGGCCACATTAGTAAAAAAAACATAATTCACTAAAAACGCAGTGAATCCAAAAAACCGGTCCAACAGAATTAAGTTATAGTAATTAAGATAATTTAGAACCTTATAAATAAGCTATTCATATCTCGTTGCAGTAACAGGAAGAAAAATTGCGATTGAAAGATTACAAGTTTCTGTTGGACCGGTTTTTCGATTCACTGCGTTTTTAGTGAAGTATTTTTTTTTTTACTTATAATAATATTAATAATAAATCTTGCTCCTTACACGGATAGACGCAAAAATCATGATGTTCGAACGATATACAAATTTTACCATACGAGTCCTTATATAGCGCGTAGGTGATAAAACATAAACTTTTATACAATTCTTAAATTATACCAACTACCTATTGGTAATATTCTTCCACTTGCAACGCATTCTCTAAATATTTGTGTCAAAGCCCCTCAAATACAATCTATTCATTTACGGTAGTTGTAGAAACCAAATCTTCATTTAGACCTATGTCTGACCTAAGGTCTTCTATCATACTTTCTAAAGTATCTTCTTCGCTTATTTCATTATTACTAGACGTAACTTCATTCTTTTCATCAACTTGGTTGGGGCTATTAGAATCTATTAACTCATGAACTTCAAGGCTATTATTTTCCGTCACTTTATCTTTCATTTGTTCATCATTTTCTTTGCAAGATTGTGTAGCAATTTCTTTAGAGGCTGTTTCTTGTGAATTATCAGATTCCAGTGTTTCGACAGACGGATTTAGCATTCTATCTGATTTTCGATCTTCCGACGTAACCACATCTTCGTTTGTTGCTGTGAGCTCTTCGGAATTTTCAGATTCTAATGTCTCTACAGAAGGAATTTTATCTGATTGCTGTTCCTCGGTCATTACAACATCGTCTATTTCTTTAGCAGATTCTTGTGAATTTTCGGATTCCAGTGTTTCTACAGAAGGGTTTTTATCTGATTTCTGTTCATCACTCATGTCCACATCTTCTACTTCTTTAACAACATCTTGTGAAGTATCTGATCCTAAGCTCTCTACATACGGATTATCCATAGCCTCTAATTGTTGTCCCGCATCATTTTCTTTATTTTCTTGGGAGCTATCAGATTCAATTGTCTCTATAGTAAGTCTTCCTACAACTTCTTTCTTAGATTCAACTATTAAATTATCCTTAGCTTCTGACTGCTTGTCAGTATTAACCATCTGCTGTGAGTTCTCAGATTCCACCGATTCTATGGAATGAATTTCTTCTATTACATCTTTATTGCTTGCGATTTCATTTTGGTCTCCATCTACTGGATCCTTTGGCTCTTCAATAACAGTTTCTATACTTTTGGGCGATGTTTTTTCCGATCCTTGATTATTTTTACAAGTAGTTCTCAACACGTCACTTTCATCAGTTAAGTTGGTATTTTTATCGTTTTGACAGATGGTTTCACTATCACCGTTTTCAATAACAGTCTCTCCAATAGATATAGCATCATCTTTTAAATTCACGCAATCATCGTTACTTCTTGGACTTTCATCTTTTTCTCTGTCATCAATTTCTTCATCTGTTGTGGCAAGTAAAATACTTTCAACACTTTCATTGTATTCTTGATTATTGGTTTTATTTTTCTGAGTAGTTAAACTCGGTTCTTCTAAACATTCTGACTCTTCTGGGATTATTAGAGAAGTAATGTCCACTTTTTCGGTCACTTTCAGTGCTTCATTTTCCGACTCAGGTGCCTTGTCTATTGAATCTTCTTTGGCCTCTGTTTCAGAATAACTAGAATTTTCAATACTAATGACATTATCACTGTTGCTTGGTTTTTTATTATCACTGCTTGTCAAAGTATCCGAAATATCAATAGGTGATTCCGAATCTGTTGTCTCGATTGTCGACGTATTAACTTCATCGGAGTGAAGCTTTTGAAGAAGATGTAATTCATCAACATCAGAGTCAACTTTACTTTCTTCACTAATAGAGTGAACTCTTTCTTCATTTGTACCCTTTTCTATGTTCGTACTATTTTCTTCATTTGTACTAAGCGGAACTGTAATTACTTCCTCATTGTCTTTTTTACCTTCTTCCAGTACTATATCTACCTCCATTTCTACACTTTCTACCTCTTTAGTGTCTTTCTGAGCATTATCATCACTCGCAACTTTTTCTTCGCTAGGCGAAGCATCGTTTGGTTCATTCTCTTTACTATCAGTCTTTTTAGACTTTTCACTTATAAGTCTTCTTAGTCTTTCTTTTCTCTTTTCCTTGTTCTCTAATGTTGAGGTTTCTTCATGAGGCTCTTCATCTTCACTTTCAACTGGTGATTCTTCTGCTTCTTTGTCTCCGATCTCTACAGCTTCTAAGTTCAACTGGCTCTGTTTATCCGCGTACCTGAAAACATTCAATGTAAATAAACTTTAAACTATATCCAAAGTTATAGTATTAGATATAATAATAAACATTTAATGATTGATTATATTATAAAGTAGCGACCCGCCCCGGCTTCGCACGGAAGTTATCAGTGTTTCTCTATATTATATTGTATTAATTTATTAGTTAGTTAGCATTGGAGCACAGCACTACAACCATGGCAAATAAAAAGTCACAACCCTCTATTACCCACTCTCCTGCATAAGACCTTAAGGAGAAGGGGGTGACTGAAAATCAGCGCTGCGTAGTGTCGTGCAGCGACTCTACGCATGCATAAAGCTGAGTCACTCCCTTTTGCCTGATTTAATAGTTTTAAGTTAGGTTATGTCGGAAATGTTATTTGTTTCTTTTTATGAGGCATTAAATTATTTTTTTATCTTTATCTTTTATCTTACTATATTATGCATGTATTATACATATAAACCTTCCTCTTGCATCACTCTATATATTAAAAGAAACCGCATCAAAATACGTTGCGTAGTTTTAAAGATTTATGCATACATAGGGATATAGGGACAGAGAAAGCGACTTTGTTTTATACTATGTAGTGATAATATGGGAAGAGATAATAGTACAATTTATGAAGGAAAATCTTCACGACACATACTTGTTAAAAACTTCAGTTTCTTTCTTAGCCGATGCTTGCTTGTTGGAATCAAGCTTCTTTTTCAATTCTTCGCTATTTTCGGCAGGATCTACTTCTTGCTGTATTCTAGAAGCTGCTAAGCGCCATTCGTTTTCCTGTCGGCGTCTTTGTAGTTTCTTGCCGCATCGTGTAAATAAGTCGCGGGCTGAAAACAAATAATTATTATAGATTAGGGATAAACAGATTTTTAAAACTCTAGATGATAAAAATTCTTACATCAATCAGCCAATTTCATACATACATCCATACATATAATCACGCTTTTATCCCTAATGGGGAAGGCAGAGCGTAAACGACCTATACAAAGGTCGTTCCGCCACGTCTGACAAAGTTTTGAGGGTTAAGATATATTTGTACGTATATTGCTGTAGTGACAGGTTGTCAGCCCATCGCCTAAATGACAATATAATGAAACCCTCAGATCCCTTAGCTGGTTTTTCCAGCATGCTCGGGAAGAAATGAAGCTGGCACATTATTATCTTTTTCTTACTCCCAGTCCAGCATGGAAGAAAAAAAATTCAAACAACTTCATCTAGATAATGTCAAAATCGTTAACTGTTTCTCGGTATAGATTAGAATTTTCTATTTCTATTGATATATACATAAAATCACGCCTTTATCCCTGATGGGTCTAGGCAGAGCGAAAACAACCTAAACAAAGGTCGTAAAGCCACATCTGACAACTTTTGAGAGTTATTACAGAAGATTATGATGTATATTTCTATAGTGACAGGTTGTCACCCCTTCGCCTTAAATTGCAATATATTATAAACCTCGAATCCCTTAGCTGGTTTTTACAGCATGCTCGGTAGGAGATGCAGCTAGCAAGTTCTATGTTTTTCTATCACTCCCAGTCCAGCATGAAAGAATTTCTATTGATACTGTATATTTCCCTAGCGATACAGGGCATTCCCTCGCGATACAGGGAATCCTAGTGTAAGGTCTAGCGAAACATTGTATTTAGCTAGCATAAGTTATCAATAAATCATTTTCATTTCTTCTAATTTAAGAAATGTGTTAGCTTAACTTAAATTGACAACATATCCTCCAGTTTTTAATTCCATACCTTCTTCCATAATATCAGCTTCATTGAGTCCTAATTTATCCTCATCATTTGCATCTCTCACGCATCTTAGTACGTCATGGAAGTCGGGGAAGGGTAGTGGCTTTCCTATAGGCACCTTTTTGTTAACCCATTTCTCGAGCCTCTTGGCTGGCCCGGCCGGCTGACCAGGACGCGGCTGGATTTGGATTCGGGGCTCCGAGGGCATCTTTGTGTTGGTCAATTGGCAAAACTTTGCGTGCACCCGAACCATTCTTTCTTTGTACCTAGAGTTGAAACAGTTATATGATTACGTAACTTTTAATTTGAATTAAATAAGAAAATAATATTACATAGCACTAGATAATTAAAGCATATGGATAAAAGAAATGAAAATAGCAAATTCAGGTTCCAATACTATACACACTTTACTTTACCTAACATGCTAAAAATGGGATAACGAATTGCTACAAAATCGATACCAGGGTTAAAAGGCATACAGGGCTGTCACTCCTTATCCATGTTAAGATTCTTTCAACGATTTTTTTCTTGACAGAAGACTACTGAAGATATCAAATAAATATAGATCAAATATTATCCAGTATTTAGTTTAAGAACAAATCAACAGAACCCATAACCAGAGAATTAGTATAATTAAAGAGAATACAGAAATGAATTTAAAGCCAATAAAATAGAATGGATAGTTAAGACTTTCTGCTGAGTGGCAACCCCATTAGTCCAACATGAAAAGATGCAATTTATAATGCAACTGAAAAATAAACATTTAGGTAATGTTTTGATTATTTCTCACCACACACCTTTTCAATAAGACACTACGTTCTCTCTCGAGTTGTCTATCAAGCTCCTTAATGGAAGAACTGCTGTCATCACTGTATTTAAACAAAATACATTATTGTGCGCCACAATATCATAAAATATCATGACTTATACCCTAGTTACTCCATCAAAAAAACGTAAAAAAAAAAGTGTATAAAGTAAGTAAATAAACAGTAATTCCTAAACAAGAGAAAGCATAATCAACAACAAAGGACCATGAAGGAAGCAATTTTACCAACCAAGAAACTTTATTTATCTAGTGCTTATCTGTTTTTTGTCTACATGGAAATATACATATTTAGAAAAATACATAATTAAAAAACGAAATTGTCTCAACCAAATAAAGGATAAATAGACGATCTACCTATCTTTCAATATAAATAGATAAAATATGATATTTTATATCAATACATGCCCTAATCAAAAAGGTTTCCTGTATTTTCTTAAAATAATAATAAAGGAGAACATTTTTTTTCTGGCTGCAACACCATGTTGAACCTTCCAGAACACCCAAAAGGTAGAGGTAGACCAAAATCAACATGGTGGTCCACTATCAGAAAAGACCTAAGGAACCTAGATATCACTGAAGAGACAACCCAGAACCGTCCGCTCTGGCGCAAGATAATAAGGAGACCGACCCCATGAATGGGAAATGGGAAGGAAGAAAAAGAAGAGAAGAAGAAGAATTTTTTTCTGGCTATTCTTTTTTTTCTTTGCATAATAATTTTGACTCGTTAAAATTATATTTGTGTGAAAGTTGCTTAAAAGACTGGCTATTTAAAAAAATACATATTTTAATGACATAATTATCCATACCTCTCTGTGAGTAAATAGACAGAATCCTCCTCATCATCAAAGTCAACCTCCTGCTCTTCAAGCTTCTGGATGGCACGGTGAAGTTTTTTCAAGGTCTTTTCCAATTTCCTTATCTGCCTTTGCCTTTTCAAGTCAAATTCACTTTCTTCTCCATATTGAAACTTTTCAGCTTCTGTAAACAGCAAATTGAAAATATCAGTAATTATTTCTACTAGTACTGGATAAGATAAATTTATTGGAATATTAATAAATAACAAACCTAAGTTAATAGTTTCCTTGACTGTAGGTTTTGATTTTGCCATCTTTCTCTGCAAATTCAATTCATCAACAATGTCTTTTATGTACAAATATAGCTTCTCAGGCCCGGCCCTCATTGAAAGCAGTTTACTTTGAACCAATTCAACAAACTCTTCGGACTCTGTGTATTCTTTAGGAACCTGCCTGTAATATCCTTTGATTTTCTTCTCAACAATTGTTTTCATATCATTAGAGTTTTCCAATTTAAAGCAAAGATCTATAAATTCTTCGTAGATCGGGTGGAATTCTGACGGTTGTGAAGGTTCAGATATTATTGCAATAGGTTTGACTTTCCTAGCCTCTGTTGTAGCTTTCTTGGGAGTAACTGGTGCTGTTTCTGAAGGTTTTGCTGGCGACTCTAATACTTCTATTACAGCATCATTTATTATATCTTTCTCATTTTGTTTGACTGGTTTTGGTAGTTCATTTACAAGGACTTCATCAGTCATGATAACATCTTCATCACTTTTTTTATTATCCTCTTCATTATTGGCATTGTTATCATTTTCAATTTCTGCTACATCATCAATAGGTTCAAGTTCAATTTCTATGGTAGATTTTTCAATAGTGGTTTCCTCATCATGTGATTCAGTTTCTTGGGGATAATTAAGTTTCTTTTTGCTTTGTTTTTCTTTTGGAGTTGTCTCAGATTTTTCATTATCACTATCAGCTGAAGTTTCTGTAGCAGCTGCTACAGCTTTAACAGGGCTGTCATCTATAGTGATAGCAAGTTCAGCTCCAATTTCATGTGTCCGTTTATTGGGTGGTTTGATTGGACTATCCTCTATAGTTATTTCTAACATATTCTGTGGTTCAGCATTATTTTGAGTTTCCATGGATGGTTCTTCATCACTCTTCTCCTTTTCTGTCACATCAGGGAGTACATTGTCTTCAGGTCTCAAGTACCATTGAGGACTGGCTGTTGAAGTAGTGGGCACCTCTTCATCATCTAAGTTTACTGTTTGTATTTCTTGTTTCTGATTCATTTTTTGTTTTTTCTTAGCATTAGATGTGACTGTTGATGCTGGCCTTTTAACCCCTGCCACAGGGAATGCCAGTTGACCAGCTATTTTCATGCCTGCAATGCTCCCTTTCTTACTAATAGTTAAGCTTGGAGGTACCTTATTAAAAGACTTGTGTACGGGTACATTTAATGCTGCTACATTAGGAGGCCTATGAGTGATGGCATTATTCAATTTCTTCATCATATTCATGGGGTTCACAACTGGCATTGAATGCCTCACTTGGATGCCAGGCCTTTGAATTTGTATTAGATTTGGAGATCTCATATGAGGTAAAGGTATTTGAGGCAGTCTTATAGGTTTGTTAGCTGGTTTACCATTTCGAAAATTAGAAGATTGTTGACCTGAACTGGACTTATTGACTTTAGTAACAGTTAATCCTTTGCCTATCAGTTCGTTGATGGGGTTAATGTTGCGGTTGATAGTTTTCGGTGCAGACTTTATGGTAACGCCTGGAGGGATCTGCACCATGGCGTTCGGCCTGCGTTTTACTATGGTTGACTGAAAAAACCATTCGCATTTATATTACTAACTAGACAACATTCCTAAAGATTTAATAGCGCACATTTGGAAACCCATTAAGTTAGTTATAAAAATGGCAAAGCCTTATAATTCGTACCTTTTTTGGAGCCGGTTCAGACTCCTCGTCCGAAGACCCCAGTTCAATAACATCTTCACTGGCCATTGTATTCAACTTCCTACAATAGGTTTTTCGATCGATATCACTTACAAACACACATCAGTTATTCAATCACTGATCAATAAAGAATTAAAACATGTTACTGTTTCCAAAATATCCAGATTTTACGAAAGAATGCCACCAAAACGCTTCACTCAAAAGCAAGCAAGCTGTCATTATCACAGATTAAAAATTAGTAATTACATTTTTTTTTATTCTCCCATCAATCAGGGAAGGCAAAGAGCGGTGCCCATGCGCAGCCTAGTCTTCGGTATTAAATCTTGAGTTAAACTAATCTTAACCTCCGCTTACCTAAAAAAACATTAGAATGCGCTGGAGATCTATATTCCAATTCGCAACAGAATTTTGCCATATTGTTCCTCGTCAGCAAATCATTATGTTAAATCTACCACATTAATACAACAAACACGGCAAGAAACTAATTAATAAGAGCGAGGAACAAAGTCCGTCAGATTTTTCTTGTTCCCCGCGCAAAACCCCAACCTAACTTAACCTAATTTAGGACTCATTGGAATGCGAGTGTGGTGCCCACATCCTGATGTTCTATAAAGATTTACGCGGGAGTGTCGAGTCGAACCATACTATAGGATTTCTGGACTTTATTTCTAACTTCAATTACATTGTTTGTCACTACCAGCACATTAATCTAATGCTAATCCCATAACACTATCACAATAATATCTAAACTACTACCTACTAACTAAACTAATTTAGAAAGCCAGAAACTCAGTCCCACAGCGATTCGTTACGATTCCCGCGCAAAACTTCTTAAAAAATGCTGTCAATATGGAGTAACGTTCTAAAATTCTCATACTACACCGGGCTATGCGGTGAAGAACAGATCTGCTTTTACGCACAGAAAAAGAAAGCTTCTAAAGCCCTGCCAAGAATTAAAAAGACCATTCCTAGAGGCATTATAGAGAAGGGCTTATAGGAAGTGCATAAGTCCCTCTCTCATTCTTTCTCTGCCTTTCATAATACCTATCATCTTTTCATTCCTGGCAGGGTTATACATACGTGGCGGAGAGTAAATCTTCTCTAACGTGCAAAGAATCGTTTTCTTTTGGTGTATCATAACGAAAATCATACCCTGACTACTAAATCGACTTACTTATGAGTATAAAGAACGTTACAGCTCCACGATAGGGGCAGATCTGCTTTTCACGACGTAGCGGGAGACAATGTAAACATGTATAGGAAAAAATAGAATAGAAAAATATTATTTGTCACCATGAACATAAATTTTACAATTAAACATACTGAAAACTTAACCTAAGGCGACAAAAGGGTCTAGCTCAGCTTTATGCTGCGAAGGTGCACACTTTCAGCAATATACTTTCAAAGAGCTGCTGGTCTTACGATTTGCGACTTGTAACTTCCTAACCTTTCCTAACAATATTTAATACTCAATAGTTTTTTTTTTTTTTTTTTTTGGCATGACGCGGTTTGCGCATTGCCACGAACAAAACTTAGGAAACGATTACATATCAAAAGGTATTAACGGAAATTAGAAAATCTATATAGGATCAGTTAGAAACAGAAATAAAAATATTCAAATACGTAAATTATTCAAAGTAATAAAGGAAGATATTAATTTATAAATAAAATGATCATTAGATGCTAGAAGTATATGAATAGAAGTAGGAAAAGGAATATTGTATGTCAGTAAATTATTAATGAAATATAATCTATTGTAATTGGGACAGGAAAAGAAAAAATGATTAAGATCCCCCACCTCCCCACATTCACACAAATCATTATTAACAATATTAAATTTATGCAAATGTTTTGGCGTACAGACATGGCCCAGACGCATGCGAATAATGATGCTAGTAGATTGTTTACCAAGCTGAACATTACGAAACCAAGGTTTGCGCAAAATGGAACTTTGAATTTGCGAATAAGATCTGCCTTTTGTTTGGGAACTCTCTAACCACATCCGATTCCAGGTCTCCAAAAGATCACATGCAGATAAAGACACCAAGTCATGGCTGTAATTTTTATAGGGAAAAATATCTCCACACATAACCGCATCATTGGCTAAGTGATCCGCCTTTATATTACCAGAAACACCGCCATGACCCGGTATCCAAGCAAAAGATACTTTACAGTTTTGCAGGGTGCATTTGTACAAGAGCTTTCTTATATCAATTATTATTGGATATACAGTTTTACAATTAAAAGGAAATTTAACCAATGCCTGCAAGGCGCTCATAGAATCTGTAAAAATGATCGTATTTCTAAGTTTAGCTAAATCAATATATTCAACAGCCTTATACAAACCAAAACACTCACCCGTAAATACGGATGTTTCAGGTGGGAGCTTAACTTGTTGAAATATATTATACTGGGAATGGTAAACTCCAATACCAACCGGACCGGTTAAAGTATGTTTGGAGGCATCTGTAAATATGTTATGAAAACCTTCCCAATCTCTATCCCGCACTAAGTTGAAATTTGCATTATTATTTGGGTCTTCTTTAATCAAGCCTAAATTAAGAACTACATTAGGTTCACAAATCAATGCTTCAAAAGAGCTACAAAATAAAGGATAATGAGGAGTAAAATGGGTTGGGGCCTGAAGAGCCAGAAATTTTTGGTAACTGTTAACCAGACATGGAGCAGACTTATGTGTCCAATAATTAGAAGTATTAATAAGTTCCAAAAGTTCTTGCAATTTAGAATGAAGAGGATGGTGCAAATGTTGAAGAGACCTAAATAAAAATTTATCTGATAGATATTGACGACGGATCTGTAATGGTGGCTCACAGCATTCAACTTGCAGAGCATTAATTGGGCTAGATTTCATGGCTCCAGTTATCAACCTCAATGCCTTTGATTGGATATTGTTTAATTTTTTAAAAGATACTACACTACCTGGCTCAAGTAAAAACGTTCCATAATCCAATACACTGCGAATCAAGGCATTGTATATTAACCTCATGCAAAATGGGTGAGCACCCCACCAGACCCCAGACAGGCATCTAAGCATGTTTAACAAACGTTCGCATTTAGCGTAAACATATTCGCAATGTGGAGTACCTGTTAATTTTGAGTCTAGAATTACACCTAAAAATTTTGAATTTTCTTTTACGGGTATTTCAATATTATTGAAATAAACTGAGACTGATGGTGGAAGCCGCATTCTTGAAAACAACACTATTGCACTTTTGGAAGCAGATAAGTCTAATCCATTCTGATCCAACCATCTTTTCAAAAATTGCAAGGAAACTGTCAATGAAGCGCTCGCTTTTTCTACAGAGCGATTTGTAGAGTAAAGTAATAAGTCGTCAGCATACTGAAGAACATTAACAGTATTATTTAGAGACGGCTCCAAGTCATATGTGTATATATTGTAAAGTATGGGACTCAATACAGACCCCTGAGGAAGATCTTTCGATATTAATCTGGACTCTTCATTGCCATCATCTAAGAATACGCTAATGCGCCTCTCAGATAAAATATTCATTATAAAATTAGAAAGAAGTATAGGGACTTTTAAAACTTTAAGTTTCTCATTTAAAATACTTAGAACAACATTATCATAAGCGGCATTTATATCGAGGAATGCTGCAACCACAGACTTATTACTAGAAAAAGCTAATCTAATATCCGTTATAAAAATACTTATACTATCTATAGTGCCTCTGCCACGTCTAAAACCAAACTGAGTTTTACTTAATATATCCTTGGACTCAATGAACCATTCTAACCTATTTTTGATTATGTGTTCTGCAATTTTCATTAGTACGGAAGATAGAGCTATTGGTCTATATGATGAGGGATCTGATGAGTCTTTGTAAGGTTTTAATATTGGAATCACTTCTTGAGATTTCCAGTCAGGAGGAATATTCCCAGTGATTAAAATAGAGTTGATAATATCAAGTAAATATGAAAGTGAATCATTACCGAGATGGGAGATGAAAGAGTAGGGAATTCCATCCAGGCCTGGGGCTGAGTCTTTGACTTTGGATAAAACTCCCTTTAATTCTACTAAAGAAAATGGTCTATCGAGACTATTGTCCGTGTAAACAGATATAGATGAAGATGGAGAGGGTAAAGAACGTGATGATGATTCCTTGAATGCGGACCTAAATCTGCGAATATTTTTCCAAACCTCTGTAGGAGCAACATCAGGGGACAGAGATAAACAGAAGGACCTCCAACTATCAAATTTTTTCTTTTTAAACAATCTGCTGTTATTTGTTATCATGTCGGTTAATGAGTTGAAGTTAGCAATAGAACCGCACTCATTATATATCCGCTCCATCTCTTTTCTTTTTCTAACTGCCTCTGAACATTCAGTATCCCACCAAGGCGGAGAAGGGATATAATCTGTTCCCCAACGTTTAGTTGGAAAAAGATCATCGGCTGTATCAGTGATGATCTTAGCCAAATCAGATGCGCACAAAGATTCAGTTCCTTGGCTAACTCTAGGTAGTGATGAGATTCTACGCTCAATTTGTTTGTTAAATTTGTCCCAATCTGCATCAATTAGTTTATATCGCAATCGCGGGGGTCGTTTTTCAGCAGGCTTAGTAGAAAAAGGAAGTGTCATTAAAATTGGGTAGTGGTCACTGCCATGGGTAGACGGTAATGTCTGCCACGTTAAAGTTGCTGCTAGCCGGGGTGTACATAGTGAAAGATCTGGAGCACTATCTCCTTCATCGGGAGATGTCCTGCGAGTTATTGAGCCAGTATTAAGAACACAAATATTGTGAGAATCTATTAAGTCAAGCACCACGGAACCATAATGATTATCAGTTGTGCTTCCCCATGACGGATGCTGAGCATTGAAATCTCCAAGAATGATATAAGGCTTAGGAAGAGTAGATAGTATTTGACCTAATTCATCATATATAGCAACTGTAGGATGTGGTATATATACAGACACGAAACATATGTTTTTAATAATAGCAGCTATAATCGAAAAGTCATTACTGTGTACTGGAATAGGAAAATGTGAAAATGAAACAGTGTGTTTGATTAATAGGGCTACACCGCTATATCCATCATGGCGGTCTTCCCTAATGCAGGCGTAACCAGGTATCCTAAATAAGGATACTGGCTTTAACCAAGTCTCTTGCAAAGCCAAGAGAAAAGGTTTGTAAGAATTGATTAAGTAAATAAGTTCGTGTTTTTTATGAACTGCGCTCTTGCAGTTCCACTGAATTATCTGTGAGTGGACATCCATTATTGTTAGTTTGAGAAGTGATTACATCAACTGATGAGGCGGCGTGGGACGGTGATGAAGATTGAAGCAACGATTTAAGGAGAGTCATAATTTGTTCAATTGTTGAAATTACTGAGGTATCTGACTGATTGTTTAAAGTAAAAGCACATCCGTTTGGAGAAGCCGGGGGAAAAATACTATCCTTTATTAAAGCTCTATGAGCCGCAACATCGTATCCTTTAGAAGCAGGAGAACGGGGTTTTGAGAAGAATGTTTTTGTATAAGAAGATTTTAAATTGTGTTTGGAAGCAATAGCATTGTATTGAGGAATAGCTGATACTGTCGTTGGAACGTTTTGAGTAGAGAGTAATGCATCTGCATAAGATTTTTTGGATATTTCCGGATGTTGCTTGGAAGCTTCAGCGTATGATAAGCAGCATTTTGCCATGGTTTCTTTTATACCTTTTTGTCTTGAAAATTCAAGACATTTTTTATCAGTAGCGATGTGAGATCCATTGCATAAACAGCAGTGGATATCATCATCATCAACCTGGCATTGATTTCCTTCATGGGTTTCTTGTCCACATTTAAAGCATCTGGGGGACTTTGCTCTACAATTTGCTCTTACATGGCCATACCTACAGCATCTATAACACTGAATTGTGGGGAATATGTACAAATCGACTGGCAAGGCGGTATAGCACAAGAAAACACGTTTAGGTAAAGTTTGGCCATCAAAAGTAAAAACTACAGTCTCTGTAGGTTTTAGTTCAGAATTGCCATCAATCATGACCTTCCTTCTTATACGTCTTGCTTTTAAAATTGCTCCACACCTAACAGGAACATTGACACTTTCTTTGATTTCATCATCTGACCAATCAACAGGTATTCCACGGACAATACCCATTCGGGTAAGGTTAAATGAAGGGATAAATGCTTTATAATTATACTCATCCAATAATGAGCTGTCAATGAAGGAATTAGCATCTTCAAAAGAGGAAAAAGACATAGAAACTCTATTTCTCCCTATACGCTTTAGGCTGCCATCAATCACATTCTTGAAGGAATTTGTTCTTAAAAATCTACCAAATGTTATTGGGTGTAGAGTAACATTATCATTTGGGGATATTATGTTTTTTTGAACATGCACAACAAATGGGGCAGCATCGGACGACTGGTACCTAATACGAGCAGGGTTAGAATTTTCTTGCGAGTTTACCGGATCTTTTTCAGGGGTTGTTGGTGACTGTGTTTTATTTTGGGTTTGGTTTTTAGAATGGGAAGAGTTATCTGTGTTTGGTCTGGTATGGTTTGAACAAGGCAGTTGATGATGGTTATGCAAATTATTTGGTGTTTTAAAAACATCTTCTAAACAATTGCAATCATTCGCTGTAAGGTCCTTTCCAGTACGTGTTTTGCTGCGTTTTTTTTTACATTGTCTGCAAACACGACGAGAGGAAACACGTTTGCGTGTGCCTTGATTCGTATCCTTGATAATGCTGTCGTCAGTATCCATACTAGCATCATTGCATTCATTAGAAATATTTACATTGAAACCGACCTCAATTTCACTAATTACATTATTATTATTAGTTCCTCCGGGATCATCAGTGCCTCCGGGATCATCCGGGGGCGGCATAATGGCAAAAAAGTACTAAAAACTTACCAATTAATGATGAAGAATATTTACACTTATATATAAAATATTTACAAGATATTAATAAAGAAAACAAAACTAAACTACTATACTACAAATTTCATTAATTAACTGATCCTATTCTACTGAGAAATAAATAAGAAATTAATAAAATTAACGGAAAATCCAAGACGATTAACCACCACCGACGACGTTTCCCGCGCTTTTTCCTCAATAGTTTATTGCTTTTTGCTCCTAATCTGAAAGGGACACCGAGAATTTTGGAAGAATATAATAAAACAGCTTCTAAAATTTATATTTTTTTTTTTTTTTTTGCGTTTATGAAGATAGCTAATGAAAAGAAAGCAAATTGTCTTTATTGATAAAAATATAAGATTATAAACATATGTTTAAAATAAAACTTACTAGCTACTTAATTAAACTAAATCTAACATCCCGTCCCGACTCATACCAGGTCCAAACGTGCCCATTGCGCTGGCCGCGTTGCCACGTTGAATAGCCAACGAAATTTGTTGGACCAAGTATGAGCCGGCCCGAGGATCACCACCACGGTCCCGCAAGCGAAGCCCAATCTGATGGACAAACTTTTTTGCTTCCGCACCCCAAGCGCCCGAAGTCTCCACCGCGAAAGGAACAAAATCGTAATTTTGCATTAGATTTTTGCATTTATATTTTGAACGTACCCTTTTTTTTTTAATACATTGCTAGGTATGTTACTATTATAATCACAAAATACCGTAACAGTTATTTTAAATACAACCAAAAAAACGGCCTTTGACTTAGACTCGGCAGGGAAGAGGAAAATCATTTTAAATGCATTTCAAAAGTTTCAAACATTCAGAATAAAATCTTGTTCTACAAAACTGTAATGAATATTGTTCCTTTGTTAAGTACTGTTATTGGTAACTACAACACTTTTATGTTGCATTAAAAAAAGCTACTGTCAATAGTGTCAAAATAAATTGTAATTTCTTCTCAAAAATCATAATTATTTCTTATTTCTATCGATTAGATTAGGACAATGATAAAACTATTTTCTTTAAAACAACAAAAAAAAGATGAGGAAGGCACTCCACGAGCAGGAGGCTCACAAAAAAAAGCGTCAGCAGCGCAGCTGCGAATCACGAAAGGTACGTCCACAAACTACGAAAAATAAGTTCAGTTTTCATCTTTCTAATCTCTACTTACAAAATATTTATTCAGATCACTATCTGCTTTACTGCTTAGTTATTATAATTATCAATGTAATTTAAAATCCACTTTCATTATGTATTATAAAATTATGATGAAGATGAGACTTTACGTGTCTCACCTCATATAATGTTTTCCTTTTTCCCTAGATTTGAATGAACTAAATCTTCCGAAAACATGCAGCACAGAGTTTCCAGACCCAGATGATCTACTTAACTTCAAATTAATTATATGTCCTGATGAAGGTTTCTATAGAGGAGGAAGATTCGTATTTAGTTTTAAGGTAATGTTTTTTTTATTAGTCATATCTATTTTCAATGTCACACTTCATAGTACCGTTAGAATTGAAGAAGGAGCTAGAATTACGCCCTAGGCAGACAGACAGTTTTTAAATACGTTTAATATTTTCACGATAAGACATTCTTTGTTTGGCTTTCACCCTCAAAACAGGTTATTTCATAGTTCAACACTGATAAAAATATGTTTCTTTATGAAAATTGCAGAAATTTTAATTGCCTATACTTTTTTATTTCTATGTTTAGATTATGTATAGGTTTGATATGCCCTATTCTATCTATTATTATCCTATGTTATTCCACTACTGAAGCCTGCCCTATTAATTTTTTTTTTAGATACATTTACCTTGTAATTATCTTATGTAGCACTGTTTTTTAAACATTTTCCTGTAGCCAATAGCCACTATCAAATCAGTCAATATCAATTGACATCAACTAGCTGTGCTAATTTATATTTAGTAGTCCACAATCTACCAAAAGTCTAGACTTCTATATAATCAGTGGTAGATGTGGCATATGCTTCTAAAATTGAAGCACAAAAAGGGGAAATTGGTACCCTTCCCTACAGCAATCCTTCAGGGTTCAATAGAGAGTGAACAAATTAATGTTGTAGTTTTGGGGTTTCTTTTTGAGTGATGATTTCTTAGAACCAAAGCACTATTTACCAAGCACTTCAATAAGAGGAAATTGGAACCCTTCCCTTCAGCAATCCTTTAGCTTTCAATAGGGTGTGAACAAATGAATGTTTTAGTTTTGGGATCACTTTGATGTTTTCTTAAAACCTAAGCAGCATTTACCATGCACTTCAATAAAGGGAAATTGGCATCCTGCCCTTCAGCAATCCTTTAGCGTTCAATAGGGCGTGAACAAATGAATGTTGTAGTTTTGGGATCACTTTAAGTGATGATATCTTAAAACCTAAGCAGCATTTACCAAGCACTTCAATAGAGGGAAATTGGCATCCTGCCCTTCAGCAATCCTTTAGCGTTCAATAGAGCATCAACAAATGAATGTTGTAGTTTTGTGATCACTTTTTGAGTAATGATTTCTTAGAACCTAAGCAGCATTTACCAAGCACTTCAATAGAGGGAAATTGGCATCCTGCCCTTCAGCAATCCTTTAGCGTTCAATAGGGTGTGAACAAATGAATGTTGTAGTTTTGGGATCACTTTAAGTGATGATATCTTAAAACCTAAGCAGCATTTACCAAGCACTTCAATAAAGGGAAATTGGCATCCTGCCCTTCAGCAATCCTTTAGCGTTCAATAGGGCGTGAACAAATGAATGTTTTAGTTTTGGGATCACTTTGAGTGATGATATCTTAAAACCTAAGCAGCATTTACCAAGCACTTCAATAAAGGGAAATTGGCACCCTGCCCTTCAGCAATCCTTTAGCGTTCAATAGGGCGTGAACAAATGAATGTTTTAGTTTTGGGATCACTTTGAGTGATGATATCTTAAAACCTAAGCACCATTTACCAAGCACTTCAATAAAGGGAAATTGGCATCCTGCCCTTCAGCAATCCTTTAGCGTTCAATAGGGCGTGAACAAATGAATGTTTTAGTTTTGGGATCACTTTGAGTGATGATATCTTAAAACCTAAGCAGCATTTACCAAGCACTTCAATAAAGGGAAATTGGCACCCTGCCCTTCAGCAATCCTTTAGCGTTCAATAGGGCGTGAACAAATGAATGTTTTAGTTTTGGGATCACTTTGAGTGATGATATCTTAAAACCTAAGCACCATTTACCAAGCACTTCAATAAAGGGAAATTGGCATCCTGCCCTTCAGCAATCCTTTAGCGTTCAATAGGGCGTGAACAAATGAATGTTGTAGTTTTGTGATCACTTTTTGAGTAATGATTTCTTAGAACCTAAGCAGCATTTACCTCAGTTTATAAAGAAATCTTTGCCTATGGTAGGTTTATAAAAAATACTACCCATTATCCTCTTTTACACACAAACAAAATAGATTTGAATCTTTTTTATATATAATGTACAATAATACTCAAGAACAACAATCTGAATTCCAGGTAGGACCAAACTATCCTCATGAGCCGCCCAAAGTAAAATGCGAGACCGCTGTATACCATCCGAACATCGACCTGGAGGGCAACGTGTGCCTGAATATACTCAGAGAAGACTGGAAACCCGTACTCACTGTCAACTCTATAGTCTACGGGCTTCAATATTTATTCCTGGTGGGTATCATAGTATATAGTCACTTCCCGTGTCTGGAACCATTTCACAGAATTCCCAGAGGTGGAGCACTGGGTTCACTGGTCTGTCAGGGTCACCTCCTCAAATCTACCGGTGGCCCTGCAGAAGTGCAGAATGTCTACTAAGGAAATGTTTTCTAAATCCTTTTTCTCTAGCTTGTCAGTTCCTAAGTATTCCCATCTTGGCAGTGAGTAGCTAGGACGTTCAGCTAAGAAGTGGAAATCAGAAAAACACTGACAAACCATGCAAAGCCGGGGTGGGTTGCTAGTTTACAATAATACATTTAAAGGTATAACAATATTATAGGTACACAATCATCAAATAATATTGTTTCTGGTGCTAAAATTGGTTGTTTATACTATTTAATCAATGGAAATTAAAATTAACTAGATTTCTAGTTTGTACATTCTTCTTCTTAGCAAGTGGATTCTCGAGCCCAACGACCCCATGAACCCTGGTGTCAGAGTTTTCAAACTGCTTATTAGCACAGGTATTAGGCCTCCGATGCGGTTTGAGTAATGACCACTATCAAAGACAGACCGGGATCGACGGCTTAAATGTTCCTTACAAAGCACGTTTTTTTTTCCTTTTTAGACAATCAGGAGATTCAGCCTGAAATGTCCTAACCAAACTGGGGAAACCCGTGAGGGATAAATTGACAAATATCAACTTTTGTGTGTTCGGATCATAAAGCCATGGCTCTGACCACTAGACCATGAAAGCAGTTCATTAACTACTTACTATTGTCATCTGAATTCTGATCTGATAATACTGGGCTTAAAAACAATGAGCTCTTATTAATTTGAATTTAGCAGCTCTATTATTGTACCGAATTAGGATAAATCTAGACCAATTTTCTTAGCATCATTTTGAATGTCATAGTAATTTTCTATTACTAATTAAACATTCTCTTTTTTATCAGGAACCGAACCCCGAGGACCCATTGAACAAGGAAGCGGCCGACGAACTGCAAAGCAATCGGCGATTATTTGAGCAGCATGTCCAACGAGCGATGCGCGGCGGCTACGTCGGCTCCAACTACTTCGAACGCTGCCTCAAGTGAACCCGGCCGACAGACACACCTCTATACATAAATATAAATAAAACAATCTCACTTTTAAGAATTTGATTAAATTATACAGCAGTTTAATTTTTTTATGTAAGCGCCTATCAGTTTGAAAACCCTTGCCAAATAGATTAAGTGTTTGAGTGATGCAGTAGTGAAACGTCTTCGTACACGTCGATTTGTAAAACCACCGGTTTTCAAGGCGGTCAGCAAGCGGGTCTGTATCGGACACGTTTGCAACTTTGCATCGCTTGTATGAAGACATTTTAACTACTGTGTGTGTGAAGTTCAAAAAGTGGGGTTGTAAGAGAGTGGTAGTGGTGACTAGTGGCCCGCTGCGGCGCGAAGTGAGCGGCGAGCGTTATCGCGTGAGTCACGCTCACGTAGCGGCGGAGTGGCGGAGTGGTGGACCTTGTTGCGTCGCGTCCCAGCGCCAGTTTCACTCCGCACGCCGAGCGACCCGCTCAATCGACCGCCGAGTCCGCTTTCCCCACGCGCTGCTAACAGCAGAACTGTTTCGACACGCCGCTCGGTTGCGAAAGTCTGCGCGATGATCTACAAGTGAGAGCACACATCGGACGCCAGGGTAACGCTCATCGCGACGGTGAGCCAGTTTCTTCACGAGAGACAGTCAAAACTCGCCAGCTGTGAGGGACGGGGGGCGCGACGCCGTACAGTCGCACACGCGGGACCCACGAACGCTACATTAACTTTCTGTGACGGAAGGATAAAAACCAATTTTTAATGTGTCAAGTCAGTATAGCATACTGCTGCTACGTCAGATCGCAGAACGCCTACAGCAGGAACTACAAGGTTATGCAAATGAGTTCTGAACGCTTCTATACCAGGGGTAATCAAAAGACCATTCATAACTTCAATAAACTTTAACGCAGGTGGTTAGTTTCGGTGTTTTAAGTGCTTATCTATCGTATTCCTTTTATCGGTTCGTGTCGCGATCGCTAATTGCTAATTACTGTGGAGTCGAGTGATAAGGAGCGAGGTGAACGCACGTGCTTCCCGTGATTACTTCGAGATGCTGTCGACGAGGATGGCGGCCAAGGAGGAGGAGACGCTGCTCTCCAAATGCGAGATTCCTATCATCGACCTTGCTCATATAGGTAAGCGAACTACCTTCATTTTAAAACTAATCATCTTTACGAACAAGGATCATTTAACTATACACTAACGGTTTGCGAGTTCTCAAAACTCGAATCTAGACAGGTAATGCGAACAAAGCAACGTCTACCTGCACGCATCCCTATTATCCTCACCCCTCGAGGTTGCGTGCGACGGAGGCGAGCAGACGGACAGCTGTGCTTGATGCTTTATTTTGTTGTCATTAAACACAAACTTGCATCCATCCCGCTCTTGAGAGGTTCAAAGACCCCGCTAGATCCTAACCGTTGATCGTGGTGATCGCAGTTCATGCACCTATTTAGCCTCTCTTAAACCAAGTTTACTCACAAGTTCGATATAAACATGCACTCATCAGGAAATACCGCGTATCTCAAATTTACGAGCGCACATTGCATTGTCAACAAACGCTGAAATCACTGAAAGGATGAGTAAGATCGTGTTGAGTAAGTCTGACTAAGTTTTAGACACAGTTTAAGAACATACCTATGATCCCAGTTCTGATATAAGTTAGTATATTTAAGTATGCAAACCCAATTAAGTTTTAAATACATCATTAAAACATCTCAATACAATTAAAATAACGTTTTGTGACGTAAAATCTTTTTATTATTATAAACGATACATCAATCAAAACTCAACTGATAATCACTAAAACCCAGCTTAAATATGACCATTCATCAAATTGTGGTACGATTATTTTCTTGATAAGTTAATTAGTGACAGGAATGCTATCGGTCGAGTTCATTATGCAAACCTACCGATATTCAACATTAAATTAACTTGCCCTTCTCTATGTCGGAAACGATAAATCTCCGATAAAACAAAAAAAGCTCAGGGCAATGGCCGCCGTCCCTTAACTTTGTACGCGACCTATGTCGTTCCTTTACTCTGCATTTCTCCAGTCAGTCCATTCCTGTCTCGCCATATTGCTTTCCCCTACGGTTAGTCATCGTCAGACTATAAACAAACAGCTGTTTGCGATGTTTGCCCGCATGTGTTTCAACTTATTGTGATGGTCTTCTTTTATTTAAATGAAAATGCTATTGAAACCTATTTATAAAAAAAAAAACATTATTGTTGTCCCCGACATCCACGATTGTCCTCTTCAGTGTCCTCAGATACAACACGTTATTTATTCACAAAGAATCACTGAATTCAACTAAAAACGTGTAAAACTCAAACCAATATCGACGTAAAATTTCTGCGACAGTGAAAATAATATCGACAGGATGTGAAAGATAAGACTTGTTACACGCTATGTAACTACAAAATTTTAACCGAAATACAGAGAAGGAAGCCGTTGGACATAACGAAAGATGACATGCTTTGATAGTTAGGTATATCAATTCATATAACATAACATATCGTTTAAAAGCGAAACGTTAAAACGGAAACCGTTATAAGGGCATTACTTTGGCTCAACAAGAGTCCATTATAGGGTGATGAATGATGATGTTAGATCAATCGAATGAAACTTACAAGGATCGTAGCAAGTTGAAGGATATGGTCTCTCCGTACTCTTTCAGAAAAAGACATGATGATAAGACAACAAATTAAGATTAATCACCGAAAAATACGTAGAGCCAACTTTTAATATACCGAAGATACCGAATGAACAAACGGGAATTTCTCCTCAGTGCATTTTCACATTTACAGTTCGATTTTCCATTGCAAATGCGTCGGATTGACGATGACTGGTTTCGAATATTTCGTACGCGCAGTGCTAATTGGGTGGTCTCGTCTGATACAACTGATCCATCATTCACAGTCCACTGACCTACATCCGTGCTCATCCGTCATCTTGGATTACTCAGAAACGTAAACAGGGAAGTGAAACGAATAAACAGGTTCTGACCAACCGCGAACATACTTTGGGTGGTCTGATCCCGAAATTGTTATGCTCGTTAGATGTTGAAAATTTATAGAGATGATCATCAAAGATTTTTGAGATGAGATCTTAATAATGATTATGAAGTTTTCTGATGACGAAAGACCCATTAGAACGCTAAACAACTTATCGAACACGAGGCAAATTTTCCGTTAAATTTGCTCATTTCAAAATGCGAACTAACCGCATCTTATCATTTTCCCCATAAGTTGATGTCTGATGATAACATGTTAGTTGTACATGTTCAAATCTACGTCACTATACCGTACTTTGATTTGACACAGGTTCAATTAAATACCCAACACTCTTTGATCCAAGCTGGAGATAAACAAACTATCTTATTTTTATTGATCGTAGAGTTTGTTTATATCTATCTAATCTACTGTACTTACGTTGGTGGAAAAACACAAATGAGTGTAAATAGGTAAATACCAATTTCCTTCCACATAGAGAGAATGATTCATCTCCTGGGTTATGAGATGCGCACGCGTTTACATTTCCACCAATAACAAGCCTTCGCGGAAGTAATAACGATTAATTACTTATACAGAACATCAGGATAAAGAGTCCTTTGATGAATTAAACATAGGAGTTCTATGTAGTAGTAAATCACAGAGCAGGATGTGAGCAACCAAGATCTTGCTGTCGATTTTGTCAGCATTCGCAAGATTCTGTGGCCTACTTGCAAAAGAGGCCTGAGTCCTCTTTGCAAGTGCGCAAGATCTCAAAGCCAACTTTTTTGGCCCGTATTGATAAACAGCACTTGAAACTGACAGCTAGTTTGAGTTCGTATCGGAAATGTCATTTCAGTATAATATGGCCTGTCAAATCTGTACTTAATATTGCTCTCAATCTTGAGATCGCTTTATAAATACAAAGCTTAAACTGTAAATGAGCCCTGAGTCCTCTTTGCAAGTGCGCAAGATCTCGAAGTCAACTTTGTATTAACCCGTCAAATGTCCTGAGTCCTCTTTGCAACAGTAATATATGCCGCTACTTCCGCGAAGGCTCACCTCAATGCTCTTTATCTTTCGGCAATGTGAAACTCGGTTACTAGGGCGACGTTTGTTAGCATCGTCTGGCTGGTAGAGCGGCAAAATTCACGATGCTTTTATATAAGCCGCGAAACGTTTCGAAAGTTTTTTTTGCCAGTGGTGACTAGACACGTTAACTATACTAATACCAGCCAGTGTTTATGGAGCTAAGAAATAAACATAAAATACTAATAAGTATGATGGTTGAACAAGAACTTACAGCCTGAGAGGTACGGTTACAAAAAAATTAAAATGAAATAAAAATATTCCCACATAAACTTTTAAATCACCTTCACGGTACAAAAGACGTGACGTTTGATGGCACAAGTGGTATTTCTGGTAAAATTAAGCAAACATAATGAGACGCAATAATGTTATTTACTGGTATATTTTCTGAATTTGACCGAGGTGTCCCTTTAAATTTATCGCCGCCATATTTGACGACCAGACACAATGGCTTTACAATCCTCCATATTATATTGTCAATCAAGCCGTTCTCCATTTTTGGATGGCGAGACATTTTGCAAGTTTATGTACTCGATTGGTTTAAATAACTCACTGGCATACACTGTAAAGGAACAAAGAACTGCTAACAATTAATGTTAATTATGTAAGTACAGTAAGTGTCGGGTTGTCAATCAAAGTCTACCTACTTTTCAGACGATTCTTTACAAGAACATTAAAAACCAGACTGAGTTAAAGCATTTGTTGAATGTTGATCATCATCAGCAGCAGCCAGTGTCGGGTCGGTCCACTGCTGGACATAAGCGCGCCACTTACTCGCGCCACTCGGGCGGACGTCAGCTCTTGGTATCCAGTTTCACACAGTTATCCTTCCATTTGATAGATAGATAGATTAAACCTTTATTTCTTTACCAACACGACATCTGGTAGAAAGGCTTTCCACTTTCCACACTGCGTTTGCCTATACGTGCTCTTCAGTTGCAGTCATTAGTAACTTGTTATAAATATGCCCCCATATTGAATCGGCATGCAAGCTATTGTCGCTAGTGAATGTTAGATATTCCACTGACGCAGGCGAGCCATTGTCCGCACACCATCTGTGTACACTGTTGATCGACGAGGACTTCATGGTATCAAATTTCAGCCAGTTACCGATCCATCGTATCTGGCTGGTAGAAGGGCGTCCCGTTTGCCTAAACGAGTTTTTCAGTTGATTCCATTGCAACTGTAACTTCTAATATGGTTCCATATTGAATCGGCATGCAACCTATTGTCGCTCGCTAGTGAATGTTGGATATTCCACTGACGCAGGCGAGCCATCCGCATACCATCTGTGCACACTGTTGATCGACGAGGACTTCAGTTCTTAGCATCCAGTTTATGCCGTTATCGCTTTATCTCTCTATAGGGCGTCCCACACTTCTTCTGCCTGAACGTGGTCTACACTTGATGACAGTTGCAATCATTACACTTGTTATAAATATGCCATACTGAATCGGCATGCAAGCTATTGTCGCTAGCGAATGCTGGATATTCCACTGACGCAGGCGAGCCATTGTCCGCGCACCATCTGTGTACACTGTTCGTCGACTATGCCGTCAGCGCATCCACTTACTTGTTTGTCGACGACTTGCTGTGGAAACACATCGAAAAGTCATGTTTGTTATGATCACATACGTACTTCAGATTCAACATTTAGAAGATGTACTTGAAACTTAGATTCGCATTAAAGATCCTAAGTAGTTAAGTAAAAAATTGTGGACCAAAGTAGATGATAAACAACTTTTTGCAGATCGCAATAAAACAAGACAGAACTTATTGGACCATAACATATCTATAACAAATATATCTATTCATACCCAACCAGGATATAAATAATCAAATACACAAAATTTTATTACGTACCAAAAATAGTAAACTTTACAAAAAGCCTTGTAAATAAAAACCGATTCGTTTTGCGTATGCCAGATAAAAACAAGATCAGTTCTTCTACACATAAGTACCTACATATCCACAGCTACTTACTTCTTCTCAAGCCAATGGCAATGGCTACTTACCAACATGAGTTTTAAATATTGGCTACAAAAATAAAGTACAGAATCAAAATGAAAGATAAAAACTGTTCGTGAGCACCACTCGGTTGTAAAATTCAATTAGTTAGAGTAGAAAGTTACTCGTTACCCACACTTTGAACGTACGGTAAGTCACGTTAGTAAAACAAATTATATAGCTTTGTAGAGTCTTTAAAATGGACCAGGAGAAGCAAGTTCTTTCCGTTTAGGTCAGAGTAAAGTAACATATCGTTCAACATTTATACCTAGTTGATTTTTCCTTCCATGCTGGACTGGGAGCGAGGGAAAGACATAGCGTGCCAGCTGCATTTCCTCCCGGGCGTGCTGTAAACACCAGCTAAGGGTTCCGAGGGTTTCAGTACGAGTATATCGTAATTTAGGCGATGGGCTAACAACCTGTCACTACAGCAATTTACCTACAAATCTATCTTAAATAACCCTCAAAACTATGTCAGACGTGACGGAACGACCTTTGTTTACGTCGTTTATGCTCTGTCTACCCCATTAGGGATAAAGGCGCTAGGCGTGATTATATCTATGTATGTTTTTAACGAGTTTAGATCATCAGTTTAATTTTTTTCGTGGTACGTTCAGTCTGATTCATATTTGCGTCAGTCACGTGCATGCGCAAGCGCTTTTCCAAACCGGGTTATAATGAGGGTTAATAAATCTTATAAACTAAATAAGTGTTGTAAAATTCATTAACTTTTCACTGCGCATGCAGTATTATTATTATTTCTTGGAGGTTCAAAAATGTTGTGCTTTTTGACTTTTTGTATCACGCTTTACCTAACAAAGGTAGATTTATCATCTGGTACAGTAGATTACTACGGTCTATAACCTCACGTGTATTACGATTGGGCCCTCGTGAGCCGAACATAATGGAAATGCATATCGAAGGTGACGTCTGCGCTTGCGCCAATAGAGAAAACGAATTGCTATTGCTAGTTAGAAACGGCGTGAAGAAAGTAAGTTTTATTTTTACGTAAGACTCATTTGTCAATAACTGTTTAGGCATGAGAAATCTTTTTGTCCTTTTGAGTGGGGATAAAATTATTCCCATGTAATAATAAAGCTTTTTGCTTGAAGCCTGTAAATATACCTCCGTATAAACATAATTATGATGATTATAAATTTACTAATTCTGTACATAGGTAAACCACAATAAATAATACTCATCACGTGCATGCAAATATAGACAAACCACGTGGATGTTGTGATCTAAGATAAATGTAATTAAAGGCCAATTAATAACAGACATACATACATACATACATACATAAAATCACGCCTTTATCCCTTACGGTGTAGGCAGAGCGTAAAACGCCTCCTAAAAGGCGCTTTCGCCACGTCTGACATAAATTGAGGGCAATTTTTGATTGTAATGTGTATTGCTGTAGTGACAGGTTGTCCGCCCATCGCCTAAATTACAATACACTGTAACCCTCGAATCCCTTTTGCTGACTTCTACAGCATGCCTAGGAGGAAGGGCAACTGGAACATTCTATGTTTTTCTTTCTCTCCCTGTCCAGTATGGAAGACAAATAATGATGTGCTTAATAATAATAACAGACTTAGATGTAAAACATACGACGTAACTAAACATAGTCGGTCACCTAAATCAATTTATGTTTCCATATGTCACAACCACAACGAAAAATAAACTAACTAATAACTGCCTCCGTGGTCTAGTGGCTAGTGCCATGGACTCCTGATCCGGAGGTCCTGGGTTCGATTCCCAGGGGAAAAACACAAAGTTGATATTTGAGAATTTATCACTTTGTGTATTTTTCCCGTTTGGTTAGGACTTTGCAGGCTAAATCACCTGATTGTCCGAAAAAGAAAAAGATTTTCGTGCTTCGGAGGGCACGTTAAGCCGTCGGTCCCGGTCGATGCCTTTGATAGTGGTCGTTACTCAAACCATGTCAGAGGCCTGATGTTGTGCTACTAGGCGGTTTAAAAACTGACACCAGGGTTCATCGGGTCGATAGACTCGATACCCACTCGACAGAAAAACGAAAAAATAAACTTTGAAGTTCGTACGCTTCGAAGTTTGACACTTGTTACACAAGATAAAACTGGTGGTGCAAGTGAAAAAGATTGTTGACACTACTGCTTCAAAAAGACACGCCTATCTGGTGACCATTTTACCTACGACTTCCATGATTTTTTTTACTAAACTTGATTATCGTAATCAAGTCTCGATAATTCCACAAAACACGAGTAAGATAAGCATAATCTGCAACTTTGCACAACATATAAATCATCACTACATAGTATAAAACAAAGTCGCTTTCTCTGTCCCTATATCCCTATGTATGCATAAATTTAAAACTACGCAACAGATTTTGATGCGGTTTCTTTTAATGGATAGAGTGATTCAAGAGGAAGGTGATGAGAGAAACACTGATAATTTCCGTGCGAAGCCGGGGCGGGACGCTAGTATAAAATATATAAATCGGGCTTTTTACCCCGAAATCACATGGCTATATCGTATGATATCAGTTATTACAATAATGATAAACGGAGATCTTTCAAGTAAAGTAAGGGCTCAAAGAGTTTAGTTCAGTATATCGAGTCATGTTCCATGCTGGACTAGGAGTGAGAGATAAACATAGAAAGTGCCAGCTGCATTTCCTCCCGGGCATGCTGTAAGAACCAGCTAAGAGATCCGAGGGTTTCTGTATATTGCAAATTATGCAATGGGCTGACAACCTGTCACTACAGCAATATACCTACAAATCTATCTTAAATAACCCTCAAAACTTTGTCAGACGTGGCGCAACAACCTCTGTTTAGGTCGTTTACGCTCTGCCTACCCCATTGGGATAAAGGCTTGATTATATGTATCTATGTTTATGTATAAAGAAATTAGGTTTTTCATCTAGTAAATCACATGGCTAAATCTAATTATAATGACTAATAACAAACTGAGATCGTTCAAGTAAAGTCTCAACGAATCACCAACTTTCTATCCACTCCTTACAATCTAGTTGTCATAGCAAAATTTATTTAGTAGAAAGTAAACGGCAGTAATTTCTCAGAAGTGACACTCCTTGAAGTGGGAGTGAGAGTGACAAGCTAACCGTTCAGTTCCTACTTCTAATTCGTTAGTCTGTGGAGCGACCGTTATAGAAACCGCTCTTCGGTCAGACTACCGTCGAAATCTAGTTGCCCGGTGCTAACAAACTTTAAAACGCAAATACCACAGTTAGGAAATAAGTTGTATTACTGTTTTTCATTCAAATTTCAAGCTACAGAGTAGATAAAGGCACTGGAAGCTAGATATATAAATAAATATAGCCCCAACGACTTCTCTACTCAGTGATTTAAAACTTTTCTAGTAAAGTATTTATATCATAGTTGTACTGCCTCCGTGGTCTAATGGCTAGTGCCGTAGACTTCTGATCCGGAGGTCCTGGGTTCGATTCCCAGGGGGGAAACACAAAGTTGATATTTGATAATTTATCACTTTGTGATTTTTTCCCCAGTTTAGTTAGGACATTGCAGGCTGAATCACCTGATTGTCCGAAAAAGAAAAAGATTTCGTGCTTCGGAGGGCACGTTAAGACGTCGGTCCCGGTCGCTGTCTTTGATAGTGGTCGTTACTCAAACCATGTCAGAGGCCTGATAGTTGTGCTACTAGGCGGTTTAAAAACTCTGACACCAGGGTTCATCGGGTCGATAGACTCGATACCCACTCGACAGAAGAATAGTTGTACGTCAAAGTTCCATGATCCTATTAATGACTTTATTGGCACCACTCTATCCTTTATTAAGTCTAAGACCACCAAGACTTGACGAAGATGATAGCGTCCGCTCAAGTTGCTTATCAACTAAAGAATTCAATTGCTTACATCTTACATCTCATGTGTGTACGATGAACCTTACATAATGCGTGTAACATTTCAAAATGATAGTATGATAACAGTTGAATCTTTGATGTTGCTAAGATTTTAACATATGATAAAATAGCTTCCATGCTGGACTGGAAGCGAGAGAAAAACATAGAATGTGCCAGCTGCATTTCGAGGGTTTCTGTGTATTGCAATTTAGGCGATGGGCTGACAACCTGTCACTACAGCAATATACCTACAAATCTATCTTAAATAACCCTCAAAACTTTGACAGACGTGGCGAACGACCTTTGTTTAGGTTGTTTACTCTCTGCCTCCCCCATTAGGGATGAAGGCGTGATTATATGTAAGTATGTATAAAATAAATGCAATTTTTATGATAAACATATACTGTATATTCTTGTTACCTAAGGCAAATTACGCTAAAGTTGTTTACATGCTTGGTTTTTTGGCATGTTTTAATGTTCATATTAAAAAATAGGGTCAGGAAAGCGCTAGACGAAACAAGACAAGGAATATTAAATATTGTATAATATCTTAGAATTACTTATTCATGACGAGTTTGCGTCAAAATGTTCACAAATACGCCGAATTTAAATCAATGATGTAACAGACGTTGGCCCGCCAACGCAAAAACGTTTGGACAGACATAATGTCGTTTGAAATAGCTCCACGTGCCGCGATTTCTATCAATCATTTCCACTTCTAATCACAGGCTGTCTGTCGATCATAACAATAGAAGCGTATGACAACAAAAACGCATTTGCCAATAAGTGACTATATTTAGTTGGTTATCTATAGCTGAACTGAAATTAAACACGAGTGAACGGCACGGTGCTAGGTTTCACTTTCTATCCTTGCTCTGTTACCTTGGAGACTTTTTACTTAGAGGACAAAAAATGCAAGCTTTTAAATAGCATTGTGCTAAATTAATCAGTAAACGGTAGATGAAACTGATTCTAGCTGAAAAACTACTACCAAAATACTCTAGTATTCTATAAGTAGAAGAAAAGGTGTCGACTCTAGATTGAAAATTATATACATACATACATATAATCACGCCTTTATCCCTAATGGGGTAGGCAGAGCGTAAACGACCTAAACAAAGGCCGTTCCGCCACGTCTGACAAAGTTTTGAGGGTTATTTACGATAACTTGTAAGTACATTGCTGTAGTGACAGGTTGTCAGTCCATCGCCTAAATTACAATATACTGAAACCCTCGGATCCCTTAGCTGGATCTTACAGCATGCCCGGGAGGAAATTTGCTGGCACATTCTATGTTTTTCTTTCGCTCCCAGACCAGCATGGAAGTAAGTAGTACACTAGTATTCAGTAAGTAAAAGAAAAGGTGTCGACCCTAGATTGAAAATGTATCTGTCTTATTACTGTAGAAATAAAAGGCTTCGTTACTAAATGTTAGATCCAGCCAACAAGTTTTGAAAAGTAGTCTTCCAAGATTCTCATTGAAATAAAAGATTGTCATGATGCCCATCACTACAGGAAAAAAATAAAAGGCATAAAAAATAAAAACTTGTTCTCATACCTAAAACATAGACCTGTTTTCGACATACCGGGAACCGTTAAAACAGTGCTAATATTAGTAGTCTATTTGCAATCGCTCAGATTCAGAACCCTTTGTTCAAATGTCAAACAGCAGTCTAGAGGCTCAAAACCAGTTGGAAGAGTACCGGATGAACCAAAAAAGATGTAGCTGGCCCCTTCTTGGTCCATTTAAGCTGCTGTATATTTAAATTTTGCAAGATTTTGACATACTATTTAAACATTCACAAAAAATACAAATCTTTTATGTAGATCTTTTAGTCATAGATACGTCATATCGTCATGACAAAGATCAAATCATTCCTGTATCATATTTTATTGTGCCTTCTCTCTGATAATAAATTAACATATGTATATTATATTTCCTGTATCTTTTGCATTCTATCTTGCTCAAAGATGGAGCTGATATACCTAAATGTAATTGTTTGCAATAACAAAATTAGTTCCCCAATTAACAATTAATAGCAATATACTTACAATCTATCTTAAAACTGTGTCAAATGAGGCGGAACGATTTTGTTTAGGTTGTTTACGCTCTGTCTACCCCGTTAGGAATATCAACAGCGAATAAATATATCTCCTACTGTTATTCCTCTATTCTACGTAGGTTAGCAAATAATTTGCCTAACTCTATCAACGAAATGATGTTTCTCTGATATAGTAAATTTAGAAATCATAAATATACTTGATAACGGCATTGAAATGGAATTTCCGATAGATATAATGAATAATAAATTACAAATATGTCATCACCACAATTTCTATTGTTTGCTATTTATTAACGTTGTAACCTAATATTAATATCGCAAATCTTACTATTACGATTATTGTAAATTATTCATTATCTAATTTAATGTAAACGTAATTTCTACGCTTCATACCTATTTAAATTCTATTTATTACAAAGAATTTTTGCTAGTCATTTAAGTACAATCTAGTAATTAGAATCAGAATCCTACAACAAATTGTAGCTCTTAAGTGACTTAATTGCGAGAGTAAAGCAAATATCAGATAATTAAGGAAATAATTGTGTTTAATATCAGTTTTATTACTTGCTTAGTAGATAGATAGCGCACTTGGTTGACAATTAAAATTAATGTCAAAGAGTTTATTAACAAAGGTTGTGTTTTTAGTTTTTTTATATTATTAATTATCAGTTTATAAAAGTATTATTAGTATATTCTGCATCCATTTTGCACTGAAACATTAATTTTCAGAAAAAATACTATGTAATTAATAATTTTATGTGAATAACTAAATGAAAGGTGTCTGTCCAATCGCTGTATTTTTATACAACCAACTAATTTATATACTTTGTGTTGTTAAATTAAAACTTATTCTGGCAACTGGTGGCGCGTGTATGTGTTGGTACTGTTTAACTTTACAGCTTACATAATCATCACTACATAGTATATAACAAAGTCGCTTTCTCTGTCCCTATATCCATATGTATGTTTAGATCTTTAAAATTACACAACGGATTTTGATGCGGTTTCTTTAAATGGATAGAGCGATTCAAGAGGAAGGTTGATATGTATAATACATGCATAATATAGTAGAGAAACACTGATGATCTCCGTGCGAAGCCGGGGCGGGTCGCTAGTTAATAGTATAAATGTTATGCAAGACCTGTACTATGTGTTTTATTAAAATTGTATCGATTGTGTAGAGCAATATTGTAAGTTTAAAAGTTTGCGAAGTTTTTTTTTTAATAATAACACATTTGCTTTTATTAAGTCCAATAATATTATAAGAATGCATCACAAAGAAACATCAGATGCACACAATGGACCTATGCAACTATGACGCGCTTAGACGGAACGCGTTTATAATTGTAGGCTAGATATTAACTTCCTTGCTGGCCTGGGAGCGAGAAAAAAACTTAGAATGTGCCAGCTGCATTTCCTCCCGAGCATGCTGTAAAAGTCAGCTAAGGGATTCGAGGGTTTCAGTATATTGCAATGTAGACGATGGGCTGACAACCTGTCACTACAGCAATATACCTTCAAATCTATCTAAAATAACCCTCAAAACTTTGTCAGACGCGGCGAAATGACCTTTGTTTTGGTCGTTTACGCTCTGCCTACCCCATTAGGGATAAGGGCGTGATTATATGTATGTATGTAGATATTAACAATTATGACAATCAACATAATAACCCTGCTTATTTAAACTTCCCATGCCTAGAAAAACATTTCAGTCATTGTAGTCGGTGAGAACATTGTTACTGTTTTAATTGTATGAGTCTAGTTTTAAGTCGAAACATCCTTCATGTAGTGATACATTTGACTATTAAGGATTTCAAATATAAGTATTAAAGATCTTTGATGTACGTCTTGTCATCTCCCTAGCCTTATCCCGTATTTCACGGGGTCAGCTTCCTAATCTAGGGGATTGAACGAGGGTACTGGTTTTTACACAGAGCGACTGCCATCTGACCTCCGCAACCCAGAAGGGAGACCAGACCCAATCATAGATTAGGTCAGAGTTTTCAAGCCGCCAATGCTTAGCACTGGCCTCTGATATGGCTTAACGACTAATATCTACAGTATTAAACGATATTAACCGGGACCAACGGCTTAACGTGCCTTCCGAAGCACGGAAAAAGCGCCGAATAAACGTACATATGAAATTCGAAAATCGAAAAACACATTGGTACGTGGTGGGATTCGAACCACGACCTCCCGCTCAGGAGGCAGCGGCCCTATCCACTACACCATCGGGCTCTCTGATGTACGTCTTGTATCACTCAAATATAAATTTAATGGTCTTTGACGTATTATCTGTTTATTTTATCAAATTTATAGTATCTGAACTATCTTTTTATCCTACCGTAAATAAATAAATTTCTAGATTCTAACAATATAAATCTATATTAACAAAGTCCCGTTGTATGTCTGTCTAAGTAAGTGATTTTTGGTCAACCAACCTAATAAATATTAATAAAACAAAAAATATCTTCGTTAAAATGAAATCGATTGCACAACTGGAAATTCCAAGAACTTCATACGAAATTTATTATGTCGCAAGTACAACACACTGTTTGAAAATGTTGACGTGAAGTTAAAAGAAACACTAATGTTTTGTTTTTTTTTTTAACGTTTGATTAAACACGTCTCGGTTTGTATTTTGAATGGAATTACAAAGTACAAAAAAACATGTGCACGAAACAATAGCTACACATAAAGAACACAGACTACCCACATATACTTTTTTCTACCTAACTCTACATTTGTAACTACTTGAAAAATATTTAATATTACTAAAAACCATAATTTACATAGCAACAAAAAATAAAGATATCTGCAATCAGATAAATGAAATCTCTAATGGGGTAGGCAGAGCGTAAACGCCAAAACAAAAGTCATTCCGCCACGTCTGACAAAGTATTGAGGGTTATTTAAGATAGATTTGTACGCAAATCGCTGTAGTTACAGTTTGTCAGCCTATTGCCTAAATTGCAATTACAGATACTTTCGGATTCCTTAGCTGTTTTTTACAGCATGCCCGGGAGGAAATGTAGCTGGTACATTGTATGTTTTTGTCTCGCTCTGAGTCCAGCATGGAAGAAATTTTATAATTTTCAGATTTTTTTGCCCATAATAAATCTGCACGTTCTAGATAACAGTAAGTCTTCATCAATGGTGTGTTCTGAAAACACCAAAGTATTTACGCTATAAAACTTACACGTGTTCGACACTATCATAGAGCCATATAGAAACTGTTTAGAAATGCATTACTTTTTTGGTTCTGTTAGTAGGCTCCGGCGGCCATTGTTGATAAGAATCACGTTGCGCGGGGCGCACGTGCTGTAGCCGTAACGTAAACACTCGTGGGCAGAACACTGATGTTTGGTTTTACATTCACCAAAATGAGATTCGAAAAATGTAGGGCATAAGCCATCTATATGATAGTTTCACGCTTGACCAAAAACTATTTTAAAGATTAGATACAACCAACTACAACGTACGAATCATAAGCTAGTTATACTAATTAGCTATTTCAAGTGTTTGACATACCGACTCGTAAATAGATTTTCAAACTGGTATTCCCACAAATCTTAGAAATACAACAAAGCTACGTGGCACTCCAGTGGTAAGATAGTCGTCTACCTATGGATCATTGCACCACCAGAATTATCCACGAAAGAACTTTGATGACGTTGACTTTTCCAGAAGATTTTGCGTAGACTATATAGTCGAACCAGTTCAACATACATACATATAATCACGCCTTTATCCCTAATAGGGTAGGCAGAGCGTAAACGACCTAGACAAAGGTCGTTCCGCCACGTCTGACAAAGTTTTGACGGTTATATTTGTAGGTATATCCCTGTTGTGACAGGATGACAGCCTATTGCCTAAGTTGCAATATACAGAAACCCTCTGATCCCTTAGCTGGTTTTTACAGCATATCCAGGAGGAAATTCTGCTGGCACATTCTTTGTTTTTTTCTCGCTCTCAGTACAGCATAGAAGTAACCAGTTCAAACCTGAACGTTATTGAGTTTTAAAATACTACTTACTATATCATGCCAAAAACTTTTAAGTACCTATGAGTTCCGTGGGAAAACCTGATAATATCTACAGATATTATAATACAGCAATAAAAGAATTTGGAGGGAGGCTTAACAGATGCAAACAAATTAGTTATACGACGAACCTTATCATATACCTACACACTTATAAGATTTCTTAATTTCTTTTGTTTCGTAGGAATGGCGTAATTTCTCAAGATATCACACTTTTAAATGTAATCTTGACATTGGCTCCTGTCGTATCGTAAAATATTCTTTCCATGTGTTGTTTCTTTACTTATATCAGGGCTTGATAAGATTTAGGAATTTCATGCGTTCTATTTTGTATAAGGTATATTAAATTATTTATCAAACTGCGCAGGTACATCAAAAGGTATATTAGGTTATTTATCAAACTGCGTATGCACCTCAAAAGTTTGCGAAGTTGAATAGTAAAGTATGGATCTCTAGATATTTTATAAATATTAAATCTTTACAAAGGATTATATACAATTACATACATACATACATATAATCACGCCTTTATCCCTAATGGGGTAGGCAGAGCGTAAACGACCTAAACAAAGGACGTTACGCCACGTCTGACAAAATTTTGAGGGTTATTTAAGATAGACTTGTAGGTATATTGCTGTAGTGACAGGTTGTCAGCCCATCGCCTAAATTACAATATACTGAAACCCTCGGATCCCTTAGCTGGATATACAATTAACTTAAGACTAAATAAAACAATATATGTATTACATTTAAACTAAAACTAAAAACTAGTAATATTTACACCTGTATTTACAACTATTCGAAAAGGCCTCCCCGGATTGTACCACACGCAAAGGTGTCCAGATTACACTTATGGCGTTGCCACGATGGATGGCGATGGACAACCTTTGCGCCAGGTAGAACCCGGAGGCAAATATTTAAATACACACATCAAGCATTTTACAAACACGGATTTAAGTTAAAAATATATTGTATAGAGGAATGATTTAACTGGGATTCCTAACAGGACAAAAGTCATACATTTTGAGGAAAGTTCGACCGAAAACTGTTCGCCAATGCGTTTTCCTGCCGCCAACACAACGTCATGAAACACTTGCTTGACAGGTTCTGGTTCTACAACTGCTTTTCCTTATAAACATTAGGTACTGGCGTACAGAAGGTTAATTTACCTTTGTTCTCTTCAAACATGATCGTAGGAATAGTACCTATTTAGATAGTAAACAGTTGCCTAGGTATGCTCTTTTTGAATAATGTGCCTAACTTTAAAATTAAAAAAAGATTTTTTTTAAATAAGTCGACTAGTTTGCAAGTGCTTCGCTCTTGTGAGCTTAACTTGTTTGGATCGGAACGGAATCCATCTCTTTAGGAGCAGCCGTTAAGCATGAATACACTTCCGCATCTGATGAGGCGAAATGAAGACGAAACAGTGGTGAACAAACGACGAACCGATGCGTTTCGTTTTCTCTCATAGTCATCACAAAGGCCAAAGTGCCTTTACACTAAATCCATGTTGTATGAGACAGGATAATCAGTACAAAGTATTTTGCAACGAAGTCGTAGTGAAGTCGTTAAGTTACTTCAAACTGTAGAACTGATACCAGCCAAACACATTAGCATTAAAGTAAAACCGTTTTTTATGCAAAAATATAGACTTTCACTTTAACGTAACACGTAACTGACTCTCAAAAGACCTAAGCAGTGAAAGTGTTCTAACAGCCTAAGTAAGTATTAGTATTTTAACACAATTAACACTAATGTTAGAAAGATAAACGTTAAAATAGGGCGCGATTCTGAAGGATAGTTACTATAGGCTGTATATGCAGCCAGACTGTGGAACTCCCACACACGATGCGTGATAGTCCTTCTATCACATTGTTCAAAAAACGAGTAAAAGAGTACTTACTATCTTTCATTTCCAAATAATTTCGTTATTGTCATATGTATATAAGTTTACTAGTTATGTGCTATTTATATAAATAATGTGTTATAATATTAGTATGAAGCTTACCAGTCAAGTCTTCTGCTATCACAAAATTTTAAAGTAAAGGAGATATTAAATATGTAATGATGAATTCGACGGTTCTCCACGATTTGACTGGCATTTTGACGCTACTTGTTTAACAAATGAAATGAAAGTTTTTACCTAATGGGATTAACTTCTTCTTCTGAAAGATAAGTAATTGTAACTTAACCTGTCTTTAGCAAATTATATATAAAAAAAAACATTGTCTTTAAGTTTAATTAATTTAAACTTAGCATTATCCAGTTTGCTTACCATAACAAAAAAAAATGGAATATTGACTACTATTTCTTTTTGTTAATAAAGATTTCAATCTGATACATCTACAAGATTACTGAAGTAAACAAAAGCACTTATGCTCTTTTCGATAAGAAAGAGAAATTATGTACCAGGAAAACACTTCAACAGTGCTTGCACGGAAAGTCCAATGTTCAAACCGTTTTTATAAAGAACTGGTATTTTAGTTCGACGAAATTAACGGTTTAAATAATATATTGCAGTTGTTAATATACGGGGTGAAAGGTACAGCGTCCCGCAAACTGATAGGGGTTGCTCAATCCACGAAACTGAACAACTACCATCAGGATTTTTTCCGTTTTATTTTTGTTGTTCATACAAATTGTCTGTTCGAGGTGGAAATTTTGTATGGGAAGGTCTATTTTTTTTCTCCTGAAAGAATTTCCTGGTGAAAGTTGTTCAGTTTCATTGACTGAGCAACCCCTAACAGTTTGCAGGACGCTGTTCCTTACAACCGGTATAGTAGACGTAACTGAAGAGAGGATCTAAAATTTTGTCAAATCTTTAAATATTTGAATACTTGTTTACTAACATTTATTGTGAACATATAAAAGAAACAAGATAAAAAATGGAATATTGACTACTATTTCTTTTTGTTAATAAAGATTTCAATCTGATACATCTACAAGATTACTGAAGTAAACAAAAGCACTTATGCTCTTTTCGATAAGAAAGAGAAATTATGTACCAGGAAAACACTTCAACAGTGCTTGCACGGAAAGTCCAATGTTCAAACCGTTTTTATAAAGAACTGGTATTTTAGTTCGACGAAATTAACGGTTTAAATAATATATTGCAGTTGTTAATATACGGGGTGAAAGGTACAGCGTCCCGCAAACTGATAGGGGTTGCTCAATCCACGAAACTGAACAACTACCATCAGGATTTTTTCCGTTTTATTTTTGTTGTTCATACAAATTGTCTGTTCGAGGTGGAAATTTTGTATGGGAAGGTCTATTTTTTTTCTCCTGAAAGAATTTCCTGGTGAAAGTTGTTCAGTTTCATTGACTGAGCAACCCCTAACAGTTTGCAGGACGCTGTTCCTTACAACCGGTATAGTAGACGTAACTGAAGAGAGGATCTAAAATTTTGTCAAATCTTTAAATATTTGAATACTTGTTTACTAACATTTATTGTGAACATATAAAAGAAACAAGATAAAATCTTTGATTTATTTTTTTATCACCTGCACAATGACATGTACAATTGATTATATTTATTTGATAATATATATTACGTTCAATTTCAATGTACGACGGACAACACACACCATACCACCGACAAATTGAGACTTTTTCAACTTATTGCACTCTATCTAGCTAGCTGCATCTCCTCCCGAGCATGCTTCCATGCTTGACTGGGAGCGATAGAAAAATATAGAGAGTTTCAGTGTATTGTTATTTAGGCGAAGGGTTGACAACCCGTCACTAAGTAATATACAGATCTGTCTGAATTAACCCTCAAAACTTGTCAGACGTGGCGGAATGATCCTTGTTTAGAACGTTGGCGCTCTGCCTACCCCATTAGGGATAAAGGCGTGATTTTATGTATGTATGTATCTAACTTGTGTCTAGACAGACTATTCCTAATTAGTCAAACTATTGCTTATTAACTTACTAATGGTTCATTTAAATATTACATTCGATATTTATGGTCTTCTAATTTGACCTTCAGGCAATTCGTTATCAATAAGAACTAAGCAGTCAAACATACATACATATATACACACTTCCGCGATTCTTTGTTCTAACTTTTTGTTTCGTAAGATATTCTATTCTACGTCATACAATTACTTTGGAATCATAATAGGTTGGTAGAAATATAATATTGCAATTAGGATCATAATAGGCCTTTGTTAAAATAAATGTTCTTTTATTAAGGCTATAATAGAAGTCCACTTCAAATAATTACAGCAGGAAAAACATATTTAAAGATAACAAAGGGAATTCCAACATATCTGTATCAACGTTTAGTGAAAATATTTTATCTCTGTCATCATAATTAGAATTGCACAGGTTATCCGACTAACTTGACGCAAACATAGATTATGATTATTATAAATTGAACTTTTTCGGTAATCATTTGTATTATTTAACCTTTTTCAAATAGGTACATACAATACCTAATTCTATAGGTATTTTAATTGATTTAAAAATATGTAGGTTGGTGAGTAGGCTACTTGATATTAATAATAACCGCACCTAATGAACCTGTCAAATCGCTAAATATTTAGTCTAAAGTGCAAACGTATCAGAATCAAGATCATTAAACTGTATTCACGTTTTGCTATCGTGTTACGTTTCCAATTACGTAATAAAATAATGCAATCTTATTAGATATTACCTACCTGCGTTACATATTACGATATTATTAATATTACACACAGCAATATACAGATCTACGAGTATCTTTGACTATCCTCAAAACATGTCAGAAGTAGCGAAAAGACCTTTGTTTCGGTTGTTGACGCTCTGCCTACCCCATTGGGGATAAAGGCGTGATGTATGTATTATCCACTTGTTGCAATTCTTGGAGTCACTTGCTTATGTTGTGAACAATTTAAAAATAATACGTATAGAATCTATCAGCGTATAAGCCAGTAAATAGACCTGCGGGTTTGTTGTAAGTATTTAGAATTAGATAATGAACAAACCGTAATGAACAATTTCTTCCATGCTGGACTAGAGGAATAGAAAAACATAGAATGTTCCAGCTGCCCTTCCTCCCGGGCATGCTGTAGAAGTCAGCAAAAGGGACTCGAGGGTTACAGTGTATTGTAATTTAGGCGATGGGCTGACAACCTGTCACTGTAGCAATACACATTACAATCTAAAATTGCCCTCAATTTTTGTCAGACGTGGCGAAAGCGCCTTTTACGAGGAGTTTGATGCTCTGCCTTCCCCGTAAGGGATAAAGGCGTGATTTTATGTATATTATGTATGTACGTAATGAACAAGCACTACAATGGTAGCAATTCGTAGTTGCAAAAATCACGACTTCACTAAAATAAGTCTATACCTGTCATTTTCTATCATGAGATAACAGTAAAGGACGACGATAATTTTAGTCAAGATTTACTTAAGTCTTGCTTTCTATGAATCGGTAGCAGCAGTAGCAGTGTTGACATATGAGGAAAACCTGGTTTTTAAAAGACGTTGGCGCTTTGATTTTTATGTAAGTGCATATGGCGTAGAGTAGGGCAACACCCAAGAGGTGTCACTAAATTTAAAAGGTTGAGAAACTTTGCTCTACTCAGAAGTGGGACACGCGGCTGACGCCTGAGCCATTTTCCTCAGCTAATTGATATCTTTCAGCCGGTCGTCGCGTGAGATCTGCTTAGATACTCACCATGGTGATTACGTTATGTGTACAGTCTAACTAGTATAATAGTTTGTACATACATACATGTAATCACGCCTTTAGCCCTAATAGGGTAGGCAGAGCGTAAATGACCTAAACAAAGGTCGTTCCGCCACGTAAAGTTTTGAGGGTTATTTAAGATAGATCCACAGGTATATTGCAGTAGTGACAGGTTGTGAGCCCATCGCCTAAACCGCAACATACAGAAACTCTCGGATCCTTTAGCTGGTTTTTATAGCATGCCCGGGAGTAAATGCAGCTGGCACATTCTATGTCTTTCTCTCGCTCCCAGTCCAGCATGGAAATATAATAGTTTATACATGGTATAAAGGGAATCACGCTAAATCTCTAGACTTAACCCTGCCTATAAAACTGCACGTGTTTTGATCTAAGCACTGTAAAAACATAAACAGAACCTGGTCTTCGCAGCTTATGTTTTATGAGATAAAAACGAAATAGACGAAGTTGTGAAACAAATTTTAAGGAGAGTTTTTTTACCTAACGCTAATACGCGCTTAGTTACTCCGACTCTTTTTAGCGATGCATTGAAAAATCAGAAGAGAAAACTTATCTAAAGGAGATCTTGACTACCACAAGGTGTCACTAAATATTCCTTATCTTATGAATCTTGTATAACTAACAGTAAAGGAGGCCAGGCCAAGCACACATATAGGTAGTAAGTATTTTGACATTATAAACTCACGCTTATCGTATTTTTGATATGATTAGATACCATTCAACGGAGTTATTTATTATCAACGTCAAATTTTAAAATAATACATACTCCGTAAATAATGTCTAATGGATTTGAGTACAATCTGGTATCCAATTTTGCTATGACCTGGAAATTTGACTGCGGAAAAATATAATTGATTTGATTTTAACCCTTCATAATTCAAGAGGCCTTTGTAAAATATTCCTCCGGAATTTTTCAGATATAGTATAGAATAGAAAAACTATTATTCAAGAAACAACAAAACTCAACATACAATAGGTAGGCTTATGTTACATAAACTATACATGAAAACTTCATTGAATGTTGTGATCTGTGCACCAGAAATGGAGCTGACTCAGCATTTGTTACAAGTTATACCTATAACCAGTAACACAGGTATTCTGCACCGTATATATATGTACGAGTATATTAAAATGTAACGGAAAATTAAGGTCCGTAATTATTATCCGCACCTGAGATTGACAGCCAGTTTTGAGTTTATATCAGAAATGTCACTTCAGTACAAAATGGCCTGTCAAATCCATACTTAATATTGCTCTCAATCTTGAGATAACTTTACAAATACGAGCCTTAGTAAACCCAGTGACGTAGGCAGTTCATCATTTGGCAGTGATTTTACATTGCCTGCTGCTACCCGACTGATTAGGTAGCTGGTAGAGAGTTTGATGAATCTGTTATCTCGCTCAGGTCAAGGCTATCTGCCTAGTGTCTACACGCTTTGGTGTTACTTTCTGATGCAATTCTTGATTTTGCAACACTATACCTACCTATTGTAAGATGTAGTTTTCTGATTGTGCTTGCTTTGCTTAGGTCTCTTTCTTGAACATAAGCAACTAACACCATTCGTAAAATATTAGAAACTAGCGACCCGCCCCGGCTTCGCACAGAAATTTATCAGTGTTTCTCTTCTATATTATTCATGTATTATACACATAAACCTTCCTCTTGAATCACTCTATCCATTTAAAGAAACCGCATCAAAATCCGTTGCGTAGTTCTAAAGATCTAAGCATACATAGGGATATAGGGACAGGGAAAGCGACTTTGTTTTATACTATGTAGTGATAATGATAACAAATCAAAATTTTACCGCTGACTGTACTTGAACCCGCGTCTTTGGAAATATGGCCCAGATATTTTCAGAAACAAAATGGCACTGCGAGTGCAAAAAATATATATATTACTATATTCTTCTCTTACTTTCAGATATTCTCGAGAATTTACCATAAAATACGTTTTCATATTGGTGTTCTTTGTACATGTTCAATTGTTCATGACATATTACACATACACACATACACATAAAATCACGCCTTTATCCCTTACGGGGTAGGCAGAGCGATAAACGCCTCGTAAAAGGCGGTTTCGCCACGTCTGACAAAAATTGAGGGCAATTTTAGATTGAAAAGTGTATTGCTATAGTGACAGGTTGTCAGCCCATCGCCTAAATTACGATACACTGTAACCCTCGAGTCACTTTTGCTGACTTCTACAGCATGCCCGGGAGGAAGGGCAGCTGGAACATTCTATGTTTTTCTATCTCTCCCAGTCCAGCATGGAAGGAACATGACATATTAAGACACTCCAATTTAGGTCCTCAAGGCTCTATTTCAGCCTCGCAGTTATTATTCTAGACAGGATATTTTAACAAGTAATAGCCTCTGTGATGTGATGATTAAGCCATTTATTAGTTGAATTAATAAACATATTGCTAAATCATTGTCTTTAGTATTAGGTATTAGTATTACATTTTGTGCACGAGTTATCCGCGTATCATTGAAAATTAACTCTGCTGTAAGAAACTTCTTTTTACAAATACCTAAGCAGTGCCTGTTGCGTCTTTGTTTTTTTCCTTTTTTTATAATGTTTTTTGTGGAGAATAAGTTGTTAGATTAATTATCTGTTGTAGTTTCTCAAGAGATCGAGATGCAACATTGTTATGCTGCATACTTAGATACTAGTTTCTCGTTTCTAGGCTGTGCTAGAACTTCCTTATTTGTTAATGTATATGGTTAAGCACGCAGTGAAAAACTAGAAGTGGTAGAGTTTGCTATGTTACGAGATAACTACCCTACAAGTCGAGCAAAGAATACATACATACATATAATCACGCCTTTATCCCTAATGGGGTAGGCAGAGCGTAAACGACCTAAACAAAGGTCGTTCCGCCACCTCTGACAAAGTTTTATGGTTATTTAAGATATATTTGATAGACATTAGACATATTGCTGTAGAGACAGATTGTCAGTCCATCGCCTAAATTACAATATAAAGAAACCATCGAATCCCTTAGCTGGGTTTTACAGCATGCCCAGGAGGAAATGCAGCTGGCACATTCTATGTTTTTCTCTCGCTCCCTGGCCAGCATGGAAGAAAATAGAAGCATAGAAACGTTTATTAATTAGGCAAAAAAGTTACTTACATAAGTAATTTCTCTCATTTCCTGAAAAACTATCTTCTAACACACCATGTAATTTATGAAATTGACAAAGTATTGATTTTCATAATTTTAAATTGTAACCCTTGACATGGTTTTAAATGGAATGAAGATACAATTCATCGATTATATGCAATTGTATGTTAGGTTAGTAGCGCATATTATAGGCCATGGTTAGTTTCAACTACCTCCGTGGTCTAGTGGCTAGTGCCATGGACTCCCGATCCGGAGGTCCTGGGTTCGATTCCCAGGGGGGAAACACAAAAGTTGATATTTGAGAATTTATCACTTTGTGAATTTTTCCCTAGTTTGGTTAGGACATTGCAGGCTAAATCACCTGATTATCCGAAAAAGAAAAAGATTTCGCGCTTCGGAGGGCACGTTAAGCCGTCGGTCCCGGTCGCTGTCTTTGATAGTGGTCGTTACTCAAACCATGTCAGAGGCCTGATAGTTATGCTACTAGGCGGTTTAAAAACTCTGACACCAGGGTTCATCGGGTCGATAGACTCGATACCCACTCGACAGAAGAAGAACTACCTACGTATGAACTAGACCGAACATAATATACCCGATGTAAGGGACAGCGTCCCGCAAACTGATATAGGTTGCTCAGTCAATGATACTGTACAACTTCCACCAAGTTTTTTTTTTTTTTTTCAGGAAATGTAAAAAATCGTCTTTTCCATACAAAATGTTAACCTTTCCATACAAATTGTCCAATTGCCTTATTATATTTCACTTCTTGAAAAAAGTTCCTGGTAGTTGTTCAGTGTCATTAGCTGAGCAACACCTTTTCAGTTTGCGGGACTCTGTCGCTTACACCCGGTATAGAATCAAGAGCTCCTTCATACTTCAGTCTACCTACTAAATGTATTTTACCGTTTACCTGAGGGGTCGAGGTCTAATTCAGTGATAAAAAGTGGTATTTGCCACAAATAATACAGGTTTATCGATTGCAAACAATACAATCTTTTGCTTTGTAATATCAGCTTAAATAATAAAATATTTTGTATCCAATTTCAATTTAGACAAAAGTAAAATTTGTAAGACCAAGTTATGTACTTCAAATAAAGTTATACTATTAATCAGGATGTGGTGATTGGGCTTCCTTAAAAAATACCACAATGCCCGAAAACGATCTTATGACGTAGGGAGTCAATGCCGCCACTAAATAAGCATTCCCCTGGTGTCAGGAGGCCGAAGAAATGGATACTTGAAAGGCTCGTGTCCAGAATACATGACGCGGACTAGCTTCGCTTCATATACTGCGGTGTGGAAGCCAAGAGGGAAACCACCACACTAAAAATCCCTAAAAAGGAGTATTATGAAGATGAAAAACTGGCGTTTACTTCATACCTACTCCACGGACAAGAGCAGCGCTCTTAAGTTTATGATGATTTTGATTAATTAAGTATATCAGGATGAATACGTGTGATTTGATTATGTATAATATATATATGAATATATGAATGTCCCAGCTGCATCTCGTCCCGGGCATGCTGTAAAAACCAGCTAAGGGATCCAAAGGTTTCAGTATATTGCAATTTAGGCGATGTTCTGACAACCTGTCACTACAGAAACCTATAATTATATCTTAAATAACCCTCAAAATTTTGTCAGACGTGGCGGAACGACCTTTGTTTAGGTCGTTTGCGCTCTGCCTACCCCATTAGGGATAGAGGCGTGATTTTATGTATGTATGTATGTATAATAACGTTATTTGGGCAATATAGAACACTTCAGAATCTTAAATCTAAGTCCCAGTAAAAAGCACGTGCTTAGCTGTTAAGTTAATCTCCATAAGTACTCACATTACTCCTTCCGCGTGCTATTTGCGCTAGTTACGCAACAATGACTACAACGATTACATACACTACAATTCGTAATACAATAATACCTATATTACAGTTCGTAGTAAAGTATTGTGTCAACTCAAATAAGTAGAGATTACGGCGAATGGTAGGTGATAAAACCTGCTAAAAGATTTGATAAGTATATATGCTTCAGATTCAATGATCATGATGATAAGTACCTATACTTATAAGTATACATACATATAATCACGCCTTTATCCCTAATGGGGTAGGCAGAGCGTAAACGACCTAAACAAAGGTTATAAATCATAACCGGGAGCCGAGCCATACAAAAACATAGACACCAGTTGCTTTTTTCTGTTCTTAAAAGTCAGTTAGTAAAGAAACCTGAGAGTTTGTATGCGGTGTTGTACCTGTCTGGCCCAGCAACTCTTAGTGCGGAATAGACTACTGTCAAAGAATATTACGAAGAAATCCACATTGAAATCAAGAGCCCTTTGAGCAACCTTTGTAATTCATAGCTCATACCTCACTATGGTAATACGCTTTTAAAACCAATCGACACTATTGCAGCTTTTGTTCAACATGTGTGTCGAAGATATGGAAACCGACCACCAATGAATGTCGAACAATGTTCATCTCACACGTAATAGAGATAGGCCCATGGAAATGGGAGTTATTTATGTGTTATGACCAAATCTTTGTGGGGGCGTGAATGTCGACACTTTAACGACATTATCACGAGTGGTTCGATATCAGGAACGGTTACATCATTAACATTCATAAATAAGCAGATGACCGATCGAGATTGTGTTCGTTTTATCTTCTAGAATATTATCTAGATTTAAATATATCTTTTAAAAAACGAATTAATTTGTATTACGATTTAAAATTTGGAAGAATCCCAAAGTCATAAAACAAAATTGACGATTTATTTAGTGTCTTGTTTAAAAAAGTGTACAAGATCTTAGTTACTTACGGTCCTATAAAAACAAATATTTAAAGTATTTATTACGACATTATTACTTTTCTTCCATGCTAGACTGGGAGCAAGAAAAACATAGAATGTGCCAGCTGCATTTCCTCCCGGGCATGCTGTAAAAAACAGCTAAGGGATCCGAGGTTGTCAGTATATTAAATCTATCTTAAATAACCCTCGATGTCTTTGTCAGACGTGGCGGAACGACTTTTAGGCATAAAAGCGTGACTATATGTATGTATGTATTATTACTAGGGAACAATTTTGCTATAAATATTGATATGAAAACAAAATGATGATATCACCCGCCACAGTGCAACGTTCAATATGATATGACGCACCGTGAAACTATTATTATTAAATTATTTCATAATAATTGGTTCAAAGAACTATGTCGCTATGCTCCATAATTTACCTACATTGCAACTGTACGTCACTTAATAAATCAAGACAAGACAGCTAGTTTTTTTTTTTATTAATGGACCTTCATATGGCCCTCATTCCGGGTGAAAGGGACTGCGTCCCGCAGACTGATAGGAGTAGCTCAGTTAACGAAACTGAACAACTTTCACCGAAAAATTCTTTCAGGAGATGAAAAAATTGACTTTTCCATACAAAATGACTACCTCAATGTGACAATTTGTATAGAAAAGCCTATTTTTTTCACTTCCTGAAAAAAAAACCTGCTGATAGTTATTCAGTGTCATTGACTGACCGTAGTCCGAAGACTTTTACAGGATCCTCTTGCGATGATGGGGGCTTAATACACCCATTAAATTTTAAAACCTACCTAAGGGCGTCCACTGGCGTTCGCATCTCGATTTAGGCGGTTGTCTCGAATGGATCATATCAGAATTATTTAAGTTAATAATTCATATTTGAACCGTCGCGTCGCTTTGCACAAGACTTCGTGTCAAAAAAAACTTATCGGTCATGAAAATTTAAGATATGTCAATTAATCAGCTAGTACCCAAACGACCTACTCGTGTGTCGAAGGTTATAAAACCACCTTGCGGTCGTTGCTCCTGATACAGAATCAGAGGCCAGACTGAAAAATTTAACGAGATTAATAAGCCTGCTCATTGGTCTGTCAACCTGCCGTAATAAAAATAAGGTTGAAAATAATAAAGTCCCGTGAACTTCCGAGAGACACAGTAATAACGGTCCTAACCTAAAGTTCCCAAGCAAACTTGCGAATATTTCTCAAGAATACGAGTTGTTTTAAAATCTCCGATGTGTTAAACTTGATCTGCCTTCTGTACTTAAAGAACCTCTAGATAACAAGGCCCAACTCAACGCCACAGACAGTCACATTATTCTTACTACGGCCGCATTTTACTACATAAGTCCTATTCATATCATACAAACAAACATACGTTGATGCTTTATGCATTATATATACTGTGTGTGTCTGCATGTAACATCGAGAAATGCACTAGCGAAGCGTGTCATGGTCGGAGATGATAAAATCTTGGATAAAAAACAAAAATGTCCGCAGGTCCGGTGGGCCAAGAAAGTGATCCACTATTGAAAAAAGAAAAGCAAAACAAAAGAAGCTCAGGTTGGGTTTGAATCGTACAAGTTTGACATAATTATGCATCTAGACTCTAGAGGAAAAAATAAATTAAATTAAAAAAAAGTTTGGTTTTGCAGACTTTCGTTTTAAGTAGAATGGCATCTTAACATTGACCCTTCTTTTATTGGTGTTCTAGTCAGGAATAATAGGGCCTAAAAATAATGATTCATAAACAAACATAATAAATCTTTTATACGATAGAGCGGCTGTGGAAACGTTTATAAGATATAAAGTCGTCTTCAGCATGCATGCTCGCATAATAATACAAGGATTTGCGAATATGTGTAAAAAGAAAAAAAACGTTTAAGCATACCCAGAAGGTTATTTGTTTAGGTTAACACGAGATACCAATTAGGTCTAAGTTTCGACCTTATCAACACAGTATTAAGGTTATATATTGCAAGTATGGCAAGATTTTAAAAAACATGAATGTCGATTTGAAGGTCTTATTTTTGCAACACTCCAAAACGAAGCTGTGAACTTCAATAAAGGATGTTCTACATGGTATAGTCGACAATTGGTTACTAATGTTCTCATTAAAACTATAATTAGAATTAGTTGTTCGACTCGAAGCATATAGCATGAATTCTTAAACGTTTCTTTTTATTTTATTTTAAATCTAAGACTAAGGTTACGGACTATGTATTGAATTGAAGTTGAAGCGATAGACTAACCGCCTTTTACTGCGGCAAACCCAATCCAAACTGTAATGCCCCTCAATTAGAGTAAATGGCTATAAGCTTTTGACACTTCGCCTACCCCGTAAAGAGTAAAAGCGTTATATTACGTATGTATCATTTTACATGCGTGAAAATTGGAATATCATGACAGATGTGCTCTCCCACAAAGAACGACCTCTACCACGGTCGTAACAGTCGTCGACAGTAGGACATCGCATCGTGTCGTGTGTAACTGATGACGATAGTAGGACATCGTGTCGTGTGTAACTGTCTTTATCGTATGGAGCACTCATCTCCATTCGCCCCAATGCTAACAGACGAGGCCTTCTGCTGTTATCGTTACATTGTACGATCGGCAACGTAGTCACTGTTGACAAATTACATGACAGATTACTCTCCCACAAAGAACCACGCAAGAGTTGTCGTGTCGATAGTAGGACATCGTATCGTGTGAAACTGTTGATACTGGACATCGTGTCGTGTGTAACTGTTGATAGTAGGACATCGTATCGTGTGTAACTGTTGATACTGGACATCGTGTCGTGTGTAACTGTTGATAGTAGGACATCGTATCGTGTGTAACTGTTGATAGCAGGACATCGTGTCGTGTGTAACTGTCTTTAGACTTGTATTGAGCGCTCATCTCCATTCGCCCCAATGCCACTCGTCTGTTGCGTCTGTTGGCAGTATTCTGCTAGTAGCCTCCCCAAAATCCTGTACCTGTTCCTTACACCCAATGTTAACCCCAAAAAAGCTAGGTTATCTTTAACGAAATAAGTCTTATTTCTGCATCATATTTTTATTTTGATGTTAGTTTATTAATACACTACGTTTCAAAGTCAAAACACAAGGTTTACATCAAACATAGTAAAGAGAAGTTTTCCTTGTAGGTGTCTGTCGACCTAACACGAAAAGGCGTAGAGGTTAACACGATTTACCTTAGATACGCCGACCTACGCGTTTACCGAAACAAAACGCTATCATCATAGAGTAGATGATAAAGGTTCTTCCGTGGTTCCTTCCTTCCTCATTCTTTGGTAGAGGAAAAGGGCATAGCTGTAGGTAAACTTAACTCTTATAAAAAATATTTACTTTAGTACGACTAAAAGTGTGTTATGGGGTCGCTTCGGTCTAGCATGAGAGATACCTTTAGCACTCTAGCTAGACCAGAATACAGGTACACTACAATACAGAACACCAAAAATGGCACGATTCATTTCGTTTTTATTCCGTCTGTGCCACCTCTACCATCCTAGATAAAAAGAAAAACATAGCTTAAAACACACTTACCGTGGTGCTGTGGTGTAATCGCCAGGAGTAGATCCAAGTCTGCAATATCTAACATACATTTTCTGTTGTTTCAGGAACGGACACGTGTCCTATGAAATCAGTGGTTCGACGTATCGGACAACAGCTGTTTGCGGCGCTCAGCGGGAAGGGGCTGGCAATGCTGGTCAACCATGGCATTGCTGATGAAAAAGTAAGATATTTTTTATAGAACATAGGCTCCAGACCAGATTTTGAAGAACGATATAAGTTTTGAAGGAAGAGCTAAAGTAAAAGGTCATTGAGCCCTCTCTGCATTAGCGTTTCTGTCATATAAGCTAGTAAACGGAGGACTGCACCTAATCAACCTTTTCAAACAGGAAGGTTATTGTACAGTTAGTTGTTGTTGCAACTGCCTCCGTGGTCTAGTGGCTAGTGCCATGGACTCCCGATCCGGAGGTCCTGGGTTCGATACCCAGGGGGGAAACATTAAGTTGATATTTGAGAATTTATCACTTTTTGAATTTTTCCCCAGTTTGGTTAGAACATTGCAGGCTGAATCACTTGATTGTCCGAAAAAAAGAAAAAGATTTCGTGCTTCGGAGGGCACGTTAAGCCGTCGGTCCCGGTCGCTGACTTTGATAGTGGTCGTTACTCACACCATGTCAGAGGCCTGATAGTTGTGCTACTAGACGGTTTAAAAAACCTCTGACACCAGGGTTTACCGGGTCGATAGACTTGATACCCACTCGACAGAAGAAGAAAATTGTACAGCTTTATTACTTAGTTCAACATTCAATTCTTCAAGATGTGTATGTATACCATCGTGCCTTCTTGCCAACTTTCCCTTGCTCACAAGAACCCCTGCAATGTTCCAGCTGAAAGCGGTGTACGCAGACTTGGATAACTTCTGTGCCTTACCTGAGGAGTGTCAAGACCACTACCTGCGGGATCCTGTCAACAATCATGGCTATATTAAACCGGGGATGGAGCAGTTTGATGTCACCAAGAAGGTAATTTCTATAGGATCCCATATGATGCTGATTAATAAGAGAGCCCGATGGTGTAGTGGATAGGGCCGCTGCCTCCTGAGCGGGGAGGTCGTGGTTCGAATCCCACCACGTACCAATGTGTTTTTCGGTTTTCGAATTTCATATGTACGTTTATTCGGCGCTTTTTCTGTGCTTCGGAAGGCACGTTAAGCCGTTAGTCCCGGTTAAATATCGTTTAATACCGTAGATATTAGTCGTTAAGCCATATCAGAGGCCAGTGCTAAGCATTGGCGGCTTAAAAACTCTGACCTAATCTAGGATTGGGTCTGGTTTCCCTTCTTGGTTGCGGAGGTCAGATGGCAGTCGCTCTGTGTAAAAACCAGTACCCTCGTTCAATCCCCTGGATTAGGTAGCCGACCCCGTGAGATACGGGATAAGGCTAGGAAGATGATGATGATGCTGATTATTTTTTGGGAGGTTCAAATAAAGGTTGACTGGAATAACTTATAGTAATGGAAACTGGCTTTGAGCAGAATCTCTAGTTAGATACTAAACTGTTATTGCGATAAGCCGCCTGGTCAAAAGTCTGGAGCCGTAATTTTGAATCACTCGAATCAAATTAGCACGCGAAAGAGTAACTTTCGCATGCCAATCTGTATGGAAATCGCATGCGCATTAGCTTTCGAGCGGTTCAAAAATGCGACTTCTGGTTTGCGCCCCTATGACTTGAAACAGGAATCAGGCACTGAAATAGTACCTACCTAAGAGAATTCTAGATGAGCTCGCCCTATCGTAGATTCTGTCTTGGTCACCTTTGGCTTAGATTAGAATCAAGTCTAGGATCCGTATTTTTGAATAATTCGAATTGTAATGCGTATATGAAAGACTAACTTTCGCATGGCAATTTGTATGAAAATTGTATGCGAAAGTTACTCTTTCGTATGCATTGGCGTTCGAGTGATTCAAAAATACGGCTCGTGGTCAAAAGCTAGTTTGCGATCCTGTGACTTGATTGAGAGCAATATTAAGTTTTGATTTGACAGGTCATATTGTACTGAAATGACATTTCTGATACGAACTCAAACTAGCTGCCAATCTCAAGTGCTTTTACCAATACGGGCCGGGCCTAACGAGACTTCTAGGTGAGCTCGCCCTTTCGTAGATTCTGGCTTGGTCACCTTTGACTTAGATCAGAATTAAGTCCGGTCCAGAGTATTTTTTAGTCACAAACGTGTATGCAGTCACAAAGCAAGTTGTTTACCTGTCTAACCTCTTGATAGTAGAGCGTGAACATTTGACTCCAGACACAACAGTATTAGTATGTGATTCGATACAGCAATCGCAGTTAACTGCGTTGCGTAGGTACGTCTAATGCGTTTGTCAATGTACGGAAGTCACTGGCAGTTCTAATAAGTAATATACCTCTGTAAAAATGAGACGGGCAGAAAGTACCCTACTGACGCTAGATAAATTTTCCTTATATTAAAACCTAAATATAAAATAAATTTAAATATGGCGTAATTATATGAAACTGACTTTGTTATTATTATTTATATCACATGATCGTACAGAGGACACAAACATAAAAAAACAATAGCAAAACAGGTACAGTTTATCTCTAAAAAGAAATCTCTTCCAGCTGACCTACGTTAGTGAGAGTGCATAAGTTAGGCAGATAAGGCATTGATGCAGGCCTGTGATCTTCAGTTAGTTATGATATAACCATTCTCTTCTTACATTTCCAGGAGTTGCGCCATTCATTCAACATCACCAAGTTGTCGGCAGCGGACATGCCAGCCCAAGAGGAAGTGCCAGAGTTCCCGCAGCATGCCATCCCGCTCGCACATGACCTCACCAACCTGTCGCGTGTGCTGCTGCAGGCTTTGGCTTATGCTTTCGGTACGTGTAACTGAGACGGAGAGATTATGGCGTCATGAAGCTGTCGGCAGCGGCCATGCAGAATTTCCCTTTTTCATAATGTTCCCCCACACAATTTCCAATTTCGCAAAATGAACCTTTCTAATAACGTCTCTTTCGCAAAATGTCCCTTTGCTCAAAATTACTCTTTCTTATAATCCATTCTCTAATATTCCATGTCCATTTTAAATAGACTTAGGTCTAAGAGTCGGTGCTCCTAACAAAAACTCGCGACTAATCAAATTGCTGTCGTTTTTAGGTGTAACACCCTCGGCGATGCTGGACTGCCACTCCGGCATGCTAAAGAGCGACGGCAGCAACATGTCCACAATGCGCCTGCTGTACTACCCCCCCGTTCCCCCCGAAGACGAGGACAGAGGCTGCTGCGGAGACCTGATGCGTGTCACCAGATGCGGTGCTCATGCTGATTATGGCACCTTCACACTCCTGGCGCAGGATTCCGAGGGAGGGCTTGAGGTGAGTACGTCGGTTGATGTGCTTTGCTTCAGTCCCCCCGGATGATTAAAATGGCTGCGACTGAAGAGGTAAGATTAAATGTTTGCTTTTGTTGAACTGTGGCAATAAAATCGTAAGTTCAATTAATTATTTCCTTCATTCATAAAATCACGCCTTTGTCTCTAATGGGGTAGGCAGAGCGTAAACGACTTAAACAAAGGTCGTTCCGCCACGTCTGACAAAGTTTTGAGGGTTATTTTAGATATGTTTGCAGGTATATTGCTATAGTACAGGTTGTCAGCTCATCGCCTAAATTACAATATAGGTACTGAAACCCTCGAATCCCTTAGCTGATTTTTACAGCATGCCCGGGAGGAAATGCAGCTGGCATATTCTATGTTTTTCTCTCACTCCCAGGCCAGCATGGAAGAAATATTTATTTCTATGTCCGAATTAAGTATTTTTTGCATACAAAGTTTCATGTTCGTGCAACTTTGAGCAATCCAAAATTAGTAGAATGTATTGCCGGCCCTGAAAGTAATGGGTACTTAGATATTGAGAAAGCCTAATGCTGCTGTCATAAGAAACTTACAAAAATGGCTTCGGCTTTATTTTGCCACACAACTTCCAGTTGAAATCATTTCCACTACGTACTACAGCTGTATTTTATTATATTTCAGGTTAAGCTGAACGGTAGTGAAAAGTGGCAGCCTGTGGGTCATCTCCCTGGCGCTATCCTGGTCCAGACTGGACAGCTTCTCGCTGCTTGGACCACAAACGTCATGCCAGCACTTGTAAGTATAAACAAACTAAGGCCCATATTAATAATCAGCTTGCGAGACTGACAGCGAGTTTGAGTTCGTATCTGAAATGTCATTTCATTACAAATAGGCTTGTCAAATCCAAACTTAGTATTGCTCCCAATCTTGAGATCGCTTTATAAATACGAGCCTTAACTTCTTACACATTTTTTAAAATAATTATCGACAACAGAACCCATGTTCGTGAATTATTTAAACATGTCATAGTTCAAAACTCTGAAAGCACACAGAAGTGTCACAAAAATACAGTAAATACAGAAAAGACACATTCGTCCTTAAAGATTAACACGACAGGTATTCACACCTTTTATCTTCTACTAAAGACTTTACTTCCATGCTAGACTGGGAGCGAGAGAAAAACATAGAATGTGCCAGCTGCATATCCTCCCGGGCATGCTGTAAAAACCAGCTAAGGGATCCGAGGGTTCCAGTATATTGTAATTTAGGCGATGGGTTGACAACCTGTCACTACTGCAATATACCTGCAAATCTATCTTAAATTTTATCTTCCATGCTGGACTGGGAGCGAGAGAAAAACATAGAATGTGCCAGCTGCATTTCCTCCCGGGCATGCTGTAAAAACCCGCTAAGGGATCCGAGGGTTTCAGTATATTGCAATTTAGGCGATGGGATGACAACCTGTCACTACAGCAATATACCTATCAATCTATCTTAAACAGCCCTCAAAACTTTGTCAGACGTGGCGGAACGACCTTTGTTTAGGTCGTTTACGCTCTGCCTACCCCATTAGGGACAAAGGCGTGATTTTATGTATGTATGTCTATCTTAAATAAACCTCAAAACTTAATCAGACGTGGCGGAATGATCTTTGTTTGGGTCGTTTAGGCTCTGCCTACCCCAAAAGCGTGATTATATGTATGTATGTAAAGACTTTCTCATTATTTCAGTTGCACCGCGTAGTAGTCCCAGAAGGCACATACGCCCGCGCTCGCGGCCGCCACTGTGTCGCGTTCTTCTGCCAGCCCGACATCGGCGCGGTCCTACCAACCCTGCCCATCAAACCGCCCCCCATCGTCCCCCCTCCGACCTTTACCCCGCATACGCACCTGACGCTGCACCACCGTCTCCTGAATGCTGCTCATCACCTGCAGAAGCGCTTTAGGGAGACCTACGCGTGACTAGCGCACGGCGGCGTCAAGCACGGGCAAATGACAGTCGTGCGTTGATGAACCGCAGCCGTCCAACGGAGATCTTTGTCACAGGAATAAATAATCTTAAAGAGATAGATTCGTACAAAGAAGGAACGGTTTTACAGAAAACTACATCGTCATCCTTGTGCATAATGTCATCCTGTCGCATTTCTGTAGTTATGTGCTATCTCAGCGCAATAAAACTTTATCTCTGCAAAGTTCTTTACTCCTGTGTCTCTATCTTCGTCATCTGTAGTATAATGCTATCACTGACCATTAGTTCTTATCTTAAGAACCTATATTGAACATCACGTGAAATTGACTGCACAAAAGTACGCTTGTCCCACTGTCTAGACTCTAGAGCACAGTTTCTTAGCTGTTGAAACTTTACAAAGAGAGCATTTAAAAGCATTTTGTACTTAATTCACATTTCCAAAGGTTGAAAGCTATTGCCATCGAAGTATTGTTTCTTACGACGTTACATGAATAAAGAGTATTGTGTCCTGTAGTGACATACCAACGAGTATTCTTGCCTAAAAGTCGGCTCGTAGAGTTGTAAGAGTATGAGGTTCACTTTATGGGCAGAAGCTTTCTCTGTATAAAGTCCGGTGGAACATAAAGAACTTCTTCACATATCGGGTTATTTTTGGTCTCTACAAAATCGAGAATTTATTGGGTCTTCTGTCAATATAAAGCAATTTTACCTTCGGATATTAAATTATCTCATTGGTACACTAAAACAACCCTTCATGTTTTAGAAGGTCTCTTTCGATCAAGTCATCAAACTTCAAATCAGACTGTACATTGACGACATGCTTCTTCTTCTTCTTGATAAAAATACAGAGTTGCTCATAAGGTGAACCCTTGAAACGTTAGACTCGTTTTACCATTCCCATTGGCATTTTTATTTACGACGATTTTTATAATTATAGTTTTTGTACGCAGTAAAGCGTTTTTCCCTAATGATTATTAAATTTGGATTTTAAGTAGTACTTAGGTAGCAATTAGCGAACACGCGACATGCGTACGATTTTTATTATTATAGTATTGTGCTTCTACTTATATCGTACTTACCTCTTGATATTGCGTTGCTTTTGCATTTTATCTACTTATTTTAGTTTAATATGTTTATGCGTTACTCTATATTGATATTTATTACGCTGTTCTATCACGACTTGGTACATTTTAGTGTGATAATTTAGCTCAATTTTTTGTGTCAGTACTTAAGTATACGATTTAAAATGTGTTCGTATTTTGTACATCGAAATGGTATGATGGAAATGAGTTAATAAAATTAGGAAAGATCTTTTGGATACTTAAATTGAAATATTACTTGCCTTTTTGCAAAGCATGACAAGATTATTTTGGAGATATGCATTATTTTATAAGTCTAGTTCTGTATTTTAAAAATAAACGATATATTAGTGGCAAAATTTTAAATATTTCAATGTGTTGAAAATTTGGATCATTACTCCCGAAACGCGATCAGGTTTACACATGCAACTGAACAATTTTTCTTAAAGAACATCTGAATAGTAAAAAGTACGTAATTTTACGAGTTTTCAGCGTAGTACTTTTCCCAGAGAGATGTTCCCGAGAAAAAGATGTTGACTTTCTTGAATTCACTCATTTGTAAACAAAAACTGATCATTTTTGCAACAGTACATGTACTTATTATGTTAAAAAGATCAACAAATATTTTAAAAGTTGAAATTCTGTTATACGCATTTTATTCTTATTGCAACATTGTATTGTCCTGATTTTTATTATATTATTGTGAATGAAAAATAAATGTGCTGATTAGTAGGCATATAATGTTTTTCTTTTATACCTTTTATAGGTTCATCTAAGCCGGAAGACTCCATCAATATATGGTGCGGTGGGAAGTGGGTACTCTTCTTATCTTCTTATCTTATTTAGCCCACATCATCCCACTGCTGGGCAAAGGCCTCCCTCTTCTCCTTCTACTTAGTGGGTACCCATCATCATAAATTTGAGAGCTTTGCTCTTGTCAGTGAAGTAATCGCCAGCTTTAGCCTTTAGCAGCCAGAATATTTTATTACCGAAAACACTTAAAAATAACAGATTACAATAAAATCGTTTAGCATAATGATTGTATGAGAAACAGCGGATCTTGCACTAAGCAAAGCTTGTATCGCAAGGACCTGATATTGATTAACAGTTATAGATTTACTCCATGACACTTAGCTGTTGTTCTTTTAAAACTTACAATACAAATACAAAATAGTAGGTATATAAAGGTTAGTTACCCAAAAATAAGGTTAGAGTAATTTAAATTTAAAATGACTAAAACTAACAAATCTAATAATAATAAAAGAAGTTTAATCCTGTTCATATTACTCCTTTTTTAGGGAAATTTTGTGTGGTGGTTTCTCTCTGCCTTCCACACCGCAGTATATGAAGCGAAGCTAGTCCGCGTCATATATTCTGGACACGAGCCCTTCCAGAATCTATTTCCTCGGCCTCCTACCAGTACTGGTGTCACCGCTGCCTGACACCAGGAGAATGTTTTTTTAGTGGCGGCATTGACTCGCTACGTCACAAGATATTTTTCGGACATTTGTGGCTTTTTTAAGGGAAGCCCATCCTACTGGACTTCCCACCACATCCTGATGATCTTGCCGCTGTTTGGTCGGGGACTGCTTATTCGATATATTCGCAGCTGACCACCATATTTTGATGGCCGTTCCTCTATCCGCCACCTGTGGACCCCGTGAGTAGCGTACAGCTCAGCCCTAATTGGGAAGTACTAAGTAATGATAATGAAAAGCTTGTGCGTACGTACACTATGATTTTACTCCTATAAGGCTACAACGATTATACAAGTAAATTTGAGTCTGAGTCACAGAAATGCTCAGTAAAACAATCGAACCAGCCACCTGTCATGTCCTCAACTAGAATTTTAACTTGCCTTCTATCAGAGTTACGACCATGAACACACAGGAAATCCACAAAGAACACCCAGGCCCAAAAACATATTTCAGACAGAACATGCACAAAGGACACAAACCTAACCCTTTCGCGGGCGGTAACGTATCTATACGTTCCGAGACAATTATGTACAGTGACAGAACGTACTATTACGCCTATCTTAATTTTATTGTTTTGAGCAGAACGTTTGAGCACGTTGACTCGCAATACAAAATTCTATTAGCTTACGCATTCCGCCACAACGCATAAAAAAAACAATTTTGTACTGTCACATTACATCATGAAATTCGGCACTTGAAAAAGTAGATGTCATGCTTGTGTGCTGGTGGTACGAAGAATATGCACAACGTTATGATACGCCCCCCGCCCCTTCACTTCCCTTGCCTCAGTCACACAGTGTCATCGTAGGGGGATGCGCGCGCGCGCCGCCAAAAACCGGGTGCTTTTACTGTTGTTTACGAGAGTGATTTTGTTGAAAAGGTGAGTATTTTAATTGCTTATTTATTACATGCTACGTAAAAGCAGATAAACTATCAGTTCAAAGTAACATTTTTCTATTATTAATTTCTAAAACAGACTTTTGACGGGGTAATAAGTAATAACATAATGTGAGATACCTACTTGATTGCCTGACTTTTTACGAGTGTAGGTACCCTAATTCCGTTATAAACTACGAACGAAACTAGAAGATTCTTCCTCACTGGGCTCGTAATTATTGTCAGAACCGTACTCTCCGTCGTCTTCAAACGGGTCTCCAGCTGTTTCATCTGATGACCGATGTTCGAATATTTTCTTCTCGATCTTCCTGCTAGATAAATATGAATCTAGATATTTATCTAGCAGGAAGATAATATACATATCTGTTTTTTGCTTGTTTAGATGGAAAAACATAGAAATAAATCGATGAAAATATTCGAACATCGGTCATCAGATGAAACAGCTGGAGACCCGTTTGAAGACGACGGAGAGTACGGTTCTGACAATAATTACGAGCCCAGTGAGAAAGAATCTTCTAGTGACAACGACAGTCCTCGTTTCGTATTACCAACAAAAAGACCACGAGCTGGTGGTGTCCAGATAAGAAAAAAGGCCCGAAAATGTCAGCCTCCTGCGCGCCGGGATAAAAATATCAACTCACCGTCAACGTCACTTCGTGCTAAGCAGGTACTATCTAAAAATAAAAAATATGGTTCCAGTTCCCAATATGCTTCAAGCGGAACTGATAGTCAATGCGCAGATTCGGTTTCAGAGTACTCCGAAGACGCTAACGAAAGCAATGATAGTGACTCGCATTCAGACTCTCAAGGTTCTCCATGCAGTTTGTCTGAGACAGAGAATAATATAGATACTAACGAGCGCCACGAGGCATCTGATTATGAAATTGCAAATTCATCAGACTCTGAAATATTTCCGTTAGCTAAGCGACTGAAAAGACCATCCAATGATACTGAAGCTAGTTCACTTCAAAACGACCGCAGAGACGAATCTTCATCGCGCACTATGCGCCATTTACCTCAAGATGATCCTGTATTAGGTCCTGTACGCTGTTCACCTCAAGGTACCCATAGGGATAAACCTAAGACGCCGTCTGTGCATCACTCACCTAAAGATGATCCTGAGTTGAATCCTGCTCGCCGTCTACTTCAAGATACCTATAGGGATGAACCTATGTCGCCTTCTGTGTATTGTTTACCTCAAGATCATCCTGAGTCACCACCTGTACGCCGTTTATCTCCAGGTAGCTATATAGATGAAACGAAGTCATCTCTAGATCACAGTTTGCCGCAAGATGATGCCCATGCTGGCCAAATACTCGTTCCCGAGACTCCTTCTCCGCACCGTATGTTGAAAGATGATTCTGCGCTAGCCTCTACTCCCTGTTCGCTTCAGGTTGGCCATGTAGAGGTACCTGAGACGCCTTCTATATCTCATTTATCAAAAGATGATTCTGAGCTAGCTGCTACTCACCGTTCACCTGAAGTTGGTCCTATTAATTTACCTGAGATGCCTTCTGTGTGCCAATCATCAAGAGAACATTCTGAACCAGCTATTTCTCACCCATCACCGCAAATTAGCCAAAAACATGAAATTGATACATCTTCTGTTCACATTTCTCCTCAAAATGATCGTGAATTATCTTCTGTACGCAGTTTACCTCATAATGACCGTAGAGTTGAACTTGAAGTGCCTGAGACGCCTTCTGTGTCTAGTTTATCAAAAAATAATTCTGAGCTAGCTGCTACTCACCGTTCACCTGAAGTAGGTCCTAATAATTTACCTGAGATGCCTTCTGTGTGCCATTCGTCAGGAGAACATTCTGAACCAGCTTCTTCTCGCCCACCACCGCAAATTGGCCAAAGACATGAAATTGATACACCTTCTGTTCACATTTCTACTCAAAATGATCGTGAATTATCTTCTGTACGCAGTTTACCTCATAATGACCGTAGAGTTGAACCTGAAGTACCTGAAACGCCTTCTGTGTCTCATTTATCAAAAGATGATTCTGAGCTAGCTGCTGGTCACCGTTCACCTGAAGTAGGTCCTAATAATTTACCTGAGATGCCTTCTGTGTGCCATTCGTCAGGAGAACATTCTGAACCAGCTTCTTCTCGCCCACCACCGCAAATTGGCCAAAGACATGAAATTGATACACCTTCTGTTCACATTTCTCCTCAAAATGATCGTGAATTATCATCTGTGCGCAGTTCACCTCATAACAACCGTAAAGTTGAACCTGAGTTACCGTCGTCGTCATCTTTTCAACGTTCTGCACAAGCAAATCTTGCGGTACCGTCTACGAGCCGTTCACTTCAAGATTGCCCAAGAGAGGAACCTGAATTGCCTTCTAGAGTAAGACGCGAATCTACTGTTGATGAAGAGTGGAGTACTGTCATTTCGCCTATACCTGATTTCAATTTCGATGCTAATTCAGTAGGTGTCCGGTTTCCTGTTGATGAAACTACAACAGTAGTTGATATTTTTAATCGAGTGTTCCCGCCTGAAATTGTTGATTATATAATGGAATGTACCAATGCCTACGGACATGATTTATGTAAAAAAAATAGGCCAAAGACTAGAAACAGTCGCTCTTACACTTTTAAAGAAGTTGATCGAGAAGAATTACTGAAATTTTTGGGTTTGTGTTTACTAAGCGGTCATGTTGCTACTCCACAAAAACGTAAACTGTTTACAATGTCAGATCCTTTATACTACCATCCGATATTTGTGTCAGTTCTATCTGCACGTAGATTTGAACAGATACTGAGATGTATAAACGTTGCTTCTCTAGACGCAAAAGGACAGGAAAAAGTAACTACCTTTATGGGTTTTGTAACAAGAAACTTTCGCCTATGTTATAAACCAGAAAAAGAACTAAGTTTGGACGAATCTTTACTATTATTTAAAGGTCGTTTGACATGTAAACAATACATAAAATCTAAGCGAGCAAGATATGGCATTAAGTTTTATGAACTGACAACATCGAGCGCTTATGTCCTAAATATGATGATGTATTCTGGCAAAATGGCTGACACTACAGAAAAAGGAAAGAAAGTAGAAAAGATCGTCTTGAGACTCATGAGACCATATGTTTTAAAAGGTCATTCGCTCTATATGGATAACTACTATAATTCAGTAGTGTTATCCCAAAAACTTCTAGATCTCAAGACACATTCAACGGGAACATTACGCGTGAATAGAAAAGGCAATCCAAAACATTTATTGTCAAAAAAACTCAAAAGAGGTAATCATGTTTGGGCAAAAAGAAATCGTATTTACGTTTCAAAATGGGTGGACAAGCGCCCCGTAAATATGATCACCACTGAATACCATCCCCAGATGGTTGACGTATTTAACAGACGTGGACAGCCTAAGAATAAACCGCGAGAAGTGGTTGAATACAATAAGTTCATGTCTGGAGTCGATCGCGTCGATCAAATGGTCTCATACTATTCATCACCTCGCAAAACTATAAGGTGGTATAAAAAGGTGTTTTTTCACCTTCTAGATATCGCCGTCTGGAACAGTTTTTTTATTTACAAAAAATACTGCAAAGATAACAACAAATCGTACGAATTCATAACCTTCCGAGAAGAACTAATCAGAAATCTAATACAGGTTAAACCTGATGTCGATCTCAAGCACCTGATTAGGCACTCTAAATACAGCAATCGAAAGGGATCTAACGAGCAAATCCCAGCAATTGCGTCAGTTGATTCTACAAATCATTGGCCTGAAAAAATTCCTGTACCGCTTGGATCAAAGAAAAAGTCCAACTATCTGAAATGTAAAATGTGCAAAAAGAATAATCAAAGAAGAGAAACCGGACTACGATGCAAGGGATGTGACGATAAACCAGCGCTCTGCGCCCTGTGTTTTGAAGAGTGGCATACCCAACTGGACAATTAATTAATTGACTGACTTAGTTTAGTTTTGTTTTTTATGTTTCAAAATATTAATTATTAATACTTGCACTCATAATGTTGAGACTGTTATACTTGTAGTGATTCGTTTGATATTTCTTTATTTTTTTTCATAGAAGTTTAAAGTATTATTTTACTTTTCTAAATAATTAGGTAATACGAAAAACTTTATAGGTACCTACTACCTAACTATACTACCTCTTTATGATTTTTTCTTTTTGTCGCAGAAGTTGCTTTTTTTATGTTTTGTAGTGTTTGGGCTGAAATAGTTCCTGTAGTGAAAAACTACACCTTATTATCGATCTCAATGTTAAGTTTTGTTTCATAAAATGTTAAAAGCTCTGAAAACTGTGATTATCTTTAAGCATTTGATTATGATAACAATTTACGATAGAATTTAAGTAGATTAGATCTCAATAAAACCTAATGTGATTGTTCTATTAAGTAGTTCTATAATTAATAATAATAAATACACATTTTAAATGTCTCCTTGTGTTTTATGTATAATAAAAACATTAAATTACTGTATGATACCCATATTTGACCCAACGTATAAATACGTTGGTTCAATCTTATAAAAATTACAAAATGCTATAGGAACATAACGTTAGTATACGTTATCGTATCGTACGTTGTGTTACATAGTAAACAAAATGTTCAATTTTATGGAATACAACGTATATTAACTTTCAACGTACATTAACGTCATATTCCAAAACAACATATGAAACAAATATAATAAGACAGAACGTTTCCATACGTTGGACGTACGTGAACGTTGTGACATAACACTTTAAACATATAGCACTGAATGTGGCACAACGTAAATAAGCGTCTGACGTTTCTAAACGTCGTGCTCCTAAATAATATACGAAACAAATATAATATGACAGAACGTTTAGGTACGTTGGACGTTTGTGAACGTTGTGACATAACACTTTAAACATATAGCACTCAATGTGACACAACGTAAATAAGCGTCTGACGTTTCTTAACGTTGTACTCCTAAATAACATACGAAACAAATATAATATGACAGAACGTTTCCGTACGTTCGACGTTTGTAGACGTTATGTGCTTATTAAATGTTACAGTATCCTACATTATGGCACTACGTCTGCAGACGTTCGACGGCAATAAACGTTGTAGACCAATGAGATTTACCTCTTGCATAGACATGACAGAGCGTCTATATACGTTGACGTTAGGTAACGACAGTGTCGCCAATGGCTAACTGTATCTTAGAAATAGGACGCTACGTCAAAAAACGTCTAACTATTTTGTATGAAGAATTGGTGTGTCTTTCTACGTATACCACATGACCGGGTTCCGCCCGCGAAAGGGCTAATAACATATTTCAGACAGGAAACAGCAAACGCACGCAGAACATGTAGACAAAAAAAACATATTTCAGACAGGAAACAGATAACGCACAATGGACATCTAGATCCAAAACATATTTCAGACAAGAAATAGAAACCGTACAAAGAACACCTAGAATAAAAAATACCTAAAACCAAAAACATATTTCAGACAGGCAACAGAAAATGCACAAAGAACACCTAAACCCAAAAAAAAACATATTTCAGTCAGTACACAGAAAACGCACAAGAACACTTAGACCCAAAAACATATTTCAGACATGAAACAGAAAACGCACAAAACCGGAAAAATACCTAGTGTAAGAGACAGCGTAAAAAAAAATACATACACATTGTCGAAGTGAACATTTTGTATGGAAAAGTCTTTTTTTTTCATCCTGAAAAAAAGTTCCTGGTGGAAGTTGTTCAGTATCATTGACTGAGCAACCCCTAACAGTCTGTGGGACGCTGTCCCTTACACCTGGTATATTTCAGAAGGTGGAGCATATTATTATTCAGCCACGCTATGTGGATCGTCAATTTTAAGTTTGTAATTTTCAAATAAGTTACATTGCTTTATATATTTGTACAGGCGATTGCGGCCATTAATTTAAAAGTTATAAATAAAGGAACTATGGTAAAACAATTAGATGTAAATAATGGCGCATCTAGCTTTCACCATACTAAGTAATATTCTTAAGGTGTTGTTAATACCACATACATATTCATTTATAGTCACGCCTGTATCCCTACGGAGTAGACAGAGCGTGAGCTCTTGGTGAGTTCGCCACGTCTATGAAGTCAAGTTGTATGTAAGTAATTATTACCTGAGTGCGCAACGTAAAGGAGGGTAATGTGTTTATCAGCCTATCTATGTATGTATGCATGTAAGTATATATGTTTGATCCTATGTTGTGGCACTCTAGAGACCAAAATGGTATTAATAATTTATACGTTAATCGATTCGTGTTTACGTAGGTGTTACTTACCATGCGAGTGTCACTGAAGACATGATTTTAATCAACATTTAATATGGCGACAATCAGACGCCATTTTGTAGAAATAAAGAAATTATGTGGGGTATCATAGTATAAGTACCATTACGAAAATTTGTTTTAGGTTTCTTACATCATCTTCGTTTTGAGTAACCATTAAAATCTACAACGTTTTTAAATCTCACTTTGTGTTGGGTATAAAATAATAACTAACTAACTAAAATAATAGCTTCGTTAATAATAAATTAGTAAACCTTAAGCATTAAACCGGGTAATTCAACAAGGCGATGGGCTTACAACCTGTCACTACAGCAATATACGTATAAATCTATCTTAAATAACCCTGAAAACTTTGTCAGACGTGGCGGAACTATACCTCTGTCTAAGTCGTTTACGCTATGCCTACCCCATTGTTACAGTCCCTCAAGATAAGCTAAACTGTGATGTACAATCATAGAAATAGTTAACTGCCTTCATGGTCTAGTAGTCTGAGTCATAGGCTCTCGATCCGGATTTTGTAGGTTCGATTCCTACGGGGAGAACAAATACATACATATAATCAGGCCTTTATCCTCAATGGGGTAGGCAGAGCGTAAACAACCTAAACAAAGGCCGTTCCGCCTAATGTTTTTCTCTCGCTCCCAGTTCAGCATGAAAAATCACAAAGTTTATTTCACTTTGTGAGATTTTCTTTAGTTTGTTAAGGACAATGCAGGCTGAATCCACCTGATTATTTGTAACGAAAACGGATTCCGTGCATCGGAGGGCATTGTTACTAATAATGCTCGTAATCGGTCTATGTAGTTCCACTCTGATTTTCTTCCATGCTGGACTGGTAGCGCAAGAAAAACAAAATGTGCAAGCTGCATTTCTTCCCGGGCATGCTGTAAAAACCAGCTAAGGGATCCGAGGGTTTCAGTATATTGATATTTAGGCGATGGGCTGACAACCTGTAACTAACCCATTAGGGATAAAGACGTGATTATATGTATGTATGCTCGTAATCGGTCTATGTTGTTCCACGTTCGTTCCTTCACGTGACTCCTGGTGGTGCTATGCTAAAGAGTGCAACATTGCTAGGTACATTACACAACTGGCGACATACGATAGATAGATAGTTTATTGTGGACAAGAAAACTCTGTTGGGGGGAAACTCGCCGGTCCCGAGTCGTATGACTATTTTAATTTCGCCGCGGCATAATCGCGGGTTATTTTAGAGTTTTTATTTTGGCGCAGTTCGCGTGTGGTAACCGCCATGTTTTTTTGGCGGGAATTTACGTCACAGTGGCTGTTGGTGGCCGCCGGTGCAGCCGCTGTCGATGCACTTGTTGATATAGCTTTTAAAAAGTAAAAAATATTAAAGACTGGGAGTAACTGTGCGAGATTTGATGTGAAGAGGTGCGGAGTGCGGACAATATGGTAAGACTCCACTTTAAACATTTCTTGATTTTCTTATTTTCGAGGTTTTATTTTGGCGGGAATTTACGTCACAGTGGCTGTTGGTGGCCGCCGGTGTAGCCGCTGTCGTTGCACTTTTTGTTTATTTATTTTTTTAAATACTAAAGAAAAGTGGGAAGTAAATGTGCAATTAGGAGAGGCGCGAGCAAAATGGTAATACACTCCTTTAAACTTCAGGCTTTCTTATTTTTAAAATAAATATTTGTTAATAATAAAATAACTAAGGACGCGATTGTAGGTAAATATGACGCAGGATTATGATAAAATCGGTTTTAGAGCAAAAAACTAGAATTTTCATCAAAATCCGCACTTGACAAAATACCGGTCATAATCCAGAGATATGTCTAGGATTTTGTCAAAGTCCTATGACATCCAGTTTTTTTAAATCGATAATTTAGTATTTTGTAAAAGTCCGAGATTTGATCAATTTATTTTCGGTTTTATGATAAAATCATTGTGCTACAATATTTAGTAGAATAAATAGTTAGGTCATATGGAAAATTATAACAAATAAATAATAAACATATCTCTATTGTTTTATTCAAATATAAAATAGCAATCGACAGTATTGATTATATCAAAAAAACTAAAATTAATTAGTTAAATCCCGGACTTTGACAAAATACTATTATTTTGATCAAAAAACTGGAGGACTTTGACAAAATCCTAGACTTTTCTCTGGTTATGGAGCCGTATTTTTGAATCAGTCGAACCCCAAAAAGGTACTTTCGCGTGCGATTTTCATACAATTTTCCATGCGAATTTAGTCTTTCGTATGCGAATTAGATTCGAGCGATTCAATAATACGGCTCCAGTATTTTGACAGAGTCAGGTTTTGATCGAAAATCTTAGTATTTTGATCAAAAAACTGATTTCATTATAATCCTGCGACATATATCCGGATTAAACATGACAAAGTTTTTGTCATTTGAATCATCATCAAACATTAGCGGAACGGACCAGCAAAGTTAACCTATCATCATAGCGAATAACAAAATGTTGTATAAAAGATCCAAAGTATTCCTCATAAATAAAAGCTATTACACTATACCTAGACGAATACTTAAATGACAAGTTTATGTAATTTCTACATACATACACACATAAATCACGCCTTTATCCCTTACGGGGTAGACAGAGCGTTTAACGCCTCGTAAAAAGCGCTTTCACCATGTAATTTCTTGTTTTTATATTAGTATTATTAATTGGCGTTTATATTATTTCTTCCATGCTGGCCTGGGAGCGAAAGATTCTTCCATGCTGGCCTGGGAGCGAAAGAAAAACTTAGAATGTGCCAGCTGCATTTCTTCCCGGTTATGCTGTAAAAACCAGCTAAGGGAGAGGGTTTCAGTATACTGCAATTTAGGCGATGGGCTGACAACCTGTCACTACAGCAATGTACCTGCAAATATATCTTGAATGGCCCTCAAAACTTAGTCGGTCGTGGCGGAACGACCTATGTTTGGGTCGTTTGCGCTCTGCCGTGTGGCGTGATTATATGTATGTATGTATGTTTATATTAAGTTAAATTTCATCATACTAGAATTAAGTTTTCTACTCACATTATAATGTTATTTAAGCTCCCTCTCTTATATGTTGCTGTACCCTATCAGGGTGTCTCTGTCACACGCATTATTGTGTATTGTATTGTATTCTACATTGATAAATGCAATAAAGAACTTCGAAACTGTTTACCATATCCCATTAGGGACGGACAGAGCATGAACGAATCAATGCTATCGATTACAGTAGAACGCACAACTTAACTAAATCTTTACTAAAATTACTGTCCTTTTCTCTTCTCATACATACATATCACGCCTCAATCCCTAATGGGGTAGGCAGAGCGTAAACGACCTAAACCAAAGTCATTCCGCCACGTCTGACAAAGTTTTGAGGGTATTTAAGATTGATTTGTTGGTATATTGCTGTAGTGACAGGTTGTCAGCCCATCGCCTAAATTGCAATATACAGAAACCCTCGGATCCCTTAGCTGGTTTTTACAGCATGCCCGGGAGGAAATGCAGCCGGCACGTTCTATGTTTTTCTCTCGCTCCCAGTCCAGGATGGAAGAAATTACTCTTCTCTCATGTCAGAAAATGACAGGTATAGACTTGTATTAGTTTAGTCGTGATTTTTACAACTACGAATTGGTACCAATAGCAGTTGTTTTAATAAATTCGGGCAAGTTTTGAAGGGTATCTAGCGGAAAGGATAGTGCATTATTTTAGTAAATAATCTATCAATCTACACTAATCCTTCACACAGACTTTACTGTTAGGGGAGCCCCCTAGGCTAAGTGGCGCCCTCATCAGTCAAAAAATCATAATTCTTTGAAAACACAATCAATCGAAAAGCCAGTAGATCAGATTGAGGTTAAAGCAATGAAGTTCATTTAGAACATCATAAAGTTGCAACTTATACTTAGTTCGTCGTAAAAACGGCCACTTTTAGCACTTTTGCTATCTGTAACTGCAATGAGCACTGAATTATTAATTTATAATGCTTAAAATAAACTTCAGTAGGTACCTTCAATCTGATCAACCGGATTTTCGATTAATTGCGTTTTCAGTGAGTAATGATTTTTTAACTAACTAGCGACCCACCCCGGCTTCGCATGGCAACTATCAGTGTTTCTCTACTATATTATGCATGTATTATACATATAAACCTTCCTCTTGAATCACTCTATCCATTAAAAGAAACCGCATCAAAATCCGTTGCGTAGTTTTAAAGATCTAAGCATACATAGGGATATAGGGACAGAGAAAGCGACTTTGTTTTATACTATGTAGTGATGAGGGCGCTGGCGTGCACCGGGGATCCCCTTAAATTTCCATTACAAGTGCGCAAAAGATTCACGCAGTGCCTGAATGATTCCCCACAAGTCTTTCATGATCAGGCGCAGATTACAGCACATACAAACCGTATCACAGATTATATTATTATCAGTTATATCACCTACAATCGGTTAAGCTGGTGACATACTAGAATCTGGTTTGAACTAGTTTATTTATTAAGTAGACGCGTGACTAAATGATTCTGTCTTAAATGATTACGATGCATTTACAGTTTAATGACTGAAAGTCAATAGAAACAAGCTGTTATGCTGTAAGTAACTGCAAATCTCTCTCTCTCACACACACACACACACACACACACACACTGACACACACAGTGTATGTGCAATAAGTTACAGGTAATATAATATGAGTTAATATATCGTCATAAATACCCGGTCAGAATAACATACATATCACGCAGGGGGTAGGCAGAGCGTAAACGACCTAAACAAAGTCTGTCCGCCACGTCTGACAAAGTTTTGAGTGTTATTTAAGATGGATTTGTAGGTATTTTGCTGTAGTGACAAGTTGTCAGCCCATCGTCTAAATTGTAATATACTGAAACCCTCGGATCCCTTACAGAATGCTCGGGAGGAAATGCAGCTGGCACATTCTTTGTTTTTCTCTCGCTTCCAGTCCAGCATGGAAGAATAACACCACAGCGTTTTTTCCCGGGGTTGTCGAAAAAGTCAACTAAGAAATTGGTAAATTGGTTTCCTGAGAATCTAAAATCACTATACTGCTCTCTCCAAAGTCCCAAATGAGACTGCCAAACTGTCATAGAAGTACATTTTAAGAAATCCATATTCGACTAGGAATCCTTATTTTTACTTATTAGTTACATACATACATACATATTATCACGCCTTTATCCTAAACAAATGTCGTTTCGCCCCGTCTGACAAAGTTTTGAGGGTTATTTAATATATAATTATAACTATACTGCTGTAGGAACAGGTTGTCAGCCCATCGCCTAAATTACAATGTACTGAAACCCTCGGATCCCTTAGCTAGTTTTTACAGCATGCCCGGGAGAAAATGCAGCTGGCAAATTCTATGTTTTTCTATCGCTCCCAAGCCAGCATGGAAGCAACTTATTAGTTTGTCATGTTATTTAGTGGTTATGTACGTATATACCTGGTTAAACGTTTTATACTACTTATGACCCGACTCTCTATAAATAACATTAAGTTATATACATATAATATGAGAGAAAGAAAATAATAAATTCGTTTCTGGCACGACTCTAACCTGCGTTTCTGGAATGCCAGTCCATTACTTCACCAACTGAGCTACAAAAACGGTAAATAGCATTGTGAGTGCTAAAAGCCCTCAAAAAATACATATTATCATCGCTAGATCAAGAAATTTATTGATCTAGTCTACAACACAAACTAAGTATTTTATGTCTAACGGAACAAATTTAAGTGTGCTCAAAACCACAATATTACGAGTATATCCGTTTCACTTCCTTTGACCTCAACATGACCGAAAAGAGGCTTATCATGATATAGTACTTACAATACGTATCTACTTAAATACGTGACGTCACTCCGTCTAGACTTAAATATCTCTTACCTGAGTATTATCAAAATTCGATAACCAAAATAAAATGGCATTTATGGCCATGCAATTCAGGATATATGTAAGTAGGTACTGAAGGCCAAACATTTGCGTAAGCATTCGATGATACCTAACAATAATCGATCGATTGATCACGCTAAAAAATTACTTTGGAGGACCAGGTATCTTTAGATATAAGATTTATCTTAAGGTATGTTTGTACACATTAACTGGGTGACCAATAAACGATTTTCTATTCTATTCTGTCATACACGGTTATTTCGGAGGCAATACGAAATTGAACAACTTTAACAAATATATTCTGCTGAAAAATAAAACAAACGCTTTGCTCGATAAAAAAGACACATTTTGTTCAGTCCAGACTTTGTTCCCATAATTTATGAAAGTGGATCAGTTTCTCAGACTAACCCGTTTTAGTATACGCACTGTCTCCTAAATACCTCTATGTAAAGATTCAACTAATTCTCCTAAGCTAATCACTACATAGTATAAAACAAAGTCGCTTTCTCTGACCCCATATCCCTATGTATGTATAAAACTTTAAAAGTCCGCAACGGATTTTGATGCGGTTTCTTTTAATGGCTAGAGAAAAGGAAGATTTATGTGTATAATACATGCACTATTTTATAGTAGAGAAACACTGATAATTTCCGTGCGAAGCCGGGGCGGGTCGCTAGTATAATATAAAAATATAAGCTAACCGGGGAATATAAAAGTGCGAACTCTACTGCCTGATGGCAGAAATAAGCAGTGTTGGTTTAGCGCGTTAAGATGTCGGTCCAGATCGCTGTCTTTGGTAGTGGTCGTTGCACAAACCATGTCAGAGGCCTATTAGCTGTTATATTAGGCGGTTTAAAAACTCTGACACCAAGGTTCTTCGGGTCGATTGACTCAACAATCACACGACAGAAGAAGACTCCTCCGGGTGGCCTTTGCACAATACTCTACCGTTATCTATCAGTATCACCCACAGCGTCTATTCTTTATTCTAATAGTTATACAGGGTGTAACGATGTCCCACAAATAGTCCGATAGCGCTGGTCTATTTTTACACCATAAGTTTCAAAAACTCTAAAGTTGCTTATTTCTTGCCTGTGGATACAGTCGTATTTATGAATCATATTTTTTGCATTTTGTGTCACATCTGGTACTTGCATTTTCAGTAAATCGATGATTTGTAGTTGTTTTTTTTTATTCAAATTAAAACTGGCAAAATTAATTTAAACTTTAAAATAACTATAATATCATATCTAGGATAGCCTGCGGAGTGTGCAAACCCGGTTTGTGCCATCTTCGTCCAGTGCAAACTGACATCTTAGGGTCACTATGTAAAAACAGTGCAAAAAAAATACAATTGATGAAATAACTGTTTCCTTACTCAAATCACTTTCATATGCCTATTAAATAAATTTGTGCCAAATTAGGGCATGCACTTTTAAGATTATTAATTATTTTGTTTTTCCAAGCTTCCGTAGCTCCAGAAAAATATTACAATTATTAGAGTTTACTTATTCAATATCAAAAATGCATGAATAATCATTATTCTAAATTTGTGTCACACAAATATATGCAGTCGAAACAATAGATGCAGTCCAAACAGGCGGACGCGGGCCGGCGGCAGGGGGCGGAGGGCATACGCACGCACACATTCATAGGGTACGGTTATCTCCGCTACGTAGGCCATTTTAAATCAAGTGCAAATATTGAAACGTGTGACACTAAACAATTTTCCCTAAGAAACATACTCGTAGGTCGTATTACGAAAAATAAAAATTTACTTCCCATACTAAGTGCGCTATCAGCTGGAGCATTTTGTATGGAAGGTTCAATTTTTTATTCGTTTTTCGACCTATGTTCCTTAGGGAAAGTTGTTTAGTTTCATGGGTTTAACACGATTAATATTTGCACTTGATTTAAAATGACCTTATACAGTTATATCTATCTATACATATAATAAATATCTAGAAGGGTGGTGTCTGTACATTGAATATTTTTCCAAAAAAATAACTGCAGCAGACATTTTTAACGATATAAAGACTAAATCGTTTTTTTTTTAGAATTTTTGTCTGTCTGTATGTCTGTATGTTACCACATCACGCCAAAACTACTTAACCGATTTCAATGGGACTTTTTTTATTCAACTCAGTTTTACCCGGGTTGCAACTTAGGATACCTAAAATCACGCCACCACACTTAGAGGGTAGGCAGGAATTCGAATTTGGCTGTTTTTTAACCGATTTCGATCAAACTTTTTTTAGTCGACTGAATGTTATCTAGGAAAAAACATAGGGTACAAATAATCACGCCACCTGAGTTGCAGGGTAGGTAAGAAATTAAATTTTGATTGTATCTTTTCCGATTTGATGTTTTTTTTATTCGGCTGAATGTTAACTCACGTAAAACTTTATAGATATACGTATAAAACCACGCCACCTGACTTAGGCAGTAGGCAGAAAATTGAATCTTGTTTTATTTCAAAATCTCATTAGAATACGGTAAGTCGTATTACGCACACAAGTATAGTGTTATACACGTGTTAGGCATAAGCCTTAAATTTAATTTTTTTTTTTAAATTTTCTTTACTCTTACTAATTGTGTCATTTTGAATCGCATTAGTTATCTAATGCGATTCAAAATGACACAATTGACACAACAAAAAAATACATTGCTGTTTAAAATCATAACCACCACGCGTACGGAGTCGCGGGCACAGCTAGCATAGATATAAAAAAAAATAACGAAAAGACGTGCGAATTTTCTAAATGCATTTTTATAAAACGCACGCCTGCAATCTCAATACCCACGTATGTCAATGGTCAATGCTTAGACGGTCAATATGGTCAATATTATTTTACGACGCCTACATTTACCTACAGCTTTTTGCTATATATAACGCTTCTCGATGTCCCGCGCCCCACTTCGAGTAGGTACGTAGTGTACAGTCAGTGAAACAAAATATACACGAATTAAAAAGAATTAATTAATATTTTTGTTATGTGTGGTGTGACCACTTTGAACAGTCTGACGGAGTAGTTTCTGATAGGTACCTATGTAGTCATCAGAGTACATAGGTGTGTGTACAAGTGATGTAACGAGAAGCGGTATGCCGATTAAAAATCCACTAGATTTTGACGGTCGGAAAGCCTAGTTGGTAGTGACCCTGCCTTCCTGCCTACGAAACTAGAGGTTGTAGGTTCGAGTTCCGCCGCACAGTGGGTCGAAACTGCTAAATGAGGGACATAGGGTTTTTTACTATTAAATTTCATAATTTTAAGATACCCATCAGTCGGTTTTTCATTCTTATGAATAATTGTGATAACAAGTTTTTGTCTAAAACAGATAGTTTGTCTGGAAAAAAACTTTTGAATTTTTGTTGTATGGAATAAGACAAAATGATCAAGGAGTGTGCCCTGCTGGCATTATACAATATTTTTTCGTTGTAAAACTGTTCATAATCTATGTAGGAAAAAAATATATTTAATATATTATAATATCCTACAGTAGTTTTTAAATAAAACGAAATAAATAGTTGGGCGTAGCCACTGCTCCATACAGTGGTGGTCATGCGTTGGCTTGTAACAGTAGTTACAGGAGATGTGCATTTCCAGAACAATCTTATATGTCAGAACCTTATCTCTTGTCAGTGCAGTTGCAGAAGACGGCAATGTCCGGGGACCTCTTTTAAATTGCTTAACCCTCTATACATTTGGCAGACAAATTGACGAGCATGGAGGTAGTAGAATATTCAGTCATAGATGATTTAGAAATCCTTTCCGTCTCTCAGTTACTCCCGCTTCTCTGGTCTCTCACGTTCCCAGCCCATTAACGTTCTACCCTAAAGTCCCTTCGTCACTCTGTCCCTCTGTTCAACCGTAATCGTTTCATCCGTCCATCCGCTTATCCATCCCTGTCTCTCCGATAATCCCCTTTCTTTCGGCTTACCCATTCGACCAATCCTATCTGTCTCTCCTACCTCAACGTCCAAGCATCCCTCTTTCCCTCCGCTCACGTCCCTCCCGTTGCTCCCACCCATCCCAGCATAACGTCCCTCCGCTCTTGTCCCTACTTCTGTCTCTCCATAACTCTGTTTCTTTTATCAGGGTATGAACGTGATACCAGGGCCACGTTTTGAAAGTATTTGAAATGTGACCAGTCACAGCGCACAAACATTTCGATTGAGAGCTTGGACACGAACTCACCCAAGGTCTCATAGGTCTCTCCAAGTATGTAATGTAATGGCACGCTCCACCTTCGACTCCTGGGCCCGCAGTCCCTGGCAATTAGTCTCAGATACATACGCATACCATGCTAGAGCGACATACGCAAGACGGGTTCTCACGTACGCCTTATGGACGCCAATCCTCATGCGCAAGCATGCGGGAGTTTCTAGCAGAGAACGGCAGCATATTCCTTTGCTCGCTGAATTGCAGTCGCGAACTCGCTTGTGAGCTCATCTACATCCTTTAGTGTTGAGACTGGTTCCCGGGAGTATTCTGTACCTCGTGCCGTATGCCGTGTGAGTATCTTCTGCCTCGACGGCAGCAGCCTGGAATTTGCCGGCTGGTCTGAGATGGTCGCAGCATACATGGTTGTCGAAGGTTCAAATGTGATTTAAATGATAAGACCGACCTCTGGCTTGACCACCGCAAGATCTATTAGTTATGGGGGATTTGTTTGGTTGTGCGGTTAGTGAGTTGAAGTCACCGACCCCAAGACCAGTTGTCTGTTGAGGTTGGCATCACCTTCCCTTTAATATCCCATCCGGACAAGTCCATGTGGTATTTACACAATTTGTTTATAATATCTCTCCTGGCAGCTATCGTCGGCCCTGTGAAGTCCAGAAATTTCTGGATATAAAAGCGTATACCGACTGAAGGTTAGCTATGATGAAGAGTAGCAGGACAGAACCCACCTTTTTTTTACCAGGACGGCTTAGCTTCGAAAGGCACTCAACTCGTCCTTCCGATACATAAAGGAAAAGGCCAGAGGACATAACACAAACCTACACATGATCATTATTGATCTAGAAAAGGCTTTCGATCACGTGCCCCGAGAACTTATTTGGGATGCACTTAGAGCCCAAAATGTCCCAATACATCGCCTTCATACAGGATGTACAATGGTGTTACAACTCAAGTCTACCAGGCATCTGTATATCACTGTCAATTACAGTTGGCGTTGATCAAGGGTCGGCTTTGAGCCCTTTGTTATTTAACGTCACCAATGTATCCAAGGACTATCTCTCAAACCGCTGCCAAAAACCTGTACCATGGAACACCATGGAATAATACTGTATGCAAATGACGTTGCTCTGATATCAGACTCAGTGGAAGACCTACAGACTGATTTCAATCTCTGGCTGAAGTCACTTGAAGATAATTGTCTTAAGATTAGTTGCAAAAAGACAGAGCATATGTCGTGTATATTTGATGGTCACACGGACATGAGCCAGATAAAACTTTTCATAGACGGGGCGTCCATACATGAATATTTGGGATCAATCATTAGCAATGACGGAAAAATTGAGCGAGATGTAACCCATAGAACAACTACGGGATGGATGAAGTTGAGACAACGCACAGATGTAATGTGTGACAAGAAGATGCACATTAAACTTAAAGCACAGAATATATAATAGTATTACATACAGAATGGTCATTTACCTCCCTTCCCCTGTCCGACATACGTCACACTCCGCGCCGGATTGTGGGCCACATTGAGCGTACGCTTAGCGTGTATGGCGCACGCATGTTTCCCAGTGTAACGGAAATAATCAAGTTTTGTGTTCCAAAGATAGTTAGGTACTGTTCTGTGTACGGATGTCTTTCTACTACAAGAGATGACTCCAACAGGAACTTTTTTAGATTCAACAGTGATGACAGACGGTAAGTAAATACATACAAAATGTAGAACCTAATCTATTCTAAATATTCAGTTACAGTGAACAACTTTAAAACGTTGGTTTATCAAGTGATGATTATGACCGGTATAACAAAATTTGTCAACCCTTATAACACACACACACAAACGCATGCCAAGTGCAACATGCCGTCTGTCGAAATGACATGGTAGTTAGGAATGTCCAAGCTGTGCTTAAAGGCAAACTGTACAAAACGGCCATAAGACACCTCTACGGTACAGAATGTTGGGCATCTACTAAACAACACCTGTCAAAGCTTCACACTACAGAAATGCGCATGTTACGCTGGTCAGTGGGTGTCACACTGCTGGACAAAGTTCGCAATTTCCACATCAAAGGAAGATAAATAATTGACCCAATTATAGACAAGGTCGAAGAACGACGCCTACGATGGTATGGACATGTGCTTCGGCGCCCTAAGGACCATATGGTACGAATAGTCCTAAACTTACCCACGACGACGCGACGCCGCGGAAAACACCCCGCCACTTGGCTGATGACGGTACGAAAATACCTGAAAGAATCCGACATAGACGCCGAAACAGCACAATATAGACAAAAATGGAAGGGGCAGACAAGGAAAACCGGCCCCAGATAATGGGAAGAAGGCTTAGGAGAAGAAGAAGAGTAATAGAATAAGAGTAGAGTAAGAGTAGTAACAAAAAATTGGAAGATCCTATCTTCAAAATTGGCGGAGTTTCCATAGCTTTTATCGACTATTGACCCTTGTTTTCACCCGACATATTGGGTGATAAGGGATTAAAACCGGGTGATTTGGGTTATTACCCGGTTGTAACCCCAAAAAGCTTCCATGCTGGACTGGGAGCGACAGAAGAACGTAGAATGTGCCAGCTGCATCTCCTCCCTGGCATGCTACAGCAAAACCAGCTAAGGGATTCGAGGGTATATTGTAATTTAGGCGATGGGCTGACAACCTATCCCTACAGCAATATCCAATTCTATCTTAAACAACCCTCAAAACTTGTCAGACGTGGCGGAACGACCTTTGTTTGGTTTGTTCACGCTCTGCCTACCTTATTACGGATACAGGCGGGATAGTATGTATGTATGTAACCCCAAAAATTGGGTGATAATGGATTTAAACCGGGTGATTTGGGTTATTACCCGGTTTAAACCCGGGTGGATTTAATGGGTTTTTACCCACTACTATACATGTAAAGCCGGTTCAACCAAGCGGTTTCAAACGTCGAAATCGGCTAAAAACCATTTTGGGCGAATGTAGCCGGGGAGAAACGCTATATGTATATACTTTATTCAAAAACTAAGATTATTTTATGTTTTTTGCATTAAATATAAGTTTTAACATAAAAAAAAACAGTTTCTATTACTTAATACCTAAGTATGAGATGAACGTGTATGTATGTAAGTATGAGATCAAAGTGGCAACTGAGTGCGCGCGATGGCGCCAAAGCCGCTAAGCGTGCTTCCCGCCCCGCCCCTCACCTATACCCTCCCTCCCGCAGGCTTACCGAGTCATACAGTGGAATGAAAAATACCTACCTTACTTTGCAAACGAAAGATTTTATGACAGTAAGTGAGAAGAAGAAGTGTATCAAACAAATACCTACCAATCTTTACCTTAATATCACTTAGCACATACTAGTTTTGTTGCGATAGCGATAGTCTACTCGTACTTATACTTTTTTTCAAGGTCAACTATCCATTGTGAAACTATCGTTATTGCAACAACACTGGTACATACCTACTTAGTCCTGATGTATTTTTTAATGATAACTGACATATATTTTTTTCGGATTTGATTTAATAAGGTACCTATAAGAGATCTCAGTGTGGAATTACGAAAAAACAAACACAGGAGTAACAATTTAGTAAAAACAGGCGTGATATACAGTAAAAAACGAACAAAAATCTCATTATTCTTCGTTGGTCCGGTCGGGTAATAACTCAGTTTCGATTTCCATTTAAGTCTGTCACAGTTTCATAACTAACTTTTACTAATTGCTTGTCGCAACTTGCACCAAGAAGACTGAATGTAAACAAAATGCACGCGTCCGCGCTTTTGGCTGGCCGGCGCCCCCCGCCGCCCGCGCCCGCGCACGATGTTCCGCGCGCTCGATGGTCCCTGCGCTCGCCATTCTTATATAGGTACGTACCTAATATTAGAAGTTCGTGGATAAAAACAACACAAATTATGAATAGTGTTTTGTTACACCATAATAACAAAGAACACGTAAACTCTAATAACTTGCCATTTCTTTTGTGGATTTTACAGGCTGTAGTAATGAAAAAAAAAAAAATCTATAAACGTCGTGGATGAATTCGACACAAAATATTTTAAACAACAGATATCAGTATTCTGAAACGCGTAACACCTATTTTACCTATTGTAATATTATTTTAGAGCTAGTTGCTGCCGTATTAGGTACTGGTTAAATATTAGGATTCTCGTGGACATATATAGCACAAAATGCCTATGTACATCAATAACTATCTCGTTATTACCATGAAAGTAATATTTGCATTTCTAATTATCTTTTCGTCCAATACTGATCGAAAAGACAAATACCTAAATTTCTACCTATGCAAGTACCTAGGATGACACAAAATAATGTATTAGGTTGGGCAAATGGTCCGGAAACTGTATGCAAAAAACAAAAAACTTTAAGAGTTTTGAAACTTCAAAACCTAGCGCTATCGGACTAAAACTGAAAGACTGGTATACCTCTAGAAGTGCGAACTCTACTGCATGATGGCAGAGATTAGCGGTGTTGGTTTAGTACTCGTCCAGGTGGCCTTTGCACAATACTCTACTGCTACCACCCACAAAGTCTATTCTTTATTCTAATAGTTATACAGGGCTACCTTCCATGCTGGCCTGGGAGCGAGAGAAAAACATAGAATGTGCCAGCTGCATTTCCTACCGGGCATGCTGTAAAAGACAGCTAAGGGATCCGAGGGTTTCAGTATATTGTAATTTAGGCGATGGGCTGACAACCTGTCACTACAGCAATATACCTACAAATCAATCTTAAACAACCCTCAAAACTTTGTCAGACGTGGCGCAACGACCTATGTTTAGATCGTTTACGCTCTGCCTACCCCATTAGGGATAAAGGCGTGATTATATGTAATGGTGACGCGCGAACTGGATGTTCTGTCAACGAAACTGAACAATATTTTACAAAGAACGTCTATACACCAAAGTTTTAACTGCTGATTGCTCACATACAACAAATTACCGTATAGAAACCCAAACAATTGATCAACTTGATGATAGACACAGTGTTATTCAGCAGGACCGTGCATCGTCTCTTGACTTCCATACGAACCAACCGAAGGGCACATCGAGTCACTCGACTCGAGAATCCACTCGCTAAGAAGAAGAACTTGATGATGACCAGGGTTAATATTTAGAGATTAAAATCAAACATTTTGATAGAAGAAGGAAGAGGATAAGCAAATAAATTGTGCTTTATAATATAGGTACACCTTTATAAACACAACTTCCACTAGCGAATAATAATTTCACATGACTGAGATTTAAATATAGTCCTCACGAGAAATTGCAACTGTACTACATCATAAGGCACGGCAAAAGAGTGGAACTCAGTACCTGCGTCTGTGTTTCCGAACGCATACAACCCCCAACACTTCAAAGTTAGAGCGAACAGGCATCTTCTGGGTGAGCTCGCTTCATGGTCGACTCCGTCTCAGTCGCTCCCGACATGCTCCTGACCTAGGCTGCAGTCAAGTCAATAAATAAAAAAAAAATATTCACTTCGTGTATTCTACCAACCTGCAGCATAAATTTAAATTTAGAAGATGATGGAACAGACCTCGAGTTGTACCCGTGTGGGTGCTTGTTTGTGTGCATGTGATGATACCAGTCCGGTTCTTACCGGCTAAGATGAACCGGCTGCCCCGCCGGACCGATAGCCGATCGTAAACATTGCCCACTTGGCCAGCTAAATGAAAACAACATTTCTGCAATGCCAATATGTGGAGGAAAAAAATATTGGTGCCAAATGGGAGACTTCGTACAAAAATGTGAAAGTCTTTTCGCCTCGAAAATTACATTACCTATACCTACACTTAAATGTACTCGCAATATTCAGAATTTCAGGTCTTTGTCACAAATTTTGGGCCTATTGTTAAATAAACTGCAAATAGCTGCATCGTCCTCCAAAGATATTGCTAAAACTGTGAATAACAGGGTTGATTTACATTTATCTCTTCAAAAGCAAGGCAGTTGCTGTGCGGGGAGTCCCTTTGAGTTGACAACTTATGATGGGCACAGTCGGGATATTTCCCCATCATCCTAGCAAAGAATAAGGAAAGAATTGTTTTGTTTATGATATTCTAGAATACCTAGGTAAGTAAGTACATTATTATTCCAATTAATCAAGCCATTAACGAGAACTGTGTCATTTGTTTCGTCCAAGCATTAATTAAGTTTATTATTGCGATGAGGAGTCGAAGACGACAACATGGTGATAAGAGAACTAGTTTCAACCAGCGCGTGCGCCGCATCGTCCGCAGGGGGCCGGCACACGCACACACACTCACGATTATACACACGTACACGCACAAAGAGGTACAGTGATAACGCTAACACGCTTTAGGTTAAATGAGTACTTTGTGATTATAAATCTAAACATGCATGACTTTGTATTTTATATTGCTGTGGATTATGATCTGCAAATGTTTTGTGGATGCAATTAAGATGTTAATGCATCAGCTGATACAACAGCTACAAATATATGTAACCATGCAAAAGAAAGAGAAGATGTTACTTTTTTATTTATTAACCTATCATAGATTGTCCCAGAATAACTCAACATAGATTGATCTTAATCTCTTGCATGATCAGTAGAGTATATGCTAAAAATATCACGCACATGAACATGATAACCATTCAAAATACTTAACAAGTCTAGTTTTATATCGATAAGAAGTGCGGGCAGACAATCACACTCAGAAGTACGTTGAGATTATCATGTCATCAGAATAAGTACTGACTGAAATATTCTTTTGGAATAATCTATTTTTCATATAATCTATTCTTGTATTGGTTAAATGACCAATGAGTCACAAAATTACCTTTAAACAAAACATAAGTGTTAACTCTATCTAATACGACCTCCAAGTTAACAGAGACTGTTCATTCTTAAGGATTTTATTTTGTTTTTCCCCTTTGTTAAAAAGTAGCCTATGTCCAACAACGATAATTCAGCCAACTTTTCTGTAATATAAAATATTTTCTATAATCGGCCCACAAGTTCCGAAGATTACCCAACATTGTCCTGCTACTTAGAAATAAGTTTAGAAGAAATTACCCCTTACTCCAAACTCTACCTCCATTACATAAAATTTTAAAAATGCGGAACAAAACCTGTTGTATAATACGCAGTAATACGTTATCATGTAAAATCATAGCTTATCGTTATCTCATGTCTGGCGTGGTGTCCAGGTGTGGGAGGACTATAGCCCTGCAGGAGATATGGCGGAACAAAGTCCACAAAATACAACATAGTACAAGGCTAAACACTATATTCGCAAGAAAATGCTAATAATATGTGCTATGACTCAGGGTTTACCTTATTTTTATTATGTAATTTAATTATGGGTGGTAATATAAAGTTTACAATACGAAAATAACTAAACTGTCCGGTTAAAAGGACTATATATAGCTTTGCAGGAGATATGGCGAAACAAAGTCTAGGAAATAGAACATAGTACAAAGTTAAAGTCGTGTTAAAAGTCTATTTATACGAGAAAAAGTTAACTTTGAAGTTATCTTCAAAAGAAAAGTTAAATATGTCCCATTTAGGGAGAACTGTACAATTATTACTATTACTATTATTAGTACTATGCCAAATGTTAAGTTTTAAAGGGTCCGGGTGGAAGAACTATAGCCTTGCAGGAAATATAGCGTACTAAAGTCCAGAAAATTGAATAAGGTACCAGGCTAAAGTCTATCTTCAAAACAAAAAGTTCAGTATGTTGAAAACTATATCTCACTCTCATTTAAGGAATCTATCAGTCTATCTATGTACCAGTTTCGTGTAATTTCATCATTCCCAATGTAAAGTTTTTGAAGGTGTCCGGGTGCAGAAATATGGCCTTGCAGAAGATATCGCGTACTAAAGTCCACAAAATACAACTTTGTACATGGCTAAAGTATACATATCTTCGAAAGAAAATGTAGACCATGTAAATGATGATATGTCTCGCTAAGGGATTTCTGTAGAATTTCATCACGGCTGATGTAAAATCTTGAAATGCTAAAGCAAAACTTAGTACTTATTAACCGAGGTTTTACACAAATACTTGGAAGAGAAAGAAGACATTGTTATGAATCTCTATGAAGTGTAAAGAAAAACTTTTAAGACATTTGTATTAACCAACTTATTATTTCCATGCTGGACTGGGAGCGAGAGTAAAACATAGAATGTGCCAGCTGCATTTCCTCCTGGGCATGCTGTAAAAACGTGCTAAGGGATCCGAGGGTTTCTGTATATTGCAATTTAGGCAATAGGCTGGCAACCTGTCACAACAGCAATATACCTACAAATCTATCTTAAATAACCCTCAAAATTTTGTCAGACGTGGCGGAACGACCTTTGTTTAGGTCGTTTACGCTCTGCCTACCCCATTATATGTATGTATTAACCAAAGAAATAACGGCACAGCGTTCACTCTAATGAAGACACTCGATCCAGTAAAAGGTCGCTTCATACCACCGATATCAGTCACCTATTGAACCACGGCCTATCATTCCGGTTAAAACCGGCTACCGGCCGAGACGGGCGGCTACTGATAACGATCCGGCCTCAGTTTGCAGTCCACACACATCTGAGGCCGCTACTCGCTAATATCAACCTTATTGACCATAACTAGATATAAAAATTAAGAACGTTTTGCTTGGTGATACAAGAGAAAAGTAAAGAGCCGACTCAATGTCATAATACGAAACGACCAGAAATATCTTGTAAAAATAGTCTATACCGGGTGTAAGGGACAGTGTCCCGCAAACTGATAGGGGTTGCTCAGTCAACGATACTGAACAATTTCTGCCGAGAAATTCTTTCAGGAAGTGAACATTAAATTTGGCCAATTGTACACAGTCAACGATACTGAACAACTTTAGCCGAGAAATTCTTTTAGGAAGTGAAAATAAAAAATTGACAAATTTAATTTTCACTTCCTGAAAGAATTTCTCTCCTGAAGTTGTTCAGTATCGTTGACTGAGCGGAGCCTATCAGTTTGCAGGACGCTGTCCCTTACACCCCGTATTAAAAGCGGTAAGTTGCAAATTGTGAAGCTTGTTCGCGGGGGATAGGTCCACTCTTATCAGCGCTGTCGGAACGAGACGTTTTATAAATACGCTCGCTGGTTTCCACCGCCACTGTCCGTTGCGATCGCGCACTGAGCACACGTTTGATTGATAAAAAAAAGTGTAGTGAAAATTACGAGTGAAAATGTTAGTGTTTCCCCAATGGAGGCCGGAGTTCCCGGAACAAGCTTGCAGAGTTCCAAGATGGATGCCAGCTGAACGTTTCGCGCCTTACCTTGCGAGACCTGTCGTACTACCCCCTTTACCGCCACAGGTGCGCATCGACCCTCAAATTAATTAATTATTCAAAAAAAAAAACATTGTAACAAAGTAAACGAACTGAAAGTGTATTGTATTTCAAAATGTTTAATCATCAAACAATGATTTCATTTTCAAGTGTACCCAATGATAAACTCGTTGATAATAATCCCCCCTGGGTTTGTATTTGCTGTTGAGAAATTGTTTATCATTCAAAAACAAATCAAGAGTCACTGTAAATAATAGAACAATAGAAATATCATGCACAAATTATAGTATAACTTTTTTTAATGGGGAACAATTTGCCACAGATTTCACGATTTATTTATGGGTTTACTTTTGGCCGACATTATTTATGAGATTGCTTTACTACTTTTGACTTACAAAAAAAAGTTTTACCGTTTAGTAAAAGGAGTAACTTAAATTTTCAAAATTCCATTTAGAAAATGATTTCAAATTAATGAAATTATACACAACTAAACTACATTCTTTAATTTCGAACGCAAAATAGCCAAAACGCAAAAAAATATTCCTGTATCTAACCTTCTTTTTTCTTTCCCCCAGTATGAAGACGAAGACTCATCCGGCGGTTCGTCCCCGGAACGCACGAGCGAGAGCGAAGGCGACGTCTCATGCACGTGGCGGGCGTGCGGCGCGCGTTTCCCGAGCGTCGCGCGCTTGTCCGCGCACGTCGCGCGCACGCATGCGCTCGCGCATTCGGACGGGCTTTTCTACTGCGGGTGGAAGGGCTGTGCTAGGCCGCAGAGAGGATTTAATGCCAGGTTTGTATTTATAGATTTTTATGAATAGTAGGAGAACAAAAGCTAAGAATTAAAATCCTCTGAAATTGAAAAGAAGTTTAGAAGACAGTCTTCTAAATGCGGGAAAATAAATCTCATAGGAAGAATGATTAAACACAAATATAAAACCAGAGCACAGCGGAACCATATTACGTGTTGACATTTAGTAAAAAACAACATTCTTTCTATAACAGCCCAAATACTGAAACAATATAATAACAGCAGAATTGATTTGTCCACAGGTACAAAATGCTAGTGCACGTCCGCACGCACACAAACGAACGCCCGCACACATGCAACCAATGCCAAAAGAGTTTCTCCAGAGCTGAAAACCTGAAGATTCATCTCCGGTCACACTCCGGAGAAAAGCCTTATGTTTGTCCTTATGAGGTAAGTTGATTTGAAAACTATCTTATTTAGAACAGTGTGTTAGTTGGTAGGTTTTTTGTTTCTAACTTTGTAAAACACATGATCAGCTAAGGCCCATATAAGAGGTCAAACGCGCGACTTTAAAGCTCTGAAAGTAAAATACAAAAATGAAATTGATATTTGCAAACAAATTATTCCACAACCCAACTGTTAGAAAAACGCTTGAAAAACGCATCTAAAAATGTATTTCTTTGTCAACAGGGTTGCGGTAAAGCGTACTCAAACTCAAGCGACAGATTCAAGCACACAAGAACTCACACCGTGGATAAACCCTACTGCTGCAAAGTACCTGGCTGCAACAAACGCTACACCGACCCCTCCAGCCTCAGAAAGCACGTTAAGACTTACAAACACTTCGTCACTGATGAGATGAAGAGGGAATCTTCAGACGAAATGAATGAAGCTTTCTCTCCGATAAGAGATAATTCGTATTCTACTATGGAGCCTTTATCGCCTCTTCATGGTCGTATGGCAGTTGGAAGTCCTCAAAGAACAGTTATTTCACCAACGATACCACCTTACAACCCTGTTCTTCCGTTAGCAGAACCCATCGCCTACTCCTCAAGCCAAATGTCTTATCTGACGCCCATTGAACCTATGTACACAGTGAGAGTCCCATCACACGAAATGTCATACTTAGAATACACACAAATGTACGAACATGCCTACAGAAACTATTATTCTAATGGCGTAAGCTACCCAGTATTGAGACCGAGTGTCATCGAGAAAGCGTACAGTTACGAAGAAACGACCAGAATGGAAGATGTGAGAATGGATGAAGAAAAAAGATATAGTCATATTGAAGAAATGCCATTGAATTTATGCGCCAAGCGACTTGAATGCAAGCCCATTGAAGATCTAGTCAGACGTACAGATTTGCCCTTAGACTTAAGTACTAAAAGTTAGGATTTTACTTTAATAAATTATTTATATCTCTTATTTCTTTGTTTTTATTACCCACTTTTAAACGTGACTGATTGACGAATTGCCAGTCCGCAAAATGAACAACCAAAATAGCTATATATATTCCTATAAAATAAATTAAAAATAAATAAAACCCAACGTCATTAAAATATTGCTGCATTGCTCACAGGATATCAGAATTGACATGACATGACTTGGCATGAATTGGCATGACTTGGTATGTATTGATATGACTTGACATGACTTGGCATAACTTGACATAACTTGATTGACATAGCTTGACTTTTTACACCATTTTAAAACGATTTTCTTTAATTATTGGAGTACCAACATATTGTATTATAATAGCTATAAGGAACTATGTATTACCGTATTACAAAGAAATAAAAATACGGTCGAAGTCTTCTCAGTGTATGTAAACGATACAAAGCAAATATTTGCAAAATGATGTTCTTGTTTGTCACATCACTATTCAGCAGATAATTATCATTATGTACACAGTTTCAGACAAGTCAAGCTACTGTTTAGATAGGCATTTTATTAAAATCATCGTACCTTTATGCGAACTCACCAAAATAAATGGTTCAGTTCAAAATTGCTACAAAATACCTAAATGCAATGTGTAAGGGATGAACTGTCCTGAAAACTGAAAGGGATTCCTCAGTCAACGAGACTGGACAACTTTCACAAAGAAAGTATTCTATACATAAAAAGACTTTCTCAAACACAATGAGCATTTGGATTACACAGTTTGTATGAGGAAGATTTTTTTTTAATTCTCAGAAGATTTTTTCTTGGTGTTCAGTTTTTTCACTCCGCATTAGCTACACTTTCAGTTTCAGGGACAACGTGGGGGCAACGCATCCCTTACACCCATTATGTTTCAGCATCGTTCAAAAGAATTTTAGCAGTGGTGGAGCGTGCCCTATAAAAGTTTATTTGACCCTTAGGAAGGGTAAAGATTATTCCAAAAAAAAAAAAGTAAAATTGCCATTCCTTTCACTCATTGTCTTGCACAAATCGCTACTAATACATGTGTCACGAGCGTAGCGAGCGTGAAAATTTATAGGTATTACAAGCAGACGAGACGGGCACGAGGTCGTCCCAAAAAAAAGTGGCGAGACGAGCTCACGAGGACGCACACGCCTGAAACTGGTTGGAAGAGGCTCAAGACAGGGAAAAATGGAAGAAGGGGAGGGAGGCCTTTGTCCTGCAGTGGGACACCTCAGGCTGTTAATAATAATAATAATAACAAGCAGACAAAGTACTGAAACCTACATTGCAACCGAAGCCAGGACCTCCAAATCGTAAGCCCATGGCTTTGACCACTAGACCACGGAAGCTGTGCCAAAAAATACAATGAAATGCAGTTGCGAAGGGTCCATACAAGCAGATTCCCGTCGGCTTCCCTTTCAAGCATTTCACCTCCACCAAATCAGGAATTACGTCGAATCTATACATACATACATACATATAATCACGCCTTTATCCCTAATCGGGTAGGCAGAACGTAAACAACCTAAACAAAGGTCGTTCCGTCACGTCTGACAAAGTTATGAGGGCCATTTAAGATAGATTTGTAGGTACATTCCTGTAGTGACAGGTTGTCAGCCCATCGCCTAAATTCCAATATACTGAAACCCTCGGATCCCTTAGCTGGTATTTACAGCATGCCTGGGCGGAAATGCAGCTGGCGCATTCTATGTTTTTCTTTCGCTCCCAGTCCAGCATGGAAGAAACGTCGAATCTATAATGTATTTATTTTGCTTCGGTTTACCCTCGATCAAATTGCACCCCTCGCCACTGATGAAATGTTTAAATTTTGATAGTCATATCCAGCATAGATAAAGAAATGCAATGTATTGTATTAATCTAATCATACCGGTAACTCCGGATTTGCAGATTTTGATTAATATCAGTTTATCAGTTTTTTTATGTTGATTACTTGATTACATTGCACGCATGTTTTTTTTCTTATCACGACATTCATAAATGTAAAGGAAAAATACGTCTGCTATTTATAAACTTTTCATTGCAGTCGAAGATAAAAGCAAAGTCGAAATATACGAAATCAAATGTTTATTTTATGAATTCTTTTATTGATTATAAAATTAATTACGAACTAAGTTATAAAATAGTAAGTTACTAATGGATAGTCTCTGTTTTGGAATATCGAGAAACAAGATTTTTATTTACATTTGCTGTTTTTTTATTACATAAGTTGTGTTGCATTTTTACAAAATTAAAAGATTCTCATCATTTTCACTTTTCAAAACATGCATCCTGAATACATAATGTATGAAATCCATTGATAATTTAATTTTAATTGCATTACAGATTAATAATGCATGGCGAATTTTACACAGAATCATAGTTTAGTCATTACATACATATAATCACGCCTTTATCCCTAATGGGGTAGGCAGAGCATAAACGACCTAAATAAAGGTCGTTCCGCCACATCTGACAACGTTTTGAGGGTTATTTTAAGAAAGATTTGTAGGTATATTGCTGTAGTGACAGATTGTCAGCCATTCGCCTAAATTACAATATACTGAAACCCTCGGATCCCTTAGCTGGTTTTTACAGCATGCCCGGGAGGATATGCAGCTGGCCCATTCTATGATTTTCTCTCGCTCCCAGTACAGCATGGAAGTAAGTAGTAGTCATTACAGTCAGTCTTTATTTATGCAATGATTTAAAACATAACATTTCTAACACTCCCAAATCAGATATCACTGATGAGTGAGCTCATTGAAAGCGTAATATTTAAACAATGATCAAGTCTTAAAAAATATTACAATAACAGCATAAACAAAAGCTTACCTTACCAGGTTTTGGCTTCATGCTTTCTTACTCATTTACAAAAACTTCTGTTTTTTTTCCTACTAAGTTCTTACAAGTCTGGCCATACCATCGGCTATAGTGTTCAGCGCGGCTAGGTCCTTCTTAGCGGTATCCATAAGATGAGCCATTCCCTTCTGCTGTAGAGACAGGAACTGTTTCACGTCCTCTTGTGCTCCTAGAAAAAAGACGCGATTTCACTCATATAACATGGCCTTGCCTTTAAAGACATACAGAGACTCGGCATAAGAATTTATACCGACGGGGAGTAAAAAAAAAGCCGGCCTTTTAGGGTGTGAATAGTGTGATTCTACCCATGGAACTGAACAACTTTCCCTAAGGAACATAGGTCGAAATAGGAAAAAAATATTGGACCTTCCATACAAATTGACTCGGGCCGCTGACGCAATTTATAAGGGAGGGCCAATTTTGTTTGTTCCTTACCTATGTTCCTTGGGAAAAGTTGTTCAGTTCCCTAGAATATGGCAAGCAATGTTTTTTACTCCTTTTATTTGGACGGCTGACAGGGATAAATGAAAGAAGAAAACGTACTGCGCTGACCCCAAATAAATGGGATAAGGGCAAGCGAATGATGATTTGTGTTTGAATCTTGTCATCGAGTGAGCTTCAACTTCTTCATGGTCAAGCTGGTCTCATAAAAAGCACTTCATATCGCCGAATTCTTAGCCGAAAGGCGTCGTGTCTCGCCGCTATGGAGGATAGCGGCGCGCGGCGTTTTTTTTTAATGGCTTTACATCTCGTGATTTGAGACGTATTTTGCCAATGACGGTGTTTACTCGATCTCAACACAAAAGGAGATTGTTCGGTAAAAAAAAATCTATACCTTTTTTACATTGCATGAGCATCCTGACACATGTCAAAAGAGACTCCTTTAAAACTGTCAAGAAATGTATATTCTTGACAGTTTTAAAGAAGTCTCTTTCGCGCCTGTAATGTTTTGATATTTCCTACCTGCTGTCAGGAGACTTATGCTATCTGAAAAATACTATACTGAATAGGCTCCGCACGTAGAGCACCTACAGTGAGCACATTCAGATTTAGTAGGGGTCGACATAATAAAACAGGTAGACATATCGAAACGGTTCAAAAAACACTTCCGCAGATTCTGTTGCAGTCACAACTTAACTTATTTTGGTTTGATCCTGTCACTTTCCGTTTTAAGCGAACAGAAAAGGATGGCAGTATAGACGGACTTATTATAACATTATCACATAGAACTACCTTAAATTGCTTAAATAATTTTAGTCGTTCACATCACGACTTAACTTGACGTAACGCTCTATAGATTTGAAGTGACTTTATAATAAGTCCGTCTATACTGCCATCCTTTTCAGTTCGTTCTAGACGGAAAATTTTGTTAAATTGAAAATTTTGGTTTATGCTGAATCGTAGCCACTATCTTACCTGGATCTAGGTGGTATCTCTCGAGAGGCGCACCTGCGCTGGCGCTGCGTTGTAGCCTCACTGCGCACAGTAACTCATTCAGACGACCCTATTAGAACAAAAATATAGCATCAATCATCCTCATCATCATTATTAGAAAGTGTAAAAAATAGGTAACAATTCTTCCATGCTGGACTGGGAGCGAGAGAAAAACATAGAATGTGCCAGCTGCATTTACTCCCGGGCATGTTGTAAAAGCCAGCTAAGGGATCTGAGGGTTTCTATACATTGCAATTTAGGCGAGAGGCTGACAACCTGTCACTACTGCAATATACATTCAAATCTATCTTAAATAACCCTCAAAACTTTGTCAGACGTGGCGGAACGGCCTTTGTTTAGGTCGCTTACGCTCTGCCTTCCCCATTAGGGATAAAGACGTGATTATATGTATGTATGTAAAAAAAAATAGGATATGAATCTACCCATGAAACTGAACATCTTTCCACAATGGAAATAGGTCAAAATATACAAAAATGACTGGAGAGCCTTTTTTATGCAGTGTTAGAATACACAGTTTTTCTTCAAGCAAGCAATTTCAGTAAGGGACTGATGTCTCTATGAAAAGCTATTCGTAATCAAGTCCCAAACATAGCTGTTGGTAACTGGCAGCTTAGCCAGCAGTCTGATTGGCAAAGTGTATTTTGGTAGCTCTCAGTTTTAGTTTTATTTTAGTATGTAACTAGCGACCCGCCCCGGCTTCGCACGGATATTATCAGTGTTTCTCTACTATATTATGCATGTATTATACATATAAACCTTCCTCTTGAATCACTCTATCCATTAAAAGAAACCGCATCAAAATCCGTTGCGTAGTTTTAAAGAATTATGCATACATGGGGATATAGGGACAGAAAAGGCGACTTTGTTTTACACTATGTAGTGATAACTGCAAGTCATGAGAACCACGGTAAATATATATTTTTGCCAGTTCAGTTATCGAAGGCAGTCACAATAGCATTCAGAAAATCCTCCTCATCACACGAGTCTAAGAAACTGTAGAAGTAATTAAGTGACGAGCTATATGATCACAAATACCAACCGATAGCGGTCATATAGAAATCATTATTATTTATTAGTCCCAATCCGGATTGTACCAGTTTGCAGATAAAATTGAGGGCGACTTACATGTGACTCTAAATGAGTTTCTAATAATGGTTACTAATGGTTACAAATTAAGTTAATAATGATTAGGCTGAGCTAGACCTTTTTGTCGCCTGACGTTAAGTTTTAAGTCTGTTAAATTGTTTCTTCCATGCTGGACTGGGAGCAAAAGAAAAACATAGAATATGGCATGCTGTAAAAACCAGCTAAGGGATTCGAGGGTTTCAGTATATTGCAATTTAGGCGATGGGCTGACAACCTGTCACAACAGCAATATACCTACAAATCTATCTAAATAACCCTCAAAACTTTGTCAGACGTGGCGGAACGAACTTTGATTAGGTAGTTTACGCTCTGCCTACCCCTATTAGGGGTAAATGCGTGATTATATGTATGTATGTTAATTGTAAAATTTATGTTCATTGACTGGTGGCAAATAAAGATTTCTATTCTATTAGCGAGATGACAAAACTGAGTTTAAACAATCAAATCCTATTCATATGTAGGTGGAAAAAACACCTACCGAATTTGTTACGCGAAGTGCTTGAAGATAAAATTTATTGAGAAGTAAAATCCGAACAAAATCGATTTGCCAGATGATACTTTTTCATATTTCATTTATTTAGAAAATAAAAACTGGTTCCATAAACATGAAAAAAGGTAAAACTTAATTCGCTTATATTTATTATATCATCATGATTCATGCTGTTGTTTATGAGAATAATTAGGGCAAAACATAATAATAGATATTGGATATCTCTGTAGCCTTGATATTAGGCCGACAGGAAGTAGAAAAAATATCGTTTAAAATCTTTGTTATTTTTGTTACAATAACCACCTATTTTAAATCACTTGATTCCTACATGATTTTCAAAGTCATATCCGTGTATGGATATTACAGACTGCTGTATAACTGGTTTAAACCAGATATCATTATATTACAATGATAAGGTCTATGTTGCTCACTGGAAGTTCAAAGACTCGTGCAAATAGATTGTAGGTACAGAGAAATGAGATGACTGTATATAAATATTTCTTGTGAAATAGACTAGTATTTCCAACTCAGTTTTAGAATAAAGGTAAACAAAATTTCATGTCTCTTAATCGAAGGTATTGTTTCTTTTAGCTAATAGATTTGACAACATAATGAAATAGTAGTTTTAGTCATTTAACAAATTTTCCAACACGTATCATTTATTTTTGAAATTGAATAAAAAGACATGAAACTTTGTTTACCTTTATTCTAAATCTGAGTTGGAAATACAATAAGCTACATTATGGGCCGTATTTATAATCAGCTCCCATGAGTGACAAGAGTTTGTATATAGGATACAAAATGACCACCTCGATTGGACAATTTGTATGGAAACTAATTTTTTCTCTCTTCCTAAAAAAAATCCTGGTGAAAGTTGGTAAATTTTGTTGACTGACCAACCCCTATCAGTTTGCGGGACGCTGTCCCTTACACCCCGTAGAAGCTTAAAATGGCACTGGTATTTTTTTTATACATCAACGGTATAAGCGGTTTGGCATCTGAATTCGGTGAAAAAGTGGTCGTAGGCCAGGCGACCCATTGTGGAGCATTGCACATTCGAATTTGGACTTAACTATACACAAACTGTCCTTGACTCCATAATATAATACTAAATATACCAACCAGCTACATCATTCTACTGCTGGACAAGAGTTTCTCCCAATTATAGGTGATTGGCGGATTAGCGATCGTAATGCTAGATGTCATATTTAGTAGAAACGTTACTACTACCTATTGACTGCCTCTGTGGTCTAGTGGTCAGAGCCATGGCCTTACAATCCAGGGGTCCTGGGTTCGATTCCCAGAGGGGGGGGGACAAAAGTTGATATTGATATATTTGACAATTTATCACTTTGTGCGGTTTTCCCCAGTTTGGTTAGGACATCGCAGGTCACCTAATTGTCTGAAAAGAAAAAGGATTCTGTGCTTCGGAGGGCACGTTAAGCCGTCGGTCCCGGTTTGAAAACTCTGACACCAGCGTTCATCGGGTCGTTGGACTCGAGAATCCACTCGTTAAGAAGAAGACTACCTATTCCCTGGATTTATCGCGTTGGATAATTTGACACCATCCGCACGTTGTTGATGCTATTCGATACAATAAACAAGCCCTTTATCTTTATCACGCAGACAGTCTGTGACAATTTCGGCGAGACAAGGTTGTCGGTTATCTCGCGATATTATAAAATGCCGCGATATGCAATCTATCCGTCTGGCCAGGTATAACACACGCGAACTCAACTACAATATAGTAGATACATGATAAAAAAAAAACCCTAAAAAGTGACGACGTATATAGATATATATATTCTTTATTGCATTAAAATACAAGAAATGAAGTTTACAGAAAGGTATGCCATGGCAAACTTATCTCTATGAAGAGATCTCTTCCCGCTAACCCACTGGCAGTTGTGAGAATGAGAAACATTTTAAGGGCAAGACAAATACAATGCAATGTAAACTAAAAATTACTCTAAATTACATGAAGTAGAACTTTTAAACGTAAAAATAATAAATCAATAAGATTAAATCAAACAATACATACATATCTAATACTTATATATCGTATATATATACGTACATGCGTAATAGATACATAAACTACAATACATACATTAAACTTGTTCAGATAAGAAGTGCTCTTTTAATCTCTTTTTAAAAACGTAAATAGACGGACTTTCTTGAATACATTTTGGAAGTTTATTCCATAGCTGCGCAGCTCGTACAGAACTTACAAATAATCGGTATTAATCAGCTATCTAATTATGGAATTATGAAAACTATAAAGGGTGTAAGAAACAGCTTCTCACAAACTGATTGGAGTTGCTCAGTCGTCGAAACTAAACAATTTTCGAACGGAAATTCATTCAGGACAGGAAAAAAATAATGTACTTGGGACATTCCACGAAATTCAACATGTATTGATTTTAATACTTTCAAGCAAGATAGACATATTTTTATAGTGTACTATTGAAATTATCTAAAAAGTATTTTATTCAACCCTTTTTAGCTATGTATCATAAACTTATCTTCCATGCAGACTGGGAGTGCGAGATCTTCCATGCTGGACTGGGAGTGCGAGCAAAACATAGAATGTGCTAGCTGCATTTCCTCCCGAGCATGCTGTAAAAACCAGCTAAGGGATCTGAGGGTTTCAGTATATTGTAATTTAGGCGATGGGCTGACAACCTGTCACTACAGCAATATACGAAAACATCTTTCTTGGATGGCCCTCAAGACTTTGTCAGACGTGGCGGAACGGCCTTTGTTTAGGTCGTTTACGCTCTGCCTACCCTATTAGGGATAAAGGCGTGATTATATGTATGTATGTATCATAAACTTAAATTGGTGCCATCATAGAGTGTTGTGTGGGACATTGGTTGCTATTTTCGTGGAATGCCCCACGTTTCCCCATTAAATGTAAAAAGATCACCTCAATCAGACAAAGTAAAAGAGTCAAAGATTTTAGAATTCTGGAGACGATCATAGACTGTTTCTTACCACGTTAAAAACTACTAAAAGTCTTCCATGCTGGCCTGGGATCGAGAGAAAAACATAGAATGTGCCAGCTGCATTTCCTCCCGGGCATGCTGTAAAAACCAGCTAAGGGATCCGAGGGTTTCAATATATTGTGATTTAGGCGATGGGCTGACAACCTATGTGACGTGGCGGAACAACCTTTGTTTAGGTCGTTTACGCTCTGCCTACCCTATTAGGGATGAAGGCGTGATTATATGTATATGTATGTAAAATCTACTAAACATAGTGTTCAATATTAAATGACACCTAATCTAAAATCCCCATGTACTTGCAGCTTAGTACCTAAAGTACGGAGGCGCTAGGCCTGCTAAACATTTATTAAACACAAGAGCGAAGCACTTGCAAACCAACTGTAATGCGGACATTTCCGCATCTGATGAGTCGAAATGATGACGAAACGGTGGTCAACAAACGACGAACCGATGCGTTTCGTTTTCGCTCACAGTCATCACAAAGGCCGAAGTGCCTTTACAATATTAAGTAAACACTTACATTATACTTCCAAGCTGGACTGGGAGCGTCAGAAAAACTTAGAATGTGCCAGCTGCGTTTCCGAGGGTTACTATATATTGACACTGGCAACCTGTCACTCCAGCAATATATATTCAAATCTATCTTAAATAACCCTCAAAACATTGTCAGACGTGGCGGAACGACCTTTGTTTAGGTCGTTTACGCTCTGCCTACCCCATTAGGGTTAAAGGCTTTACCACACTTCGCTCCAAAACTCAAATTATTGACGTGCGAAAAAAAGCCGCAAGCTTAAGTGGGACTGGGCTGGCCATGTGTGCAGAATGCATCCCGAAAGATGAGCCAAACTAGCCACAAAATTTGTCCCACAAGAACGTCGGCGCAGAGGGAAACCGAGGATGCAATGGCGGGATGACTTGGTCGACTTTGAACCCAACTGGTCGGAAACAGCCATGGATCGTGTTGCTTGTAAAGAGAGGGGAGGCCTTCGCCCAGCAGTGGAACACTTTAGGCTAATATAATATAATAATAATACTTACATTATATAACGGTGGTGCAGCCAACTGGGACGACAGCTCGTGAAGGCGTGCCCGAGCCGCCTCTTCCTCAGGACTCAAAGCTGCCCCCACACGACCCATCATCTCACGGCGACCGATAACCTAGAAACAATTAATACAGGTTTAGATAAGATTATGTGGAAACTTGTTACAACTTTGTCTTTTCCGTGAAAATCAAATTATGTAAACAAGGAAATGAGTATACACAATGTGCTGCCCTGAGATATAACATACATACATAAAATCACGCTTTATCCCTAATGGGGTAGGCAGAGCGCAAACGACCTGAACAAAGGTCATTCCGCCACATCTGACAAAGTTTTGAGAGTTATTTAAGATAGATTTGTAGGTATATTGCTGTAGTGACAGGTTGTCAGCCCATTGCCTATATCACAATATACCGAAACCCTCGGATCCCTTAGCTGGTTTTTACAGCATGCTCGGGAGGAAATGCAGCTGGCGCTCTGCCTACCCCATTAGGGAAATGGGGTAGGCAGAGCGCAAACGACCTAAACAAAGGTCATTCCGCCACATCTGACAAAGTTTTGAGAGTTATTTAAGATAGATTTGTAGGTACTGGGTGGCGCAAAAGTACTGGCACTAAAGAAAATATTTTTATTTTTTTTATATGACATTTTCTGTCATTCTGTTGTTGAAAATTGTGTAGTGAACAAATGTAAAATACACAGAAAATAAACATGGACCGTTTTACTCTCCAAGAACGTGGAATAATTGTGTCAATGTTCTTACGGAATAATTCATCAGTGATAAGAACACAACGTGAATTTCGTCAACGATTTCCCCACCGTCCGGCACCGATTGGTCGCACAATTCGACGCTTTGCCACACGCCTTGAAGCAACTGGCTCAACATTGGATAGACCTAAGTCTGGGAGACCAAGAACAGGCCGTTCAGCTGAAAATATCGATGCTGTGCGCGAAGATGTGGAAGAGTGTCCAGAAACATCAACGAGGCGACGTGCCACGCAATTGGGCATTTCCAGACGGACCCTGCAGCGTATTTTGGTGAAAGACTTAAAGATGTTCCCGTATAAAACTCAAATGACTCATCAGCTGCTGCCTGCTGACCACCGAGCTCGTCTAGATTACTGCCAGCGCGTCATAAACCTCAACCTTGAAGAGGATAATTTTCCTTCAAAATTGGTTATGAGTGACGAAGCGCATTTCCATCTCTCAGGGCATGTCAATAAGCAGAATACTCGGTTCTGGGGCACTGATAATCCGCGCATTATTCAAGAAACACCTCTACACCCACTAAAAGTTACTGTATGGTGTGGCATCTGTGTTGACAGAGTGATCGGACCCTATTTTTTCGAAGACGCTGGAGGCAATGCGATAACTGTCACTGGAGAACGCTACAGAACCATGTTACGTGAGTTTTTGATACCCAGTTTGGACGAATTGGGGCTGGAGCACATCTGGTTTCAACAAGACGGCGCTACGGCACACACAGCGCGCGACACTATGGACTTAGTGAGGGACGCTTTTCCAGGCCGAGTTATCTCTCGTTTTGGCGATTTACCTTGGCCTGCAAGATCACCCGATCTGACCAGTCCAGACTTCTTTCTTTGGGGTTTTTTGAAATCTCGGGTGTATGTGAACAAGCCACAGACTCTCGCAGCTCTAAAAGAAAACATTCGTCAAGAAATAACGAACATATCGCAGGAAGTGTTACGGCAAGTTATGCAAAATGTCATAAATAGGGCTCAAATGTGTATCAACTCTGGAGGTCACCATTTAAAAGACATCATCTTTAAATCCTAATGGTACGAAATTTAATGGCACAAATATACATTTAAAAAAACCTAAATCTAGTTTTCTAATTTAGAAAAAATGTTATAGCTGAACCAAATAGGGTCTTTACTTTTGCGCCACCCAGTATATTGCTGTAGTGACAGGTTGTCAGCCCATCGCCTATATCACAATATACCGAAACCCTCGGATCCCTTAGCTGGTTTTTACAGCATGCTCGGGAGGAAATGCAGCTGGCACATTCTATGTTTTTCTCTTGCTCCCAGGCCGGCATGGAAGAATATATATATAAGCACCAAAATAATAAATAATAACAAACTCATGAGACGTTTGCGGACTAGAGAGAGGGCGTCGGATTAGAAGGACTCTTCTTTTAAGCTTCTACATAAATGAGTACAATTTCAGTAATCTTTCTAGACCTAGGAAAAGCTTTTGATATCATCAATTATATATTTATTGACAAACTTTAGTATTATTAGACGCTCACAGGGTCTAAATGACGATTAATTGGAAAATACAAGCAGTTGTGTGAAGAAATTAATAATGCCTCTATTTTGAAATAAATTGTTCCGGCTGTGGTGTGCCTCAGGTCAGTATACTAGGACCGATTCTCTTCCTGGCTTACACACCAGGTGTAAGGGACAGCGTCCAGCAAACTGATAGGGGTTTCTCAGGTAACACTGAACAACTATCAGCAGGTTTTTTTTTCAGGAAGTGAAATGAAAAGGCATTTCGTTACAAATTGTCTGATCTAGGTGAACATTTTGTTTGGAAAAGCCTTTTTTTTCACTCCCTGAAAAAGTCCTGCTGATAGCTGTTCAGTGTCGTTGACTGAGCAACGTATCAGTGTGCGGGACGCTGCCCCTGACACCTGGTATTTTTACAAGGTGTGCCTTAGTAGGCTAAGCGTGTAGTGCATGAGGCGCGTCGACTGCGGATGGAAGCGAGGTAGGCATTCTTTTGTTTCTGCCAGTTCTTTACCCACTTGACAGGAGCAGGATGTACCCTAGGGCAAACCCACCAACCACCCATGGTCCTACCCGCCTTGCGGCATAACGGACAGAAACACGAGAGACGCGTACCCTAGGGCAGTATACTAGGACCGACTCTCTTCCTGGTTTACATATCTTTAACCTGCAGCAGATTGAGTTTTTACCTGTAATAGGGTGTGTCTAAGGGCCGCCAGCCTGGCCGCGAGCTGGGCTAAGCGCGCAGTGCACGAGGCGCGCCGGGTGCGGATGGACGCGAGGTCGTCATTCGCTTGCTTCAGCCAGTTCGCTTGGAGATTCGCTTCTTCCGACTGGCAGCGGGCGCGGAACTTTAGCTGGAGGGGAAGGAATATTTAAGTTAAAACAATTTAATCAAACTATATGTGGAAGCTCGGAGCGGTGGGCTAGGGTCGTCACAGAGTGGACACCTCAAGATGGAAATCGTCGACGAGGTCGACTCCGTAAAAGATGGAGTGACGATTTTAAAGCATATCACGAAGATTGGTGGGAGCTTGCACAGGACCGCGATAAATGGAAGAAAGAAGGGGAGGCCTTTGCCCAGCAGTGGGACACAGTAGGCTAGTAATAATAATGTGGAAGCTTGTAATTGGCATTTATTTAATACTAGCGACCAGCCCCGGCTTCGCACGGAAATTATCAGTGTTTCTCTACTATATTATGCATGTATTATATATATAAACCTTCCTCATAATCAATACTCTATCCATTAAAAGAAACCGCATTAAAATCCGTTGCGTAGTTTTAAAGATTTATGCATACATAGATAGGGACAGAGAAAGCGACTTTGTTTTATACTATGTAGTGATGTATACATGAATAATTTGTAAATGTTGCTGTAAGCTCCCCACATAAAATCAAATATTATTTGTGTGGTAAATATAAGCCAAAAATGGTTTAAGACTAAACTTCTAAGCAAATCAAGGCTTTTGCTCTTGGTTTAAATTGCTAGTTTAAACTTTATTAACATACATAATAGGAGAACGGTTTTTTTATTCCACCTCATTGACATACACAGAAAACGTGTTTTTTTTATTATTTTACACAGGCTGATTTCATAAAAAAAATGTTTGTCAGGTTTATCCTTGTTTTAATTAATGTTTAAGCCAGAATATAAACGGATTACTTAGTAGTTTTGAACACTTTCCGACAAGATTTGTCACTTTTATTTTAAAATTGTATGTGTTCATAATATAAACGTTTAAGTTTTTTTTTACCTCACTAAAGCCAATCATTGGCACTGGTATATAGTTTTCAGGGTCCGGGTTGTCAGCTTGAGCTTGCTTCCACAATCGCAGATCCATACCTGTAAATATTAAAAAAAACTTAGTTCCACTGAATCAAAGTTCATTTTAAATATATCTAGAAATATAGCAGCCCCGAGCGGTCATGCAGCATCGCAATAATAATAATAATCCTCCCACCGATTTTCGGTGATGGCGGCCAAGATCGGCCAACTGCGCAGGACTACTTTTTAGTGCCCAAGTGTTTGCGCTACACACATGTGCACTCTTCCAAATTCTGATGGAACAGATTGACTAACACGACCAGAGATAAGTGAGGCGCAGGACCGACTATTTACATGCCCATTCGACAGCCTGCAATGTCCTAACTAAACTAGAAACAACAACACAAAGTCATTGTCCCCCGCCGGGAATCGAACCTCCGGGTCGAGAGCCCACGGCTCAGACCGCTAGACTACGGAGGCAGTGCAGCATCGCAATACTACCGATGCAGCGGCGCTGTCGCCGTCGACAATCCGGCGTTGATTATTTATTTATTAACATATGCTGGTTTTTACAGCATGCCCGGGAGAAAATGCAGCTGAGCTGACACATTCTATGTTTTTCTCTCGCTCCCAGGCCAGCATGGAAGTTTAAGTATATTGTAATTTAGGCGATGGACTGACAACCTACAAATCTATCTTAAATAACCCTCGAAACTTTGTCAGCCGTGGCGGAACGACCTTGTTTAGATCATTTACGCTCTTCCTACCCCATCAGGGATGAAGGCGTGATTATGTGTATGTATGTGTATAAATTAGCAATTCTTAGTTCGTTGTAGTAACAGATAGAAAAAAAAAACGTTGGTGGCCGATATTCGGAACTTACTGAGTTATGATTTTTGACTTAGGCCGAATAACTTAGGCCCTATCGCCACTTTAAATACTTCCGTACGTTTTCCCTAGTTTGGTTAGGAAATTGGAGGTTGAATCACCTGATTGTTCGAAAAGAAAAAGTATTCCGTGCCTCAGGCACGCTAAGCCGTCGGTCCCGGTTGCTGTCTTTGATAGTGGTCATTACTGAGTCCATGTCAGAGGCCTATTAGCTGTGCTACTAGGCGGTTTGAAAACTCTTACACCAGGGTTCATCGGGTCGTTCGACTCGAGAATACACTTGCTAAGAAGAAGAAGAAGCCACCTTAAATGTACTCTTCACTAAATAAGCCTAGTCTGATCATAAAATCAGTCACCAGGCGCGTGCAGCTTGTAGTGCGCCAGCGCGTGCGGAGACGGAACGCGGCCAGCTCGCCGCGGGCACGTGCGGCGCGGGGCGGGTGACGGCGGTGACGGCCGGGCAGCCCGCGCCCTGCAGCGCCGCGCGCGCGGGGCCCTGGCTGAGGAACGCGGCCAGCTCGCTCGCGGGCACGTGCGAGCTGTTGGCGCCCTTGTCTACACAAACTACTACGTATATCCCCAGCTGTAATCCTACCAGGCGGCGCGTGCAGCTTGTAGTGCGCCAGCGCGTGCGGCGCGGGGCGGGTGACGGCGGTGACGGCCGGGCAGCCCGCGCCCTGCAGCGCCGCGCGCGCGGGGCCCTGGCTGAGGAACGCGGCCAGCTCGCTCGCGGGCACGTGCGAGCTGTTGGCGCCCTTGTCTACACAAACTACTACGTATATCCCCAGCTGTAATCCTACCAGGCGGCGCGTGCAGCTTGTAGTGCGCCAGCGCGTGCGGCGCGGGGCGGGTGACGGCGGTGACGGCCGGGCAGCCCGCGCCCTGCAGCGCCGCGCGCGCGGGGCCCTGGCTGAGGAACGCGGCCAGCTCGCTCGCGGGCACGTGCGAGCTGTTGGCGCCCTTGTCTACACAAACTACTACGTATATCCCCAGCTGTAATCCTACCAGGCGGCGCGTGCAGCTTGTAGTGCGCCAGCGCGTGCGGCGCGGGGCGGGTGACGGCGGTGACGGCCGGGCAGCCCGCGCCCTGCAGCGCCGCGCGCGCGGGGCCCTGGCTGAGGAACGCGGCCAGCTCGCTCGCGGGCACGTGCGAGCTGTTGGCGCCCTTGTCTACACAAACTACTACGTATATCCCCAGCTGTAATCCTACCAGGCGGCGCGTGCAGCTTGTAGTGCGCCAGCGCGTGCGGCGCGGGGCGGGTGACGGCGGTGACGGCCGGGCAGCCCGCGCCCTGCAGCGCCGCGCGCGCGGGGCCCTGGCTGAGGAACGCGGCCAGCTCGCTCGCGGGCACGTGCGAGCTGTTGGCGCCCTTGTCTACACAAACTACTACGTATATCCCCAGCTGTAATCCTACCAGGCGGCGCGTGCAGCTTGTAGTGCGCCAGCGCGTGCGGCGCGGGGCGGGTGACGGCGGTGACGGCCGGGCAGCCCGCGCCCTGCAGCGCCGCGCGCGCGGGGCCCTGGCTGAGGAACGCGGCCAGCTCGCTCGCGGGCACGTGCGAGCTGTTGGCGCCCTTGTCTACACAAACTACTACGTATATCCCCAGCTGTAATCCTACCAGGCGGCGCGTGCAGCTTGTAGTGCGCCAGCGCGTGCGGCGCGGGGCGGGTGACGGCGGTGACGGCCGGGCAGCCCGCGCCCTGCAGCGCCGCGCGCGCGGGGCCCTGGCTGAGGAACGCGGCCAGCTCGCTCGCGGGCACGTGCGAGTTGTTGGCGCCCTTGTCTATTACGTATATTACCAACTGTAAAGATACAAAATTACCGAATTTATACAAAGAAAAATACATACATCATTAAAATTATCACTTCTGTAGGTCTGCGGTCTACGGTAAGAAATTTCTGTTTAGAAATAATCAGTGCCTGTTGTGTCTTTGTTTTTTATGTCCTGTGGTTATGATGTTTTTTGTGTACAATAAATTGTTAAATAAACAAATACATACATATAATCACGTCGTTATCCCTAATGGGATAGGCAGAGCGTAAACTACCCAAACAAAGGTAGTTCCGCCACATCTGACAATGTTTTGAGAGTTATTTAAGATATATCTAATACTTCTGAAATATTAGAGGAGATGGCAGAGCGAGAGCGTAGATTCCGGAATATCATCTTGGTGGGTGCTATTAAATGTGACTCCTCTGATTCAGCAGTCAGGCAAGACTGTGATTTAAAAATTATTGCCGAACTGATAGAAAGCAAAGATATGGGTATGCTGCCGACTGAGATTGCCAAAGTGATTAGATTGGGAAAGAAAGGCAATAAACCCAGATTAATTGACCCAGACTGTTCTATGATTATGTTGTGTTTTGTACTGTGAACTGGAGAATAAAGTGTATTCTATTCTATTCTATTAATGAAGATTATCATGAAATCCAAGACTTCAGCTTAAAATTTTCTTAAAAACAGATCCGAATTGACCAAACCCTTCTCAGCATTTGGTGACCAAACTCCTAAGCAGCGTCAAGAGTTACAAACCCTACGTGATGAACTTAGTACCTGTCTTCAGAAAGGTGAAACTGACCTGACTATCAAATTTATGAAGGGAGTACCCAAAATTATCAAAATTAAAGATCAGATAAAAAAAACTAATTAACAGTGACCGTCACCCCTATGCCACTCTAATCTTTTTCCATACTAACATTTGCTCATTGAATTCTAAGTTTGATCTTTATCTCTTGGAAATAAATAAAAAGGAACCAACTATAATTATGCTTACTGAGACCTGGCTCAACAGAATAGATACAAAAGCTAACTATAGTATCCCAGGTTATAATTTATTCAGGTTAGATATAAACCACAAGCCCAAATCTCAAAGAGGAAAATCGCAGGGTGGTGGCATAGCGGTGTACATAAAAAGCTTCATCAATAATATACCTTTAATAGCAAAACAAAACAATACTTTGTCTGATTTGACTGAGGCGCTTTACCATGACATTCAATGCAAGCATCATCATTTTCTTTTGATAGTGGTTTACCGAGCAGAGACAAATAAAAATTGGTTACTATCTGATACCTAGCTGTTTGACAACATTAAGGAGGCGAGTATACATAATACTCTTGTGGTTGTGGGAGATTTTAACTACAAAGATATCGAATGGCCGCTGAACAGCGGGCAAAATTTACCACCGCAGGCACGTTTATTTCAAAAGTTTTTTTCTTGACGCTCCACTTCAACAGCTGGTTTCCCAACCTACCCTTTTCGCACTGGGAAAACTTTCATACAGATGATTTAATTCCGATACAGCAGCATGGATTTGTGGAGAAACGCTCAACTACCACCAACTTACTTACTTGTTATCACAAATGGGCCCGTGATTTTGATGCTGGCAACCCTATTGACATTTCTACCTGGACTTTGAGCGAGCCTTTGACAAAGTGCCACACAGAAGATTACTCTTGAAGCTGGAGCATATCGGAATTCGTGGGAATATTTAAAAGTGGATAGAAGATTATCTTTCAGATAAAACCTTCCAAGTCAGAGTGGGTAATGAGCTATCTGATGTCAAGAGTGTGCTGAGCGGTGTACCCCAAGGTTCAGTGCTTGCTCTGGCTTTATTTGGATTATTTGTGACTGACCTATGCTCCATAATTGAATCTGATGCTTGTTTTTTTTTTGCGGATGACGTTAAATATTTCGGTGATCCTTTGTTAAACAGTGGAGTTCTAAGAGCTGATTTGGAGAGAATACAGGGTTGGACTAGAGACTGGGTGATTAAACTAAATCCCGCCAAATGTACAGTCCTGCATAAAGGCAAGGATAACCCCTGCATTAACTACATGATTGATAGTGTTCCTGTCACTCCAGTTACATCGCAGAAGGATCTTGGTGTTCTGATAAGTAGAGATCTGAAGTGGGCTGATCACATTGATAGCATCGTTAAAAGAGCAAACAGTATGTTATATGCAGTGCGTAGATCTTTCCAATGTATCACCCCAGAAACCTTTTTCAAAAGATCTAGAAAGATCTACAAAACTGACATTAGACCAGTACTTGAATATGGTTTCCAAATTTGGAATCCATACTTTGCCAAAGATATTAATTTAATGGAGAGTGTACAGAGGAGGGCAACAAAACTACCTTACTGGCTGAAGAATAAGACCTAAGAACAAAGACTCGCACTCCTTAAATTACCTTCACTGCAAGACCGTCGTAACCGAGGTGACCTCATTGAAACTTTTAAGATTGTCTCAGGCAAATAGAACTGCCCAGACCTTCATGCCATATTTAGACTGAGTGTTGTTCATCGTGCACGTCATGCCAATGATAGACAGTTAGCTCGTTGGAGATCCAACACCAACGTTGGATACCATATCCTCAACAATCGTGTTCTAACACAGTGGAATAAGTTGTTACAGGATGTGATTGATGCTCCATCAGTGAACAGTTTTAAGAACAGACTTGATAAGTGGTTAAACAGTGACAGAAAATAAGTGTAGTGAAGTGACTAAAACTAACATGAACTGATACAAACTGATACCAGCTTAGATATAGGCACATCAGCCTGTGGCTGCTCGCCTATCATTAAATAATAATAATATTTGTACGTATATTGCTGTAGTGACAGGTTGTCAGCCCATAGCCTAAATTGCAATATACTAAAACCCTCAGATCCCTTAGCTGGTTTTTACAGCATGCTCGGGAGGAAATGCAGTTGGCACATTGTATGTTTTTCTCTCTCTCCCAGTCCAGCGTTTCTTCCATGCTGGCGTATCTTCCCGAGCATACTGTAAAAACCAGCTAAGGGACCCGAGGGTTACAGTATCTTGTAATTTAGGCGATGAGCTGACAACCTGTCACTACAGCAATATACCTACAAATCTATCTATGACCCTCAAAACATTGTCAGACGTGGCGAAACGACCTTTGTTTAGGTTGTTTACGCTCTGCCTACCCCATCAGGGATAAAGGCGTGATTATATGTATGTATGTCCAGCATGGAAGTAAAAATACACGATTAAAAACATAAAATAAAAAAAGAAGCAAAGAAAACTTACAAGCTACTTAAACTATATGATTTCCAAATCAGATTTATAATAAAGGTAAACAAAGTTTAATGTCTTTTAATCAAGATCTTGTTTCCAAAATAAGTTTTAGCTATTAAATAAGATAACATAATGATATAGTAGTTTTAGTCATCTAACTGATTTGCCAACATGTATTATTAGTTACACTAGCGACCCGCCCCGGCTTCGCACGGAAATCATCAGTGTTTCTCTACTATATTCTGCATGTATTATACATATAAACCTTCCTCTTGAATCACTATATCAATTAAAAGAAACCGCATCAAAATCCGTTGCGTAGTTTTAAAGATCTAAGCATACATAGGGATATACGGACAGAGAAAGCGACTTTGTTTTATACTATGTAGTGATTTTATGAATAAAATGACATGAAATTTTGTTTACCTTTATTCTAAATCTGATTTAAAAATACTATAGATCACACATTCCGTCCCAACTCGTACCAGGTCCAATAATTTATAGAAAAGTGTATGAGTTGCACGCTTCTTTTGAAATGTCGCTTGGCTTTCGAACCCACTGGACTCCGCCAAGCATATTACTTTGTATTAGGTCCTAATAATTAGGGGCATGTCGTTGCCTTTAAAGTTTCTGAGTAAGTTTCAGTGAAGTTTATTTAATATTTGCTTAATGTCGGCCAACTTCTATCCCAGACTAGAGACAAAAGCAAATCAATCGCAAAATTCTAAAATTTTGTTAGAGAAAGAGTACGTAATACATACATATAATCACGACTTTATCCCTAATGGGGTAGGCAGAGCGTAAACGACCTAAACAAAGGACGTTTCGCCACGTGTGACAAAGTTTTGAGGGTTATAGATAGATTTGTAGGTTCTTCCATGCTGGCCTGGGAGCGAGAAAAACATAGAATGTGCCAGCTGCATTCCCTCCTGGGCATGCTGTAAAAGCCAGCTAAGGGATCCGAGGAATTCATTATATTGTAATTTAGGCGATGGGCTGACAAACTGTCACTACAACAATATGTATACCTACAAATCTCTTTCAAATAACCCTCAAAATTTTGTCAAGACGTGGTGGAACGACCTTTGTTTAGGTCATTTACGCTCTGCCTACCCTATTAGGGATAAAGGCATGGTTATATGTATGTATGTATGATTTGTAGGCATATTGCTGTAGTGACAGGTTGTCAGCCCATCGCCTACATTGCAATATACAGAAACCCTCGGATCCCTTAGCTGACTTTTACAGCATGCCCGGGAGGAAATGCAGCTGGCACGTTCTATGTTTTTCTCGTACACCCAGTCCAGCATGATATTGATATTAATTCTCACCAGAACTAGTAATTTCGGTTACTAAAACAAGAAATTCTTAATTTATTTAGGTAGGTACTAATTTCAAATAATTACCTGGCTTTTATTCTCCGATACTGCTTTGATTGTATCAATTTTAATTTCCAAGTTGGGTTTGTTTCCTAGCAGTCCCATTATTGATGTTATCATGCCTTGCTGATTAGTTCTGAAACAACCAAAAAGATAATGTTTACACAAGTGCTACCCAAGAAACATTATAACTTTGTGGCAGACACAAAAATAAATTTGGTGTACACACTTGGTTTCTTTATTCACATGTTTTAAAAAAGGTGAACACACAGTCAAATAACTGGTAGATGTGATTGAAGTACGTATATGTATTTAGGTAATTAATTTTATCTACTCTCATATAGAATTATAAACTTCTAAACGAATTTATAATAGCATACTTTTTAAACAGAATGATGAAAAAAATAAAAAGTTTACTTTTCGTTGCATATTAGTTTACTTTTCATTGCACCTGCCCTAGCAAATTCTAACAAAGATGCAACGAAAAGTAAAATTTATTTGCTGGAAGCAAGGAAAGATAAAAATCACACAGTAAATACCAAAAAATCCCGATTCCAAGCCAAAAATCTGTAAAATTATAATAATCTAGTAACGGCGCAAGCGCGGTGACGGTTTTCCTGCGCGCTTAATTTTGCCGCCATTTTCTAAGGTTAAAGGTTTTTATTGTTTGTTTATCGCGCAACTCAAGGAAGAATTAATTGACTGTTTACTAATAATGTGCGACTCTAGTGACTTTAGTGAGGAATATATTAATACTCCACCGGATATTTTAGATGCCGCTACGGAAATTACCAATAATTTATTACCCGCCAAATCAAGAAAACTGTACGGGAAATGCTACCAAGAATTCCGGCTATGGAAAATGCAAAAAAATGCGTATGAGATGTGTATGAGAGTAGATAAAATAGTGTATGCAAGTGCACATAACTAGGTATTACAATGCTCGTGATACACCACACTCGCATTGTAATACCCTTCATTATGCAACAGTTGCATAAACTACTAACTCAAGTTTATTTGTAACATATTATATTAGTACTGTACAGTTCGATGTAGTAGGAAAGTCTGCTGTGACAATTGTTGCAAAAACAATACATCCACTCATTTTTTTTTGTTCCATACATGCAATCACGCCTTTATCCCTAATGGCATAGGCAGTTTAGGTCGTTTACGCTCTGCCTACCCCATTAGGGATAAAATCGTGACTATATGTATGTATGTAGTGGATCTTCCATGCTGACTGGGAGAGATAGAAAAACATAGAATGTTCCAGCTGCCCTTCCTCCCGGGCATGCTGTTGAAGTCAGCAAAAGGGACTCGAGGGTTACAGTGTATTGTAATTTAGGCGATGGGCTGACAACCTGTCACTATAGCAATACATATTACAATCTAAAATTGCCCTCAATTTTTGTCAGACGTGGCGAAAGCGCCTTTTACGAGGCGTTAAACGCTCTGCCTACCCCGTAAGGGATAAAGGCGTGATTTATGTATGTATGTATGTAGTGGAAGAAAGTTTCTATTTTTTTAATTTATATATATTTATTTTAGATGCTTTTTTTTGTTGTAGTCCCAAAATGGTGAACCTACTTGATCTCCTGCTCGGGCTTATTGAACAGCATGGCGACATGGCCGTCCTTGTCCTCGCGCCCGCCCAGCCGCGAGTAGCCGACGGCTTTGAACCGACAGAGCGGATTCTGCTCGTTCAGCTCTAGAGGTGGGGCGTTCGCACTGTAGTAAGCTTTACCTGGAAACAGAACATGGACATGTTTTTATTTTAATTTTATTACTGTATTTTTGTTATTATTTTTTACATTGATGACATATTTTAAATTTTTATCATTGGTATTTCTTTGACATATTTTTTTTTAATTATTATTGTGATGTTAATTATTATTGTTTTTGTTTTATTTCGACTATTAATTAATTTAATATTATTGTTTTTTATTTACTACCACTGATAAAAAGTTCCTTTTTTTAATGTTTAAATTTATTGGGAATGATAAGATTTTATGTTGTTAGTTGTAAGAAAATTGTCATACACGAATATTATTTTGTAATTGATTAAATAAATTGAATTGACTTTGAACATTTTATGAAAATCATCATCTCCCTAGCCTTATCGCGTATCTCACTGGGTCGGCTACCTAATCTAGGGCATTGAACGAGGGTACTAGTTTTTACACAGAGCGACTGCTATCTGACCTCCGCAACCCAGAAGGGAAGACCCAATCCTAGATTAGGTGAGAGTTTTTAAGCCGCCAATGCTTAGTACTGGCCTCTGACAGGGCTACACGACTATTATCTACGGTATTAAAGGATATTAACCGGGACCGACGGCTTAACGTGCCTTCCGAAGCACGGAAAAAGCGCCGAGTAAATGTACATGTGAAAACCGAAAAACACATTGGTACGTGGTGGGATTCGAATCACGACCTCCCCGCTCAGCAGGCAGCGGCCCAATCCACTACACCATCGGGCTCGTTTTTCAGTGAAAATATTTCTGTTATTTTATGAAAATATAAAAACTAAATATATAACACATGCGGAATTTGAGGTAAACCTTAGAGATTGGATAAGCCAACTAAACTATCGCTTTCTAAGCTTGTTAAGCTTTCTTCCATGCTGGAGAAAAACGTAAAATGTGCCAGCTGCATTTCCTCCCGGGCATGCTGTTAAAACCAGCTTAAGGATCCGAGCGTCTCAGTATATTGTAATTAAGGCGATCGGCTGACAACCTGTCACTACAGCAATATACCCACAAATCTATCTTAAAGTAACACTCAAAACTTTGTCAGATTAAATTCCTCGGGTCATTAAATAAAATCTGATCTTACCAGTGCCCCATTGAGCTTGGAGCAGGTTCCACTTGGCCAGCACTTGGTCTCTCTCGTCTCCAAACACGCAGCAGTTGATTACGGCCGCCACTAGGGCTTCTTGAACCCTAAATCATAAACCCCAGGGTTCTTCGGGTCATTACATTAAAGATCTTACCAGTGCCCCATTGGGCTTGCAGCAGGTTCTACTTGGCTAAAACTTGGTTTCTCTCGTCTCCAAACATTGCAGCAGTTGAATACGGCCGCCACCAGGGCTTCTTGAACCAAAAACATAAACCACAGGGTTCTTCGGGTCATCACATTAAAGATCTTACCAGTGCCCCATTGAGCTTGCAGCAGGTTCCACTTGGCTAAAACTTGGTCTCTCTCGTCTCCAAACACGCAGCAGTTGAATACAGCCGCCACCAGGGCTTCTTGGGCAGACGAAGGTTGTTGTTGCTGTTGTTGCTGCTGAACATAATAAAATTGAGATTATTTTCGTACAGCTTTCTGAACGGCGGTGTCAGTTCAGCTTTCAGAATAGGATATTTTCCCTCAATAAAAATAGCTTATGTTGCTTTTGGTTGATGGGGCTTTCTACTGGTAAAAAAATATTTTAAGTGGTTGTGAAGATTTTGAATTAACATAAATTTTTATTTATTTTTTTAAATATGTTTGCTCTTGACTCTAGACACTAGGTCAGGGATGACTGTGACAGAGTCGACGATGGAGCGAGCTCACCCAAAAGATGCCTGTTATGGCAATGGCAATCTCACGCACCGACGGTACACAGCAAGCTGTTTAGAGCCTACCACCGCTTTGGTCGGAATCGATCAGCCGACTAATTCACAGGCAAGCCTGTGTTGCCTTTGCCCGGGGTGGACCACTAGGAGGTAGATCCTATCCTAACCCAAATCTATATTTCATCTGTATGTTCTGTCTATAATATTAATACAGTAGATAAATAAATAAATTAATGAATGAATAGTTAGATTCTATTACCTGCTGCTGTTGTGGTTGCCCAAATGCATTGGTTGCTCCTGCACCCAAACCAGTGCCAAAACCACCAAATCCAGTAGTCGCCGGTTTCTGTCCAAAAGTACTACCGAAGTTAGAACCAGTGCCAAAAGTGGATCCTCCACCAAAAGTATTGGCGCCTAACGTGTTAGTACCAAATGTGGGGGCCGCACTGCCAAATGTCGATGTGCCAGCGCCAAAACCCGTGCCGGTGCCAAAGGTGTTGGTCCCAAAACCTCCTGTGGTGCCAAATCCTGTAAATATTGTTTTTATTATTTGATTTCAAAATATCAATATCAAGAAATATTAATACATTCTTCGCTCATATTGTTTTATATAGTTTGACTTTTCTGTAACTTAACTAATTCTTTAGATGAACAGGAATAAAATAATAAAAAGAAAATGTAAATAAAATAACTATAAGACAATTTGCAAAAAAATCTTATTGCTATTGACCATTTTTATTGTTCAGCCTACAGCCTTTTCTATCTTAGCTCGACTATGGAATAGGGCTTATTAGAACAAGTAGGTACAATACAATACAATACAAAATTCTTTATTGCACAAAGAAACACATACAACAGAAATAAAAAGGAACAAACGTGACAGTACAATATAGGCGGCCTTATTGCTAAAGCAGCAATTTCTACCAGGCAACCTTTAACCTTAGGTATATAGGTATCCTTACCAGTAGCTGGCTTAGCAGCATTGGCTCCGAAACCAGCACCACCGAACAAGGAGGGAGTGGCTGTTGCAGGATTTGTGCCAATTCCTCCAAATGGAGTAGCTGCAAATAAAAATAGTGAGTGATCAATTTTAATGAAGAGCTCCTTTCATGTTAGAAATGTGTGTTTTCTTTATCCTTAACTAGCGACCCGCCCCGGCTTCGCACGGATTATCAGTGTTTCCCTACTATATTATGCATGTATTATACATATAAACTCTATTCATTAAAAGAAACCGCATCAAAATCCGTTGCGTAGTTTTAAAGATTTATGCATACATAGGGATATAGGGACAGAGAAAGCGACTTTGTTTTATACTATGTAGTGAAGTTCTGACGAAAATGTTACTATAAACATAGTTATATTTTCAATTTAAAACCGTAAAATAAAATTTAACCAAACCTTGTAAACATAATCAAATGCGACATATGTATGTTCCTAATTAGTTTTTCGGATTGAAAATATTAACATCACAAAAACTGAATCAATCAATACATTATGCAAGTGAAGCGAATGCGACATCTCTTCGAAAATCAATAAATTCTCTACGGTTTTGCTTGTTTTTAATTTTTACGACAGACGAACGTTGTAACTTAATTGACCGAGAGAAACCAGGACAAACGTTCGCTGACCGGGACCAAGGCCTGAAACCGGGACAATCGCGGTCAAACCCTTGGGCCTAAGTTACTTTACTTAGAAAAATTTCATGGCGGACAACATTCTTCCATGCTGGACTGGGAGAGATAGAAAAACATACAATGTTCCAGCTGCCCTTTCTCCCGGGCATGCTGTAGAAGTCAGCAAAAGGAACTCGAGGGTTACAGTGTATTGTAATTTAGGCGATGGGCTGACAACCTGTCACTATAGCAATACAAATTACAATCTAAAATTGCCCTCAATATTTGTCAGATGTGGCGGAAGCGCCTTTTACGAGGCGTTTAACGCTCTGCCTACCCCGTAAGGGATAAAGGCGTGATTTTATGTATGTGTGTATGTATGTACAACATCATCCAAAAATTAAGAGTCCAAAATAAATGATTTTTGGAATATATTTTTTTTCATATTTTTTTACGTTTTCATAGTGTCCTAAAGCCTAACTCCTACAGTCCGCTCTGAACTTGACTCCCTGATCATGAATTCTTATTCTTTCTACCGCTAAAGTATATTTTTGTGTCTCATATTTTACTACCTATCATCGTCATCTGCATCATTATGGTGATGAGGATTAAAAAAAAACATTTATTTGATTTTAGAACCACATCACATAATTTGTTACATCTGCCAAACTTATTTAAAGTTTGTCGGCAGCAATAAATACTCCTATTTAATTAGTCTCTAAACTGTAATTAGTAGGTACTTACAAAATTAATTATAATAATAAATAACTTAATTATACTAGCTATTAGCAGCAAGAGAGCCCGATGGTGTAGTGGATAGGGCCGCTGCCTCCTGAGCGGGAGGTCGTGGTTCGAACCCCACCACGTACCAATGTGTTTTTCGGTTTTCGAATTTCATATGTACGTTTATTCGGTGCTTTTTCCGTGCTTCGGAAGGCACGTTAAGCCGTTAGTCCCGGTTAATATCGTTTAATACCGTAGATATTAGTCGTTAAGCCATGTCAGAGGCCAGTGCTAAGCATTGGCGGCTTGAAAACTCTGACCTAATCTAGGATTGGGTCTGGTTTCCCTTCTGGGTTGCGGAGGTCAGATGGCAGTCGCTCTGTGTAAAAACCAGTACCCTCGTTCAATCCCCTAGATTAGGAAGCCGACCCCGTGAGATACGGGACAAGGCTAGGGAGCTGAGATGATGACTAGCTATTAGCAGTTCGCTCGCTTGCATGTCCTGTTGTCTATTATACTGACCTGAGCTTGTAGTGGTTGAACCAAAAGCTCCAAAACCCGAAGATGTAGTATTTGTTCCAAACCCAAAGCCTGATGTTGCAGTTGACACAGTGCTTGTGCCCCCAAATGAAAAATTCGCTGTTAACAAAAAGGTTTTCTACCTGTGAAACATATCATCTTTCCCCGCATAACTAATTATAGTCGTTGCGCAACCAATACCTGCTATGTAACAAAATTGAAATTTTACAGGAGCCAAAACAAACTTAATATTTTTCAGGCTTACTGTTCAGAATGTTGATATTTTTAACGTCTATGATAATGATTAGTTCCTTTATTTTCACAATAAGTAATTTAAGTGAATACATTTAAAAAGATAAACAAACAATAATTTGGAAATCATCATCCACATGGCAGATTCAAAAATGTTACATAGCAGGTTATGGACGCTCAACGATGTTATATTCTTTATTGTTTTAAGAATTCAAAATAAACCAACAGGCAAGCTTATCCTTCAAGCCAACCAAAATTTCTAATTATACTAATTAATACACATGTGTTTGTAGAAATATGAATAAAATGCTTTATCTATCTATCTACACATTTAAATAAAGGGTGGCCCAAAGAGTGACGTCCAAAGGAAAAATGTTGATTCCTTAGGTCAAGGGGTAACCAAATCACCCCCATGTATGTTCAGCGATTTTTAGTAGTTTAGGAGTTATGATTTTTTTTGCTAATTTTGTAAGAAAATTGACCTCAGTGGATTAATTATTTTTTATAATTTTTTTGGATAACTTTTTTTTATTTTTTCTTATTTTTGTGACATCCTCTTAAATTGTTCTTTTAACCATAAAAGTTTCAGCTTCCTAGCTGTAATGTAAGTTAGTTATTTTTTTATCGAAAGTTCGAATTTAACGATCGAGCTAGTCTGCTCTGAATTTTCAACTTGAAATTAAAAATTGAAAAAGATAATCTCATGGTCCCTTATTGATTTTAAAAACTCCGCAAGGTTTCAAAATTACATAAAAATAAAAATTAACTATTGCTTAATGGGGTATTATTTGCAGAAAACAGCCTTCAAAGGTACTTGGGTGGAAATTACCTAATTAGTAAATTGTTTCAGAAAGTTGAAAGATTCCTGTTATGTCATTACTAAGGACTAATTAAGTTAAAAAATGTATCAAATTAAAGGGAAAATAAAATTATTTTCTAAAAAATGTTATTTAAGTTACATTTTTGAATGATAATTCTTAGTAAAATGTTTTAGTGTGAGTTGTAAGATTTATGAGACAATTGTATTATTAATAATAAGTAAATAAACTCGGATAATTCTTTTACACATTTACTCACAATAAATTTTCAAAATGGCGACCTCCCACAGCAATACACAACCTACATCTCTGCAAGAAATTTTCTTTAAACGCTTCTCTGTTTCCTCTAACGACATTTCCGGCCTCTCCAATTCGCTGTCTTAGCTCCTCTTCATTTAACGATTCTCGGGCGTAAGCTATGTCCTTGTAATAACCCCAAATAAAAAAATCAATCGGATTTAGGTCAGGCGATCGTGGAGGCCATCTGATTGGACCGTTTCGTCCGATCCACCTGTTGGGATACGTTTCATTCAAATGATTACGCACTTGTGCTGCGTAGTGGCATGGTGCACCGTCATTTTGGAAAACCATGTGTCTTCATAAATCGAGGTTGACTTCCTCCAATAACAAGGGAAGATCGCCATTGAGCCTCGGCGGCAATTCGAACGGCCCGATCATTTCTCCGTTCAGTATGCCTGACCACATGTTGACGCTAAAGCGATGCTGGAACCTAGTATCTCTGGTCAAGTGGGGATTCTCTACTGCCCAGTGGTGGGTGTTATGAATATTAAATATTCCTGTGCGCTCAAAACGCGACTTGTCAGTCCACAAAACTTTTTCGAAAAATCCCGGGTCGTCTCTCTCCATCCTTAACATAGTCTGGCAAAAATCAACTCTCTGTTGGTAATCAGCAGGCATTAGAGCTTGAACCCGTTGAATGTGATATGCATGGTAACCTTCGACTTTCAATATTCTTTGGATTGATGTTCTGGGGATGTTCAAATTGCGAGCCATTATTCTTGTACTTGTTGAAGGGTGCTCAGCTACTTCGTCCAATACGAGGTTTCGACGGCCCGGATCAACTATTGGGATACCTTCACGCCTGCCTTCTCGACCAGGAATGCGGCCTGCCATCAAAGTGTTGTGTGTGTTAATAAAAACACGATGGTCGGGATACCTATTAGGCTGCGGTCCTCCACGGCGTTGAAGTTGCTCCCGATAAAGTCTTGCCGCTTCATGGCCGTTGCCTTGAGCAACTCCATAAAAATAATGCATTTCTGCATATTCGGCCAATGTGTAGTTCATACTCGTAATAATAATAATCTGTGACTTGAAAGAAAACCACGACACGACTATCGATTTTACAAATTCTGCCTGTCTTTTTATTTCCTTCAAATTTTATTTTTCTAGATAGTATTTCTGTCAATCAGTCATTGTTTGCCAGCCAGCACCGCAGCCAGCCAGCGTCATTGAACATAAAAGATCAAAACACTTTCCAAGTCATCAAAATCCAAGTTGATAAAGCAAAGTCTTAAATACAAGCACAAGTAATCTAATTACAAAACGAAGGCAGCAAGGTCCGTGGGCAAAGCAAAGTTTGTTTTCGTGGTAAGATAATCACCAAGAAGCAAACAAACTGCTACCGGAAAAAAACAGGGTGGCATGATCAACTCGCACTTTTAAATGAGGGTAGTTCAACATGCTCACCTTACCGCTCCAGTAAATTCGCGACTGCGACTCTCATGCAACTCAAAGTAATGTCTCGGAGTGGGTCATGCATTTATTATCTTAATGTTATGTTATGTCTATCAAAACCATACGTGCTTAGACTCAACTTTAAACATAGTTGCTATCTCCCTCACACCTCTTCTCCGCTAATTGACAATAAATTTAAGTAAACCAATAAAACGAACGAACTGCAATAAATGAATTTTTGTAAATTCCACCCAAGTACCTTTGAAGGCTGTTTTCTGCAAATAATACCCCATTAAGCAATAGTTTATTTTTATTTTTATGTAATTTTGAAACCTTGCGGAGTTTTTAAAATTAATAAGGGACCATGAGATTATCTTTTTCAATTTTTAATTTCAAGTTGAAAATTCAGAGCAGACTAGCTCGATCGTAAAATTCGAACTTTCGATAAAAAAAATACTAACTTACATTACAGCTAGGAAGCTGAAACTTTTATGGTTAAAAGAACAATTTAAGAGGATGTCACAAAAATAAAAATAAAATAAAAAAAGTTATCCAAAAAAATTATAAAAAATAATTAATCCACTGATGTCAATTTTCTTAGAAAATTAGCAAAAAAATTCATAACTCCTAAACTACTAAAAATCGCTGAACATTTATGGGGGTGATTTGGCTACCACTTGACCTAAGGAATCAAAATTTTTCCTTTGGGCCACCCTGTATAATGAAATAAACTAATACATCAAAATATATTTATTTGAGATATAAATATGTTTCATATAAAATATGTTACATATAGAATATGTTGAGATATAAAAAGAGCCCGATGTTGTAGTGGATATGGCAGCTGCCTCCTGAGCGGGAGGTCGTGGTTCGTATCCCACCACGTACCAATGTGTATTTCGGTTTTCGAATTTCATATGTACGTTTATTCGGCGCTTTTTCCGTGCTTCGAAAGGCACGCTAAGCCGTTGGTCCCGGTTAATATCGCTTAATACCGTAGATATTAGTCGTTAAGCCATATCAGAGGCCAATGCTACGCATTGGCGACTTGAAAACTCTGACCCAATCCAGGATTGGTTTTGGTTTCCCTTCTGGGATGCGGAGGTCAGATGGCAGTCGCTCTGTGTAAAAACCACCTCGTTCAATCACCTAGATTAGGTAGCAGACCTTGTGAAATACGGGATAAGGCTAGGAAAATGAAATATAAATATGTTTTGGGACATTAACGGCTATACAAGACAAGAGATATAAATGATGTTGATATGGATATAACATATAAGTCATAGAGAGGTCTTATAATTGTCTCTCTCTCAGCTCTTTTAGTCTTCTTTTTAAAAGTAAACCTCAAGAGACTGTTTTTTTTTTTTTTTTTTTTTTTTTTTTTTATATTTATAGGCGAGCATTTGTCCGCCATCTCACCTGGTGGAAAGTGACGATGCGGACTATGTTGAAACATACTCACCTATGTAGTGCCTATTCACTCTCGCCTTGAAAAGGCCCAGACTGTATTGTAAAGTTTTCGACAGTTTGTTCTATAGTTGAATGGCCTAAACAGTAAATGGGCTAAAGAAGAATTTAGTGTTCGATCCAGGAACTTTCAACACCTTTGTGACGCAAGAGCGCCTGGATTGAGGATCAGGTGGTAAAAACTGGAATCAGAAGCGGATGGGTCATTCAGGATTTTGTAAAAGACAGTTAGGTTGTGCACATCACAAACGAAGTCTGATAGGGATCCATTTTAGTCGAGTGCGAAATTCCGAGACGTGATCAAATTTATAAAGACCTAAAATGAATCTAAAAGCTAGGTTTTGTAAGCACTCAAGTTTGTTTAGCAGATAACAGATATCAGATATCATTTTATAAAATTACAGGCATTTGTTACACTTAGATTTCAATGGGTGCCCTCACATGTTGGTTTGAGAGGTAACGAAATAGCAGATCAACTGGCAAATGAAGCAGTTTGTGATAGTAGGGATGTACAATGTGAACCTTATTATACTGAAGTGATTGGTAGTGTCAAAGGTTATTGTAAAGAAATATGGAAGGAAGTTTTTAATGAGGTTTCAGTCACTAAAGGTATTTGGTACAGGACCCTTTTGGATGAACCACAATTTTTACCATGGTTTGACTCTGCCAGCCTTAGAAGAAAAGAACTTGTTTACGCACTGAGGCTGCGTTCCGGGCACATCCCAGGAAACTAATTTTATCACATGATGGGTGTGCAACAGTCTCCCCTTTGTTTGACATGTAACAAGATTGATGATCTAAATCATATAATGCTGGAGTGTTCCCGGAATGCAAATCTGAGGGTTAGATTTATAGGTTCAGAAACAGGTCAAATTGTTGGTTGGCAGACCCGCTATCCAGCAGAGCGGTTGCGTTGTACCATTTTCTGACTCTATCTGGTTAAATACATGTATTATAATTATATGAAACATACCATGAGGCTGCCATAGTCACCAGATGACTGAGGCCTCGTTAAAAATTTTGAGGAGAGTAAAAAAAACAGATATCAGCATAATCGAGAATAGGGAGTAGAAGAACTTCTGCAAGCATGATTTTAGTGTGAAAAAGAAGGATATTCTGTAGTTGTTTGAGAGTGGAATGAATAATGCATACGCCTGCTAACTTCATTCTCTCACCCAACATTCTTAGCTAAGGTTGAAATATAAAATAGTATTTTTATGTCCGTGTCACTTACTTGCAAAAGAGTAAATATATGTATTAGAATAGAAAAAAATATAGTTAGTTAATCTTGATTAAAGGCTTTTGTGTAGTCACAATTCTGCCAATGACGCGAATATATTTGCGTAAAATATTATTCTATGTATTTTTCTTTAAAAACACAAGAACAGAAAATAAATAACACCTAACCTCAAAAAGTGAAGTACACTTACGTTTAGCAGCCGCTCCAAAACTGGAACTTTGAGTAGTGGCGTTAGAACCAAAAGAAAAAGACATTTTAGAGCACTATATCATTAAATTTTATACAAAAATTGTATTATTTATTCTGATTTTTAGAGAATCAACGGCTTTGCCGCAGCTTAAACCGTTTTTTTTTTTTTGGCTGATTGACAGTGACATGACAGCTGAGCAGGTTGACAGTTTTTTTTTCCTAGAGTGACTATTACTAATCGGATTGAAACATGAGTGATGATTCGATAACCTACCATTACTAAATCGATTTTGAGTGAGTGAAATTCAGTTTTAATTTTTACTGGATACAAAAATAATGTAATAATAAACACTGACGTTTTCTTGGCTTAAACCCTTTCCACGCCAAGAGATTTCTTAAAAAACGTTCACCACACGCCACGACAATAAACGTGGTTGATTTACTAGTGTTGACGATATTGAGTATTGATTTTATTATTTTTGTAATAAATAAATAATTTTAAAAATATATCTATAGTTATTTTTAAGTTCATGGGTTTTATTTTATAATTTTTTACTCCTCGAAACATTTAAAAATGTATTGAAATCTCTGTGGCGTATTTATACAGGGAAAAATCGCACAAGTAATGATGATATTAATTGCATCACTACGTGTCTGATATATCAGACAGAGGCGTACGCTTAATATGAGTTTTTGGCGAGTGTTAGTGTAATAAAATAATATAAAAGCAAAAGTAACTCTTGTAGACAGACAAGTCAGAAAGACAGTCTGTCTGTTTGTTTATGGCTCTTTCACGCCTAAACGGATTTTGATAAAATTTGGTATGGTGATAGATAGTAACCTGGAGATGGACATAGGCTATATATAATCACGCCACCTTACATAGGGGGTAGGTAGTAGGCAGGGAACTGAATTTAGTTAATGATTTCTTTCACGCCTAAACGGTTTTTGATGAAATTTGGTATGGTGATAGATGGTAACCTGGAAAAGATAAAGGCTATATATAATCACGCCACCATACTTAGGGGGTAGGTAGTAGACAGGGAACTGAATTTAGTTAGTGATGTTTAATCGTTTTTGATAAGACTTTTTTATTGAACTAAGTATTATATAGACAAAAACTAAGGATAAAAAAAATAACATCCCTATACTTAGGGGGTAGGCAGGGAACTGAATTTAGTAAGTGTTATTAACCGATTTTGTTATTTTGATTAAATCAACACAGCAACGCAAAGATGATAAACCCACTAAATAACATGATTTTTCAAGGTACTTCCATAATTTATAGTTATCTTCTACCCACATTTTACAGCATAAAATAGATAGTTCTAGCAACATCTATCGCCTCTGACGTCACTTCCTTGTCTGATATATCAGACGTTGGCGTACGAGACTGATGCATGATCGTGTCGCTATAGTGTTAAGACATACCATGCCATTTACTGGATGCGATGCAAAACATCATTCGAAAGTAAATGCAATTTATGTGGTAAAACTTGGTAAAATAACGTCACACTAAAAAGTATTATGCCCAAAACAAAAACCCGTATAATTTTTACTATCTTAGATGTTTCTTTGTAGTTATTACTCATAGTACCAGATTTCTGGTTTTGGTAGTAACATTGTTAAGTAACATCACTAATGTCTGATATATTATAAGACATTGACGCTTGAAGTAAAATGAGTCGGATGTAAATAAATACGGTGTTGTTTTTAATAATTTCTTATTAAAATAACATTATAATACATTGTGAATTGTTATTTTTGATTATAAACTATGGGTATAAACTGTCTGAAAATTTGATGCATATCCATATGTCGTCAGGTCCTATCACTGAGCATATAATAATAAGAGACGGGACTTCCATAGAACATTTATGAACAGCCTCAAGTGTCAAAATTCAGATAACGAGGCGTAGCCAATACAAGAAGCTCAATACTGCCAACCTAACAACAAATAGTTCATTTAATAGTGACGTAGACCGTAGACAGGAAGATTTAATCGATATCGATAATCTACATTTTTTTAGCCACTCACTTTCCAAACATCAAATTTTAGTTCAAGGATTTAACTGTTGCCTTAATGTCGCACTCCAATCATGATTCTATGTTCAATAAAATCTATGTATTGTGAATAAAATCTATGTCTATAATGAATCTTTTTCGATAGATTGGAGAGGAGTTAAACAAAAAGGAAACAGTTTGTGATCATAATAACTCCGATCATGATTTTACAGGAATTTATGTGTCCTATAATACCCCAATAAAATCTTTGCGATCGGAGTTAAAAAGGAAACAGTTTTTGGTCATAATTACAAAACTCAAATATCTTTATTAACAGTATTCCGTTGGGTAAGATCTATCTTCTCTTCATAAGCTGATATCTTAGATCATGTTTATATCATGATTTGCAAGAACATTCCGTCGTATCTGCAACAAAAAAGCCCATTAAGTCATCTAATAACCAAAGTAGACGATCCTTATATTCTTAGATAAATGTTGACCTTGAAATTGTATTATTTTATTCTTACAAACTAGTTATTTCAAAACTAAATTAAAAATATTCCTGTCGTTCTTACCCACTAACATATTACTAAGACATCTATCTAACTACGGAAATAACTAAAATAGACTAACCTTGTATTGTATCTTTTCCGGAAAATAAACTAATCATATTTTTGTATTTACATTGCATTAAATAACCATATTTACTATCCCCTTCCCGTGGTTAAGGGACTCTTTACTGGTGTTGTACAATCGTGTCAAGAATGTACGTGGTAAACATCTGAAATAGATAGATACTAACTATATGTTTAGATAACCCTAGAAACAAGATATTTTAAAACAATAAAAATAATGCCTGCTATTCTTACCCACTAAAATATTATTAAGTCAAATATCTAACTTAATTGTATTGTTTCTTTTTCGGTAAATCTATTAAGAATATTTTACCGCCCGTGGTATAATATATATAAATAATAATAATAAGCCCGGTTAAGATAAGCCCCCTCATACTTGTTTTTCTAAAATATCTTCCATGTACAGACATAGACCAGGTACAGTTTTATTAGAGGTCGATATAGATCCATTAACTTACTTACCATTTTTTGCACAATCTCCTTTGAAAAAGGTATAAGGAAATTCTTTCAAAATGTCATCAGAAAGTGATTTCTTTGTGTTAAAATCTTTATTCTGGAAATGCTTACCACAAACAAATTTTAATTCATGCAATTTTTCAATTGAAATATATGCCAAATCTTCGTTCCCCGTAACCTTCACCCATTCTTTACATCTGAAAAAAAAAAATATCGATACTTTTTAAATATGTTTTTGGCAACACTATTTTTCAGGATCAACATGATTTTCGGATTTTAAAGATGATTTAAATCATGTTTAATTAGCACAAAAGGAAGTTTACTACAAATTAACTACATTATTTCCACTCACCGATCTTTATCCACAGGAAATTGGGCCATGAAAAAGCGTTTAATGCCGTTTTCACGTTTGGACTTTAGCCCGCATATCTCACACTTTCTACGTAACATTTTTAATTCACACCGAGGTTTCCACACATTAGTTTCAAGTTACTGCACGGCAAAACGAAAACATCACGGCAAAATACACCAGGAAATATTCACTTTTTGTTTTTGTAAATCCAAACACAAAACTGAAATACAAACGCCGACTGACAGATGACAAATGAATGAAAGGTTTGAGGAAGTGAGAGAGATAGAGCGATGCCGCCATTAAAAGTTATCTGAATTCCTTAGTGCGTTTTTTTCTGCCAAGTTGCGACAGACTGGGTACTATAACGATTAGAAAAAATAGAGTTGTGAAGATTGGTAAGATTTATTTGTCTGATATAATCGACTTTATATATCAAACTTTGGCGCTGAAAAGGATAATGACTGTGTGCTTAATGTACCTTGGTTAACCAAGACCAGTTTAATAAAAATGAATATATTAATGCAATTATTGATCAATCATCAATTATTATCAATCAATCTATTTCTCAGCTCTATCAACCTATTGTTTAAAAAAAAACGTTTGATAATAAAATTTTGTAATTATAATTCTACATCTACAGAAGTGTTATCATGCAAACCAATAGAAACTACAAAGTACATCGATAAACTATTTTTATTGCATATAACATTCACATTCCTCAATCACTAACAATATCGAATGCATTGGAACTTGTTTCACGGTGGCAACATCACAGATAGAGAACATTCCAGAATTCCAGACTTGAGGAAAATAAATGCTTACATCATTAATTTTACTTTACCCAAATAGTATACGTTTAAAGAACACACATATAACAGCAAATTGAGATAAATTATTATGCAATAAACAAATATCGGAGAATGGTCTTCGCCTCCCAGAGAACCCGTTATTTCTTTCCCCCAGGAGGCTGTAGGGCTTCTCCTTTTTCTTTACCGCGAAGTTTTATTCCAATTGCCCTTTCGATCTTGCCAAGAACAATGTTGTTTGGAATTCCACGTCCGGCTTCGTAATCATTGACAATCTGTGGTTTCTCGCATATTTTTGTGGCCAAATCCTTCTGGCTCATTCCTTTAGCCTGTCGACCTTGCATGATAAGCTTTCCTAAATCCAGAGGGATCTTGTCATGCTTTAGTTCTTCAGTCTCTCTATCAAGTTTGGCCGTATTTTTAGTCGTCACATGCTGCTTGTTGGTGCCCGCACCATATTTTTGTTGAGTGTCAACTGGTATGCCTTGACGGCGAGCTTGGTTCACAGCTTGTTCCGTCTTCAAAGCTGATGCCTTTGGTGGTTTCTTGCGAAGAATAGTGACTGTATCCCAGTCCGACATATTTGTGCGACAATAAGGTAAATAAACTGGGTTAAATTACTGGATTGACCTGCACCAAAATTTTCTTTTTCCCGTGCACGCGTGTAGCACGAAAATACGAATGAGTGAATGAATGAACGGTTCGCCGGTCGATGACGAAATACTATGAATGAAAAGGTTGCAGTGCCAAAAATATATTTTACTCACTCTGCCGTTTGGAAAATTCAATAGATTGTCTTGCTCTCACGTAATCAATCTTAATTCTTACAAATGTCATTATACCAGAAGTCCCAATTCCACTAACATTTTAATGTGTTTACTGCAATATACATTGCTTGTTTTGTAGGCAATAGTTTCGATTTGATAAGAAGAATGAACAGTATCGCTCCAAACTTAAAAGTAACTGACTGATTGATCAATCAATATAGCACACATTGACATGTGTTTGTTTTGATTTTGTTATTTATATTTCACGTGTATTATTTATTAAAAACTTCTATTTACATAATTATTTTCATTATAACTCAAAAAAAGTTAAGTCTTATATTTAAAGAGAACCTCATCTAAATTGTGTCGAGTGTTAAACTGTGTCTTGTAGGTTATTAATATCAATAATGGATATTGAAGACCACTCAGATTCTGAAGAAGAAATTCTAGTTTATGCTGAATTCAACGAAGGTGTAGATGTGGATCAGTACCGCAGTATACATGTCCTAGGCATTGATGGCAAAAATCCTATTATTCAGGCGGATGACTCCTTTTTCACAGGTTAGATACCTTTAATATAATAGTACCTACCCCTTTATATTGGCAAATTACTTCTTTTAGGTACCCATTCTTATTCTTGTATATTATTTACAGGAAAATTCGCAAATTCTTTAGGAACATACATGTTTTTTGAAGAGGACCCCAACCCACAATCTGCTGACCTGCTGTTTGATAAACTTCCAGAAAAAAGTTTGAAGTATTTGTGCAAAACTAACAAGTTGCTAAATATGGAACATGCTTATGTTATGCCTCTAGCTAGTAAAGGTATGTAAATAAAATTACAAATCTTATTCCAAATAACACTAAACATGGCCCTGCGGGGCAGAGAGAGGAAGGGAAATGTTTGTGAAACCCTTCGCCTCTATGCCCCGCAGGGGTATGTTTCATGTATTCTTTGAGCGCTGGAGTCACAGCTTTACACAAATAACTTTGTAAGAATATTTCAATAATTTTATTTTGTTCCAGAACAAATTGTAAAAACAGAGTCTGAAGAATCCATTGAGGCATCTATAAAACCAGTAAAATTTACCTCAGTAGAAGATGCATTAAATAATTTCAAAGAAACATTAACACCTGTGACCTCAGCTCCTGAAACAATAGTTCCCGTGATATTAAGTACTGCAACAGAACCCCAACCTCAGATGATCATACCTGATACAGTAATACCAGATGAAGCCATGGATGGAATGGAAACATAATGCCAATTGCAATAAAAAATAAGGGTTAGAAACAATATTACTTGTAAATTATGCAATTATTATGACAGATTTCTAAAAATTTATGGTAAAAATAATTGAAAATGCGTAATGGGCACCTTTGCGCCAGGCTGAAAGAAAAAAAAGTAAAGTTTCTTTTACTTGTATTTGAAAATGTTTTTATTTGGAGAAGCTCTCTTGTTAGAATAGTGTTCACTTTTCGCCAAATCTGGTTCTTGCAAAACCGGTTGACCAAAACTGAGTCTTGAAAAGCCAGCGATAACTTGTTGATAGTCACATAATATATACATACGGAAATATCGAAAAACATTAAACAAGTCAAATTAAAAAAATCTAAATCGCGCGCGTTGCATATTGGATACACCATACACCAACGCTTAATTACTCTACGCCTTCTATTATTAACTTCGTGTAGGTGGTTTGGGGAATTCTCTCTTTCTCAAAGTAAGTTTTTTTATTTGATTGCGGCATTAAATTTCAACCAATGGCATCGTTCGCACTATCAATATTATCACGTGATATTCGGATTACGATCCGAATATCATGAAATTACTCATGTTGGATTTCGTGACTCTGAGATCCAGTGGCGTGGCAACAAATAATTATCATAGAAATTATTTAAACTGTTGTACGAATCATTGATATCCAACTACTATGATCTACCTACTTACTGGTTGGTTTTAGTCCGAGCTAATTATTTATTCCCGTGGGAAAAATATTTTTTTCTGCGCCAAAATGTAGCCTATGTATTATTAATTTATTACTGGCCATAATCCAACTGTATACGAAATTTCATCCATATCCATCCAGCAGTTTAAGTTACAGATTGGATAACGGCGAGCGTAAATACAACCGCACGGTACGAACTCAACTTAGTACTGACGTCAATAATATCGATGCAACCTTGATCCACCCTTGATATTCCATACCGTGATATCACAATATTATTGTACTCCAAATATCGCGTGATAATACTAACAGTGCTAACAATGCCAATCCCAGCCCAGTATCGATAGTATCTTTTCAAATTTCCAACAACGGAGTTCTAAACCATTGAGCGGGTATTCCCCGAGATATGAGTATCGGCGTTTTAAAGCCGCGCATTTCGCTGTATCCTGTAATGTAACTTATTTAATAAAACGATACATAATACGAGTGTACCGTGACGTCACATCATAGCACATGTTGAGACTCGCCCCGTCGTCATCCCGTCATTTTTAATCTAGACGCGCAGAAGGACATCAACCAAACCAAGCGCCACGTCAGTTGCGTCGTGTAGTTTGATTCAGCCACTCGTCGCCGCCGTAGTCAATTTGTTTCGTTAGTTGCTATCTCTATCGCGTGCATTTTAATCTAATCAGAATTTAGTTGTGTGGTATTTACATTAGGTAAACACAAGAATTAAACTTTTGTTTATTTTAAGATGTCCACGAAAGACCAGTGTGATGCTGATGACTATCCCAGGTATTTATTAGTAGATAGTTTAATCTTTCCGATCCGGATCCGAGGGTTTCAGTATATTGTAATTTAGGCGATGGACTAACAACCTGAACCTTAAATAACCCTCAAAACTTTGTCAGACGTTGTGGAACGACCTTTGTTTAGGTCGTTTACGCTCTGCCTACCCCATTAGGGATAAAGGAGTGATTATATGTATGTATAGTTATACAAAACCTAATTAAACAAAAAAATACTAAGTTTTAAGATTTTATTTGAAACTAAAGTTATTTGATATATTTACGAAGTGTAACATAAATAAGAACCCTGAAAAATGGCTAAGCTAAGGCGTACATATTTAATTCTCGTCCATACTTATAAATTAGGTCATAATTTATATGATTAATCATGTATATAAAATAAACCTATTCTATTTATGTTATGTTTCCCTCTAATATTTAATCAGAAATGATGATTATTATTTTTTTTACAGGGAGGCAAAGCGCTCGAGATATCATACAAATAAAAAGAAATCTCTCGAAGAAGCATTTAAGGAGCTAAACAGAGAATGTGTAAAAATAAAAAGAAAGGATAGAAAATGCAACAATGTTATACTTTATTCCGTACTTGGAGAACTTCTAAAAATAATGCAGAATCAAAATGAATTGTTTCGTAACATGAAACCAGAACTGGAATACTTAGGAAGCTATTTTGATGGTTTGCGAGTTGGCGATCCCACCGAATTTGACCTCAACCTAATCCTTAAATTACCAATAAATTACAATAACATTTTCCTGGACTCATCTAAGACGGCTTACGATTGCACCAATATTTTCATGCATTCTGAATTCCGGAGACTGTGTAAGATTCCAGCAATGGCAAAAAATGGATATCATGAAACTCAAATGTGGTGCGACAAAACATTTCGTTTATCAGTCCAAAAGTTTCGTTCTTGGATGCAGAAAGTAGTGGACAGTGCTATGGGAACACTTCCTGTCGTGAATAACAGAAGACTAATCTGTGTGAAAAACAAACCATATCTTCTTGCTACAAAAATGTCCGGTCCAGCTAATACTATTACAATTTACACAGGAAATCGCGACGATAATCTAATCGATGTGGACCTTGTGCCTACTTTCTCATTTGACCTTAAAAAGAAGCCTTATAATACAAAAGTGATATTTGATCATATGCTGTCAGATAAAAAGCTTGAAAAAAAATACTTCGTGGTTCCAAAACCATCCGACGATGAATACAGCTGGAGAGTAGCATTCCCGTTTCAAGAGCGCATTTTGATACATAACAAGAATAATTTAAAAAGCGCTGCTAAACTACTTAAATTACTACGTGACGTGCAAGATTTTAAACTATTGGCAAGTTATTATATCAAAACTGTATTTTTGTGGGAAGTTAAAAACCAACATGATAATTTCTGGAAACGTAACTCGATGTCGTTTCTGTTTTTACATATGTTGGGAAAGTTAAGAGATTGTTTAGCAAAAGGAGAGATCAAAAACTTTTGGAGTCCTGAAGCAAATCTTTTGAAGAATAAGATTAAAATTGAAACATGCAGAAATTGGAGTAACAGACTATCTCATATTATAAGAACTATAGAACAACAAGGAAGAGATAATCCAGAAATTATATTTGATTTTTTTACGAAAAGAAAGTAGAACGATTTTTTAGACCAAATGTTGATTAGGTAGTGTTTTTTACATAATGTGTAGGTAGGTATAATAGAGATATTATATTGTAATTATAAGTATAGAAATGTACCTATTGACAAAGTGTAATAAATAATTTAAGTGCAAAAACGTATTTTTTACCTTAATAATTCACGTAGATTTAATTTACACATTATTTACACATTTATTCTTTATTGAAGAAGCTATCATTATGTCATTTTCTATGAAAAAGAACCTTAGTGTCGGTTTTCAAGCCCTATTTTTTCCCAAATAGTTTTGTTTGCTTAATGTCTGTACATTGTGGAATCATCAATAACTACACAGAATACCGACAAAAAGATACCTTTGCGATGAGAACGTCATATATAAAATCAGGGATAACCCTAATGGGGTAAGCAGAAGGTCCTTTAGGCGTGATTTTATATATGACGGTCCTTTACGCTCTACCTACCCCATTAGGGATAGAAGAGTGATTATATGTATGTGTTTCTTCCATGCTGGATTGGGAGCGGAAGAAAAACATAGAATGTGCTAGCTGCATTTCCTCCCGGGCATGCTGTAAAAACCAGCTAAGGGATCGGAGGGTTTCAGTATATTGCAATTTAGGCGATGGGCTGACAACCTGTCACTACAGCAATATACCTACAAATTTATCCTAAATAACCCTCAAAACTTTCGCAGACGTGGCGGAACGACCTTTGTTTAAGTCGTTTATGCTCTGCCTACCCCATTAGGGATAAAAGCGTGACTATATGTATGTATGTACAAAAAAGATCTATGTATGTCACGTTATTTATGTACAAACATGTACAAAGTGCAAATGTTGTAAATTGTAAATCTCGAGTCCAGTCTCGAAATGTTAGGGGAAATCCTTTCCCTTCCTGGAACTAAATTCCGTTTTTTTACCCCGTCTTAACGCTATTTCCGGTATTGCCATCTTTCCCTTTTTGCCCCATATTATTTTACATGTTTTCTATTTTGCATTTTGGAAAATTAATTTTAAATTTTTAACTATTATTATTATTAGCCTAAACTGTCCCACTGCTGTTTTAAACTATACCTGAGAAAATTTCACCTAAGTATATAAAAATGGTTATTTCGTGTTTTTCTCATTAAATTGATCATTCTCACTTCATTGCCTTTTATAATGTCTATCATTCATTTAATCGTTCTTTTAAACTATTATGAGAATTAGCATGATATATTTTTTTAATGGCAACATCCACCCTTTCGCCGTGAATATCGCCGCCATTTTGTTTGTATCGCCATTTCGTTTTTCTCGTGAGATGGAGAACGATTCACGAAAGTGAGATAGAAATAAGCTTCAAATTCTGATAAACACCTAGTTTATTGCAATAAATAGAATTCCATTTAATTTTGTGAAAAACTGTGAGTAAATTACATTTCTTCAGCACAATAACTATATCGTTCAATCCTTCCTATTCTGTGATCTCGGCGTTTCTTTCTCAAACAGTGCAACAATGGCGTCAGTTTAGTTGAAGCGCGTTTATAGATAGTCCGTCATCCTTTTCTTACATATATCGACGGAGACACAGCTTTCATCGAGTGATCTTTTTACGAGTAGAGTAGACTGATAAGAAAATATCCCCCGTTACCTTCGCACTTTAATGTTTTGGAGTTTCTGTTCCAAGTGCATTTAGCCGCGCTTTTGACTTCGTAGTCTTCAAAAAGATGAACAAAAATCGTATCAACATGGTTCATTTGTTGTATTACAGTTTGGTGTACATAGAGTATAGGTGGACATGAGCGAGTATCTGTAATGTATTAGGAGTCTTGTATGATGTTCACGACAAACGCTGTGCAAACCGGCACAGTGCCGACCCTTCAGCACCAGGATCATGCTAGCCTAACGAGAAACGGTAAAATACTCGAGAATGATCAGGAGACCACTATAACTACTAAACAACAAGGGCAGCAGGAAACACAGCAGGTATACATCCTTTGTTTGGCTGCAAACTGCTTTGCAACTTTCAAGTTTACTGCTTTTTATTTTAACTTTATATGCTGCTGCTGCATCTGTTGAACTTGTGGCTAGTAGGCCGAGATCACAGGGTTTCATTTGCATCATTTTACTTCTATCTTCACCACAAAAAATACTAATCATGTTGTTTTATAGTTTGGCTCATAAATTAACTTTGTATTTCAGGAATTCCCAACATTTTGTTACACTACCAACGTGAATATGATAGGCAAGATTGGTACTGGGACAGCAGGAGGTGCAGGCGGAGTGGCTGGAAGTGTGAACATTGCCCAGCTTACCACCAGTGATGACAAGACCTGCTATATTGCACAGCCATTCTCATACAACTATGCTCTTGTCAATCAAATGCAGATTGCTCCCAATGGGATACAGAATACTGTGTCTAACATCAGCTTCAAATGTGATGTTTGTGGCCTTATGTTTGGTCATTTGAGTGTTCTAAATGCTCATAAAAGGATTCATGTGCAAGATACTGGTGAGCCATCAGATTTTATGTCTTAAAACTAGTACTTATGCGTCCCAGAATAAAACCCAACTTCCTAAACTTAAAAAGTGATGTTAAAAATCACGCCTTTATCCCTAACGGGGTAAGCGGAGCAAATATTCTGCAACATCTCACAAGTTTTGAGGGTTGTTACAGATGAGTATGTATATTGCTATTGCCATGTTATGCGGAGGGATGATAGTCATATAGGCAAAAGGGTAATGAATTTAAATAAGGATGGATATGCTGGGAGAGGACAACCAAAGAAAAGATGGATGGACTGTGTGAAAGATGATATGTCTAAAACAGGTGTGAGTGTTGAATTAACGACTGACAGGGATGAGTGGAAGAAGAAAACGTACTGAGCCGACCCCAAGTAAATGGGATAAGGGCAAGAGAATGATGATATGTATATTGCTATTGTTACGGGTTGTCAGCCCATCGCCTAAACTACAATACACTGAAACTCTCAAATCCCGTAGCTGGTTTTTCAGCATGCCCAGGAGGAGATGCAGCTGGCACATTCTATCTTTTTCTTTCACTCCCAGTCCAGCATGGAAGTATTATGTTACTGAGCTTTATAATCATTCCTATTACAGATAACAACATCACAGTGGTGGCAACTGGTGTGGGTTCCAGCAATGATGTGTCAATGCCCCCTCATATACAGATCCTTTCATCAGATCCTAATGAACAGCAACAGCATCATGTTCAGCTTCAAGATAGTAAGTTAACCTGTACTTACTATGTTTATTTTCTTTTACGCAAACAAACAAAGGGTTGCTCAGATAATAAAACTAAAGAAATTCCACAAATAATTTCTTTGTATTTTATATTTTTTAAAGTCTTCATACAAAATTACCACGTTGTTCAGACAGTTTGTATGGAAAAGAACAATTCCCAAAAAAAAAAACATTTCTGGAAACTATTTATTATTTGACTAACTAAGATAAAATAAATATTTATTGGCCTGTGTATTAATAGCAGTAAAACCTTTGTTATTTTCAGCTAAACCAGTGATCTTAGACAAAGTCCAGAAATGCATAACTTGTGGTGGCCCAATTGCAAACAATCCTAAAAGAAAGGGGCCAAAGCTTATTCGCTGTGAGAACTGCATTGCCCAGGATTCTGTGGATCAACGAAACAACCAGAGTAAGATTTTTTTAAAGCTTTGTTTCAATAATAATTTTTATTATTAGTCTATTTATTACAGATACAAAAAAATATTAATTACATATAAACATAAATTATTTCATTTTAACAATTACATATAAACATAAATTATTTCATTTTAACATTAACATTAAATAAATAATCACTCATCATTGTTTTTCTTTTTCCTTTTTGGAGTATCTGCGCATCCTGAAGACGCATAGACCTCCCCCAGCTCTTTCCATCTTTCTCTGTCTCTTGTTAGTCTGGTCCAAAGGGCCCCAGCAATTTTTTTCAGGTCATCTGACCACCTCCTAAGAGGTCTACCTCTTCTTCTTCTTGCTTCCTCTCGTGGTGTCCATTCAGAAACCAATTTTGTCCATTTTTCTGTTTTCTCCCTCCACATATGGCCCGTCCAGTTCCATTTTAGTAGCCTGCTTTTGTTGGTCACGTCTTCTACCTTTGTTGTTTTTCTGATGTCAGTAGCTCTCTTTCTATCCTTTTTTGTGATGCCTAGCATACTTCTTTCCATGCTTCTTTGGCATGTTACCAATTTTTGGATATGCTTTTTGTTCAAGGCCCAAGTTTGGCAGCCATATTTCAGAATTGGGAGGATGCATATGTTGAACAGTTTTCTCTTTGCAGCAGTAGGATAATGGTTGTTCTTAAATATTTCCTTCAATGACCAATATCGTTTCCAAGCGTTGTTGACACGTCTTTCCAGTTCTTGGTCAGTTTGGTCACTGAATGAAACCAGCTGGCCCAGGTATATGTATGACTGAACATATTCTATTGTCTCACCATCGACAACTATCGGTGACTCAGTCCTGTTTGTCATGACCTTTGTCTTGGATTTGTTTATTGATAGGCCAACTTCTTTACTCTTGGAGGCAATATCTTGTATCATACGTTGGAGTGTCTGATAGTCATTAGCAAACAGCACCAGATCATCTGCAAATCGTAGGTTGTTTAACAGTTCGCCATTCACATTTATTCCTATGTCATTCCATGAAAGGTTTCTGAAGATCTGTTCTAGGACAGCTGAGAACAGCTTTGGTGAGAGTGGATCGCCTTGACGTACTCCTTTCTGAATCAAAAAAGGTTTTCCCAGTGACTCTAACTTTACTTGTGCTGTGGAGTTTGAATATACTTTTTTTATGATCCTTATATATTTGTTATCAATGCCTTGTTTCTTCAGAGCATTCCATATGTGAGTGTGATCGAGAGAATCGAACGCTTTGTTGTAATCGATGAAGCCTAGGTATAGTGGATATCCATATTCCTGTGTTTTCTCAATTGTTTGCTTAAGAGTGTGCATATGGTCAATGGTCGAATAGCCCGATCTGAAGCCTGCCTGTTCCTTTGGCTGTTCTTCGTCTAGCTGTTTAGATACTCTTTTCAGAATAATTTTGGAGAAAACCTTATACACATTGGACATCAAACTGATTGGGCGGTAATTGTTCATCTCACTTTTGTCGCCTTTTTTGTGTATAAGTATTATAGTGCTGCCTGTCCATTGGGTTGGGATTAGTTCTGAATCCAATATAATGTTAAATATTTTAGTAAGTGTTTTAGCATTATCTGGGAGAGAGATTTTTAGATGTTCATTCGTGATACCATCTGAACCTGGTGCTTTTTCATTTTTTTGAGTTTTGATAGCGTGGATAACTTCACTCTCCAAAATGCATGGTATGGTGTTTACAGTTTGGTCCTGTAGGTCAATCTCTAAAACTTCATCAATTTTATCACCTGTAGCTCTTGCATAAAGTTTTTGATAGAATCTTGTTGCAGTATCCAGTATTGCACTTCTTCGTGTTATCTGCTGGTCGGCTGTATTTTTTATTTTAGGGATCCATTCTTTGGTATCTTTTAGCTCTTTCAGAGCTTTTCTTATTCCACCTGTTTTTAGAATATGCTGATTTATGCACTCTATTTTCCTTTTTGATTTATCATTTTTTATGCTTCGACTTATTTCCTTACTAACTTTTGTGATCAATTTTAGGTTTTCTTTATCTTTTTTGTTGTTAAGTAGTTCTTTTCTGTTTGCTATTAGATTCTTGGTAGTTTGACTTATTTTATTATTTTGTGCTTTCTTAAAGAACTTTTTGCAAATTTTGCTGGTTTCTCTGTCATAGAGATTTTGAAACTCTTGATTTTCGATTACTGCCGTGCTACTTGGTATTTCATTAGTACTTTTAAATTGCTGCCCAAAATTTTTCCTGCTCTTCACTCGACGCTCTCCGGGTTGTAAGGTTGCTCTAACCATTCTGTGGTTTGTGTTAAAATTGAGATTGTTCAATACAGAGACGTCTTTGAAATGCTCTCTGTGGGTAGTGGCTATATAATCGATTTCGTTGTGGTATGAGCCATCCGGAGAAATCCAGGTCCATTTCCGCGAGGGTTTTTTCTTAAAATAGCTATTTAAAAATGATAGCCTGAATTCTTGTGCCAAGTTGATCATTTTCTTCCCATTCTTGGTTCTGATTCCATGTCCAAATTTACCCATTATTGAGTCTTCACCTTCTTGTTGTGTACCAATTCTGCCATTGAAGTCACCCATAACAATTGTGTACTTGCTGTTACTGGTATCTTGCAGGGTTTTGGATAGTTCTTTGTAGAATTCAGTAATAGATTTTTTATCGCTTGTTTCTGTTGGTGCATAAATTTGGATGATCGTCCAGTTTTCTCTGTAGCCTGGTAGTTTTATATGTAGTACTGCTATTCTCTCAGAAACACCTTTAAATTGTATGATGTGTTTTTTTAAGTGACTCTTGACCATAAATCCAATTCCGTAGTGACCTTGGGTCTCTCCTTTAAAGTACAGAATGTAGTCATCGTGTTCTTCTATCGAGTTTCCCAGTCTTCTCACCTCGCTTAGTCCCAAAATGTCATAGTTAATAACTTTTAGTGCTTCCTCTAGTTCAATTAATTTCTCATCAGTTCTAAGTGACAGGACATTAAGTGTTGCAATATATATTGGTTTTTGAAGCTTTTCTTGCTTGTTTGGCGTTTCTGGATTGTGATTGGTTGGGGGGTGTTGGTCAGACGTCCCGCGGGGACCAGCCGTGTTGGGACCATTTACTTGTTCTGGATTTCTTTTTGCTTCGTGTTTTTCAAATGTTATTTTCCGGCCGGTTCTTCTTCTGTTGTTTGATTGCTAGTTGTCATTGGCGCTGTTCTGCTGTGGTCTAGCTTTAACATACCTCTTAGCTCCATCTTCGTTGAGCTTGGGTGAGTTTGATGGTGAGCGCTTTCTTTTGTCTGATATTTTCCCTTTGACTATTATTTTATCATATTTTATGTATGCCTCTTTTCCTTTGTTTATCTCTTCTTGAAGTTTTGTTTTCAGTTCTTTTCTTTTGTTCAGTACTTCTCTTGTGAAATCTTCGGTTATGTAATTTTTTTCAGGAAAAGAGTTTTTATTTTTGAATAATTCAATTTTTCTCCACGCTAGAGTGAGTGAGATGCGGATCGGACGTATTTTTTTGTCATTCTTCTTTCCCATTCTGTATACAGTGCTTATCTCCCACTCATCCCATTCCTTGATGCCGGACTTCTTGCTGGCATCGTTGAGAGCTCCTAGCACTATTTCCATAAGTTCTGTGTTGTTTGTTTCCTTTTCCTCGATTCCATGAAGGATAATATTGTTTTTTCTTACTTCCTTTTCTAATATTTGAACTCTGCTTTTAAGAATTTCAGTTTCATTTTTCAATTTCACATTTTCTTCACGTAGAGGTTTCAACTTGTTTTCTATAGTTGTATTAAAGTATTCAGTGAAGTTTTTTGTAATGTTTTTGGTGATGTTCTCAGAGGAAATGGCCATCTGAGTGTTGATTTCTTGTTTAAGTTGTTCTAGTAGCGTGTCCATCATCTTTTGATCCATTATTATGCGTTTTCTACTAATTGATAGTTTTTGGTTTTGCTTGGCAACACTGCTAGATTCCAGAGCCAAAAACGAATGACAGTTTTGGTTTTTTTGCGTCAATGTTGTTTTTCGCACTACCTTACAGTTGAAATAAAATCCTGTCTCGAATTCCTTTCTGCAGTTTTGATGATGATGAATCTTCTTTTAATTAAGATTTTTCTGGGATATTCAACACTAATCAGATGATTTGCACCTCGATTTCACTTTTTGTACAGTTTTAAGGTTGAATGACACTTGGAACTATTTTTATTTCGTAATTTTCACAGAGCGCAGTAAGTACGATGTTAATTTAATGACAGTTGACAGCCGAAAAAAAAAAAAAAAAAAAAAAAAAAAAAATATATATATACATATAAAAAAGGCCTTTATCCCTAATGGGGCAGGCCGAACGTAAACAATCTAAACTAAGGTTCTTCTGCCACGTCTGATTAAGTTTTGTGGGTTATTCCAGAGAAATTTGTAGGTATATTGCTGTAGTGACAGGATGTCAGTCCATCGCCTAAATTGCAATATACTGAAACCCTCGGATCCTTTAGCTGGTTTAACAGCATGCCCGGGAGGAAATGCAGCTGGCGCATTCTACGTTGTTGATTCGTTCCTAGTCCAGCATGGAAGAAAGATAACACATGCTTATCTCCCTGGCATCATCAATAGTTAATACGGAATTTTACCACCTAAATTTCTACAATGATCATATAATAAGTGAACTACTAATAATAGGCCAACAACAATGTTGAAAATAATACAATTATAAATGTACATGTACAAGATAAGGATTTGACATTGATAAATAAAATTAATTTCAACACATATTTTAAATATATTAGTTGATTATTATTACTGCTAATTTAAACTTAAGAGTAGTGGTGGCTTATCAATGTTTTTATTTTAATAAAGTGCTTGACGATGAAGTTGCGTCACTTATTGTTAAAGTAATTTCTATGGTATTTTTACATATGATAAGGGCCGAATAATTAAGAAGCATATCTAAACTAAGTTTTTGGTAGTGTTGGAGAAAACTCGAGTCTGCGAGTCGAATTTTACATACTCGACTCAATTTCACGGGGTTCGTTATGCTCATTACTCAAGAGTCCCGAGTGCAGTAGAGCGCGAGTCTTAACTTGATACAAGACTTTTAAAAAGAACTCGAGTAACAAATAAATATCGAGATTTTAACGAAAGTCGAGTTTTTAGACTGACTTGATAGAACTTTGACTCGAAAAAATGTTGAGCCAAATAAAATATATTTTTTTATCTAGGAGACAACGAAAATATTAAAATTCATTATACATAAAACTCAATAAAATCATTGATACAATAAACAATAATAGTGATTTAGCTAGTTAGGTGATGGGTGCTCAGTTCAAAACGAGTCAAGCTCGACTCGTTCATTATGTGAGCAAGCTCGAGCTTACAAAGAAACTTGATCACGAATGCTAAACTCGTGTTTAAAGGGATGCTCTCTAAACTCGCAACACACATTGAGCAGGAGTATGTGTCTTAGTGAGTCGAGTATTGCGATTAAGAGCTGAGCACTGAAAAATCGACTTGCGGACTCGAGTTTTCTCCAACACTATTAGTAGACTAGTTAGAAATATTGTTTTTTTTTAAATCTTTTACTGTCTTTTCAATGTGGACTTTCACTTATATAAGTTATTCTTTGTCCAACAGTGAATGCAACTCAAATATTTGTGTCGGAGGACAATGTGAAGTTCGAGGTGGGCGGAGTGAGCGGCGTGCAGCCCACCGACCCGCTCGCGCCCTCGCAGCCCGTCGTGCAACAACACCAGAATAAACCAAGTGAGTATTGTGATATTTTATTTAATGTGCAGAGATACAGCCTTAGGCCCCCATCAGTAAAAAAAAAACATATCTCACTAAAAACAAAGTGAATCAATAAACCGGTCTTACAGACTCAAGTAATAGTAATGAAGATTAGTTAGCACCATATAAATTAGCGATTCTTAGTTTGTTGTAGTAACACGGTCCAACAGATTCAAGTTATAGTTATGAATATAATTTAGAACGTTATAAATTAGCGATTCTTAGTTTGTTGTAGTAACATGGTCCAACAGATTTAAGTAATAGTTATGAAGATAAGTTAGAACCTTATAAATTTGCGATTTTTAGTTTGTTGTAGTAACAGGTAGTAAAAAGCCGTTGCTGACCGTTGATGGCAATTTTTCTACAAAAAACTATGGATCGCTAAATTATGTTGTTCTAAATTATCTTCATTACTATTACTTGAGTCTTAGACCGGATTTTCGATTCACTGTGTTTTTCGTTTCGATTTTTGATTCACTTAAGCTCTATCTGCTGAAGCTTTGAATGGTGAATGGTTTTTTGAATCAGTTAGTTTATTGCATATTCAGACACTTGTTTTTTTTTTTCAAACATATGTAGTTTCACCTGTAACCCGTTTGAATTAGATATTTATTTTCACATTGCCATGTTATTTTACAGTGCCCGGCCACCACCCAGTGAAGAAAAGAAGTTTGGCATCGGTCACAAAGTGTCAGAACTGCAACGGCTCTGGCATAATCTTTGTTGGCGGGAACAAGAATAAGTTGAACCAGTCCAACGCTGACAAACCATTCCACTGCAACATTTGCGGAGGTTCCTTCTCAAGATACTCATCTCTCTGGTCTCACAAGAAACTGCATTCGGGGGAGAAGAACTTCAAATGCGGGATCTGTGGCATTGCATTTGCTAAAGCTGTGTATCTCAAAAACCACTCCAGAATACACACAGGAGAAAAGCCATATCGGTAAGATTGAATGGTGTTACTACTTAGTTATGCTAGCACAAGTCATGTAAAAGAAACAATTGATGAATGATATCTATTTTATTTATAATAAAATTAGGTAAATCAACATGTTATATTTTGTACATACATACATATAATCACGCCTCTATCCCCAATGTGGTAGGAAGAGCATTAACGACCTAAACAAAGGTTGTCAGCCCATTGCCTCAATTACAATATACCAACAGCTTCGGGTCCCTTGGCTGGCTTTTACAGCATGCCCGGGAGGAATCCAGCTGGCACATTCTATGCTTTTCTCTCGCTCCCAGGCCAGCATGGAAGAATGTAATCTTTTATCATAATACTAAATAGGGAAGGGAAAAGTACGGATTTAGATCATTTGATCTGAGGGTATCATTCGTGTTTTGTTTCTACTATTTACGTATGTACATTGAAATTTGAATTATTCAAAAAAGCCTCTCTTGGATTTCGATCATATTCTAACATACATACATATAATCACGCCTTTATCTCTAATGGGGTAGGCAGAGCGTAAACTACCTAAATAAAGGTCGTTCCACCACGTCTGACAAAATTTAGAGGGTTATAATTAAGATAGATTTGTATGTATATTGCTGTAGTGACAGGTTGTCAGCCCATCGCCTAAATTACAATATACTGACCTTCGGATCCATTAGCTCAGTTTTACAGCATGCCCGGGAGGAAATGCAGCTGGCACATTTTATGTTTGTCTCGCTCCCAGTCCAGCATGGAAGAATGTAATATTTTATCATAATAAACAATCTCCCTCAAGATATTGTTGATGCTCCCTCCACAAACACTTTTAAAAATAGACTTGACAAGTGGTTAATTAATAATAAAATTTAAAAAGTGTATAATAAAATAACATACAATGTGTAAGACTTTCAAGTGAATCATACAATGGACTTTAATCAAATACTAGCCCACACACCAGCTACGGATATAGCCACATCAGCAATTCTGCTGCTCGGCTATTATCAAATAATAATAATAATAATTCCTAAAACCCTAAAAAACAGCCTAACTACGTTAAAAATGCATCCCCTTGTTTCCCATACCCTGCAAAAAGCATCAATTTTAAACACATGCCGAATAGTTAGAAAATTTCTGACCACTTCGGTCACCTCGGACACTTACAACGACCCCTCCTCACTTGGCTAAGGCCCGTGAGACAGGGATAAATACCTTCGAAAGAAGAGAAAAATAAAGAATAAATAATAATATATCTATCTAGAGGAAAGTAGGGAATTAGATCATTTGATCTAAGGGTAGCGTACTATTTATGTGCATTGAAATTTGAATTATTCAAAAAACCCTCTCTTGGATTTCGATCATATTCTAAGCTTATGGTTAATGGTTTTTTTTCTGTGGGAATGGTAATCTGATCTTTTTACATGTTTATTTGTTTATTAGATGTAATACGTGCGGCATGCAGTTCTCTCAGTCGCCGCATCTCAAGAACCACGAGCGCACGCACTCCGGAGAGAAACCGTATGTTTGTGAAGTGAGTGCTAAGTACGACGCTTCTTCTTCTGTCGAGTGGGTATCGAGTCTATGGACCCGATGAACCCTGGTGCCAGAGTTTTTAAACCGCCTAGTAGTACAACTATCAGGCCTCTGACATGGTTTAAGTGACGACCACTATCAAAGACAGCGACCGGGACCGACGGCTTAACGTGCCCTCCGAAGCACGAAATCTTTTTCTTTTCGGACAATCAGGTGATTCAGCCTGCAGTGTCCTAACCAAACTGGGGAAAAATTCACAAAGTGATGAATTCTCAAATATCAACTTTGTGTTTCCCCCCTGGGAATCGAACCCAGGACCTCCGGATCGGAAGTCCATGACACTAGCCACTAGACCACGGAGGCAGTTACGACGATAGTACGACGCTGATTATGTACTTATTCCTTCTAGTGTTACGTTTTTGGTATCGACTGATTTTAACTAATGGCCACTCTCTTATATTTATTATTATTATTTTAAACAGGCAGGCAGTTGTTATCAACTGATAAGGCCTGTATCCAGTTGACCACTTTATTATTTCGAAGTTTGTTTAAATTTGTCAAATCTGTTCTTGAACTGGTTAACATTAACCGCAAAAACCACTTCTTCTGGCAGCTGGTTCCACTGTCTCACAACTCTGTTTGATAAAAAATGCCTGTGCGGGTTATTATGAGAAAAAGTTGTGGTCAATTTGAAATAGAAAAAAAGACGGAAGGGAAATTCTCTTCTTCTAAGGGCGGTTTTTCAGTGCTGCGTATTCGTATCCGTGAAAAATATATCTCTAAAACATTTTCGCGCAATTTTTTTTTTTTTACGGTTACGGAGCAAATAGTGCAAAACCGCCCATAGCTAGTGGATTCTCGAATCGAAGAAAGACCAGATGAACCCTGGTGTCAGTTTTCAAACCGCCTAGTAGCCCAGCTATTCGGCCTCTGACATGGTTTTGAGTAACAACCACTATCAAAGACAGCGACCGGGACCGACGGCTTAGCGTGCCCTCCGAAGCACGGAAAAAGCGCCGAATAAACGTAGATATGAAATTCGAAAACCGAAAAACACATTGGTAAGTGGTGGGATTCGAACCACGACCTCCCGCTTAGGAGGCAGCGGCCCTATCCACTACACCATCAGGCTCTGTTTTTTTTATAATACTAAGACTTTTTGTATAATACCAACATGCATTATTGCAGGTGTGTGATAAGGGCTTCGCGCGGCACGCCACCTTGTGGAACCACAGACGCATTCACACCGGCGAGAAACCTTACAAGTGAGTACTTAGCTGATAGTTCTGTATTTACTTTCGTTAAGATCCTTGGTTGCGCTGACTTACAATACAATACAAAATTCTTTATTGCACGAAGAAACACATACAATGGAAATAAAAAGGAACAAACGTGACAGTACAATTATGCGGCCTTATTGCTAAAGCAACAATTTCTACCAGGCTTCCTTTGGGTATAGAAATTGTACAAGCAGAAAGCGGGATAGTGCATATCACTACATAGTATAAAACAAAGTCGCTTTTTCTGTCCCTATATCCCTATGTAGTGTGCGTCTCCCCACCCAGCCCAAACGAGATAGGTGTTTTTATCATATATCAGGATTTAGAGCATAATTGGAGCACCCACATACTCAAGTCAGTAAATTGGAGCATCAATAGGAAAGACGCTGCGAGCTAAAAACCGTGGGCCGGCTGGGGAGATTCTCGTCAGCGAGCCCATGCTAGATCTCAGGTACTGTTGAGAGTAGAGCAATGTGTTATATCTCTAGATTTAGAGCATAATTGGAGCAATCTGCTGCCGAAAAATCAACTTTCTAACTGTAATATGAAAGGAGTTATACGCGATTATCTGTGGGCTCGCTGGGGAGACGTCTCTCCAGCGATCCCATTTGGATCTCATAAACGGTAGGGATTTAAGTTTTGATCTATCGTTATACACACCTGCCCTAATTGGAGCACTAAACTCCAAAAATGTTAGTACTGTGTGTTGAATAGTTTTCGAGATATAGGTCTTTGAAAATGGTATGTACGGCGAGACTTTTCTCCAGCGAGCCCATCTGATGCGCAAAATCTTACTGAACGTAGAGTCTTCGAAAATAGCTCAAATTAAAGCTTATAATTAGAGCACTAAGCTCCAAATAGAAGAAAGTTCTAGGTCCTACAGATTTCACGCTATAAGCGAAAAACACTTTTGCCGCCAAAAAAATCAAATTCCCCAACCGCGCGACGTTGCCGCTCCGTGCAACGAGCAAATGAACGCGTCACGACACGTTCATTCAAGCAAAAATATATCTTGTGCTGCTAAGTTGAAGAGTGTTTTTAGTCTAACCGAGCCAAGAACATTCTAGAAATAATAGTCAGGCGCCCATATCAAATCCACTTACCGCATTTGTTATTTTTATTATGAACATAAATTGTATTAATTATCATAATATGCTGCCTGCTTGCTAACCTGCTTATTATTGTCTTTTTCAAATTTAAGAAAGTGTCCAAATCGGGACACTTATTAAATTTGGAACCGGGATGTCAGTGGGTAAACAGGTTCTTGGATTGAAATAAAACAATTTGACAGATTCGTTAAAGTATTTCCTACTTTTTGTAACTTTATAATCAGTCTTGGTTATAATTATAAATAGATACCATAATTTTATTTCCTAAAAAAATCATAGACCTAAATTGAGATGTATTTTAAAATTACAGTAATTGTTTTAATTACAATCAAACATACCTACCTATACTTTGTAAAATATAGCTCGGGTAGTATGACAGCAGGCAGTAAATATCATAACAGGTGCAAAAGAGACACCTTTAAAACTGTATGTGTTTGAGATCTGTCATAGTACCCAAGCTACATTTTACAAACTGTAACTACCTACTTACATAGAATTGACAGTGATGACTGATGAAAATCATGATGAAAATAAAATAATGGCGGCAATTCTGGACGCAGTGTTTCTTACAATGAGATAATTATTTTGAACGGGATTACTACCACGATTGTATTATACCTCGAGATTTCATCCTAGTTCCATGTGACATGGTCACGAGCAGACTATTTATTTACTAATTAGCACTATTCTTTAACTAAAACAATAAAATTCAAGTAGATTTTGGGACATCTTATTATCTCATCATATCATCTAATTAATTATATCCAATTATACCTACCTAGTACCTAGTTAAATTTGAAATCTTTTTAAAATGCAGCCACAGGCGGGACGTACTTTTGCCTGTTACTTTCTTTTGTATACCATAACATATTTTGAGCCACCTGTTTTAATTATGTTTTTTCAAGGTTTTTATAGATTTAATTTCAAACAAAATAGGTAATTTAAGGAAATCTGTAGGAACTTGTTATAAATAATATGATACAATTTATGTCCATAATAAAATTAATAAATGCAAAAAGTATGTTTGATATGGGCACTTGACTATTATTTCTAGAATGTACTTTCCTCGGTTAGACTAAAAACACTCTTCAACTTAGCAGCACAAGATATATTTTTGCTTGAATGAACGTTTCGTGACGCGTCCACTTGCTTGTTGCACGGAGCGGCAACGTCACGCGGTTGAAGAATTTGATTTTTTTGGCGGCAAAAGTGTTTTTCGCTTATAGCGTGAAATCTGTAGGACCTAGAACTTTCTTTTATTTGGAGCATAGTGCTCTAATTAAAAGCTTTAATTTGAGCTATTTTCAAAGAATCTACGTTCGGTATTTATTGCGCATCAGATGGGCACGCTGGAGAGACGTCTCGCCGTACATACCATTTTCAAAGACCTATATCTCGAAAACTACTGAACACACAGTACTTAATTTTTTGGAGCTTAGTGCTCCAATTAGGGCACGTATGTAGAACTTTAGATCAAAACTTAAATCCCTACTGTTTATGAGATCCAAATGGGCTCGCTGGGGAGACGTCTCTCCAGCGAGCCCACAGATAATCGCGTATAACTCCTTTCATATTACAGTTTTGAAGTTGATTTTTCGGCAGCAGATTGCTCCAATTATGCTCTAAATCTAGAGATATAACACATTGCTCTACTCTCAACAGTACCTGAGATCTAGCATGGGCTCGCTGACGAGAATCTCCCCAGCCGGCCCACGGTTTTTAGCTCGCAGCGTCTTTCCTATTGATTCTCCAATTTACTGACTTCAGTATGTGGGTGCTCCAATTATGCTCTAAATCCTGATATATGATAAAAACACCTATCACGTTTGGGCTGGGTGGGGAGAAGCACACCCCTATGTATGCATAAATCTTTAAAACTACGCAACGGATTCTGATGCGGTTTCTTTTAATGGATAATTGGAGTGATTCAAGAGGAAGGTTAATATGTATAATATAGTAGAGAAACACTGATAATTTCGGTGCGAAGCCGGGGCGGGTCGCTAGTTACTACATATAATACTTAGACAATATTTACACACTATTAAATAAATATTTCAATATAATATACTGATACATATCTTATGATAAACTAATAAATAATATATGCTACTTACCCTTTACATTATAAACTAGGTCCCACCTTTCTATACTTATCTCGTTTTTTTAATTTTGTCTATGGGTGCCCGCCGCGCTCATAAGTAATTTGTGCTGTTAGAGACAACGTTTCAGAAACTGTTAGGGGTTGCTTATTTAACGAAATTGAATAACTTTCATTGCGAAACTCATCCAGTATTTATTTTTTACTTTCCCATACAAAATTACTATCTCGTCAATTTGTATGAGAAAGTAAAAGAAAACATTTCTTGATAGAATTGCCTGGTGAAAGTTGATCAGTTTTAGCGACTGAGCAACCCCTATCAGTCTTGTATGCTGTCCTCTCATAAAGTTTTATTTAAACAACAAAATCTCTCCCACATGCACCTCACGCGACAGAAATTGGACAGTCTCATCATATCGTACGTTGCGCATTTTACAATAAAGAAGGATAGGCATTCATACGTAGTCAAGTACGAACTAAATTATGGCGTGACAACTTATATATGTATTTTATGTAGATTATTCTATATTAATTAGTTTTTAGTAAGATATCCCGCATTATCTACATTTGATTTTCTCTACCCAAGGTTGCCTGGTAGAAATTGCTACCATAGCAATAAGGAAGCCTTCATTGTACTTTAGTTTTTATTTCATTTGTTCTGAATTCCTGTTGTTTTTGTTTTATGTGCAATCACTACATAGTATTAAACAAAGTCGCTTTCTCTGTCCCTTCTTCTTCTTCTTTCGAGTGGGTATCGAGTCGTATCGACCCGATGAACCCTGGTGTCAGAGTTCTCTGTCTCTATATCCCTATGTATGCATAAATCTTCAAAACTACGCAACGGATTTTGATGCGGTGTATTTTAATGGATAGAGTGATTCAAGAGGAAAGTTTATATGTATAATACATGCATAATATAGTAGAGAAACACTGATAATTTCCGTGCGAAGCCGGGGCGGGTCGTTAGTAAATAATATATCTATCTATCTAGCAACACCTACAATACTGTTCTATTCAATAGATGCGAGACGTGCGGGTCGGCGTTCAGCCAAGCGGCGCATCTGAAGAACCACGCGAAGGTGCACTCCGGGGAGAAGCCGTTCAAGTGCGACATCTGCACCGCCGCCTTCGCCGACCGGTTCGCGCTCAAGAGGCACCGGGGCATCCACGATAAATACGGTAAGTAGAGTTACAGTGCAGGGCCACGCGAAGGTGCACTCCGGGGAGAAGCCGTTCAAGTGCGACATCTGCACCGGGGCATCCACGATAAATACGGTAAGTAGAGTTACAGTGCAGGGCCACGCGAAGGTGCACTCCGGGGAGAAGCCGTTCAAGTGCGACATCTGCACCGGGGCATCCACGATAAATACGGTAAGTAGAGTTACAGTGCAGGGCCACGCGAAGGTGCACTCCGGGGAGAAGCCGTTCAAGTGCGACATCTGCACCGGGGCGTCCATGATAAATACGGTAAGTAGAGTTACAGTGCAGGGCCACGCGAAGGTGCACTCCGGGGAGAAGCCGTTCAAGTGCGACATCTGCACCGGGGCATCCACGATAAATACGGTAAGTAGAGTTACAGTGCAGGGCCACGCGAAGGTGCACTCCGGGGAGAAGCCGTTCAAGTGCGACATCTGCACCGGGGCATCCAAGATAAATACGGTAGGTAGAGTTACAGTGCAGGGCCACGCGAAGGTGCACTCCGGGGAGAAGCCGTTCAAGTGCGACATCTGCACCGGGGCATCCACGATAAATACGGTAAGTAGAGTTACAGTGCAGGGCCACGCGAAGGTGCACTCCGGGGAGAAGCCGTTCAAGTGCGACATCTGCACCGGGGCATCCACGATAAATATGGTAAGTAGAGTTACAGTGAAGGGCCACGCGAAGGTGCACTCCGGGGAGAAGCCGTTCAAGTGCGACATCTGCACCGGGGCATCCACGATAAATACGGTAAGTAGAGTTACAGTGCAGGGCCACGCGGAGGTGCACTCCGGGGAGAGGCCGTTCAAGTGCGACATCTGCACCGGGGCATCCACGATAAATATGGTAAGTAGAGTTACAGTGCAGGGCCACGCGGAGGTGCACTCCGGGGAGAGGCCGTTCAAGTGCGACATCTGCACCGGTGCATCCACGATAAATACGGTAAGTAGAGTTACAGTGCAGGGCCACGCGGAGGTGCACTCCGGGGAGAGGTCGTTCAAGTGCGACATCTGCACCGGTGCATCCACGATAAATACGGTAAGTAGAGTTACAGTGCAGGGCCACGCGGAGGTGCACTCCGGGGAGAGGCCGTTCAAGTGCGACATCTGCACCGGGGCATCCACGATAAATACGGTAAGTAGAGTTACAGAAGCCGTATTTTTGAATCACTCGAACTCTAATGCGCATACAAGAAAATAACTTTCGCTTACGATTTTCATACAATTTGCTACACGAATGTCAATCTTTTGTATGCAAATTCGATTCAAGTGATTCAAAAATACGGCTCCTGGCTCATTACAGGTATGTACAGTCGTATACATATAATCGTATATACAACGTGGGGACGACGACGTTGTAGTGGAAATCGTTTCTGAACTACTTTTATCGAACTTTGATCACTTTTACTGTGTTTATTATTTGGACTAGCCTGTAGCGATTAAGATGTTAAAGGTGACGGTGCATGCAAGCGTGCACCTTAAGGTCAGACTGCACTACGCGGCAACTTATCTTCAGACATCGTCGCAGTAGTTGACCAAATGCAATGTTGACTAATGGAAACTTTTATTTCTTGCGATTCCAAAATTGATTAAGACCAAATTCTATACCGGGTGTAAGGTATAGCGACCCGCAAACTGATAGGGGTTGTTCAGTCATCGATACTGAACAACTATCACCAGAAAATTCTTTCAAGATATGAAAAAAATGATCTTATACAAAATGACCACTTCAATCAGACAATTTGTATGAAAAAGCAGTATTTATTTTTTAATCTGAATAAAATTCCTGGCGATAGTTGTTTAGTTTCGTTGACTGAGCAACCCCTATCAGTTTGCGGGACGCTGTCCCTTCCATCCCATATAGATAAAATCTCAAGGGACAAAATACTCTTTCAAAATATCTTATAATTGCTCTAATTTTATGTTGATTTGTTGTTCAGGTCAAACGGCGCCACTACCCTCAAGAATACAACAGAACCAACAAGAGCAAGGCAACAGCGCGGAGCAGAGCGCTCAGCCCGCCGGCGACGCCGAGCACCACGCCGAACAAGCGCTCTGAGCGGAGCCGTCGCCACACACACGGCTAAAACTGTTGTGATAGTAACCAACCAGCTGGATGCGCGCAAACAACTGTCTCAATAGACACTATACGAGCAATGTAAATACAATTATATTAATTGTTCTCCGAGCTGAGAACTTACACTGCCAATGTTGATGCAAGATGTGGGCCACAGTTGTTTGATGGTGATATGATTATCGCTAGGAACTTGCAATAAAATGACAATGAAATATGTGAATAAAATTGTTCAATGATGTTCCTGATTTGATCACTACGGTTATAACTAGAAGCCATTAGTAGTAACGTTTTGAATATATTCATATATCATTGGCTGTGGATATTTTGATGCTAATTGTTGAATTTATTTTGGACATTGTGGAATCATCAGTTCACGGTTGTATATTTGTCATTTCTTGTAAATATCAGGCATAACTGTAGGAGCCTAAATGTGATTTAGTATTTTTAGCATATCCATTGACTTAATTTTTTATTTATAAATATTGGATGAGGTGAACTTATAAATATAGAACCTTGTGCAGAAGTATTTAATTTTACTTATTTTCTATGTTTTATCATTTATTTTTTATATGACATTCTGTTCATAAGTAAGTGCAACTCATCCAGTAAAATACTGCATCAGTATGATGTGCTTAGGTTTAAATTTTTTGAATAATTAGTAAAAATTTGTCTAGGAATATTTTCTTTTATTCATTGAATACCTATCCTGAGCTGAACCTGGGAAGTGAAGCTAGATGTTTATTACAATATGATTTTTTATGATCCTTTTTTTATCCTATTTTTGTTAATTTCAAAGTTTACTAGGAGGTTTTTGAGTTATTTGATTGTCTTTTATTTCGAAATTATTTGAGGTCCAGAAAATAAAAAATAATTATACTCTGTAAACATTTAATTGAAATAAAAATGCGTTCATAACTGCAGTGGGCTATATCCACAAACACTCAATCCGTTTCTTGGTTGGTTCAATCATCATCCATCCTTGTATCAGTGCTCCATGCACAGGACAAGCTCATTGTTCATGGTACCCTTATTCATTGCTGCGTGAACTGCCAAAGAACACAACCATGTTATACACCACAAGGTGCAAGTGCATATTAACAACTAGCACTACTACAAAACCACAATGGTGTTGTTTAATTTAAGACCAAAGATATCCTTACTTAGAGATGGATGAGATGTAAACTCCACTTAACTAAATTGAGTGGTTGTAAATATTGATAGTGAGCTTATTTTTATCTTGGAATTTCTTGTGTAACTTAAATCTATTAAATTCAATTATAACTTATTCGTACACCCAGTCGTCGTTAGCGGGGGTCCAGCCGATGACTTCCTTCTCGGGAAACCATAGGTTGATCTCCTTCTTGGCGGATTCAACACTGTCGGATCCGTGGATGATGTTCCTGCCGACGTGGATGCAGAGATCACCTCGGATGGTGCCGGGAGCTGAGTCGGCGGGGTTGGTAGCGCCGAGCATCACGCGGCCGGTCTTCACGACGTTGAGGCCCTCCCAAACCATGGGAACAACCGGGCCAGAGCTCATGTACTTGACGAGACCGGGGAAGAATGGGCGAGATGAAAGGTCGCTGTAGTGCTGCTTCAAAAGATCCTCAGACGCCCACGCCATCTTCAAAGCGACCAGCTTGAATCCCTTCTTTTCGAAGCGTTCGATGATTTGACCGACGAGTCCGCGTTGGACACCGTCGGGTTTAACCATGATGAAGGTTCTTTCACGTGGCTCGGCCATTATTAATTATAATTATATTTGAGTACACGCGAAACACAGGTTAGGTTTGAGCTGGCTAAATTGCAAATGAACGAACGAAAGAAAGACACGATGGCGGGCGGGGAAATGTTACGTCACAGCCGGTGAATGTCAAGTTCGAGCCCGATTCTCATATAGATTGCAGTACAAGGGAATTGTTTCCTTGTGAAAATGTGCTGTGCCACCAGCGCTCGACATCGTCATCTAGTTTTATTTTCATTTGAATAGAGCTATTTATTTTTTAATAAATATGAAATAAAATTATACTGTAGCAAGATTTTTACCATGTTCCAATGCGTAGTTCGTACCAATAGTAAAATTATTACCCAAAATGGCAGAGATTACCCCACACCCCACATACGAACTAACACCCCTATTACCTTAATTTACAGTAGGGTATTTGAAGGCACCTTAAAATATATCATTTCCTTGACGAGCAAACTTCAATGTGATCGTTTACTAAACCGCATGCTTGCATAAAAGCGTAACAAATGGTTGAACCTACGAATTTGAATCCATTATTTTTCAGAGCTTTAGAAAGAGCTACGGATTCTGCAGTCTCAGTTGGTATTTCTTTAGTATTTTTCCAATTGTTTATAATAGGCTCCCTATTGACAAAACTCCATAGAAAATAAGAAAAGTCTGTTCCATTTTCTTTCATTTTTATGAAGCATTTTGCATTATGAACAATTGCTTCTATTTTTCCTTTGTGGCGCACAATGCCAGGGTCTTTCAGATATTTTTCGATGTCCTTTTTCTGTAATCTTGCTATTTTATACGGATTGAATTTGAAAAATAGTTTTCGGTAGTGGTTCCTTTTCTTCAATATAGTAATCCACGACAGTCCTGCTTGTTGTCCTTCTAAGCATAGCATTTCAAATAATCTTAAACTGTCGTATTCAGGTATACCCCATTCTTCATCGTGATAGGCAATATAAATTGGATCTTTAGTTACCCAACCGCATCTTATTATTTCAGAACTTGTGTCTTCACAATATTGCATCTTTAATAAACTTTTTTATTACTTGTGCGTGATATTCATTAGTAGAATTGATCACTTGAAATTCTTTATTTTTATCACCAAGTAGAGCATTTTATAGTAATTTCAATCCAAATATTTTTTGAATTAGATAGGTTTATAAGTCCTTATTTAATAATGTTAATTACATGAAAAACGCCATATATTACACTAATTAAACTGGATTAACACCTACGAATAAGTCATTATCACTGATATTGAAATCTGTTTAACGTTCGTCTGTGTTGCCATTTTTACGCCTTTAAGTCGGGTAAATTAAAATATTCAGTCTTAAAATAGATAACCCTATAACTGCTGATGGGTCACATTATTAGCGGTCTATCAAAAAAGAATCATACGGATTTTAGTAGAAACTCTGCACATTACGGCTTTCTCTATATATCCATTGATTTATTGACAGGATATTTATTGCAGATTTTAATAAATCTGTCAATGCAAAACAGCCTCAATTTCAATTTTGTCATCACTAAAATTATTATTACCACCCACTACTGATCATTTATTTTTATTTAGTTAATTTTATTGAGTTCAAATAATTGTTAAAAAAATGTGGTCATACTTATTTGGACTCGTATGCCGTAAAGAGTCGAATTATCCTCTAAAATGCAGAATAGGTAGGTATATCATCATCTCCCTAGCTTTCTCCCGTATCTCACGGGGTCGGCTACCTGATCTAGGTGATTGAACCAGGGTACTGCTTTTTACACAGAGCACAGATCTCAGCAACCAAGAAGGGAAACCCGCTCCTAGATTAGGTCAGAGTTTTCAAGCCTCTAATGCTTAGCACGGTCAACGGCTTAACGTGCCTTTCAAAAAACGGAACAAGCGCCGAATAAACGTACATATGAAATTCAACACTTACTTCCATGCTAGACTGGGAGCGAGAGAAAAACATAGAATATGCCAGCTGCATTTCCTCCTGGGCATGCTGTAAAAACCAGCTAAGGGATCCGAGAGTTTCTGTACCTATATTGCAATTTAGGTGATAGGCTGACAACCTGTCACTACAGCAATATACCTACAAATCTATCTTAAATAACCCTTAAAACTTTGTCAGACGTGGCGGAACGAACTTTGTTTAGGTAGTTTACGCTCTGCCTACCCCATTAGAGGCGTGATTATATGTATGTATGTATGTGAAATTTAAAAAAGAACTAAAAAAACACATTGGTACGTGGTGGGATCCGAACCACGACCTACCGCTCAGGAAGCAGCAGCTTCCCATACAAATTGTCTGATCAAGGTGATCATTTTGTATGGAAAACTCAATTACTATTTTCATTTCCTGAAATAATTTCCTGGTGATGGTTGTTCAGTTTCGTTGACTGAGCAACCCCTATCAGTTTGCGGGACGCTGTCCTTCACAACCAGTATAGTAATACTAATACTACTAAGGCATAAAATAGAGGAGACTTATATTTATAAATAGGTTTCTTTTATGAATATGTTGTAGGTATTTATTTTCTATCGTATAAACTGGGTATATTTAAATTCAGGTATCCAGTGCAAATTATCCATTTGGGTCCACCATATACCTTGGCTAGTGGTGATTGGTGATTACATCTATGTGGTTTGATGTATCTTCGTGTTTCAGGGCCAGTAACCAGACTCTTTGTCAACCGTATATTGCTGCCAGTCAATGTTCCTTCTGATATTTGTTGCAGAAGTGGCATATAATCAGGTTTTGATAATTCGTTCGAAATACGAGTCATCTAAAACAAAGAAAGTTGATAACAAATTGGACAAGTTTTCATATTAAATTAAGAAGTTAAAATTGTAACAAAAAAATACTTACGACCGCTTTCAACTGATTATTTGTTAAAGGAGTTGTGATTGGCCCCAAGAGCAAAACGCTACTGTTCTTTTCGAGGCTTTCTGGATCTACCGATATCAATTCATCACTTCCGTTGCCTTTGATTTCGTCGTTTATAATCAAAAACATGTATTCATTTGCCGTTATGTCCAATTTCGTTTGCGAAGGCTTAAACTCTGTGCCAGTCGTCTTAGAGTAGAACGTGTTTTGTAAAGGTATCTCATTTAGTAAAGATTTGTACGGCAATTTTCTAAGTTTAGATGATTTGCTCTTTTTGCAACATAGCGTTTTCAATTGCGCAACAAGAACATCGAAAAGAAGTTCTTTCTTTTCTTCATCTTCTTCACTGCCTTGTGTTTCCTCAATTGGTCGGCTATACAGTAAGTTATTTATTTTTTGTAGAGCTGTATAATTGGGATCTAATTCAGATTTAGCTTTGAAGGGCTCTACGCGTTTGTCATCAAGGCGAAAATAAGCTTCTGCTTTTTCTTGGCCTTTTTCATTTACCGTTCGAAATCTGCTGCCACTATTTTTTAAGTTAGAATTTATAAAAAAGTTATCTCGAGTCTCACTAGGTGCTGTTTGTTCTACGTCAGCAAATTTGGCGTCTTGTCCAGATTTTCCATCAACAGCTACTTTCACAATATCATTCAGATCGTAGACACTCTTCTTTGGTTGATCGTTCAATAACTTTAAAAGCTCTTCATCAGATAACTTTGAGAGTAAATACGTAACGTCGTTATCTGAAAGAGATTATATTTAAAGTTCCTTTTCAGTTTAATATAAGTAAATAACCGGTCATCGCATACGATTTATTTTAAAATATAAGCCAAAATACTTAAAATTAACTTACCAACGTTCTTAATAATCGAAGTTTTCGGTAAGTCTTTGTCATTAGGCAAATATCCTTTGGAAATCATTAAATCGGCCACGTCACTATCAGCGCCATTGCCACTGGTGTCCATAAAATATGAATGCTGTTGCTGCTGATTCATCAACGACATCGAATTTGTAGCTTCGATCTAAAATTCGTGTAAGATATAAAATATTTAATAATAATAAAAACATTCCAGTTACAAGTAGAAATATTTTATTTATTTATCAATTTATATAAATTATAAAATAATATAATTATATTATTATTTAAAGTAGAAATATTTCTACTTGTAACCCCATTAAGGATATAGGCGTGATTATACCAGGTGTAGGGGACAGCGTCCCGCAAACTGATAGGGGTTGCTCCCGGGAACTTTTTTCAGGTAGTGAAAAATTTATTGGCTTTTCCATACAAATACAATAAGTGTAGTGAAGTGACTAAAAATAACATGAACTGATACACACCAGCTAAGATATAGGCACATCAGCCTGTGGCTGCTCGCCTATTATTGAATAATAATAAATTGTCCGATCGAGGTGAACATTTTGCATGGAAAAGCCATTTTTTTTTTCACTTACTGAAAAAGTTGTTGAGTATCATTCACTGAGCCACCCCTATCAGTTCGCTGTCCCTTACACCCCTTATGTATGTATGATTTTATTAAAGAAAACGCACACATAACAAGATGACAGGAAACCACTTGTTGTACAGAAACATTTTAATTTACTAAAACTTGACTTTCCGATTATAATTTCACGCACAATGAAACTCAAAGTTGTTAATTCAGAATTCAGTACCACAAAATACACTACCTGCATATCTCGTTATGTTTACGAGAATAACAATGAACAAACGCTCGTAAAATCTTTGTTGTGATTGCGATAACATCTAGCTTCCTTAGTTAAATCGTGGTGATGTCTAACGGTTTTTATTGGCTATTTTACCGGCGATTATTCTAAAACAAAACGTTTCCGGTCTGAAATCAATAGTACACTACGCACTTGATTAAAAAAATCCGCATTGCGATGTATCAACCCGATCGGAACCATCCATATTTCTATCTCGTGGTCATATATTTTTGTCACGAAACATCACAATTGACCTTATCCGCAGTTGAGGTGTTAACAAATGATTATGGGCACCTAAAAATTAGTTAGGGTTAGGTTAGGGCTGAGCTGTATGCTACTAACGGGGTCCACAGGTGGCGGATAAAGGGACGGCCATCAAGATATGATGGATAGCTGCGAATATAAAAATGTCAAAGAAGCAGTCCCCGTCCAAACAGCGGCAAGATCATCAGGATGTGGCGGGGAGTCCAGTGGGACGGTCTTAAAAATTACACAAATGTCAGATAAAGATCTTGTGACATAGCGAGTCAATGCCGCCACTAAATAAGCATTCCCCTGGTGTCAGGCAGTCGAGGAAATGGATTCTGGAAGGACTCGTGTCCAGACTATATATGACGCGGACTAGCTTCGCTTCATATACTGGATTCGCCGCCTAGTCGCCTTGTGGGCAGCGCAAACTACCCACATTTACTCGCGCTCGGGTTCTCTTGTTTTGTGGGGTACTTTGGGTGATCCCTAAGTACCCTCACTTTTCTCGATTCTGCCTACCCTCGGTCGTCGCGGGTGACTTCTACTCGTGCCTTCAACTCCGGCCTCCCACCAGCGGGAATCACCGGGAGGTAACGGTAGTTGTTGCCCGTCCCGGGGGCAGGCTACGCACCGCGCGGACCAGGCTTTCTCGTTTTCGTTATCCAACAATTCGACGCCCATCTATGCCGGCATAGTAATGCCCGTGACTCCCGCGAAGTCTAGCCGCAGGCGGCCCACCAACAAGGTGTACCAGCCTGCGAGCCCGCGCTCCACGCTCCAGCGCATTCTCGCGCTGCGCCCACCGCAAACCACCTCGACGCCCGACGGTGACACCGGCAAGTCCGCCGCTGCGGCCTTCGCGGCCTCTCGTTCTATGCCGCCACTGCCGCCCTTGCCACCGCTGCCCTAACAGCCCCAGCTGGACGCCGCCGCTGCCCAGCGCGCCGCCGCAAGGCACGCAGCCCTGGACGCCCTCAGGGAGAGTGCAACTGCCTTGTGTGCCAGTGTGCAGAGCGACACGCGCGCTGGGAAGCGGCTACACCCCGCCACCTCCTCGTCATCGGGGACGCCGACGCCTTCGCAGGGGGCACGCCCTGTCCCGATGCCCAGAAAGACGCCGCCTCTCTCCATGCCATCGCTAGACGACATGGAGACGTCACCCCCGCAGCCGAGCGTTTCCTACGCCGCTGCGGCAATGAAAACCCCGCCGTCGTCCCAAAGCAAGCCTCCTCTGCCGAAGATAGTAGTGCCTCCCGCCACTAACCTATGCAGAGGAAAGAAGCTCCCTCCCATTGTGGTGGACCATCTCCCAGACTGGAGTTCCCACATGAGGATGCTCAAAGAAGCCATGGGCCACGCACCTAACGTGCGCCCATACGGGAAAGGCTTCCGATTCCTAGCGAAAACGGAACAGGAATTTCGTGCTTACCAGCGCTACTTCGTAGAGCTGGAGAAGTCCGGAGCCGGAATATCCTGGTTCGCGTACGCCATGCCGAACCTGAAACCGCTGAAGGTCGCCATCCGAGGCTTGCCTGCCGATGCCGACCCTGAAGCAATCGCCGAAGAAATGGCTAGTCTGGGCTACCCAGTCGACTACGTCCGGCCGATCAACGCGCGCCGTGGACGCCCAGGCTGCATATTCTTCGCCCAGCTGACCCGAACGCCAGCCCTCACCCCGGGACTATACAACATCACAGAGCTGCTCTGTATGCCCGGCGTGAAGATCGAGGGCTGGCGTGGCAAGAGGACGACGGCCCAGTGCCACCGTTGCCAGCTGTTCCGGCACAGTTCCTCGCACTGTCACCGGAAGCTGGCCTGCGTCAAATGCGGCGAGCAGCACGTCGCAAAAGACTGCAAGAGGCCGCGCACTGAACCCGCAACGTGCGCAAACTGTGGCGGACCCCACCCCGCCAACAGTCTCGATTGCTCCGTGCTCCGCCGCGAAGTGCGGAACAAGAGAGCGGGCACAGCGCCCCTCACGAAGCCCGTCGAGCCGAAAAGGAAGGAGGCGGCACCGCAGGGAGAGTCGAACGCGGCGACCACTCTCATGGCGGCCGCCAACGACCCAGCCGGCGAGACGAAGCGGAAGAGGAGGCTGAGGAGACGGAGAAAGCAAGCCACTCCTCGAAATGACGCGGGAAAACCGGACCAGCCGTGTCGCAAGCCACCCACGGGTCCACTGGAAGTGGTCGGCGCCCCTCAGGTTATTCCTCAGGGGGAGATGCCGAAACACCAGCGGGCTCCAAGTCAAAAGAGCCAACGAGCAGCCGTCCCAGAAAGGGACAGGGTCCTAACAGAGGCGGTTAGGATCCTCACGGAAGTCCTGGTGGCAATCCGCATCGGCGACGATGCCACCAGTATAATCGAGAGGGGCCTGAAGGTTCTTTCCTCCATGAGCGGCCAGCCGGCCGCTCTGGAGGACCTCAGACCCCCACAGATGGCTGCTCAGGGTGGTGCTGCAATGCAGCGCTGACGCGGCCAATACACTGCCTGCCCACATCCACTACTCCACGTCGAGTAGTCAGGATCGTGGGCCAGACTCAAGGACTGACCCCAGGACGAGCGAGCCGCCGTGAGCTTGAGGTCGCTAGCTGGGCCTCCCCCCATGGGGAATCACCCAGCTGGCTTGATCTCGCCACGGCGTGAAACTCTCCTGTGCACCCGGACTAGACACCAAGCTACAAGCTCCCCAATGACCTGCCTGTTGTTACAGGCAGCGGTTTGAGACCACGCCCAGGAGGCCCTGCCTCGATGGCGTCTCCCCGTCGGCCGCGCGGCCGACGAGAAGAAATCCGAACGCTTCATATACTACGGTGTGGACGGCAAGAGGGAAACCACCACACTTAATTTCCCTAAAAAGGATTAATATGAATAGGATTTAAGCTGGCGATTACTCCACCGATAAGAGCAAAGCTCGTAAATTTATGATGATTAAAATTAATCATAGAGGTCAGAGAATGGAGAGACAACACAAAGCATACCAAATCAATAATATGTATATTGCGTATTGAACCCCCGATATAGAATTTAGCAACCGCAGAACCTTGGTTTGAGACTGAGATCGAAACTTTCGAAACGTCCATGCCACCCTACACAGGCAACCCTAAAAAAATTGTTCTCATGTGTCATACAAATATGGTATTAGAATTGTCAGTGTGCGTTTTATTGTATGCAAAATAGCGCTATAATTTCAGTTTGTCCTTTTCTTCCAAATTATCTTGTTAATTCATTTTTGTCAGTGAAAACCGAAATCATTTGACATTTGTTTGTTTTGGGTGTATTGTGAATTGGCGGGGATTTTGTGGAATAAATCAGTTAATTATTAGAAAGGAAAATGAATATTCCTTTCCCGTTACTTACACCACGTTTGGTAGATTCCAAGTGGTTCAACGCCGACAGCCCTTGCGACGAAGAAGCCGAATTGACTGCTTTGGAACAAGCCAATCAACAATGGGTATGCAGATAGTTTTATAAATTAGCCATTACTATTATTACACAATAAAATAACTGGTAAACTGGGCATCATCCGTAATAGTAGCCAGTTAAGCAATTCAAGCATAGGAATCTAAATATGACCACCCATTTTTGATAATTTATATCTGTTTAGTTACTTTTACATGCTTCTACCTACTGAGTAAAAATAGGTTCTCTAGACCTTTTCCCAAAAAAATCTAGATGCCCTAACTCCGCGTCACATAATCTAAAGGTCTTCCAAAAAAAATGATAAAAAAATTGTGGTCATATTTGGACTTGAATGCTAAGGCCTCCCTAAAATACAACCTAGAACCATTTAGAACTAACTGAAATATCTCTATTGCTTACAGCTCAGTTCAATTGGTCAACAGTATATGAAAAGACCACCTTTAGGAAAGACTGACCCGGAACCAATGGAAGACGAACAGGACACAGATGAGGAAGAAGGTAATAATAAAAAAAAAAATATGTGGTACAATTTTTTTACATCAAGTACAGCTTTTAAACTATGTTAACTAATGGTTCAGAATCTTGTAAGATCAGCAATAAATAAAATAATTATCAACAATACATCACTATACTAAATTATGTCCACAATTCAAATAGAACAGACTAGGTACTTTATTCCTCAATGCAGCTATATAATTTTCCATGAGAATAAAGGTGTTTTCTAAGTAACAAACATTAATAAATGGTGAAACATTGATTAAAATTAGTTCAGTAGTTACACAATTTAAAAATTGGGTGCAAAAAAATTCCTAATAGGTGACCATGTTTGTTTCTAGGTAATGATGAGTCTGATGAATCGGAAGAATCTCATGATGAAGATGAGGATGAAGAGCTAAGGACTTCATACTCCCCTGCTAGAAACAACAACGAACTTGAACCGGACAGTTTGGATGACTTGAATGACACACCTGACCTCAATACATCTGATCAAAGTGCTCTTTGGCCTATTCAATAAAGCTTTCTACTGATATAGATTTTCCATTATCTTCTTATAAAAATCCTATATATTACCATCAAGTTTGTCAGTGTCTAATTCCTTATGTGGTTTGTGTGCCTGTGCAGTAAGTTACTATAAGTTAATAATTGTTTATTTATTAAATATGTTTTCATTAAAACATTTGTTTATTTTAAAATGTAGGTAAATTAATTTTATAGGAATCTTATATGCGGGGTAGGCATTATAGGGATAGGCATATTAGGGATAAAGGCGTGATTAATATATAATTAGTATGTATGTTTAAGATTAAATTAATATATTGCCTGAACATTTTCATACAATAGCCAAACAATAAAATAACCAAGTTAAATTATTAACAATTTTATTATCAGAACATGAATAAACAATTTGCCTTAATTTAGAAATCTTAACAGAAATAGTTACATACAAAATATGGAAACTAAATTAATATTGTAAAACATTTTTCAGTCTTAATTTATTGTGAAGACTGGATTTAATTGTTAATTTTATATTTTTTATCATCTTGTTAGAAAAACTTATCCATGACATTTGCCAGCCTTTCAATAATTATAGAAAGTACTTATGATATGCAAGTTATTGTAAACAAAATACGAAATATTATAGTGGGTCATAGAAGATGTTTAGGTTCTTTTCATATATTGTCTCAAAAAAATATTTGCCAAAATACCAACAACCCAGTTTGCCAAACTTGTTTTTTATTTACATTAATTTACCAAATACATCACTGGATTAATTCAACTGCAAATATTACTAATGGATTAGTAGACAAAATTAAAATAAACCTCACCAACTAATATGAATAATAATTTTATCCATCACAATATGATTTAAGCAAAAGCACTAGATTAATTATAATATTATATCAAAATATATTTTTGAAATATTTTGAACAGCGTTGTAGTATTATATTCCTTGAGTAATTTATAGAAAATCTCTAACTGTTTGCTCCAGAGTGGGCATGGTAGAACTGACAAATGTAAATATACTGATTGAAATTAATGCAAGTATAAGAATGAAATGGTAGAGATAGTTTGTTTATAATAACAATTAAAATTGTACTTTGTGAGTAAGTAAATCTATACATATAATAAATCTCTAGAAGGGTCGTGTCTGTACATTGAATATTTTTACAAAAAAATAATTGCGGCAGGCATTATTAACGATATAAAGATCAAAACGTTTTATTTTTTTAATTTTTTGTCTGTCTGTCTGTAAGTTAACACATCACGCCAAAACTACTGAACTGATTTCGATGAGACTTTTTTTATTCAACTGTGTGTTACCCGGGTTGCAACTTAGGATACCTAAAATCACGCTACCTGACATAGGGGGTGGGCAGGAAATTGAAATTTGGCTGTTTCTTAACCGATTTTATGGTTTTTTTTTTATTCAAGTGAACATTATTTAAAATAAAATTTACGATACAAATAATCATGCCACCTGACTTAGGAGTTAGGCAGGAAATTGATCTCTGATCGTTTCTAACCGATCTTAAAGGGACTTATTATTTAACTGAGTTTTTTTTAATTACCTGGTGTTCAGCCTAGGTTAGAAATAATCACGCGAACCATTTTAATATTGAGTAAGTACCCCTGTTTGTATGGAAAACACGCAGTGTAACATACTGAAAACGCTTCTCCGCGCGTAGGAGCGGCATCTGCTAGCAGTAGATCTGCTTCCATACAAAGAACAGACAATGTGAAACACGCTTCCGCGCGCGGGTTAGCAGGTCTTGTTTCCATACAAACCGGGCGTACGAAGTCGCGGGCACAGCTAGTTGTTAAATAAATAGTTAATTTAACACTGCAAAACAGTAAATTACAACTTTCTGTAAATTACAATCCATCTTAAAACAATGTGTTATCTGCCACTATAACTAAAGGCAGGTTTACACAGGGTCAGCGACTGACTCCGAAACCGAGAAAAGTCAGCGCTGACCAGAATATTCGTATGGGACTTTACAAGTCAGCGGTGTGAAGTCAGCACGCCATAAAGGCGGATTTACACGGGGTCAGTGACTGACTTCGAAACCGAGACAAGTCAGCGATGACCCGAATATTCGTATGGGGGAATTTACAAGTCAGCGGTTTGAAGTCAGCACTGACTTCTAAATTCCGATACGAATTTGACAGAAATCTTTTAGGCGGTAACAAGTTTACACGTACATTCTCCTGGTATTATGGTTACTCAGTTTAAACACCGGCCACATTAACAACTATACTCACTACTCGGTTCAACAAAGGACTTATATTATCTTTAGGCACACCATTCCATTTCTCTTTGAGGCACTTCTCTATCCGCGCATGTGTTGGCTGTTGCTCAGCTGAAATGAAAAGATAAATTACGATTATTTCATTATTATGATTATTTAATCACTTATTATTATTATATTATTTAATCAGGCAGGCAGTTGTAGCAACTGATAGCGCCTGTATCCCACTGTTCACGATCCGCTTGTCTTATTGAAGTTTTGTAGGTATTTGTCCAATTTGTTCTTAAAGACATTTGTATTCTGGGCTGTCACTACATCTTGAGGTAGCTTGTTCCAATTAGCAACCACTCTATTTGAAAGAAAGTGCTTGTGTGGGTTGTTGTGTGAGAAACAAGTTGTCAATTTCATGCTATGACCTCGCAAACGGCTATTTTGGTCTCTATTGACTAGGGCATCAAAGTTCGATAGGTCATAGTGGCCGTTTAAAATTTTGAAATTATTATTACTTATTGGTGGAAGTATTCAATAAGACGTCAAAAATCTTTGATCATCGGGTCTTATTTTGTCATGGTTTGAATCCCACCATAGCGAGCGCTGAGGGCACCCCATCTAATTCCCGGACTAGCATGACTCCGGTCCTGGTGACGTCCACTCGGTACTTGCTCGGTACATTATCAAGCCCGATGGTGTAGTGGATAGGGCCGCTGTCTTGTGCAGGAGGTCGTGGTTCGAATCCCATCACGTACCAATGTGTTTTAACACTTGCAACGAAATTCACAGGTTGTGTGTGAAGTCGACCAATCCGTACTGGGCCCGATGGGCCTGTACCAGGGTAGGCCTGTATGAACTGACGATAATAATGATGCACCAATTAGTAGTGGAATATTTACCTGGATTATGAGAGCATTTCGCCATATCCAGCGTGAAGAAGATAGCGCTTCTTTTGACCAGCGGGTTGTACTCGTCGCAGTAGTAATGGAACGCCATAGCGAGCGCTGAGGGCACCTCATCCAATTCCCGGACCAACATGACTCCGGTCCTGGTGACGTCATCTCGGTACTTGCTTATCAGCTCGCTGTGGCTACGCATTTCAAGCTTCGAACCGTCCACAACGATGTGTTGAACTGATGTGCTGTCATTACCTGAAAAAGACCAAACTCAAGCTTTTCTCTTGACAGTTGCGAAGCGATTCCAAGTCCCCAACATAAGCGAATGTAATAATCTGACACTTTATAAAAACATGTCCAATGTCCATACTGGGTGTAAGGGACAGCTTCCCGAGAATTGGTAAGAGTTGCTCAGACAAAGAAACAATAATTCTCACTAGGAAACATTCATCGTCAGGATAATATAAAAAAAAGTACGTTCCCAATTTTCCCATACAAATTGACATTTCCTGAATGAATATCTTTGTGAAAATTGATCAGTTTTGTTGACTGAACAAAACAACCCCTTTCAGTTTCCAGAAAACTGTCCCTTATACACTGTATATTTATATCCGCAAGCAGAATTTAAAATATTTTGTTACTCACGTAAATACTTAGCCGTAGTACCAGCAATAGAGTTTACTAAATTGTTCAATTTATCATGATCAAAGTCTTGATCGCTGCTCTTGTAAGCTAACACAAATGATCCAGTGTCTTGTCTTTTAAATATCGTGGAAATCCCTGCAAATAATGGAAGTACTTATTTACTACTATTTAAATTTAAAAAAGTCATATTATAGTGTTAGAGTACCATACCACTATAAAGGGTATTATATATATAAATTTCTAACAAAACTAATAATAGTCCTGCCAATCTTCCAGAGATCAGCCAGCTGCGCAGCACTAGTTTTTAGTAGTGCCCAATTGTTTCCGCTACACACAGGTGAAAGAAAGAAAGAAAAGAAAGGAACACTTGCACACAGGTGCACTCTCTATTCATTCAATCTGTTATTCTGATAGGACAGACTAACTGTAACAACCAGAGAGAAATCAGGCGCAGGACGGACTGACTATTTACATGCCCACCCGACAGCATGGATCATCCTACTTTTCTGACAATCAGGTGATCAGCCTGTAATATCCTAACTAAACTAGAAACAACAACACAAAGTCATTGTCCCCCGCCGGGAAACGAACCCGGGACCTCCAGGACGAGAGCCCATGGCTCGGACTGCTAGACCACGGAGGCAGTGTCTGTCACACCAAAACTATAGGGTATATGTATACCCATCGATAAACCATTGAAAAATAAAATACATATATTTATAGAATATTTAAAAGTAAATATTTACCTTGTTTCAATTGAAGAATAGTATTATCTGTTATCTTATACTGTCTTCCAAGAGAGTTTAAATCATCATAAAACTTTGCCGTGTTATAAGTCTCACTAACTGTAAACACCTCTGGTAGTGAACTGGTTAGGCCCCCGTTTTGTACTGCCACCACTGCAGCTGCTACCAGACCCAAAAAACCCATGATTAATACTATTGGCTGATTCGACTTCGGCTCTACCCTTGTAGGATAAGAATAGGTTTGACTGTAAGCCCTGGGCGTTTCAGATATGGACTCCACAGATGTATCATTTCCATGTAAACGTCTCCTGGATTGTGATGAGTTTGGCGATCTATTTGATGACGAAGACCAGTTTCCGAGATCGTCACTGGAACGTGAAAATGGTGACTCGAAGCGGGCAGGTAAGGATTGTGCATGTTTACCGCACTCACTGCAAATAACCACATTACCAGCTCATTTTGATGCTTGTTTACGCTATCAAAACTAATATAACAAAAGATTTCAATGTTAATTGTTACGTTGAAATTAAATTGCTGTTAGCTTATTAGTGATTAGATGATAAAAAGCCTTTGATACATTTTATTTAGAGGTTTAAAAGCCTTTGTTATTTGAATTAAGTACTTAGTAATTTTACCAGTGATGATGTTGATGAGATGGTAATGAGCTATTTACAAAAAGAAAATGAATTGAACAATGAATAATAAAGTAGACATTATTTTCAAATGAAATACCCATATTCTTCCATGCTGGCCTGGGAGCGAGAGAAAAACATAGAATGCATGCTGTAAAATCCAGCTAAGGGATCCGAGGGTTTCAGTATATTGTAATTTAGGCGATGGGCTGACAACCTGTCACTACAGCAATATACTTACAAATCCATCTTAAATAACCCTCAAAACTTTGTCAGACGTGGCGGAACGACCTTTGTTTGCGTCGTTTACGCTCTGCCTACCCCATTAGGGATAAAGGCTTGATTATATGTATGTATGTATGAAATACCCACTAAACAACTTTTTCAAAGCACAAATATACATATAATACGAAAGAAATAAAATAAGAAATTTGTTTCTGGCGTGATGATTGTGAGTGCTCGAAAATATAAAAAAACACAAAAATTCTTGCTAAAAGATTGTTTGCTTTCTCCATACAAAAAAGCTCACCTCATCTAAAATTTTGTATGGAGAAGGCTTTTTTATCTTACATTTTTGTGCTTTGTGAAAGTTGTTTCAAGAAATTTGTTTCTGGCATGATGATTGTGAGTGCTCGAAAATATAAAAAAACACAAAAATTCTTGCTAAAAGATTGTTAGCTTTCTCCATACAAAAAAGCTCACCTAATCTACAATTTTGTATGGAGAAGGTTTTTATCTTATATTTTTGTGCTTTGTGAAAGTTGTTTCTTATAATTAGATGAAGTTTAAAGGAAAGCAGTGCTTTTTTCACCACCTTCAAAAAAATACTCACCTTAAATGCGAATCATCTGTGTACATAGTACCATCATCAAATGATTTTCTTCTAGAAAATGGGGACGGGGTGCGAGCAAATTTACTGGAATACAATGATGATGAAATAAATGAACAGGGTTACATTTAAGTTCATTCTTAAGAGGCCTCACCGAGAGCGGTGGCGCCCTCACTCGTTACAAAATCATCACTCGCAAAATATAGACATATTTAAACTTTTCTGTCACTTCCTTAAATTTAGACCAAAGGATTTTTTAGAACTATAAATAGGTAGTACCAAGAACTTACAATCGAAATTATTGCTAAAACTGACACTTTTTTGGCGAAAATCTCTATAATAACAATTTTGATAACGCCATTAAATTTTCAATACAAAACAGCAACAAAATAAAAAAATATTTTGTTCTAAATAGTTTTTTAGAAATTATATAGCTCTAAAGTATACTCAGCAGGAAAAGCAATGGTCAAAGTCAAGTACAGTAACAATTTTTGTCTTTATTATATACTCCAGCTAAAACTGGATATTAATGTGGATTATGGAGCCCTAACTCCATTATGAAAACCAAGCAGAGTAACAATATGTATATGGATGATTGTAACACAAACATAGCACATTACAAAATATTCTTCTATGCTGGACTGGGAGCGAGAGAAAAACATAGAGTGCAGCTGCATTTTCTCCGGGGCATGCTGTAAAAGCCAGCTAAGAGATCTGAGGGTTTTTGTACATTGCATTTTAGGCTGGGATGGGCTGACAACCAGTCACTACAACAATATACCTTCAAATCTACCTTAAATAACCCTCAAAACTATGCCAGACGTGGCGGAGCGACCTTTATTAGGTCGATTTCGGTCTTCCTACCCCATTAGGGATAAAGGCGTGATTATTATGTATCTATGAACAAAATATTCCGTATACAGTCACCTTTGAACATTATCGATTTCATCCCTTCCAATTTCTTCGGTGGCATTGTCCTGAACATTATCAGCATGCTCATCTTTACGACTTGACAGACCATAGGTGACCATATTTATCCTTTCGTGGCCCAAATAATTGCTGCCTCTATAGCTATGAATGCCAGGACGAGCTGACGGTTTTATTGATGCCCCCCCAGTCTGTAAAATTGAATTGTATTATTTAAATTATTTTTGCGGAGTTAATATTTATTTATAGGTATATGTACCGCAGTGTTAAAATTTATCCTACCTTTGTATCTTTATCGCTATTCATTCGAAAGTATTTATAGTAATAAAATAAACACTCTTTACTTTCTAAATATAACGGGAAAGAATAATACAAAATTACAGATTACTTTACTATGTACCTATTTCTTTCTCTCCTAAAATTCCTTTATTTTCCGACTTTGCGTTTTTTTTATTCTCCCATGATATGGGAAGGCAAAGAGCGAAGCCCATGCAGCCTAGTCTTTAGAGTATAAATAAGGGCCAAAATAAAAATTGTCCAGCGGTTTAAAAATATTTCCTGTTACTCTAGTTTTTTGTTTAACTGTATGTTTACCTGCACATTGTACTATAGTACGCCGAGATTTTTTTTCATTTATCACATAAATTTATTTTCTTATTTAATTAAACACGCACCTTTTGTCATCGTCAGTTCGTGTTCAAGTCGATGTTGTTAAATCGAAGTTTGGCTAAATTTCTCGAAATTCTACGGCGCAAACCCGTTTTTTAATTAGAATATATTTCGTCATCGCCATTCCTATTTTCCTGAACGTCCTACGAGTCGCAATCTCAGGTTATCCCGCGCTTTCTTTACATTAAAAAACCCGAAAACAAGTGCCTAAATCACTTTGTCACGCTTTGCCGTCATCGCCATTTATATTCATAACTCGTCAAGTATTGCTGCTAGATTTTTTTAAATATTTTTGACGCTACGTAATATAAGTGCACGAGTTTGAATATAGCGGACAAAACTTCGTAGTCACGGTTAATAATTTATGAGAATAATAAAAAGTCGGACCCGTCATCGCCATTACTGTCATTACCACAGATTTTTTTTGTAAACGGCTATAACGCTGAGGAAATGGTCATGACGTAATTGATGTTGTATGCTATCACATCTGCTTAAAAGTTTCTTAATTCTGTTTTACTGTAATTATAAACTCACTGTAGCGTACTAAGTACCGCCAGTGGCCCCAGAGTCTTAAGGGCTCCAAGTCTCTCAAGAGACCCTAGCATCCCAAGTTCATCAAGGACACCCAGTGCATGAAGTGCCTCAAGGGCCCCACTACCCCAAGTGCACCCCGTGCCTCCAATACTCACAGTGCCTCAAAAACCTTCAGTGTCTCTAACGCTCCCAGTAGCCCCAGGCCCCCAATGGGTCCCCATTGCTCCAAAGCCCACCTCATGGGGCCCTAAAGCCTTCTGAGCTCTTGCTGTAACTGCCCCCAATGCTACAAGAACCCCATGTAGGTCCAGTGACCCCAGAGCCCTTGCTGTAACTGTACCCGGTGCCACTAGTTCCAAAAGTAAGTCGAGTGGTCCCAGAACCCTCGCTGCAACTTTCCCCAATGCTACATAACATAACAGAAAAATACTTTATTGCACGTAAGAATACAAATCATACAACACAACAGATAACAACAAAAAACAAGTACAATATAGGCGGCCTTATTGCTAAGGTAGCAATTACTTCCACGCAACCTTTGGGTACTTCCATGCTGGTCTGGGAGCGAGAGAAAAACATATAATGTGTCAGCTGCATTTCCTCCCGGGCATGCTGTAAAATCCAGCTAAGGGATCCGAGGGTTTCAGTATTTCGTAATTTAGGCGATGGGCTGACAACCTGTCACTACAGCAATATACCTAGAATTCTATCTTAAATAACCCTCAAAACTTTTTCAGACGTGGCGGGACGACCTTTGTTTTGGGTCGTTTGCGCTCTGCCTACCCCATTAGGGATAAAGGCGTGATTATATGTATGTGTGTATGTAACCTTTGGGTGAAAGAAATGCGTAGCGGTAAGCGGGATAGTGCAAACCTAGTAAATGTATCCTAAATACATTACATTACATATAATACATAAACTAGGTACAAGCTCCTACATAGATATTGTAAAATAAACTAATACATAATTTATGTGGCGTTCCAAGCTAAAAGGGTCCAGTTGGGAGGTATTGAGTTAAGACTAGTTTCGGAATCTAGAATAGTGTCTTCATCTTATTAATTAAAAAAAACAATCAATTTTGTAATACTGTTTTTTTTACAAGCATCCAAAGACGAAACTTTGAAAATACTAGTTTTGAGAAATTTGATTATAAAAGGTTTGCATTAAAAAAATCACTGTTTTACTCATTTGTTACATAAATCTTTATTCACAAATAAAGTTGATAACAACATACAACTAAACATCTGATATATATTCCAATTACACTAATCAAATAAGAAAATCAGATAAAAAGTCACTAACGCCGACACCTGGTACCTTTTAATACTTATAAAGAACGTTGAATGTTTTGACCAGTTATTAGTATTATATCTATAATATTATATTTAGCCATTGATTATGTTGATTATATAAAAGAGTATTTATTAGATAGATATACAACTTATTTTTAATTATTTTACTAAACACTTCCATACTGGACTGGGAGAGAAAGAAAAACATAGAATGTTCCAGTTGCCCTTCCTCCCGGGCATGCTGTAGAAGTCAGCAAAAGGAAAAAAAAGGGATTCGAGGGTTACAGTGTATTGTCATTTAGGCGATGGGCTGACAACCTGTCACTACAGCAATACACATTACAATCTAAAATTGCCCTCAATTTATGTCAAACGTGGCGAAAGCGCCTTTTAGGAGGCGTTTTACGTTCTGCCTACCCCGTAAGGGATAAAGGCGTGATTTTATGTATGTATGTATGTACTAAACACCGACATGTGGACCTTTTTACATAAAATTATGACAGATGCTCATCTAACTTTCGCTTAGTACAGAAATAAATTCCTCCTCGTATATGATTCCTATGGCCAATTTCCTTGCAGTAGGAGCATGTAGGTTTATTTCTAATAGTTTTTGGCATGGTTTGATCATTTGGTTGCGAAGGAAGTAAAAATGTTGAAGTTGTTCAGGTGATGTTCTGGATTTCAGAAGAACTACTAGGATATTCATTATTTATAACTGGTTTTGGGCATAAAATATCTTGAGATTCTTCAGAAACAAATTCACGGATTTTATTATATAGATACCATTTCCGTTATGAAGTCAAACCTGAAGGGCACTTCTCTGGGGGAAAACCATACACCTTGTTTGGATTTAAAATTTGAATTAGAAATGGTTGATCATCATTAATATTTTTGAAACAAAGCATACACCTTTTATTGTTTTCGTTACTCTCGAAATGACAGAAACTTTAAAGTTGATCGATGGAAGAAGCATCAGGTTTAAAAATAATCGCCCGGTCGAAAGTTTTGACAGCAGTTGCACCTTTCTCATCACCAGTTAAGACTGCTATTTATTGAGTCTGTTTTTGGGTACGCCTGAACTGCAGCTTCAACAACATCTTTAAGATTATTACAATCCATTTTACGGAACCTTTTTTTGAACAAGCCAAAATATAAATCTGGAGCAAACTTGGTATGTTCTACAGGAAGAAACGGCATTCGAAAAGAACGATGCTTGCCTGTCAAAACCCGCCATACCGCATATTGCATGACAAAGTTATTTTTATTTTGTCCAGTGCAGTTATTTGCATGGCAAACAACTTCACTTTCCCCCAAGCCAAAATTTTCAAATAAGTGATGTAACATTGATATTATGACATTTGCACCCCATGCCTGTAGCGCAAGATTCCGGAATGATGTACAAGACGATTTTTTTTAAGGGTTCCGCAGCAATTCCAAATAAACTTACTTTGTTAAAAAATACATGGGGCCTATCTGTTGAGAGCTGTGCGGTAAATGAATTTGTTGAGCAAAATCAAACGAATAATGCATCACGCCGTCGCGTCGTAAGCACATGGTAGGTACATGAGGCCCAAGTGCCAAAGTGGATATCTATTGCCAATAATAAATCACGTGCGTTTTTTATGTTATCGTTATAATGTTTGCGTTCTATTTGGACAATCTCTAGATGTTGTTTTGATTTTTTTATTAGATCTAACTTAACGGTTTCATTTAGAGCGGCCATTCTCCCTAAAGATATAACATTTTTCTGACAAGTTGCACAGCGATCGGTTTTTGGTTTCTGTATAACAAAGTTTGAACAAAAATCTTCCCATAGATCATACCAAGTAGATTTTCCTACGGGGTTCTGATTCAAAGAAGTTAAACTTTCTAAATATTTCTGATAAACGTAAGCCTTAGACATACTACAAGGTAAAATAATTAAATCAGGGCTATATTGATGTCCGGGTAGTCGACCTGGTAAATTTAATCCATTCTCGTTGGAAAACTTACAAATAAACTTAACCGCGTCAATTCTTGTTTGCAAATTAATAAGATTATAAGGACGTTTTCATGACATGTAGACGTTTGGCGTAACACCGTTCTCTACAAAATCTTTTTAAAGCTTTTAATCCAATGGCATAAACATATTGAAAAAAATATTTACAAACTGGGACTCCTATGAAAGTGTAATTTATAGTTATTTCTTTACGATCATAATTCTTTTTCTTTCTGCGCATAGTTTGAATACTAGTTCGGGTGAGAGCATTCAAAGTTCCTTTCACAAGCAAACGATGATGGTTAATGTTGACGATGGCGGCAACATTATGGCCCGAACTAGTAGTTTTAAGATAACTTTAAGTTTTACACAAGTAAATTTTATTATTGTTATAAAATAGCTTTAGCTTGTAGTGGTCAACATGCCTTATGTATGTAAACATGAAGTACCCACAGCTGTGCGGGTACTTTTGTATGGCGCAAATGCACAATTTTTATTAAAAATTATGATCGTAAATGTTATAGAAAAGTAGGGTACTACTGTCAAGATTTTTCCTGAGACAGGTGTTGTTGTGATGATATCGATCTGACGGTTAACTGTGCTCTTGTGAATATTTGTAAAATAACTGTGATATATGTGACGAAATCAAATAAAAGTGGTGAAATTGTGTTGTATGTCGGTTTATTATTGAAGAGGACCCTGGAATCCACCGGAAAACTCAAAGGTGCGCAAAGATCCCTGCCCTAATTTTCTACATTGTTTGGTCCTTTGTGTCGCCGGATCGTGCCTTTGTTCCGGTAGAGGTCAAACGGACATTCACCAAAAATGAGCACAGTACAGACAAGACACCAAAAGAGAATGGCAGATATGGACAAAAACAGGCCTACTGGTGATCAGGAACGTGTTTTGGATTAATCTCTCGAGGATATCGAGACTTTAGCTGGAGGAAACAGCACACCGGTGAGGAAAGCTGAAGGTCATTTGGATCACAGCTATTGTGCGCCGCTGGAGACTCGGAGAGGTGGGGCCACCTGTTCTACGCCTGATACAGTAAGGAGGAAAGCAACGATCTGTCGGAGTAGTGTCTCCAACCGTGCTAACCTGGAAGTCCAACGTCGCCTGAAGGAATATGAAACGGAATTAAGGTTAGTTGAGTTAGAAGCGATAATTGAACAGGCTAAGGGTAAGAAAAAGGTGCTGGAAAAGAAGCTCGCCCATGAGATGGCATGCATCGCTGCTGAAAAGGAAGCTGAAGATGAAAGGTCAATCAGGTCAGTGCAAATAAGTAGAACAGAGGAATGGGTTAAGCGTGGAGGCAAATCTGGTGAACCCCCTGCGCGTCCTCTGCCGCCGGTACAATTTGACCTGCCCTGTAACACCGTGACACAACATAACGGTTCCAGCAGAAAATGTACACCTACCCTCAATTTGGAAAAACATTAATCGCTCGAGCCTCTCCAGCAGAATATTATCAAGGTGCGAGAGCAACCCCTTTTGATATCATCGCCAGACCCACCACCAGTTTCTTCTACGCCCGAGGAATACATGCGACGTATCGATCAACTGGTCGCAGCCGTTAGTGACGTCACCGAGCGACGCCCCAGACCCGCACCGAAGCAAACCTATGAACTGCCAAGTTTTCATGGAAATCCCGCTGACTGGCTTGCGTTTAAACGCACGTATTACAACTCGACGAAAATGTACAACTTCACGGCATTTGAGAATATTGCGAGATTACAGGCAGCTTTACAAGGGTCGGCAAAAATGGCAGTGGAAGATCTGCCGAGAGCGTCTGATGAACCCGAGAGTTCTAGAAGAAGAATTTGGTCACCCTACCCTATTTCTAGAATGTGCTATGAACAAAGTGCGTAGTTTAACGCGTGTTACGGACAGTGGACGTGAAATACGTAGCTCCACCGCGGTCGTGAGGAACTGTGTGTCATTATTAAAGGCAGTGCGCGCGGACGGTTATTTAAACAATCCGCAAATAGTGAATGACATTTTACAAAAGTTGACTCCGTACCAGCGCGCCCAATATGGTGAATTCGTTCTGAAGAAAGACAGTACTAGTGACGTGGACTTGAGAGTGTCGAATAGCCTTGAAATGATGGTAGAGTTTCTTGGACAATTATCTCGTGCATCGGTGTATTATGCCCCAACGAACCATCTCGCCCTGTCAGCTACACAGGTACCTGCAGGACGTAGCCGAGAACTACAGAAACCCATACGACCAGTACATCACAAGATTTTGACGCAGGCTGAAAGTTCGAGTTGGAGGCCATCGGCGTAAGTAAAGTACCCCGTGTGAACGCCGACGATGAGCGAGCGCTGAGGATCCTTGACTCTACGGCAAAACGGGTGGAAGGCGGCTGGGAGGTAGGTCTGCTCTGGAATCGGGCAGCCGTAGAAATGCCTGACAACTACGCATATGCACGCAGAAGACTGCAGGGCATCGAGCGCAAGATGCACGCTGATGCCGAATTCGACGCAGCCTACGTGCATCAGTTGGATAGACTTGTCAAGGAAGGGTATGCCACGAAGGTGCAAAACGGTGTGAGTTGCTCACCGATCTGGTACCTGGCTCACTTTGGCGTCAAGAACCCAAACAAGCCAGGCAAACTGCGCCCAGTTTTTGATGCCGCCGCAGCGTATAAAGGTACCAGCTTGAATGCAATTGTTAAGTGGACCAGTTATGCTCAACTCCCTCTTGGGTATTCTTTTTAGGTTCAGGAGGGGGCCAATCGCCTTCACCGGAGACATTATGGACATGTTCCTCCGAGTGAAGATTCGTGAAGCAGATAGAGGTGCTCAGCTGTTCCTGTGGCGAGGGATGGATCGCACCCGTGAACCCGACGTCTACGTGATGACGACGATGATATTCGGTGCGGCTTCATCACCTACCTCTGCGAACTACGTGCTGCGTCGGAATGCTGACGAGTTCCGGGATACTTACCCTGAGGCGGTAAGTGCCATCCATGAAAAACATTACATGGATGACTATTTGGACAGTGTCGCAACGGTAGACCAGGCACGTCGCCTGATCAAGGACGTCAGCACGATACACCAAGCAGGAGGCTTCTGTATGCGGGGGTGGGTATCGAACTCACCTGAGCTACGGGAATAGCTGTCATCGGTCTCGTCTGAGCCTACGAGAATAGAAGAGGGAAAATTGAGCAACGACAAAGAGAGAACCTTAGGTATGATTTGGTCGCCTAGGTCAGACGCGCTCTCATTCGACTTGTCATTCAAGAGACTCCCACCTGAAGTAGTGCAGGGACACATAACACCGACGAAACGTCAGTTCTTAAGTTTTGTCATGAGTATTTTCGACCCGCTCGGGCTGATAAGTCCGTGCATCATCCAATCGCGCATAATCATGCAGAAGGTGTGGCGATCTGGTATCGGATGGGATGGGAAGCTGAAGGAGCCGGAGTCAGAGCTGTGGGCTAAATGGCTGAAGGACCTGCAGCTTTTGAGGGACGTGAGTATTCCGCGATGGTACGGGATCACAGGGGAGCAAGTGGAGCTTCATGTGTTCGGTGGTGCCAGTGTGCTAGCGTACGCTGCCGTAGCATATGTCGTGGGAGAGGGAGAAGACGGACAACGCTGTGTCGCAATGGTAGCTGGCAAAGCGAGGGTAGCTCCGTTGAAGATCGTGTCCATCCCACGAATGGAGCTGCAGGCGGCGGTACTGGCGTGCCGTCTCGCGAATACGATAGAAAAGGAGTTGGGTAAGTCCGTAGGCAAAACCATCCTGTGGTCGGAATCAAAAACGGTTCTGGCGTAGATAAAAAATGACAACCGCGACTATCCCAAATTTGTCGCACATAGATTAGCCGAGATTGATCAATGTGTTTCTAGAGGTAGCTGGCGCTGGGTACCTTCAGAAAGTAACCCCGCAGACGAGGCCACTAAATTGGCATGGCCGGGTGGTAGGAGCTGCTGGGTCTCGGGTCCTCTGTTTCTTCGCTGTTCACAGGAGCAGTGGCCTGGGGTAGAACCAGAAGGCATGCAGCCGGTGGAGCAGGCGGACGGTAGCGTGACCGCGCATATCAATGCGGTTGCTGAAAAAGTGACACTCGACATGGGCCCGCGCTCTGCGCGTCATGGCGCACGTGCTGATATTCACCAGGGTCTGCCGGGGCGGGCGGACCGCCGCTTTCACCGTTAAGGACCTGCGCGATGCCGAGCTGCGTTTGTTGATGCAAGCGCAGACGGCGTCATTTGCGTCGGAACTCGGCGCGCTGCGACCTGGTCGCGTGCTGCCGGCTAACAGTCGCCTGCGTGCCCTCGACCCTATCATCTACGAGGATGGCCTGCTGCGTGTGCGCGGGCGCTTGAGCGCTGAGCCGGACCTTAGCTTCGACGAGAGACACCCGATCATCTTGGACGGCCGTGAATATCTAGTACGTCTACTAGTTTACGCTTACCACCTGCGTGCGCTGCACGCCAATCATGAGGCCGTGCTGAACCATCTGCGGGAGCGCTTCTGGATCCTGCGAGCGAGACCTACCGTACGAGCCGTCGCACAGCGGTGCCAGCTGTGCCGCTTGCGGCGTGCGCAACCAGCGCCACCAAGGATGGGTGACCTGCCGCCTGAGCGCGCGGCCAATACGCGTCGTGCCTTTGTGTTTTGCGGCGTGGACTATTTCGGCCCAATGGAGGTAGCGATTGGGCGGCGCCGAGTGAAGAGGTGGGGCGTGTTGTTCACGTGCCTCACAACTCGCGCCGTCCACCTGGACCTCGCTGCTACCCTCACCACTGACTCAGCAATCATGGCCCTGCGACGACTGATTGCACGCCGTGGCCAACCTCTGAAGATGTACAGCGACCGCGGAACCAATTTCGTGGACGCGGACCGGGAACTGCGAGCTGTACTTCAGACCTTCGACCACGACGGGGTGCGAGAAGCTGCAGAGACTCGAGGCATCCAGTGGGTGTTTAACCCGCCGGCTGCTCCACACATGGGCGGCTGCTGGGAGCGTCTGGTGCGCTCAGTAAAGACCGCGCTCAGGGTGACGCTGCGAGAGAGAGCGCCACGCGAAGAGGTGCTGCGAACACTGCTAGCGGAGGCTGAGCTGGTCATCAACAGCCGGCCGCTGGCCTATGTGTCCTGTGACCCCGACGAGCCCGTCGTCATCACGCCAAACCATCTGCTGCTGGGCACAGCCGCGGGCGACACAAGGTCGCTCCCTGCAGACCCCACTGACCTCGACGCGCGTGCGCAGTGGAGACGCGTCAACGCGCTAGCTGACATGTTCTGGTGCAGGTGGCTAAGACTGTACATTCCCACCTTGCAAACACGGCAAAAATGGACTGTAGACAATCCGGCCGTGCGTGAAAGTGATGTAGTGGTGATCAGTGATGGCAATCTGCTTAGAAATATGTGGCCTAAAGGCATAATCGAAAAAGTATACCCGGGCTCCGACGGAAGAGTGCGTGTGGTAGATGTAAGAACATCGACAGGGGTGCTACGTCGCCCCGTAGTTAAGGTCATAGTGTTGCCTACCGACCATATCTTGTTAGGCTGAAACCACCAACAGGGGGTGGTATGTTGACGATGGCGGCAACATTATGGCCCGAACTACTAGTTTTAAGATAACTTTAAGTTTTACACAAGTAAATTTTATTATTGTTATAAAATAGCTTTAGCTTGTAGTGGTCAACATGCCTTATGTATGTAAACATGAAGTACCCACAGCTGTGCGGGTACTTTTGTATGGCGCAAATGCACAATTTTTATTAAAAATTATGATCGTAAATGTTATAGAAAAGTAGGGTACTACTGTCAAGATTTTTCCTGAGACAGGTGTTGTTGTGATGATATCGATCTGACGGTTAACTGTGCTCTTGTGAATATTTGTAAAATAACTGTGATATATGTGACGAAATCAAATAAAAGTGGTGAAATTGTGTTGTATGTCGGTTTATTATTGAAGAGGACCCTGGAATCCACCGGAAAACTCAAAGGTGCGCAAAGATCCCTGCCCTAATTTTCTACAGTTAAAGTATTCAATTTACTTTACCATCACTTATATTACTTTTCTTTTAGTACTGCTGTTGTTAATTATTTTTGTTTTGGGCCAGTTCATGTGAAGTCTGATTTCGAGGTTTGCTGTATTAAGGCTTTCTAGGAAGTAGGCTAAACTGTAGGAGCGAGAAGGACAATGTCATTGGCAAAACGAAGGTTAGTTAACCTCTTTTCACCCACGACAATGCCCTCCTGCACCCAACTTGTTGCTAGTTTTTGAAGTATTTTCTCTAGTGGACTGGTAAAGAGAAGAGGTGACACAGGGTTTCATTGTTTGACATAAATCGCTACTGATTATCTACTCAGTGGTTCGTTGTACCTATAGGGAAAGCACTGAGTAGGTAGGGTAAGGTGGGGCACTCCGAAACATGGGGTACAATGTAACAAAATCAATATTTCTACAACTTTCTATAATTTCAATGACGCTTTTAAACTTAAAAGCAGCCATGGTATGACAGTTGCCATTTGCGGAAAGCCTGTGCCTCTAACGAGATTTTTTCAAAATACTGTTTTTTGGCGATATAAGTTTAAAAAATTGGTTAAGAAGTTTTTCATTCTGATTCCCGGTGTTATGATTTTAGGCAAGTGCAAAAAAAATCATGTAATAGCATGTTTATTTGGTGTTTTATTTCGACCATATTTAAAAATAAAATATGTTACCTAAAAAAATATACTGACACTTTTTATCTTGATACATAGTATGGGGCACTATGTAACGGGGCACGTTGTAACATGTTTCATTGTATGTACCCCAAAATAATATCTTCTTTTTCTTTTCAAGGTTCATCGGCAAGTTCGGCAAAATGGTTAGCAAACATGTCAGAAAGGTGGTCTTTCTGACGAACAAAACATACGAGAAGCCATTGCATTAGTAGTCAATGGAAAAAGTTTAAGAAACGCTGCTGAACTTAAGGAAGTGAACTATTACTCTTTACAGATGTACAAATACTACATATAAGGAGATTAGAAAATAACTATAAGAAGATAAGAGTAGTTGATTATAGTGTGTTCTGTTCAATACTTATAAAAGTTCCTACACTATGACATGATGTTACAAAGTACCCCATGGCCCGTTTCACAGTACCCCGTATACGGGGGCACAATGTAACTAACGATGGATCTCAAATAAGTGCCATTTTTGTTGCTTATTTACAATGTTTGCTACTTTATTGTCACTTAATTATAAGCATAAATATCTAACGTTTGTTTTGACACCAAATTTAATTTGATTTATTGAAAAGTTTACGGTCTCTAAAGCCTTTCAATCTTTTTTGTTTCATAGTACCCCACCTTATTCTAATCACTAGCGTTTGGGGAAAGCTTGACCGGATGATTGTAATTTTATGGAGTAGTACTACCACTGAATATTTTTTCTAATATGGTTATGTAACTTTCGTCGATGTCTTGCTGCCGCAAACCAGTAAAGATTGAATTATGGTAGAGACTGTCGAATGCTTTGGTATAATTGACAAACGCTACGTATAGTGGTCTGCGATATTCTGTATTTTTTTCTGTACAAAGTGATAGATTAACAAATATCAAAGAATGATGGGCACATTGCACCCAGCATCATTTGTTGTTTCAGTAGCTGGTCCTAATCACAGGATCAAAATGAGCATTTTTCATTATGACGGCAAAAAAATATCTTTAATGGATCCTGAGATATTGAGGGATATTGATTCATACAAATTGCTAGCGACGGAAGGTCAGGTTACAGTGGTTTTTTCCACAATATGCTCAGTTTTATCAATACTTTCGACCTAATTTTGAGAGATTGGCAACCAAGGGAGAGAAATCAAAATCGGAATATTTGCAGATGACTATAATTAAGGTCAAATTGACAAAGAAATACTTAATATTCTATGTAAATGCCTAATCTAGAATTTAAATGCGTCCAATGTGAGGTACGCAGTATTGAAAAGTGTCCTATTTTAATCAAAGGCGTGATGCCACACGTTGCCGTGTCACGTTGTGCATGCCTTGCATTTCTTTAAACCGATGCGATCGATGACCGGTGGAAAAGGGAGGGCTATGGTACATAATAACCTGCACTAGTTTTTGTTAGTGTTGGGAAACAAACACTAAAAAATATTTTTTTTTATCTTATGAACACAGGGACGAATTTTTCAGTGTCTTAACAAAAAAATCTTAATTTTATCAATACTTTTGACCTACACTAGGAAAATGAGTATTAAGATTTTGATGCGCATTGGCAGAGGGCTATCCTGTGTTAGCATCGAACTAAACGTAGTCTTAGTGCTGAACCTCCTGGGTGCACGGCCCATATATTAGTGCTCATGATCCTTTGTGTTCCCTCCTGGAAATTGAACCTAGGACCTCAGGATCGGGAGCCCATGGCTAAGACCACTAGACCACGGAAGCAGTAAGAGTTGAGTCCCCATCAGAATTAAAAAAAAAATGCTAATTAAAGTCATATTATAAATGGACTTACCTCTAGTGCAGGGGTTCCCAAACTGTGTGCCGCGGCGCCCTGAGCAGCCGCCGCAGAAAGTAGGTACACAGAGGGGCGTTTACCATTCTCTAAAAACTATATACTTATGTATACCTAAACTAAATAAACAAAACTCAAACGTGATGCGTGCGTCGCTCACTCGCCAATAGATACTCAACCAACAATTTGAGAAAGTCATCATCAATCTTCAGTTCTGCAAGTTATACCTATCTTTATCGCGAATTGTTCGCTTTCTATATTCTGGTCAACGCGTTCATAAAATATGGAGTCCATACTTATGGTATGTAGTACTATTTTTATATTCTGTGCTTATGGACTTTTTTTGCATATATCATGGCACCACCGCCGGGACGAAAGACTAAAACTGTAAAGGGGCCGCGAACCGAAATTGTTTAGGAACCCCTGCCTTAGTGGATCTTCCGTACCTTAGGGCAGGGAATGGAAATTACTTAAAATACTTTATGTCTCGAGTGGACATTCCAATAATTGAACCTTTCGTGCCTGAGGGGGACTCAGTCGCACGTGCTATAAAACGTATTTGTAAAAAAATATATTTTTGTTTTGAAAGGCGCAACTGGGAATAAACGGTGCATGCTTATTTAAAGTCTTAAATTACTGTAAAACAGGTTTAATATTGAAACAACAACATAAATAAACGAGTCATAAATACCAACATTCACACGGACAGTTAAAAAAACAAAATATATATTTAATTGCACATAAAATATGCTAAGATGAGACAGCACACTTGAAACAAATTATTTAAGTTTTTGAAGTTGTATCCAGGTGCCGAAGATCTATACTGACGACCTGTATTTTCGTAGCTAGTAAACTTATACGGTCTCGGTATCCGTATCGGTTTCGGTGGTGGCGGAATGTGCATCATACGACGCGGTTGCTCGGGAAACACATTCAGTTCTGGATCACCTTCTTCATTCTTTTTTATCTTTTCATCTAACCAGGCTTTGAACGTAAAGGTAGGCAAAATATCTGCCATTTTTTTATTTATGGCATACGTAGCAGACATTTCTTTAGTACAGTCTTCTTGGCCCTGTATTATAATACCCACTAATTCATTGTCATAGATGGCTGGGCCACCAGTGTCCTTGAAACATGTTGACATTTTTGTTTCAACGCAGTCAAAGTATGCTTTTAAAATGTCTGCACTCTCCAAAGGTGATCGAAGCTCCAAGCCAACGTACTGCATTTCCTTTGGCTGTCCTACGTCCGCGTTAAGTCCGAATCCGATAGCTTCAATGTCGACGAGACTTCGAGCGCTGGTGAAACTACTTAGTTTTATTTTGGATGCTACAGACACGTTATGTTTCTCGGTGTAGACAATGCCAACGTCTTTTAGAGAATCGCTTCCAGTGTAGGTCGGAAATCTTTCAGTTTTCGCGACGTGTAACAGTGCGGTGAATTCGCTTCTTTTATCTTTTGTTGCATTTAGGAGTACATAGCTTATGGGTTGTTGAGTACATTTGGCGGTGGTAAGAATCAATCCGTTGGAGACAACAGAACCAGAGCATAGGTATTCTTTCTGGTGCGACATGATAGCTGCAACAAACGGAAATTGCATTACCTCAGCATTCCGTATTTCGTGCATCTGGCTATTCGATCTTCGGGCACATGTCAGATTATTGTTATCGCTTTCCACGGGAATGTCCAAGGATTCATCCTTAGCTTCCTCATTGGTATCGCCGGTATCGTCTCTGTTGTCATCAATACTTTTCTTTACATTTTCATGGGTGGACACGACTTGTACAAAGGTATATGCAAAGAGCACCAGTAACAGCAAAACATTAATTTGGTTTTTCATAATTTTATTGAAATTTAGTCATGGACTTTGAATTTATTATGTTGAATCTTTTGACATTATTGCGTTCTTCATTCAATTTTCACATTTCTTTTCTTTATCGTTCTGTATATAAAACTGTCATTCTGAAAATGGCCAGAAACGAGCAAGAAATTTAAAGAATGAGGTTACAACAATGACTTTAAACTCTCCACTCTCCACGTCCGACAAAGGTTCATATCATTATAATTCTTTATTACATTAAAACTCTCATGTAAATATAACTTCTTAAAAATTACTTCCATGCTGGACTGGGAGAGATAGAAAAACATAGAATGTTCCAGCTGCCCTTCCTCCCGGGCATGCTGTTGAAGTCAGCAAAAGGGACTCGAGGGTTACAGTGTATTGTAATTTAGGCGATGGGGTGACAACCTGTCACTATAGCAATACATATTACAATCTAAAATTGCCCTCAATTTTTGTCAGACGTGGCGAAAGCGCCTTTTACGAGGCGTTAAACGCTCTGCCTACCCCGTAAGGGATAAAGGCGTGATTTATGTATGTATGTATGTAAATATAGAAACAGTATATTTGAGTAGGAGGGATGAGAACCAATGACCTTCGGCATACCGTGCCACTGCCCTAACCGCTGGGTACCGGCCACCGCGCATTCCATTACTCCGCCGAAAATGTTTGGTTCCAAAGTGAAAAGCGTGCAGTGCAGCGGTGTGGTACGCCGCCGTAAGGTAGATTACCTATACCTACTGATGTGCCGTGCCCGGGAATATTCCCAACCGGAGGGAATATTGCCGGAAACGTTCCCGAGAACGTTCCCAATGTGGGAATAAACTTTGAATTTTGGTTTAAATATTGACTTTATGTAAAAACCGGTCTTTTGCACCTTTACTAGAAGTCGCCTTATATTTACCGTATCGTAGGCTGCACTCAGGTCGATCAAAACCACAAACCAAAACAAAAACCGTCAATAGCGGCAAAAATGCGGTTAAAATGTCAAAACTGACAAATCTGTCAAATCTATCGAATAAGCTAAAAGCATAGAATTAATATATACTATCCATACTATCGTACAACATTAATTCTATGGCTAAAAGAGACAAAAAGCCAAAACTGGCAAATCCGTCAAAACTGACAAATCTATAAAATAAGTCAAAACAGCCAAAATTTTAAAAAAACCGCGAGATTAGTTATATCAGTCAAAACAACCAAATCTGTTAAACCTGACAATTCTGTCAAACCTGTCAAATCAGCCATATCAGTCAACCATCAGTCGAAAACTAAGATAAATCTCCAATAATGGTGTTCCACAAGGCGGCGTTCTTTCTCCATTACTTTTTCCATCTTTATAAATAATATTTCTTGAGTAACTTCTTCTCCTTTCCATCTGTATGCAGATGATTTACAAATTTACAGGCATTTTTCATTTCTTTATCTAAATTCTCCGATGCTGTTGCAGCGATAAATTCAGATCTACTGGTTATACAGAATCGGGAAAAATATTTTCCTTTTGCTGGTGAATCCCACTAAGTCACAAGCTATGAGAATAGGTAGCAGTAGACTTAGAAGTAAGCTTAAGCCTTAAGCTTAAGGAGATCACTGACACAGATAATATAATTCACTGATAACCAAAAAAAATATTATGACCGAGTTTGTATCCCCTACACAGACAAAGCTAAGAATCTGGGAGTTATATTTGACTGCAATTTGTCTTGGTCAGCACAGGTTTTGGTGTTTTCGAACGGCACTGTAATTTCGTATGTCCATCTTTACAACATATAAAACACTGAACTGTGGGATACACATATATCTCCACAGGTAACGCATTGTAGCACATAAATATCCTTTTCGGTAAGACTTGACCATCAAATGTTACCACAATGGATTGTGATGGTTTCCATTTTGTTTTTCCGTCATTACTTACTTTATAATTTAATCCTCTAACTTTAATTATATTTCCACAACCAATAGGAGTGGAAATATTCGTTTTTATTTACTCCTCATCCCATTCTGTTGGAATACCACGCACCAGTCCCATTCTAGTAACATGAAATGTTGCAATGAAAGCCTTGAACTTGTTTGCATCCAAAATATTATTAAATAGAAAGTCGTTTGCATCACTGTATCTTTAAAAAGCAACCGCGCAGCGGTTCCTACCGATTCTCTTGACACTGCCGGGAATAATATTTTGAAAAATATTTTTCCGAAGGAAATTGCCAAAAGAGATGGGATTAAGAATTGGACCATCGTTGGGAGAGGTACGTGGAACGTGAATAAGAAATGGGGCAACATCTGATTGTAAATATTCAGTCCGTCTAACTTGGTGATCATCATTTTTTTTGTGTTGAATCCAATTCAAAATTAACTGGGGTCATATTTTGTGATATTTTAGAATGCACATCTGATGGATGAAGCATTCAGTGGCTTTATTTGTGGCTGCGGTAATGCAGGTGATTCATTCATAGGTGTGACTTTTTAAAGTAAAAGTGTGTTTTCATTAATGTTGGTAATATTATCGCACTGACAATAGTCACCGATAATCTGTTGACCATTATTCGACTTCTTTTTGCGCTTCGAGCATTCGCGAAAAATTCTTACAAAGCGTGTACGTTTCCTTCCTGAATGTCCAGTATCACCAGCTCTTGATAATACCGAGTCGCCTGTATCAATCTTACTTAGCTCATCGTTCGATACAATGGTAATTTGTGATCCCACAGGGAGATTCAGGCCAGAAGAAAGGCTATCTGGATCTCCCCGATCTTTATCGGGGGGGTCGGTCATACAATGGAAAAACTATTTACAAATATGTAAAAAACTTACCAATAATGCAGCAAATAAACACTAACATACAAATATATACACTTAATATAAAATATAACTACACTACTAGACTATCCTAATGAGTTTGTCCTATTTTAAAATTAATTTAAAATTTCCAAATCGTAAAATACACCCAACATCTACGACGTTTCCCGCGCTTTTTCCATATATACTGTCTAATCTGTGCTTTTTCCACCCACGATTTCGTTCGCTTGGATTGAGCTGTCAAGTGTCGTCGTGAAGTGTCATCTCATGTGTCACTGTCACTGGTGTTGGTTGAGTACGTCACGCGCGAACCTTTACCAGTTTTTCGGTTTTCTTTACTTTCTTCTTGAGTTGGCTGTGAATATTCCTGTACTATATCATCCACAATATGTCTAAGAAAAGGGGCAATAAGAAAAACCAGGATCTAGACAATGAATTTGAGGAGAAAAAGGTTGAGAGTCACGAGGTAACCTCAAAGAAGGGTAAGGGTAAGAAAAAGGGGAAAGGAGACGACTGGAGCGACGAGGAGGAAGCAGCTCCGACGAAGGTGGCAGCCTCTGATGACGAGGACGTGGTTAAACCGGCTGCCAAAAAATCTCAAAAGAAAGGTCAGCTCAGAAGTATTGATTTCAAATTGTGTTGTTCCATTTTCTTATTTGGTGGATATCATTGGGTTTGTGCAATAAATTACGCAAAATATCTAGGCAGTTTTGCTAGAAATGTTGTTCCTATAATACTAAATATTATAATTTTATTTCATTTTATGTTTAATAATATTAAATAACATAGTTTATTGCACAACAAAACATGGATATTACAAAATATATTAATAAAGTCAGTACAATTGGCGGCCTAATTGCTTAGGTAGCAATAGCAATATCCTCCAAGCAAGCAGTAGGAAGCAGCAAACTAAGAAATTTGATTTTATAATAAATGTTTTTAGCAAAAGGCAAGAAGAAAGCAGTTGATTTGTCTGATGATGACCAGGATGCGGATGACAGCAAATCAATAGTGAGCAATACAACTAGCACAGCTTCTAAATCTGCTAAACCTAGTAAAAAGAAGAAAGGTGTGTATTTATATTCTTAATTTTTCGAGTACATATTTAATGGAAGGATAAATTAATACATACCAGGTGTAAGGGACAGCATCCTACAAACTGACAGGGTTTGCTCAGTCAACGACACTGAACACCTTCCAGCAGAAAATTCTTTCGGGTAATACAAAAAAAAATGTATTTCCATACAAATTGTCTGATTGAGGTAGGCTTGTATGATAAAAAATCATTTCTTTTTACTTCCTGAAAGAATTTCTTAGTGAAAATGTTCAATGTTGTTGACTGAGCAACCGCTATCAGTTTGTGGGTTGCTGTCAATATCAAATATTTTTTTTACAGAATTTTAGATTTTGATTATGTACTGTATGTTTAAGTACTAGAATCTAGACACTGCAGAAACTTGTACATATCTTATTGTCTTTAAAACATAAAATTATTTTGTCACTGGTTTCATTCCCATTCATTAAGGTGATGTTACTTGCACCCCCTAAGTGGTCATTACTAAAAAAATCATAATTCACTACAAATGCAGTGAATCGAAAAATCGGTCCAACAGAATCAAGTTATAGTAGTTAAGATAATTGCTATAACTTGATTACTTTCATGCTGGACTGGGAGTGAGAGAAAAACATAAAATGTGCCAGCTGCATTTCCTCCCGAGCATGCTGTAAAAACCAGCTAAGGGATCAGAGGGTTTCAGTATTTTGTAATTTAGGCGATGGGCTGACAACCTGTCAATACAGCAATATACATACAAATCCATCTTAAATAACCCTCAAAATGTTGTTAGATGTGGCGGAACAACCTTTGTTTAGGTCGTTACCGCTCTGCCTACCCCATTAGGGATAAAGGCGTGATTATATGTATGTATGTGATTTTGTTCAATTTTCTGTTTTTTTGTTTATTTGTTGTAATAAATGGAAGAAAATTTTTTAATAACAGCCACCAACTACAATTTTTCTATATGTTACTACAACGAGCTATGAATCGCTAATTTATAGGCGTCTAAATTATCTTAATTAGTATAACTTGATTCTGTTGGACCGATTTCTCGATTCACTGTGTTTTTAGTGAATTATGTTTTTTTCAGTAATGGGGGTGCCACTTGGCTAGTATTGTCACCTTAATCAGTTTTACAGTTGCCAAATTCGTGCTTCGGAGGGCACGTTAAGCCGTCAGTCCCAATCACTGTCTTTGATAGCGGTCGTTACTCAAAACATGTCAGAGGCCTAATAGTTGTGATGCTCGGCGGTTTAGAAATTCTGACACCAGGGTTCAATGGATCGATAGACTCGATACCCACTCGACAGAAGAAGAAGTTGCCAAATCATTTTCCAAAAGTAAAATGCTGTTTTCATTTATGTTTAGCCTATGTCTTATTCCAGAACCTAACTAATAATTGAGCTAAGTTTCATCCTGGTTTCCTCTTGGTTCAATAGTTGAGTTTATTTGTTACAAACATACATAATACCATAATACAAATCTTTCCTGTAGATTTAATTAAATATAACGATTTCTTCCATGCTGGCCTGGGTTCTTCCATGCTGGCCTGGGTTTTTCCATGCTGGCCTAGAAAAAAACATAGAATGTGCCAGCTGCATTTCCTCCCGGGCATGCTGTAAAAACTTAGTTAAGGGATCCGATGGTTTCAGTATATTTCAATTTAGGCGATGGGCTGACAACCTGTCACTACAGCAATGTACCTACAAATCTATCTTGAGTTAAACTTTGTCAGACGTAGTGGAACGACCTTTGTTTAGGTTGTTTACGCTCTGCCTACCCCATCAGGGATAGAGGCGTGATTGTTATGTATCATGTATGTATAACGATTTCAGGTAAGGGCAAAAAGGATGATGATTGGACAGATGAAGGAAGCGATGTGGAACTAAAGGAGGCGTCTGATGAGGAACAGGTTGCAAAACCAGTCTCCAAAAAGAAAAGTAAGTGTTTTTCTTTACAGAAACAGTTTTACTCTACCTTTTTTTTAGCAATCTTTGGAATCCAGTTATTTTTCTGGCAAATATTAGTTGTGTCTGGAAGAATCATAATTTTTTTTTTTTTTCGAATGTCCCTGTACAAATAGCTTATAATAAATATGGTGTTACAGTTTTCATTTTGATTGGAAAGGAAAGCAAAGAAACTTATTCACAAACTAGGAGAATTCATTAGTGAGACTTGTTTAGTTTCTTTGACTAGCAACTTATTTTTTTTATTTGTGATTGCAGCAAAAAATAAAAAGAAAAATAAAGGAGCGGAATCTTTGGACGAGGAGGAAGATGAACATGACGATGCCAAGTCCATAGTCAGTAATGTATCAAGTAATGCTGCCACTGCCAAGCCAGTTGCTAAAGCCAAGGGCAAGAAAGGTTAGTCGCCCTATAATATCCATGTTAAAGTAACTCTAGTCTAAATGGCTAAATGGATTTTCGTGAAAAGCATAATGATAGATGATAACCTAAAGCATAATGATGATGATAAAGCTACTTTTTACAGCGGGAAAATGTTATTCCTACAGGAATTATGTTTTAATAAAAACACGGAATAATGATATAATAGCTGAGAGTAACAATAACATTTAACATTGTACCCGGCGTGCCCCAGCACTTGTACGCCAACGGATTCAATAGACAGCAGTCAATCCGCAATACAAGTGGCTGAATTCTGGGCCCCTACGATGTAATTTCTTGTGTTCCATCGTCACGCTAAGAAGAAGAAGATAACAGCACTCTTCCACCTCCTCCCTCGGTCCTACCCACCTCTCGGTCATCATTACCGTGTCAGACCGAAAGAACGGGACGTACAGGGGACTTACAAAGTATCCGTAACTTCAACTTCTTGGTGGGACGGCTGCGATGCACGCAGACGGGTGACAAGCTCCTGATGTTGGAACCATTTCACCCAATTCCCAGTGGTGGAGCACTGGGTTCACTGGTGCTCCGTCAGCGTCACCTCCTCGAATCTACCGGTGGCCCTGCAGAAGTGCAGAATGTCTACTAAGGAAATGTTTTCTAAGTCCTTTGTCTCTAGTTTGTCAGTTCCTAAGTATTCCCATCTTGGCAGTGAGTAGCTAGGACATTCGGCTAAGTATACGTAAGTCCCCTGTACGTCCGGAGAAGAAGATAACAATCTACTTTTTACCCTGGGTAAATACCTTATTTCCAAGGGAAACCTCATTTACCCGCGGGTGAAATCTCAGTGCGGAAAGCTAGTGCTACTAGTATATCTCACAGGCGAACTAAAATGGAAGTCTGATATTGATAATTGTTTTCAGGAAAAGGCAAGAAGGAAGATTGGCCTGATGAGGAGAGTGATAAGGAGTTGCAGCTAGAACCTTCTGATGAAGAAGACGAATTGGCTCCAGTTGTAAAGAGCAAAAGTGAGTTAATTTTTTTTAATACTATACAAATACAATACAATAATTCTTTACTAGCGACCCGCCCCGGCTTCGCACAGAAATCATCAGTGTTTCTCTACTATATTCTGCATGTATTATACATATAAACCTTCCTCTTGAATCACTCTATCCATTAAAAGAAACCGCATTAAAATCCGTTGCGTAGTTTTAAAGATTTATGCATACATAGGGATATAGGGACAGAGAAAGCGACTTTGTTTTATACTATGTAGTGATTGCACATGAGACAAGGAATAAAACATTACAAAACAGTACAATTTTGGCGGTCAATTTGCTGGGGTAGCAATTTCTGGCAGGCAACCATTGGGTATAGGAGTTGTTGAAGCAGAAGCGGAATAGGGCAGTAACTATTAAAATAAATGAATAATAATATAGTGCATTTGCATATGACGATATTTTTCTATACGTGCACAGGCCACAAATTGGATCTCTTTTCCGCACTGTGAATGTAAGAGAGAGATCTGAATATTGGGCAACTGTTTTGTCCCCATTAGCTTTGTGTGTCAGGGAGTATCAAAATAACTTGTGGTATGTAAACATTTCCTCCATGCTGGACTGGGAGTGCGAGAAAAATATAGAATGTGCCAGCTGCATTTCTTCCCGGGCATGCTGTAAAAGCGAGCTTAGGGATCCGAGGGTTTCAGTAAATTGTAATGTAGGCGATGGGCTGACAACCTGTCACTACAGCAATATACCTACAAATCTATCTTAAATAACCCTTAAACTTCGTCAGACGTGGCGAAACGACCTTTGTCTAGGTCGTTTACGCTCTGCCTACCCCATTAGGAATAGAGGCGTGAATATATGTTTGTATGTAAACATGTTCATAATTTGCAGGCAAACATCATAGAAAGAAGAACAATATTGATAATATAGAGGAAGAGATAAAGAAATTCACAATCAATGAGCCTGAGGAAGAGGTAGAACCACCAAAGAAATCAAAGGTAAAGTAACTAATAAACATAACAGCACATCAGTGTTTGTGCTTCGAATATTTTTTGTGTTTGTCGTTAAGCCGTTGGTCCCGGTTAATATCATTGAATACCGTAGATGTTAGTCGTTAAGCCATGTCAGAGGCCAGTGCTAAGCATTGGCGGCTTGAAAACTCTGACCTAATCTAGGATTGGGTCTGGTTTTCCTTATGGGTTGCGGAGGTCAGATGGCAGTCGCTCTGTGTAAAAACCAGTACCCTCGTTCAATCCCCTAGATTAGATAGCTGACCCCGTGAAATACGGAATAAGGCTAGGGAGATGGAACTAAAGTAGCAGATCCGGCAGACGGTGTTGTTGTTCATCCCCAGCAGCGCCACGTTAAATAAGATAAGATAAGAATATACTTTATTTCACAGAAAAGAAAAACAAAACAAATAGTGGTACAAACAGGCGGCCTTATTGCTAGGCAGCGATTTCTTCCAGGCAACCTTAGGGCATAGGAAAATAAAATTTGAACTAGTGGGCTGGTATACATTTCATGCAATATATTGTATACGTAAATAAGCTACTTAGTTGAATTTATATAAATACTAACATAATGTATAATTAATAACAATAAATAGTCATACACATAAATTACTTATACACATAGAAATACTTAAATATTATATATTATAATACATATATAAATATACATAATATTAATGAAAGAAAATGTTACAACCAATAGTCCGGAAAATACAGAAGTGCAAGCGGTTAAGGTAGAGAAAGATATAAAGACATCCTCATCTTTCCCTCCCGACCCTCTCGTCGCTCTCATTCCACTCGTTTCTGCCTACCAATTCTCCTGTATCTCCCTGTGATCTCTTCCTTACCTCCCTCTAGATGAGAGTACCTCCCTCTCATATCTCTCGTTCCTCCCTCTCATCTCTCCCGTCCCTCCCTCTCATCTCTCCCGCCCCTCCCTCTGATCTCACCCGTACCTCCCTCTCATCTCTCCTATCCCTCCCTCTGATATCTCCCGTCCCTCCCTCTGATATCTCCCGTCCCTCCCTCTGATATCTTCCGTCCTTCCCTCTCATCTCTCCCGTACCTCCCTCTCATCCATCCCGTACCTCCCTCTCATCTCTCCTATCCCTCCCTCTGATATCTCCCGTCCCTCCCTCTGATATCTCCCGTCCCTCCCTCTGATATCTCCCGTCCCTCCCTCTGATATCTCCCGTCCCTCCCTCTGATATCTCCCGTCCCTCCCTCGGATATCTCCCGTCCCTCCCTCTGATATCTCCCGTCCCTCCCTCTGATATCTCCCGTCCCTCCCTCTGATATATCCCGTCCCTCCCTCTGATATCTCCCGTCCCTCCCTCTGATATCTCCCGTCCCTCCCTCTCATCTCTCCCGTCCCTCCCTCTCATCTCTCCCGTCCCTCCCTCTCATCTCTACCGCCCCTCCCTATGATCTCTCCCGTCCCTCCCTCTCATCTCTCCCGCCCCTCCCTCTGATCTCTCCCGTACCTGTCTCTCATCTCTCCCGTACCTCCCTCTCATCTCTCCCGCCCCTCCCTCTGATTTCACCCGTACCTCTCTCATCTCTCCCGCCCCCCCCCCCTTTGATTTCACCCGTACCTCTCTCTCCTCTCTCCAGTCCCTCCCTCTCATCTCTCCCGCCCCTCCCTCTGATCTCTCCCGCCCCTCCCTCTGATCTCTCCCGTACATCCCTCTCATATCTCTCGTACCTCCCTCTCATATCTCTCGTTTCTCCCTCTCATCTCTCCCGTCCCTCCCTCTCATCTCTCCCGCCCCTCCCTCTGATTTCACCCGTACCTCCCTCTCATCTCTCCCGTCCTTCTCTCCGATCTGTCCCGTACCTCCCTCTCATCTCTCTCCTTCCTCTCTCATCTCTCCTGTCCTTCCCTCTGATCTCTCCCGTACCTCCCTCTCATCTCTCCCGTCCCTCCATCTCATATCTCCAGTCTGTCCCTTCCGTTCCTGCCGTTCCTGCCGTCCCTTGCACCCCTCTTGTCCCACGTGTCTCTCCCGTGTACACAATGCTAGCCCTACATTTATTTTAATAACCGAGGGGAAAGTCCGTACAGAAAGATCGTATAGTTGAGTTTACTAGGTGTTATTTTCATTTCATGCTTCCATGCTGGACTGGGAGCGAGAGAAAAACATAGAATGTGCCAGCAGCATTTACTCCCGGGCATGCTGTAAAAACCAGCTAAGGGATCCGAGGGTTTCAGTATATGTAATTAGGGCGATGGTCTGATGGTCGAGTGCGAGTGTGAGTGGGAATGTTGGAAGGGGAAGACCTCGGCGAACGTACCGCGATCAAATCGGAGACATTCTAGAGAAAGGTCAGGTCAGGAGTACCCTAAACCGACGAGCATGCATGAAAAGATTGATGAATGTAGATGAAGCGAATGAAGTTTGCAAGGATCGTTGCAAATGGAAGGATGTGATCTCTGCCTAGCCCTCCGGGAAAGAGGCGTTACGTTATGTATGTATGTATGTATGCATTACAGCATATACAGATCTATTTTAAACAACCCTCAAAACTTGTCAGACGTGGCGGAATGGCCTTTATTTGGGTCGTTGTCGTTCTGCCTACCCCATTAAGGATACAGGCGTGATAGTATGTATGTATTTCCACTTCATAATAATGAAATATGAAAATTACTTCTCCAGGACAAAACAACAACAAAGAAAGTGAAAGTAGAAACCGACGGCGACCAATCAGACGACGAGGCATCAAAAGGTACCGACGAGAGAATCCCAGGAGATGAACCGGAGAAAGCGGACACAGAAGACAAGAAGCTCAGCCACAAAGAGAAGAGAAAACTAAAGAAGCAACAGGAGTACGAGAAGCAGGTGGAAATGATGACCAAGAAGGGTGGGCAGGGACACAGCGATCTTGATTCTAACTTCACTGTCAGTCAAGCGCAGAAATCTGCAGGTTAGTCCTTTTTACTTATTTTTATTTATTTATTTTCCTTCCATGCTGGTCTGGGAGTGAGAGAAAAAATAGAATGTGCCAGCTGCATTTCCTCCCGGGCATGCTGTAAAAACCAGCTAAGGGATCCGAGGGTTTCTGTATATTGTAATTTAGGCGATGGGCTGACAACCTGTCACTACAGCAATATACCTACAAATCTATCTTAAATAACCCTCAAAACTTTGTCAGACGTGGCCGAACGACCTTTATTTGGGTCGTTTACGCTCTGCCTACCCCATTAGGGATAAAGGCGTGTATGTATGTATGTAATTTATTTATTTGTCTGGAAATTGATTTGTTGATTTTATATTTTCAAATGGTTTTGAACTTGAAAATATTATGGCGTACATTATTCTACTATACTGCATTATTCTGACTCCAATAAAAGCAACGAAAACAAACATATTTTTTTTTGGTTAGTTAGCTGATCTCAAAACTTGCTCTGAAACTGACTCTACATACATACATATAATCACGCCTTCATTCCCTATGGGGTAGGCAGAGCGTAAACTACCTAAACTAAACAAAGGTCGTTTCGCTACATCTGACAAAGTTTTGAGGGTTATTTAAATTAGATTTGTATGTATATTGCTGTAGTAACAGGTTGTTAGCTCATTGCCTACATTGCAATATACTGAGAGCCTCGGATCCCTTAACTGGTTTTTACAGCATGCTCGAGGGGAAATTCAGCTGGCACATTCTATGTTTTTCTCTCGCTCCCAATCCAGCATGGAAACTGAATCAAAACACCAATTATACGCCGGCGGCCACCTTCCGAAGATACATGTTTCTTATATTTGAAAAACAACAGTATGTAATACATTTTATTTAATATAGAAATAGTAGATTTTATGCCGAGTGCATAAAGCAAGTCATTATTATCCGAGATCGTTATATGACCGAGCCCACAGGGCGAGGGCAGATGAAGAAGTCGAGGATAAAAATGATTTGTGCACGAGTTATAAACTCTGCTTTTCACTTCGATTGCGAGAAAATAAAACAGTAACATAATATACTAACATTTATTTAATTAAAATTCAAAGTAAAATTAGTACAATTTTGAATGCTGAATGATATGGTTTTTCCCAGCATATTAACGGTATTCTTTTGAATTTGAGATGACATGACAGAAGATGGTATATTCCCGCTACTTTACTTTTTTTAATTTTTGTGCATGATTTTCGGGCAAAGAATAAAATATATACAGCCTACTCTTAAATTATTTTGGAATATTGTTTTTTTTGTGATGAATATGTCTTGATATTTAGTTACTTTTTCGTATTATCTTATTATAAATCAAAAATGCAAATAGGGAAGGATATATTATAAATTAGCAAGTTTTATCCGTGCACAATTTATTATGTTTGGCTGCATGGTCTAAATGGTCACTGCCTTAGTATAGATACATTTAAAAAGCTACTTTTTTGCCCTTGTGCATAAAGTTCAACTTTATGTCGCCTAGATTCTGCATAAAGTAGTACTTTTTCGAGCATGAGAAGTGAAAAAAAAACAGTTTGTATTGTTATGGGGAGCCACTTCTGCCAACAAACTATTGTATAGTTTGACAGATTTTGTTAAAATTGTAAAACTGTACTGCCAAAATGAATAAACGATAATTTTTTTTAGATGATACATTCTGTCTCATATTTATTTTAATTTAATTTCCGTGTTTGTAATTTTACTTCGTGTTTATTATACCAGGTCAGATGGCGGCTCTCGAGAACGCAGTAGACATTAAAGTCGAAAACTTCACAATAAGCGCGAAGGGCAAAGATTTATTCGTGAACGCAAACTTACTGATCGCAAACGGACGTAGGTACGTATAATTCATACTTGCTTGAAACTCCATTGTATAAACATAACATAAAAATACTTTATTGCACGTAAGAATACAAATCATACAACACAACAGATAACAACAAAAGACAAGTACAACATAGGCAACCTTATTGCTAAGGTAGCAATTTCTTCCAGGCAACCTTTGGGTGAAAGAAAAATGCGTAGCGGTTAGCCTTTGTATGATAGTGTAAAGGCAGTTTGGCCTTTGTGATAGAAAACGAAACGCATCGGTTCGTTGTTTGTTGACCACTGTTTCGTGTTCATTTCGACTCATCAGATGCGGAAGTGTCCGCATTATTTACAGTTGGTTTGCAAGTGCTTCGCTCTTGTGAGCTTAGCTTGTTTGGATCGGAACGGAATCCAACTCTTTAGGAGCAGCCGTTAAGCATGATCTCCGCAGAGTGGTCCTCCCCGCAAGGGGGCCCGCCCCCACGTGTATACCTGTCGAGACAATGCAATGTTTCGTGTTAATGCACTTTGTGGCCTTTGTGACACTCCTAACTACCAAGTAATTTTGGTCATACATCGACAGACGGCATGTTGCACTTGGCATGTGTCTGTGTGCGTGTTATAAGGGTTGACAAATTTTCATATTTTATTTTCATATTGGTCATAATCATCAGTTGATTAATCTAGTTCTAGATTAAACCAACGTTTTAAAGTAGTTCACTGTAACTGAATAGTTAGAATAGGTTAGGGTTGCATATTTTGTATGAAGTTACTTACCGTCTCTCATCACTTGGTAATTAAAAAAAGTTCCTATTGGAGTCATATTTTGTGGTAGAAAGACATCCGTACACGGAACAGTACCTAACCATCTTTGGAACACAAATCTTTATTATTTCCGTTACACTGGGAAACATGCGCGCGCCATACCCGCTAAGCGAACACACAATGTGACCCACAATCCGGCGCGGAGTGTGACGTATATCGGACTGGGGAGGGGAGGTGAGTGGCCATTCTGTATGTAGTACTATTATATATTCTGTGGTTTAGTGTAAAGGCACTCCATTGTATGATGTTGTTAATATCTTCATCTGTCGTTTGGGTTTCGATTCCATCGACCCGATGGATCCTGGCATCAGACTTTTTTTAAACCACTTAATAGCACAGCTAGTAGGCCTCTGACATGGTTTTGTGTAACGACGACTATCAAGACAGCGACCGGGTCCGACGGCTTAACGTGCCCTCCGAAGCTCGAAATCAATTCTCTTTTCGGGCAATCAGGTGATTCAACCTGCAACGTCCTAACGAAACTGGGGAATATATCATCAAATATCAATTTTGTGCCCCCTGGGAATCGAACCCAGGACCTCCGGATCGGACCATGGCTCAGACCACTAGACCACGGAGGCAGTTAAAAATGTTATTTTATTATAAGCTCATTTTTGTTCTTGTTTCACAGGTACGGTTTAGTCGGACCTAATGGTCACGGAAAGACCACGCTTCTAAGGCATTTGGCGACACGTGCCTTCCCTCTCCCACCGCATATAGATATACTGCTGTGCGAGCAAGAGGTCACAGCTGACGATAAGTCGGCTGTTGAGACGATATTGGAAGCAGATGTTAAGAGGACCGGTGAGTTCCAAGTGATGTACTGTTTTTATGGGACATTCCACGAAAGTACTTCCATGCTGGTCTGGGAGCGAAAGAAAAACATAGAATGTGCCAGCTGCATTTCCTCCCGGGTATGCTGTAAGATCCAGCTAAGGGATCCGAGGGTTTCAGTATATTGTAATTTAGGCGATGGGCTGACAACCTGTCACTACAGCAATATACCTAGAATTATATCTTAAATAACCCTCAAAACTTTGTCAGACGTGGCGGAACGACCTTTGTTTAGGTCGTTTACGCTCTGCCTACCCCATTAGGGATAAAGGCGTGATTATACGAATGTATGTATGTCCACGAAAGTGTCCCGCACAACATGTATTGATTTTAATACTTTCACACAAGATAGACATATTTTGATAGATATTCAATACTTCTTTCAGCTATACATACATACATATAGTCACGCCTTTATCCCTAATGGGGTACGCAGAGCGTAAACGACCTAAACAAAGGTCGTTACGCCACGTCTGACAAAGTTTTGAGGGTTATTTAAGATAGATTTGTAGGTATATTGCTATAGTAACAGGTTGTCAGCCTACGCCTAAAGTGCATAATACTGAAATCCTCGGATCCCTTACCTGATTTTTACAGCATACCCGGGATTAAATGCTATGTACCTATCATAAAATTAAGTTCGTGCCATCATAGTGTTATGTGTGGATTGTTTGCTGTGTTCGTGGAATGCCCCTTATTCAATTGTATTTTCTTGATGTTAAAAATGAGTTCTATAATTTTGAACTGTTTTTCAGAGTTGTTGACGGAATGCAAAGAGCTAGAAGTCAAAAGTGAGAAGGGTGATATGAGTGTACAAGATAGACTGAATGAGGTAAGATAAGAAACACTAAATTACCACATTACGCACGTAAGAATACAAATCATACAACACAACAGATAACAACAAAAAACAAGTACAATATAGGCGGCCTTATTGCTAAGGTAGCAATTTCTTCCACGCAACCTTTGGGTACTTCCATGCTGGTCTGGGAGCGAGAGAAAAACATATAATGTGTCAGCTGCATTTCCTCCCGGGCATGCTGTAAAATCCAGCTATGGGATCCGAGGGTTTCAGTATTTCGTAATTTAGGCGATGGGCTGGCTAACCTTTGTTTAGGTCGTTTACGCTCTGCCTACCCTGGCAGAGCGTAAACGACCTAAACAAAGGTTGTTTCGCCACATCTAACAAAGTTTTGAGGGTTATTTAAGATAGATTTGTAGGTATATTGCTTTAGTGACAAGGTTGTCAGCCTTTCGCCTAAATTGCAATATACAGAAACCCTCGGCTCCCTTAGCTGGTTTTTACAGCATGCCGGGAGGAAATGCAGCTGGCGCATTCTATGTTTTTCTCTCGCTCCCAGTCCAGCATGGAAGAAATTACTATGTTACTATGTATACGAAACCCAGGTCGTTCTGTTCAAGTAGTGTGTGCAAACAAATGATTTATTTCCCAGAAAAAAATACAAACAATAAAATTATCACATCCCTCAAAAAAATATTTATTAGGATTCTTTCTGTTTTTAATTACGTGACCATGGAACTTGCAACTATTCCGAAATATCGAAGTAATCTATTTAGTTTATTTATTTATTTACTGTTTATTGTACACAAGTAACATGAGAAAGACAATACACAAGGAATAACGACACAACAGGTATAGTTAGTATTATACATTATCGTTGTTTTAACATATAATCATGCCTTTATCCCTAATGGGGTAGGCAGAGCGTAAACGACCTAAACAAACGTCGTGGCTCCACATCTGATAAAGTTTTGAGGGTTAATTAAGATAGATTTGTAGGTATACCGCTGTAGTGACAGGTTGTCAGCCCATCGCCTAAATTACAGTATACTGAAACCCTCAGATCCTTTAGCTGGTTTTGATAGCATGCCTGGGAAATGCAGCTGGCACATTCTATGTTTTTCTCTTGCTCTCAGTCCAGCATGGAAGTTTTAACGCAGTTCAATATAACAATTTAACATAACATAAAAATACTTTATTGCACGTAATAATACAACATACAACACAACAGATAACAACAAAAGACGAGTACAACATAGGCGGCCTTATTGCTAAGGTAGCAATTTCTTCCAGGCAACCTTTGGGTGAATTTAAATGTCTCAATATCCCAGCAATATTACTGTATTTGTCACTACCAAAACGAGATAACTAACTCTCATCGCACAGGTTTTTACCTAGTTTGAGTGTCAGGGGACACTTACTTTATGCATACAAAATTCAGCCAATTTACTTAGTTCTTAAGCTCACTGTTTGTAACCTTTGTTTTGGCTTTGCAATTAATATTTATTATTATTATTTATTATTATATTATTTATTTGTTTTAGGTGTACTCAGAACTGAAAGCGATTGGAGCAGACTCAGCGGAGCCCCGCGCGAGGCGAATCCTTGCAGGTCTAGGATTCAGCCGCGAGATGCAGAACCGAGCCACTAAGAACTTCTCCGGAGGCTGGCGAATGAGGGTGTCTCTAGCTAGGTAACATCATCTCCCTAGCCTTATCCCGTATCTCACGGGGTCGGCTACCTAATCTAGGGGATTGGACGAGGGTACTGGTTTTTACACAGAGCGACTGCCATCTGACCTCCGCAACCCAGAAGGGAAACCAGACCCAATCCTTACTAGATAACATACATACATATAATCATTCCTCTTTGCCGGAGGGGTAGGCAGAGACCACATCTTTCCATTTGCTGCATTTGCTTCGGATTGTCTATATGCTAGCTGAGCCAATGATCTTCATACTGGAACACAAGTGCAAATACTTCTTCTTGGCGGCAACAGACGCACCATCTCCCTAACCTTATCCCGTATATCACGGGGTCGGCTACCTAATCTAGGGGATTGAACGAGGGTACTGGATTTTACACAGAGCGACTGCCATCTGACCTCCGCAACCCAGAAGGGAAACCAGACCCAATCCTAGATTAGGTCAGAGTTTTCAAGTCGCCAATGCTTACCACTGGCCTCTGACTTGGCTTAACGTCTAATATCTACGGTATTAAACGATAAAAAAGCGCCGAATAAACGTACATATAAAATTCTAAAACTGAAAAACGAATTGGTACGTGGTGGGATTCAAACCACGACATCCCCGCTCAGGGGGCAGCGGCCCTATCCACTACACCATCGGGCTCTTTTTTAGCTTGGCGGCAACAGACGCGAGAGTGATTAATAAAATAGAGCGTATTTACAGAATGTGTTTTTTTTGTTAATGGCACTTGTTGGACTTTATGCCAGTGTCAAGTTAATAAGATTCATAACATTTACAGACTGTGTTCAATGTTGTTGATTTGAAACAGAAAAACAGGTTTCTAAAGGAGTATTTTTTTTTCAGAGCGCTGTACATTGAACCTACGTTACTGTTACTTGATGAACCTACGAATCACTTGGATCTCAATGCTGTTATTTGGTTGGATAAGTAAGTAGCCCTTATACTAACCATAATTTTATATTGAAGGATATTTTCAGAAGAATTGTATACATACGTACGTATAATCAAGCCTTTATCCCGAATGGGGTAGGCAGAGCGTAAACGGCCTAAGAAAAAGGCGTTCCGCCACGTCTGACATAGTTTTGAGGGTTATTTAAGATAGATTTGTAGATATATTGCTGTAGTGACAGGTTGACAGTCCATCGCCTAAATTGCAATATACTAAAACCCTCGGATCCCTTAGCTGGTTTTTAGAGCATGCTCGGGAGGATATGTAGCTGGCACATTCTATGTTTTTCTTTCGCTCCCAGTCCAGCATGGAAGAAACAACATTTTTGTAGGATTGTATGCCCTGACGAATAACTAAAAAGGCCTACCTAGAAGGGCTTAAAGAAAGTCCATAAGCCCTATTTTGTGCACGTTTTATCCGCGTATCATTAAAAATTATCTCTTCTGTACACAACACATAAAACATTTAAAATAAACCCTTTCATATTTAGCGAACGAAGTGCAACAACAAACAATTGTTAAATTATATTGATAAATTTGTTAAAATGTTTTATGTGTTGTGTACACAAGTGATAATTTTTAATGATACATACATACATACAGTCACGCCTTTATCCCTAATGGGGTAGGCAGAGCGTAAACGACCAAAACAAAGGTCGTCCCGCCACGTCTGACAAAGTTTTGAGGGTTATTTAAGTTAAATTTGTAGGTATATTGCTGTAGTGACAGGTTGTCAGCCCATCGCCTAAATTACAATATACTGAAACCCTCGGATCACTTAGCTGACTTTTACAGCATGCCCAGGAGGAAATGCAGCTGGCGCATTCTATGTTTTTGTCAAGCTCCCAGTCCAGCATGGAAGTAATTTATGATACCGTGTAGATTTTTAATGATACCGTTCATATTTAGCGAACGAAGTACAACAACAAAAAATTGTTGGTTTATTAAAAATGTTTTATCTGTTGTGTACACAAGTGATAATTTTTAATGATACCGTTCATATTAAAAAATGGCTTGGGACACTATAATTTGTCAAACATTTATTAAACTGAAAATAAAGAATTTATTATTATTATTTATTATATTTAGCGAACGAAGCACAACAATTGTTTGTTGTTGTGTTTCGTTCGCTAAACATGAACAACAAACAATTGTTGTACTTCGTTCGCTAAATATGAACGGTTTATTTAAAATGTTTTATGTGTTGTGTACAGAAGGGATAATTTTTAATGATACGTATGGACTTTTTTAACATTTAATTTAAATTACATAATATTTTTTCAGTTACCTACAGGGCTGGAAGAAAACCCTACTGGTAGTATCCCACGACCAATCTTTCTTGGACAACGTGTGTAACGAGATCATCCATCTGGACCAACAGAAGTTGTTCTACTACAAGGGCAACTATTCCATGTTCAAGAAAATGTACGCGCAGAAGAAGAAGGAACAGTTGAAGGAGTATGAGAAACAGGAGAAGAGATTGAAGGAGTTAAAGGCGCATGGGCAGTCGAAGAAGGCCGCTGTAAGTTGGGCCTTCTTTTTTAGATACATACATATATAATAATGCGCCCGATGGTGTAGTGGATAGGGCCGCTGCCTCCTGAGTGGGAAGTCGTGATTCGAATCCCACTACGTACCAATGTGTTTTTCGGTTTTCGAATTTCATATGTACGTTTATTCGGCGCTTTTTCCGTGCTTCGGAAGGCACGTTAAGCCGTTGGTCCCGGTTAATATCGTTTAATACCATAGATGTTAGTCGTTAAGCCATATCAGAGGCCAGTGCTAAGCATTGGCGGCTTGAAAACTCTGACCTAATCTAGGATTGGGTCTGGTTTCCCTTCTTGGTTGCGGAGGTCAGATGACAGTCGCTCTGTGTAAAAACCAGTACCCTCGTTCAATCCCCTAGATTAGGTAGCCGACCCCGTGAGATACGGGATAAGGCTAGGAAGAAGAAGAAGACATATATAAAAAAATATTTATTCACATTTAAACATTGGGACATTACATTATAATCAACTTACAAGCTATATCGATACATACATATAGTCACGCCTTTATCCCTAATGAGTTAGGCAGAGCGTAAACGACCTAAACAAAGGTCGTTCCGTCACGTCTGACAAAGTTTTGAGGGTTATTTAAGATAGATTTGTAGGTATATTGTTGTAGTGACAGGTTGTCAGCCCATCGCTTAAATTGCTATATACTGAAGCCCTCAGATCCCTTAGCTGATTTTTACAGCATGCCCGGGAGGGAATGCGGCTGGCACATTCTATGTTTTTCTCTTGCTCCCAGGCCAGCATAGAAGAAATACATATAGTTTATATTATATTCATGTATATATTGTTATTATGATTTTAAGTGTATATATAATTAGTTATTTATGTAATTTATAATTTTCCGGTATTATTTTAATATTAAGCTTTATTTGTGCACGCCTAATTTGCCTCTCAATTTAAGTTTCACTTTCGTAGGTAAGCTGGAAGAAATTTCTTAGTAGAAATAAGCTGTACCTGTTGTGTCGTTATTCCTTGTGTATTGTCTTTCTCATGTTACTTGTGTACAATAAACAGTAAATAAATAAATAAATAGTCACGCCTTTATTCCTAATGTGGTAAGCAGAGCGTGAACGACCTAAACAAAGGTAATTCCGCCACGTCTGACAAAGTTTTGAGGGTTATTTAAGATAGATGTGTAGGTATATTGCTGTAGTGACAGGTTGTCAGTCCATCGCCTAAATTGCAATATACTGAAACCCTCAGATCCCTTAGCTGATTTTTACAGCATGCCCGGGAGGAAATGCGGCTGGCACATTCTATGTTTTTCTCTCGCTCCCAGTCCAGCATGGAAGAACTTTTCTAGATCGTGTGTAATAGGCTGTCGATTGTTCGGTTGTGGAATCCACTAAGTATCACTTAAAAGGTCTCATAGCGAGCGGTGGCGCCCTCATACATACATACATATAATCACGCCTTTATCCCTAACGGGGTAGGCAGAGGGTAAACGACCTAAGCAAGGTCGTTCCGCCACGTCTGACAAAGTTTTAGAGTTACTACTACTGAAACCCTCGGATCCCTTAGCTGGTTTTTACAGCATGTCCGGGAGGAAATGCAGCTGTCACATTCGATGTTTTTCTCTCGCTCCCAGTCCAGCATGGGAGTAAGTCCATTTACAAAACCAACAGGAAAAGAAGCAGAAAGAAGCACTGACCCGCAAGCAAGAGAAGAACCGCACCAAGACCCAGCGCGAGGAGGAAGACGTCCAGCCCGCGGCGCTGCTGCAGAAGCCTAAAGACTACATCGTCAAGTTCTCCTTCCCCGACCCGCCGCCATTGCAGCCGCCCATACTCGGATTACACAGTAAGGTTTAGTGTTTTATATGTACAGTACATATTATTTTCATGCTGGACTGGAAGCTAGAGAAAAACATGGAATGTGCCAGCTGCCCTTCCTCCCAGGCATGCTGTAGAAGTCAGCAAAAGGGATTCGAGGGTTACAGTGTATTGTAATTTAGGCGATGGGCAGACAACCTGTCACTAAAGCAATACATATTACAATCTAAAATTGCCCTCAATTTTTGTCAGACGTGGCGAAAGCGCCTTTTACGAGGCGTTAAACGCTCTGCGTAAGGGATAAAGGCGTGATTTTATGTATGTATGTATGTATATTAATTTCCCGAATTGAGGGAATCGCTACGTTTCTAGCGATACGTTTTGATGCTTGCTTGCCAACAAGCGGAATTGTAAGATTTTTTCATACATACATAAAATCACGCCTTTATTCCTTACGGGGTAGGCAGAGCGTAGAACGCCTCGTAAAAGGGCTTTCGCCACGTCTGTCAAAAATTGAGGGCAATTTTAGATTGTAATGTGTATTGCTGTAATGACAGGTTGTCAGCCCATCGCCTAAAGCACAATACACTGTAACCCTCGAATCCCTTTCGCTGACTTCTACAACATGCCCGGGAGGAAGGGCAGCTGGAACATTCTATGTTTTTCTATCTCTCCCAGTCCAGCATGGAAGCAGATTTTTTCAGTTTACAACATTTAATTTGGATAATTAATTAGCATAATAATGTTTATTTTGATTACTTTGACATTTCTGAACGGTTGCACGCTCCATGGGCACGTGTGAGAAATCCATTCGTGACTTGTATTTCACCGGCGGAATGTGGAATATTTTGGGAAACAGTCTTCTATTGCAGCCGCCAATCTTTAAAACATTTACATCAACAAAGATCAATACCTGATCTAAATATCTTTCCCGGCGCTCAAAATTCGTCTAAGGCATGGTATAAGAATAAACGTTTTTTTTATATTATGATTTAAGGTTTCGAGGGAGCCCGATGGTGTAGTGGATAGGGCCGCTGCCTCCTGAGCGGGAGGTCGTGGTTCGAATCCCACCACGTACCAATGTGTTTTTCGGTTTTCGAATTTCATATGTACGTTTATTCGGTGCTTTTTCCGTGCTTCGGAAGGCACGTTAAGCCGTTGGTCCCGGTTAATATCGTTTAATACCGTAGATATTAGTCGTTAAGCCATATCAGAGGCCAGTGCCAAGCATTGGCGTCTTGAAAACACTGACCTAATCTAGGATTGGGTCTGGTTTTCCTTCTGGGTTGCGGAGGTCACATGGCAGTCGCTCTGTGTAAAAACCAGTACCCTCGTTCAATCCCTTACATTAGGAAGCCGACCCCGTGAGATACGGGATAAGGCTAGGGAGATGATGATGATTTAAGGTTTCGATTCTGAATTAATCTCTTTATTCCATAAAATGTTGTGGACCTGACTATATTTCCAATTAACTAAAATACTTCTTTCCCCAGATGTGGACTTCAACTTCCCTGGCCAGAAGCCTCTGTTCAAAGGCGTGGATTTCGGTATCGACCTGAACTCTCGTATCGCCATCGTCGGCCCCAACGGAGTCGGCAAGTCTACCTTCTTAAAACTGCTGGTTGGGGAGCTGAGTCCTATCACAGGAGACCTTATTAGGAATCATAGATTGGTGAGTGATTAAAAAAGGGGTGGGGTTAGGGGTGAGTTGTACACTAGGTGAAAAGGACAGCGTCCCGCAAACTGATAGGCGTTGCTCAGTCAACGACATTGAAACTACCACCGGATTTTTTTTTCAGGAAGTAAAAATAAATTTTGCTTTTCCATACAAAATATCTACCTCGATCAGACAATTTGTATGAAAATACATTTATTTTTCATTTCCTGAAATAATTTCCTGGTGAGTGTTGTTTAGTATCATTGACTAAGCAACCCCTATCAGTTTGGGAGAAGCTGTCCCTAACACACGGTAGATTGTAGAGGAACTGGATGCCAATAGTATAGGGAAGAACCCTGGTGTCAGAGTTTTCAAACCTCTGACATAGTGTGAATAACGACCACTATAGAAGACAGCGACCGGGACCGACAGCTCAACGTGCCCTCCGAAGCACGTAATCCTTTTACTTTTCGGACAATCAGGTGACTTAACCTGCAATGTCCTAACCAAACTGGGGAAATCCTCACAGTGACAAATATCAACTTGGAATCGAACCTGGGAATCGAACCCAGGACCTCCGGATCGTAAGCCCATGGCTGTGGCCTGTAGACCACGGAGGCAGTCACATAATATTAAAAACAATACGTCATGATAAGAGATTTGGTCAAACGACGACGTGCCAAAAATCCTTGTTTTAGGATCAGAATCACAATTGTATTTAGCGTTGATGCTCAAGCTACCACGTAAAGGATCAATCCAGGCGAGTCTTTATGTATGTTCTAAATATGTATTGTATGTACTACAATGCTGTTCCATGCTGGACTGGGAGCGAGAGAAAAACATAGAATGTGCCAGCTGCATTTCCTCCCGGGCATGCTGTAAAAATCAGCTAAGGGATCCGAGGGTTTCTGTATATTGTAATTTAGGCAATGGGCTGACAACCTGTCACTTCAGCAATATCTATCTAAAATAACTCTCAAAACATTGTCAGACGAAGCGAAACGACCTTTGTTTACGTCGTTGACGCTTTGCCTACCCCATTACGGATAAAGGCGTGATGAATGTATGTACTACAACAATGCTCCTTTCCACAGAGGATAGGTCGTTTCGACCAGCACTCAGGCGAACATCTAACCGCTGAAGAGTCCCCGGCGGAATACCTCCAGCGTCTATTCGGTCTCCAGTACGAGAAAGCTAGGAAAGCTCTCGGAACCTTCGGGCTGGCTAGTCACGCGCACACGATCAAGATGAAGGATCTCAGCGGAGGACAGAAGGCCAGGGTCGCCTTGGCTGAACTGACTTTGATGGCACCCGACGTTGTTATTTTGGTATGTTTAGTAATAATAAGATAACCCAATTTGTCCCGCTTTCCGAGAATCTGCCTCCTGGGCATGAACTGCCGTGGCCGATCTGGAAGTGTTTAAATAGACTTCGGTCTCAGGTCGGCAGAAGCAAAGATAACATGGTCAGGTGGGGATTCTCGGGAAACTCCGAGGTCGACTGTGTTTGCGGTGCAATTCAAACAATGGCACATTTGACATCGTGTCCTGCGTGCCCTAATACCTGCACGCAAGCGGATCTAATGAACGCCAGCCGATCCGCAATTCAAGTGGCAACGTTCTGGACCGCCACTTTGTGATAGTTACGTGTTCCATCGACACGATAAGAATAAGGAGAATAAGATAACTCTGTCTTTGGTATAAGAAAGGCGGGAAAAGCGTTGGCCACTTTCGGACTAGCAAGTCATGCTTATACAATCAAGAAGAAGACCTTAGTGGAGGACAGAAGGCCAGGGTCGCCTTGGCTGAGCTCACTTTGATGGCACCCAACGTTGTTATTTTGGTAAGTGTAGTAATAGTCATCATACTGGGTCTTTAATATGAGGAGTAGTGAAAGCCTTGGATATCTTCGGACTGGCTAGTCACGCGCACACGATCAAGATGAAGGATCTCAGCGGAGGACAGAAGGCCAGGGTCGCCTTGGCTGAGCTCACTTTGATGGCACCCAACGTTGTTATTTTGGTAAGTGTAGTAATAGTCATCATACTGGGTCTTTAATATGAGGAGTAGTGAAAGCCTTGGATATCTTCGGACTGGCTAGTCACGCGCACACGATCAAGATGAAGGATCTCAGTGGAGGACAGAAGGCCAGGGTCGCCTTGGCTGAGGTCACTTTGATGGCACCCAACGTTGTTATTTTGGTATGTTTAGTAATAACGTAATGATAAGATTACTCTGTCTTTGGTATGAGAAAGGCGAGAAATGCCTTGGGTACTTACGGACTAGCAAGTCATGCTTATACAATCAAGATGAAGGACCTTAGCGGAGGACAGAAGGCCAGGGTCGCCTTGGCTGAGCTGACTTTCATGGCGCCCGATGTTGTTATTTTGGTATGCTCCATAGCTTATTCGTAGCGATGCATAGTATCTTTTAGTTTGTGCCATCTTCGTCAGATTTTCCTCTTGTAAATTAATATTCTATGATATTTTCGTTTTGTTCTCATGTTTTTTCACAATGCAACTAAACCCAGTAGTTATAAACGCAAGTGGAGGGATGTGATCTCTGCCTACCCCTCCGGGAAAGAGGCGTGACGTTATGTATGTATGTATAAACGCTTCGCGTGCGGGTCGAAGGTATCGAACGACTTGGACATTGAGAGTTAATGATAGCGGTGACGAAAATGTGCCAACGAATTAACAAAAAATGTCTCAATCGATGTAAGAACATTCTGTGTTAAACGGTCTCACAGCGAGCGGTGGCGCCCTCGCCTCGTTAAAAAATCCTAACTCGCAAAATATAGATATTTTCTAAACTTTTCTCTGTCACTTCCTTAGATTTGGACCTAAGGATTTTTAGAAGTAATTAATTGAGGAGCAAATGGAGTTACTATCGAAATTTCCGCCAGAAAAGTCTGATTTTAACAATAATTTCGATAGTAACTGCCGGGTACTATTTGCTCCTCAATTCATTACTTCTAAAAATGCTTAGGTCTAAATGTACAAATACAAATCACTTTATTTCCACATGTTGTTATGTGTTATAACAAAAAACACACAATCAAGAATAACATAATAAATAGGACAGGTAGATATAAATATATTTTTACAGAAGTGGAAAAGGTGTGGACACAGCTTGGCTGTTTTTAAGTCCACCCTACGTCAGGTGTACAGAAGAGGATTGAAATAAAATAGCAGAAAAGGAAATGACAGAGAAAAGTTTAGAAAATGCCTATTTTTTGCGAATTACGAGTTTTTAACGAGTGAGGGCGCCACCGCTCCCTGTGAGGCTTCTTAACTTGTCACGACATACTTGTTTTATATTTTTGTACTCACTTCTTTTCCGTCAAATGATCAGCAAAACAGCTCTATATTTTTATCTACTCTCCTCAGGATGAACCTACGAACAACTTGGACATCGAGAGTATCGACGCGCTAGCTGATGCCATCAACGACTACAAGGGCGGGGTAGTGATCGTGTCTCACGACGAACGCCTCATCAGGGAGACGGACTGCGCCCTCTACGTCATCGAGGATCAGACCATCAATGAGGTTAGTGACTGTCTCCGCGGTCTAGTGGTTAGAGCCAGACTCCAGATCCAAAGGACCTATCGCCCTATTATATCGTTATCTTAGCATTGATCAGTTAAAAACTAAGATTAGTGGTAATAGTCGCTGATGGGGTGGTTTCGTGTTACATTGTAACAAACGGTCACATTTTAGGTATTGTTAAAAAGTGTGAAGCAAAGGTTGAACCTGCTTAGATACTGAATTTATTAATTATCTTAGCATTGATCGCTCTACGTCATCGAGGATCAGACCATCAATGAGGTTAGTGACTGTCTCTGCGGTCTAGGGTCTAGTAGTCCTGGGTTCGATTGCCAGGAGGTGAACACAAAATAGGGAATATGCATGACTTTATTAAAACTATTAGCCATACTAATTCTATATAAGTTGTCGTTTCGAAGAGAGAGATAGATAGTCTATCTTTATAATGGTATATCTCGGTGATTTTTTGATCAATTTTATTTCTGTATTCACTGTTCTTTTCATAATTTAAGATATATTAAAAAAATAAGTTCAGATACTGAAAATATGTTGTATGCACGTTCTCTATTGGTAATTATCAATTTATCACTTTGTGAGGTTTTTCCCAGTTTGGTTGGGACATTGCAAGTTGAATCACCTGATTGTCCGAAAGTAGCTGTCTTTGATAGTGCTCGTTACTTAAGCAGTGGCAGACACCTAATAGCTGTGCTACTAGGCGGTTTCAAAACTCTTCTACAAGGGTTCATCGGTTCGTTGTTCGACTCGAAAATCCGCTCGCTAAGAAGAAGAATGAGGATCATATCCCCAATGAGGTTACATTCATCATCTTCACGTATAACATCTAAAATAATTCAAAATGAGAGATCATTATTGATTTTCTAAATCTTAAATTCATAATTTGAGAAAGTAGCTGACAGAATTTGAACTAGTTTAGATTAGTTTAGTTATTTTACAGTTGTTCAAATCATATCAATATAAGATACCTTCTTCCATGCTGGACTGGGAGTGAAAGAAAAACATAGAACGTGCACTTCCCGAGCATGCTGTAAAAACCAGCTATGGGATCTGAGGGTTTCAGTATATTGTAATTTAGGCGATGGGCTGACTACCTGTCACTTCAGCAATATACCTACATATATATATATATTAAATAACCCTCAAAACTTTGTCAGACGTGGCGGAAAGACGTTTGTTTAGGTCGTTTACGCTCTGCCTACCCCATAAGGGTTAAAAGCGTGATTATATGTATGTATCACTACATAGTATAAAACAGTCGCTTTCTCTGTTCCTATATCCCTATGTATGCATAAATCTTTAAAACTACGCAACGGATTCAAGAGGAAGGTTTATATGTATATATACATGCATAATATAGTAGAGAAATACTGATAATTTCCGTGCGAAACCGGGGCGGGTCGCTAGTGTATGTATAAGATACTAATAAGGACGCGCATTGTGTGGCCCTTTATTTACTGAGCGACCGAGTCACATGCACGGAGCACGACCCTCTTCCCTCCCGCCCTCGCTTTATATTAGTTTTCACTTATTCGCATAGATGTCGCTACTCTCCACATTTACAATTTTATACGAATGAAACAACTGTGGAAGCGAGATAGACTGAGTTGTGCATTTGCGTTTAGATTAGATACCTAGGAACCAACTTTTTATTGGAATGAGATGAATCTTCAAATATAATTTTTTTTAGTGAATCTCTATACAAATTCAAAAATGCTTTGTTTATTGAAAATCAAAACTTTAATTAAATACAATACAATATACTTTATTTCACAAAAACACAGAAATTACAAATTATATGAACAGAAAAGTAGTACGATTGGCGGCCTTATTGCGAAAGTAGCAACATCTTCCGGGCAATCAGGCAGTAGGAAACAGAGGAATAAAATAAATTAAGAACAATACAATACAACATACTTTATTGCACAAAATCAACCCGTTTAATTTATTGATTAGTAATAGTAAAAAAGTACCTAAATTGTATTCTAGCAAAGTGTGTTTGTCTGTAATTGGGTCTACATCAAATCAATTTATTGTCTTTGTTATTTTAGCATGTGCGACCCGCTCCGGCTTCGCACGGAAATCATCAGTGTTTCTCTACTATATTTTGCATGTATTATACATATAAACCCTTCTCTTGAATCACTCCATCCATTAAAAGAAACCGCATCAAAATACGTTGCGTAATTTTAAAGATCTAAGCATACATAGGGATATAGGGACAGAGAAAGCGACTTTGTTTTATACCATGTAGTAAAGATGTAAACCTGTTGGCAAACCTAATAAATAAATAAATAAAATAATATTACGCTCTGCCTACCCCATTAGGGATACAGGCGTGAATACATGAATGTATGTATGTAAAATAATATTGTTATTTTTGATTCTCAGGTGGACGGAGGCTTCGACGATTACAGGAGAGAGCTGTTGGACAGTTTGGGGGAGACCATCAACTCGCCTTCCATCATCGCCAACGCTGCCGTTCAACAGTAAACCTTATGATCATAGTAACAGTACTCAATTTTACCCCTGTATTATTTGCTTGGATATTCAAAATACGCGTTTTTTCACAGTTCGTTGTTTCGGTCAAGTGTACAGTTTTAGCGCAAATGAGATTGCAGGATTTATTATGATATGTAAGAAATATTAAATATTAAATACTCCAATTCAGAGTTAAACCACACAGTAATTCGTTTTTTACATATTATTTTTTGGCTTCTGAAACATCCATCACACAAGTGCCTATTAATTACTTTAAAAAAGCACTTCGCATATATAAAATACAATAAAAAAACTGATTATATGATTCACACATCTTATGCACATTTTTCATTATTGGTGCTAAGTACCAAGCAGTCATATATCGTAAATCATTTCATTCGTGATCTGTGCTATATTATCTGTTTTTATTCGAATTTTAGTGTAAAAATGTCTATAATTATATAGTATTTATATGAATAAATTTTGTTACAAAACAGTTGTTCTTTTATTATAATGCAAAAGTCCAAGGATAATCTTGATATAGTATAAACACGTTATGTCATATTTATTTTTAGTAGTCTACACACACACACTACCCAAATAACCACTTTTCAGTATTACCACTTCAAAGATTTGTGAGATGCCTCGCCCGCGTGTGCCCGACTCTTTCTCGTTTGTTCACTCTAAATTGTTGGTCACAAAAATGATAAGAATTACAATAGTACATTACACCGAGGCCGAAACAAAAAGTAATTTAAGGTCGAGTGAATTTGCAAACGAGAACTTAAATTGCTATTTCGGCTGTGATAATATAGTACTTTTCTCTCATTTTGCCAGGAAACAATAACAACACACTTAAAAACAAACTTCAAACTAGCGATTTCTCTATAATATTTTGACATTTAAGATTTGCATGACGCCTTTGACAGGTGCACATTCCATTCATTAATTCATTCCATTTTGAAATTAAAAAGTTATAGGCGCATTCAGCTTAGAAATAATCAATAATGTGAAATAAAAACACCTAAACCATACTAATGTGTCGTTAAAGATTTCGTGAAGCGGTTGTTAATTTCATTGTTGTCGTTGAAGAAATTGCTGGCGTAGTGCGAATATGAGGACCGAAAAGAGTGAATGTTTTGTTTTTTTTTTAAATTAATGAAGCTTTTTCCGAGTAAATGGGAGAAAAATGTATTTGCCGATGAACCATCCGTCCCTGTGCTATAATTGAAATATCTTAAAATACATTGTTTTCAAAAGCTGTTGAAGACCTAAACTTTATATTTTAAATCATTATATCAAAAACATCATAAAATCCGTCCACTGAGTTTTGCATCTGTCAATTATTCCACATGAACAATAATCCAACTCTTTCACTACCATAATTGCAGTCATCCAAAAAAATGCTATCAACAATATTGAAGAAAATAAATCAGTCGTTAAATGTGTATACAGAATGTAAAAGAGAAACCTCCCTACATGTTATACTGATGATAACAAACAACTTTTTTGCAAAGCACAAACATTTCAGCTCGTAATAAAACTTTGCCTTGTCCGCACTAAATCAGATAACGAGAGCATATTTGTATGGAAAAGGTAATATTATTTTCGAGTTTATTTTTTTGCTTTGGGAAAGTTGTTTGGTATTTTCAGTAGAACATGTGGTTTAATTTTTTGAACACCCTGTAAAAGCCCGCCCGACTCAAAGTATTCTCGATTAGGTACGTCTGGAGTTTTTTCCTCAATTTGGTCGCCGCACAGCCGTCCCCCATTACAAACTTCTCAGCTTCATTAGAGGATTTAAAACGCAAATTCCCTTTTCGATTGTAACTTTTTTCCACTCCTTGAAAGGAAGCTTCTTTTAAACTTGGAAGAAAATTAGTATCCTTCCCTTTGAGGGTGCAAACGTGTTTTTTAAAGATTCGTTTGGAGAGGCGCCGCTCAATATGCTAGAATAATAATGTTTCCGTGTCTGAATGGAAGGTATGTTTATTACAAATCCTATCGGGTTATTCGCAGAGAATTATTTGAATCTAGTTTAGGTCTTAGTAACTATTAAACCGCCAATGTGGCTTGTACCGTTACCGCAACTTATATCACCCACTATCAACTTTACATCAATGCAAATTGATCCAATAACAGTGCCTATAAGCTCAGCTACCGCAGGCAGATTTGATTTCCTTACACGCTAACCGCGTTATTGCGAATTATCTTCTAACAAGCTAACAATGAGAGGTTTGCCTACCCTCAGAACCTATTACCGTCTGGAGAGTAAACCCGCCCCTTCTTAGAACCCCTGCTACCTTGTCACACTCGACGCACTCCCAAACTGCTACGATCAATAGGGAGAGCGCGCGAAAACTTACTGAGACAAGGTTGTAAAACTCGTGAGTGGCATAATTTCGTACAATGTGAACACAATGGAAGCGATTACTCTCCCCCGCGACATGATTTTATTTGTACAGTTATTGCGTCGAGAGAGATATTTAAATTTCATTAGGTTTGTTTTACAGTTAATTTGTGAGGGGAATGTTATTGTAGGGGTGGGGCTGCTTCCAACTTGTTTCAAATTGCCCTCCGTATACAATAGCGATTTGAATTTAAGTAGATACACACATCAGATAGTCGCCCTATTATATCGTTATCTTAGCATTGATCAGTTTAAAACTAAGATTAGTGTTAATGGTCGCTGTTGGGGTGGTTTCGTGTTACATTGTAACAAACGGTCACATTTTAGGTATTGTTAAAAAGTGTGAAGTAATCGCAAAGGTTGAACCTGCTTTGATACTGAATACAATGTTTTATCAGTGGGTTTCAGCAACTTGAAAGCCAGGATTTTTGGCTTGCATAAACCAGTTTTTGATGCGATCATCAAGCGTTCCAATTTTCTCCTTATTGGGTCGACTTAACTAACCCCATTTCCGAAATTAAGGTGGTAAAGTAAAAAGGTACGTACCTACTAGGACAGCAGAACGTTCGACCAGTAACTCGATGGTTCTGGCAGTTAGAGTGGTGTACAATGAGGCGTGTTCTGTGCGCGCTACGCCCTAAGTGGCGCATTTCGCAAACGCAGACTCCATTAGTGCTGCTGAAACATTGTTTTTTATCGCTCCCAGGTCTATACAGATTTTAATAAATGACTGGTTGATAGGCACTGAGTAAAGTACCCACTAGGTTATAGAGGTTGTTTCTGATGCGATAACCTTATATCGTCTTAATATGGACGTGGTAAAGTAAAAACGTACCTACAAGGACAGCAGAACGTTCGACTAGTAGCTCGTTGCTTCTGGCAGTTAGAGTGGTGTACAATGAGGCGTGTTCTGTGCGCGCTACGCCCTAAGTGGCGCATTTCGCAGACGTAGACTCCATTAGTGCCGTTCGCCGGACTGTCACAATCATTTTTCTTTCCCGCCGCGCCGCTGCTAATTCTCAGCCGCGCTTCGCTGGGCATGCACTCCGACCGGCAGGTTTTAGTCCTTTCGCGAAGTTGGCAGTGAATAAATGGGTACGGGGTGTAAGGGACAGCGTCCCGCAAACCGATAGGTTGCTCAGTCGTCGGAACTGAATAAAGGTTTTTTTTTCAGGAAGTTAAAAAATTAGATTTTTCATACAAATTGTCTGATCGAGGTAGTAATTTTCTATGGGAAGTAATTTTTTTTTCATCTCCTAAAAGAATTTATTTGTGATAGTTGTTCAGTTTTGTTAAGTGAGCAACCCCTATCAGTTAGCGGGACGATGTCCCTTACTCCCGGTATTTGATCATCTCTCCCATGCCATGTCTTTTGAAGTTACACTGTTTACCTACTTGGTATAACATTCACACTTATCATACTTCCATCATGTTGTCCTCATGATACTTTTTGATGCCTTTCCTGGTCAGCCTATGATTGGACAGATGAGATACGAACAGTAAATTATACATATTACCACCGACCACCAGTCAATTACCAGTGGTCAACCTAGTGTCAGGAAGTCGGGGAACAAGGGGTAGGTACTTTCTGTCCGTTCGGTGTAATGCAGACGATTTTTTTTGAAGTTTCTCTGTCGCTATACCTATCTATGCGTAGCGCTGCAGTATCGCGACAAAGATATTGTCATTTCTCATATCTCTACAAGTTACAACTGCAACCAATAAAATTTTATTTTGGGTAACTTTTGTAATTTTTAAGTATCAAGAGCTGTTGACCGGTGTTGAGTCGAGAGGCTGATATCGACTTTTATTACCCTGGAGGGGTTGGTCATTAGCAGGATAAAGCGGCTACCACCTGATAAAGTGCGTTTTGTTGCTCGCTTACTTATTTCGCCTCGAGAGGCTGAGGCTTTTTGCTCATCGCTGAAGATGTATTTGACCTGTTTTATGGAAAGATATAATAATAGTTGGCTAATAACAAGCTAATAAGATTCCTCAAGAAAAACTATGTCATCTGAAATCGTTAATGTTGACATTGTAAATCAGAGCTGCTTTCAGTATTTTTCAGCTTTGCTTGCCTGGTACCAACTTCATTTTTCTAGGTATCATATGTAAATTGTTTTTAATTAAAAAAATACAAACATCACATATTGAAGTCTATTTTGTAGCTATTAGGTACTAACCAGTCAAAAATAAAATTTTAGACTCAGCTACACACAAGTGACACTTATTTCCCTTATGGGGCGGGCAGAGAGTCAACGGCTCTATAAACTTATTAAAATATCACTTGGAGGTCGAATAAGGTGAAGAAAACAGACCCTCTACGCCGTCGTAGACATTTTTACCGAGTGACTATTTAGTGCAATTAGCTAATCATAATTTTATAATCAGTTAACTTCTCAAACTAAACACCCTCATTCCCACATCACAAAACCCTTTCGAAAAACAAGGGTCGTAAGGGGTAATACAGCTCTAAATAATAAACAATAGCTATGATTAACACTTTGCGCGCGATGATTGATGAGACGCGGCCCGCCGTGTGCCACCAATGACTAATAGAGTGCCACAAACGTATGATATCGTGCCACTATTATTCCTGCGAAAGGGTGTCTAATTTATAATGTAACTAGTAGGTGGGTTTGCGTTCTTACGAATACTGTGAAATTTTCAATGAGAACAGATCTGAGAGGATTAAAATATTTAGTTTAGACACTAGCTTTCAAGATCACGGTTTTGGCTTGTTTTCCCGTAGATTTAAAATAAATTCCCGCCGTAAAAAGTAGTCTAATGTTAAAACGAGACGCGGCCCGCCTTGCACCACCAATAACTAATAGAGTGCCACAAACGTATGATATCGTGCCACTATTATTCCCGCGAAAGGGTGTCTTATTTATAACTAGCGACCCGCCCCGGCTTCGCACGGAAATTATGAGTATTTCTCTACTATATTATGCATGTATTATACATATAAACCTTCCTCTTGAATCACTCTATCCATTAGAAGAAAGCGCATCAAAATCCGTTGCGTAGTTTTAAAGATTTATGCATACATAGGGATATAGTGACAGAAAAAGGCGACTTTGTTTTATACTATGTAGTGATGTAACTAGCTGTGGAATTTTAATTTGGAGATACGAGAGAATCGTAATATTCAGACCCTAGAGTACCGGATCGCGGTATGCGGTTTTTTCACGATTTTCTCGTAGATTTAAAATATTTTCCGCGGTAAAACTAAATATAGCCAGTAGCCAGATAAAGTAATCTTTGAACACGCGTCGAATCGATATAATTTTCGATTCTGTTCTTTTCAGGAGATCAATGTTTTTCCATTCACAGACCCTTTGCGACGTAAAAAGTCCTAAATGAATCTAACATTAGATTTGTGATGCATACAGCAAGGAGATCTACTAGAAGAGGCTGGTCGGGTATTTTTCTTGGATGTAAATATTGATAGTGGAATAGTAGAGACCCCATGTGCTGCCAAGCGAAAAACCCGTCTCGGCCGCGAACCCGATTAGACAAACATTTCCTGACGCCGGCCACTTTTCCCAAACTTGCCGAATAAATCAGATCGGCGGTGCGTCGCAGTTTTCGCGTCGTCTTCCAAATTTATGTACCGATCGGCCCTTTCGTATGGAGATGTGGCCCGCTATTTACATATAAATACCTCGATTATTTGAATTATTCAATCGAGAGGGGGCGGCGCTGACAAATCGCTTCCTCGCGAGATGGTTTGACTTGGGCTTGATGTGTGGATACATGGCTCACCCCGCCACCGATTTTTACGATCCAAGCCTGCTTATCATTCCCCGACATTGATTTAGATAACTGCAAGAAATCTGTTGTTGCAAATAGTTTTATGGGTAAACTTATACCGTTACGCCATTGCCGAGATATTTTAATAGATTTATTTGCATAGCATTATACAGGAGAAGTGGAACGAAAGGGAGAACGTCTTAGAAACCATTACATAAATTATTATGTTAGTGCTTATTTTGAGGATGTTCCGTAAAAAGCTAGCGCACGAAAGCCCAATCGAAACTGACTATAAAGGGGTGGAACTAATAAAAATAAAGCAAGTATTACACAATAGGTAAGTAGAAGCGGTCCGGGCGTAGTTTTGCCGCAGTTTTATGTGCTCTCACGTGCCATTTAGTCCGGGAAATAGAAGTTTTTGTATGGAAATCGGACGCACTAAACCCCCGAAGCGGCGGCTCTCGGCCTATTGTTGTTATGTAACAGCCCCATAAAAGTTTATCATTCGGATGTAAAGCGAATTCGGATGTTTTTGCGAAAATGTACAACAAAATGTAGTTGAACATTTTGTTACTGAAAATGTAGGAAAAGCTGCTGATTCGTTATGCAGGTATATAACAATTGTAAGAGACAGAATATCATAACGACACTTGATAACATAATAAAATAAAAAATAATAATATTAATTTTTAAAGGGAAAAATAAAGCCGAAAGAAAAAAATCCTTATGCTTGTATATATTGCTTACATACCTACATACATATAGTCACGCCTTTATCCCTAATGGGGTAGGCAGAGCGTAAACGACCCAAACAAAGGTCGTTCCGCCACGTCTGACAAAGTTTTGAGGGTTATTTAAGGTAGATTTGTAGGTATATTGCTGTAGTGACAGGTGGTCAGCCCATCGCATCGCCTAAATTGCTATATACTGAAACCCTCAGATCCCTTAGCTGATTTTTATAGCATGCCCGGGAGGAAATGCAGTTGGCACATTCTACGTTTTTCTTTCGCTCCCAGGCCAGCAAGGAAGCTTTTATTGCTTACAAGCATAAGGATTATTAGCAATAATGTATTGCCTAGAACACTTGATGGCTCATTTGACTTTGTAATAGCAATGTAAATGTTAATTACCTACAAAAAAAGAAAACATAAATTTTATACACTATATCAGAAACATTTACCACATATTTAACACTTGAAAAATACTCAACAAAATACAACAAGAATATCATCGTTATAAAATCGCGATCCTGATACTGATAGTCATCTCTGCATCCCTCGATGCGCGCGCGCATCTGTTTAGTCGACTAATAGCGTTATTGTCTGAACAACAGTGGCATTGCCAATGAGCTGGCAGCCGGTACACATCAGATAACGTACACTCAGAAGCACAAAAAACTTTATACTTTGCATTTTTGACCGTTCCCATATGCGGACCGATGAATAATATACAGCTAAAAGGCCTCTGAAATGGTTTGTGTAGGTACTACTATCAAAGACTTTAGACTGTGATAGAAAGCGACGGACTATCGTGCCCTCCGCAGCACGAAATATTTTTCTTACTGACTATCCGGTGATTCAGCTTGTATTGTTCTTACCAAACTGAAGAAATCTAACACAAAGATATCAACTCTGTGTCCCGCCGTGGGAATCGAACTCACGACCTCAATTCAGAGCCATTTAATGACTGCAGAAGCTAAAGTTGTTTAACTTGATTCGTCTTGACTGTACAGTAAACAACACCTTTAGGGTAACAGGCCGCTCCAAACCGTTAAAGTTTTCTCAGGTAATTGTTTATGCTTTTTCATGAAATTTCGTATAGTTGTGCAGTTTATTAAACTGTACAAGTATATGAAATTTTATCTAAATGTATAAATAAACAAATGAGAAAATTCCATTGGTTTGGAGCAACCCTGTTACCCTAAAGACGTTGTTGACTGTACCTATGTAAGGTGGCTGATATGCTAATAGTTAAGCTAATGCTCCGTAATGACCGGTGGAAGGGTCTGTGTTAACGATATGCTTCGTGTTTTAACACTTTCAGTGCGTAAATGAATATCAAGACCTAATATTTTTGCTATGTTTAAACTTTTTGATACGTGTTCTAAATAGTTGTCGAAGTCAGCAGTTAACATGTTAAGTAATTGGTGCTAGTTATGAAAATGTGAAGGATTTTATCAAAGAAACGTTACAGAGGTTGATGGGCACTGACTGATTCACACAAAATTATTATACTGGCAGATTTAAATGTATTTTTTAGCAGGCACATCAGTACGGCGATTTTATTAAGTTCTACAAACTATTAAATCTAATTCACATGAAATAATATATAGAAAAAAGAAAAACGTATCTTCCATGCTGGACTGGGAGCGAGAGAAAAACATAGAATGTGCCAGCTGCATTTCCTCCCGAGCATGCTGTAAAAACCAGCTAAGGGATCTGAGGGTTTCAGTATATTGTAATTTAGGCGATGGGCTGACAACCTGTCACTACAGCAATATACGTACAAATCTTTCTTGAATGGCCCTCAAGACTTTGTCAGACGCGGCGGAACGGCCTTTGTTTAGGTCGTTTACGCTCTGCCTACCCCATTAGAGATAAAGGCGTGATTATATGTATGTAAGAAAAACGAAAGAAAGAAAAAAGACATTGAAAATTTTCAGTTTTCTTAGTAGAATCTGCTAGCTAGACATTTAAATAAAAAAAATTCTATGCTTTACTTTCTAAACAAAAATCGAAAACCAACAAACGCCCTCATTTAAATGAACGTAATAATCCAGTACTCTGGAATAGAGATGTCTTTCATTACAAAGCAAATAAATTATATTTTTTTCAGAGTAGGTACATACTGTGCTCAGTGGCTGCATTTGCAATACAAAGAGTACTAAACTACGAAAGCATTAGCCACACAAGGGCGGCTAAATTCGCGGATTAAGATTTTATCGCGAAATTGACGCGCGGCCGCTGGTAATATGGCCGCTATCTCTGATCAGCAGACCGCTAATACGGTGTAATGCGCTCATTGTTCACACAACACCACTACTAAATATTCTCCGTATTTGATACGTTACCCTACAAAAATGGTAAAAAAGTTGATGAACTTATCAAGTTGGTAGAGATTCGTAATATACAAAATATGGACAGTTTAATCGACTAATAAATAGGTCTCGCAGAAATATTCTAGTAGCCAATAGGACACCTTTATTTAGCAGCTGGATTGCTTGAGAGGTGGCTCCAAAGATAGGCAAAGAATCGTAGCGGGTGCGTAGACGCGTAGCAAGTTCGTAGCGCTTCGTAGACCAATAAACCAGTTCTGTTGCTTGGATTTGGGCGACCGCTACGGGTGAACGACTCAGCTACACGCTATAAACCGTCAATCCCGATCGCATCAACCATCGATCGAACTAAGCTCTAGCCAATCCACCCTCTCTGTAAAGTAAATCGCATTTACAACGTTTCAACCTCGCTAACATGTTAAAACAGAACTAATGGACATTCGCTCCAGTCTCAGCCCACAGGAGACGAATAATACAAGTAAAATGGTCCCATCTCCACGCTTCATTAATTTTATTGCCCCGAGGCGCTCCGAGTCAAGGCGGAGCGCCGCCGGCGAAAACACGCCATTATTCTGTGTTGCCAGTGACTTAAATTAAATAAACACAAACCATTATGCGTATTTCGGAACGCATTCGATTTTCTTTTGTCTATTCGGCAACTGTCAGCGTTTCGCGCGTAATCCTTTAGTACGCGACAATGAGGTCTCGCTAATGCAAGTAAGATATTAACGCGAGAGCGTGTCGAATGATTCCGACACGGTTTTTTTGTGTGTGCAGCGACACAATAGGATTATTCTCCATTGATCATTGCTTATTATAAGTAGCCGCGGAGGGTGGGTAACATGAAAACTAAATTTGGTTTATCGGCTATTATGGAAAGTAGGTGTTAATGTTGAAACGGTAATTTATGACGCGATCGTGACTTCCGCTTTCTAGCTTACGTTTTATGCTCTACTTACCATAAGCATAGCTAATATGCAAAATGACCCATAAATGAGAAATGAAAATTTACAAAACCACACCACAAAACCTGAAAAGGGTGACGACTTGGTGACTTCGTTACGTATCTAACAAAAAGGTCAACAAAAGTCAAAGTCCAACTCTACATTTCCGTAAACAATTTAATTTCAGTTCCCAAAAAGATTGGGGCCATTATCCTTCTCTACCTACCGCTAAGTGGCTGTAAAGATAAAGGATAGGCACTTTTACAAAGACAAAAATATATCAAACAAACAAAGGGTAACGCGGGGTAAGTGGGAGTAATCTGGCCGTAACCTCTTAGGGCGGCTGGGGCGGCTGGGGCACAATGGCAACTACTAATGTTTACTCTACTCTGTGCGACAAAGGCCCGGAACTATTGTTTGTTGGAAAAGCTTTATTTCGCGACCCGAGGGTCGACGAGCCGCTTGCCGCGACAATAGGTTACCCAACTTAAAAATATATTATCTCACTTAGTGTTGGAAATGTGTGGATGTGCTACGGGTGTCTATAACCCTAAAATATAATAAAACAATTTATCATAATATAACACTGAATTTGCATTTGCAAATTATTTTCACACATTGTCGGTCGTCCGATGGGTATCGGCGACAGACTTTTTGTCCGCAGCGCAGTACATAGACGACCTAATTCAACACATCGGTAGTTACATCAAAGATTGGCATCGCTATGCAACTTGCGGAACTTGTCTAAGTATTTTTAAAAAGGTATCAAAATGAATGGAACGCAAATCCATATAATTCTAGCTTACACTTGAGGGCGGAGCGGGCGCGCTGGAGAGTTGAAAATTATCCTTTTCACGAACGGCCTTAAGCATAATAGAGAAAGCACTTAAGCCATTTTCTCCGCCTTTGAGTGGCGTAAGCGCGGCCGTTTGCCACGGCTACGTCTCGTGAGCTAGAAAATCAGCCATTACACTCGAATAAGCCAACTCGGGCGCGTGTAGAGTAGAGAGGTCTGGGGTGGGGGGAGCGTTTCAGCCTAATGTGGCCATTGGGCGGTGCTAACAGCAATTAGGCTACATGCGAGCAAATGGATTGTGCATTACCGACGACATGGATTGATTTATTGGCTACTGGAGCCGACCACACGGTCGACCGCGGTCTGCACTCCACACAGCTGGCCGATATAGACATTACCTACACAACATATTAAGTATTCAGCACGACGACTAGCGTGACCCGAGTCGTATCGTATTACTCGCCGATTGCTTTTCACATCGAAACCGAACAGTGCAAAATTGATAGTTCTTCAAAATCAACTCCAGTAAAGATTCCAATAACTGAATCAGAAATTCATTTCCAGGTATCCTCGGCGCATTTGTCACGCGATCGAAAGACTCGTGCCTGACGTTACACCCAATTTTTGTACTCAATTTTCCAATATGTCTACAAATTGGATCCACATGAGCTTAATATTAAATTCATGTCCCTTAGAATCATTGCTCTTTATGTCGATGTCATATTTTTTGATATTCCTTCACGTAAAAGATCACATCTGTTAGTGGTCGGGCGTGTATGTACCGGTCTATGAATAATAAATGTGGCGAACTAGCCGATTGGGGAAATTGAATTTTATAGTTGGTAACATATACGAGGACAGATGTCACAAAATGGCCGCTAGCCGGCGGCTACGTGGCACGTAATCGAAATGTCAAATAGAAATCAAAATTAGGTCGATTGTAGTGTTAATAATTAAATAATGATGGGCTGTAGTTGGGTGTGCGTGGGGAGGACGTATTTGTGGACGTATGGTATCGTTGGGGAAGGTGCGAGCGCATTGTGATTAACAGAGTTACTTCTATTTGGCTGGACAATTATCGGTCCATTACGCTGAGTACACAATGCCCGGCTTTCCATTAAATTATTGAATACCATTCAAATGTCACCATTTGCGTCGATATTGTGGTGTGTACATGTGCGTACACGCGATACCCACTTTTAACGTAATTTCCAAAACCAATAGTTTCAGAATGATTAAGTATCGACTCCTTATACTGACTATGACTAAATTGATTGAATCATGCATGCAAAGGCAATATTTGAAGAATTAAAATGAAGATGCTTATCAATCTATTTTTATGTGATGGGTTTGCTCTTGATCTTGACTCCAGTCTAGGCCAGAAGTGGCCTAGGCAGAGCCTATGTTGGAGAGACGGCACTCAGAAATTTTAAAGGCATTGTAAATTGGAAACACACACCAACTTGGTGTTGAATTCCAATGGTAATGAAAAATATGGTTGGCAGAGCTTGCCACCTCTAACTAAAGTGTGATCGTATAGGGATTCATCCACAGTCATGCCTGTGACGCTCTTGTTAGGGGTAGATCGCTAGAATGTAGTGATGTCTTACCACCCACCCTAGTTCAGAGTGGAGGGTGCGAGTTAAATATCCTTTTACAAATATTGTTTATCAGAAGCACAAATCTCAAGATTTAAAAGCGAAATCAACGATATCGTGTAACAACACTACATTACAATAAGTAATTCAATTTGCCCTTACAACAGATATATTGTCGTTAATTGATTTCCCCTTAGCGACCCCTACGTAAGATAAATTCCCGCTATCCGTTTACATCATTAAATTTTATTAGTGGCAATACAATGGTGAGTCCATTCGCGCGTCTTAGGAGCTTTCCGCAGAGAGCTACTTTTTGAGGGGGAGAACTTAGCCAAAATATTTGCACCATTACTCGTTATTGACGAACTTGTAAGTAACATACGGTAACAAAACTAGCAATGGACACTTGTCTGCACAAAAAATACAACAGTATCTAAAGTGTAGATGGCGCTGTACTCAGAGGGACATTTCCCCCGCCAATTCGCATTTCCTTTTGGCACGAATTAAGCAGGCTATTAAGTCGCTTTGAGACGTATGACAAATCGTAAAACCGGATGGGCAATGGCGATTCATTCACATGAAGATTTAGACGATTATAATACAATCGTGATTTTCAATGGCGTTTCCTGGAATTAAATTTATTGTCATCCCGAACTGCTTCCACATTTTTAACCGATATTCTACTTATATGTACTTATTTATGGTGAAAGAAATAAAATGTAAATATCCCCTCGTTACCCGTGGTAAACCTGGGTTCGTTTCGTTTCTTCCTTATCTGATGCGGATCCATCCAAAGGCCATCAAGGCATCATGTTATCTATGTAATCTAACCTTACCTATTATGAAAATCCAATTAGAAAAGCAAAAATTGCAATAAATGAACTTATTAAAAGACCACGAACCTGTTGACCGCGATGAAACCACTTGTGTTATCTACAATCTGTTCGTTGTAATCATCATTATTCGATTAATAGAATTCAATCTCAACGGTTACGTGAGTTACGCTAGCTAATAGATAGATGGCGTGAGGTGCAGTTATTAGTGTTGCCAGTCATAATCTGTCATAAATGTCGAGGCGATGCGCTCGCGGCTGTTTATTTCAAATATTACAGTAATTTCGTGTCCAAACAGGTGGCCACTTTGTTGGCTCTCTTAAAAGTGTCACGCGATGCTTGTATCGCCGTAACTTCACTATTGAGGGACTATAAGTACATAAGATGCGACTTCACAATTTTATTCCGGAGGATAATTTTAACGTTTTTACTGGAGACTGGAAACGTCAAAAAACTGAGACTGTCATGTCCAAACTGCTTCTCTTCTTAACATACTGTAAGAATCTCACTCGGTCAGAAAACTGGGGTATGAAAACATTTACAAGAAACAAACTAAAAATCTGAAACTATTTATTGCATGAATTTGTTTTTTTTTTAACAAACGCTACTTCTGCGAGGAAGGGGAGGGCAGGCACGCTTTATTCGGCAGATGAATATGTAGGATATCCATGTCAGAACAAACATTATTCCAAATAGAAGTACCAGACTGGGAACCCCACAAGTCTTGCATGTTCCCAATGAAAAATTGTTCTTTTTATCTTTTTTGGTGTCACCTTTATTTTTATTTTTATCTTTCTTGCACATTTTTGTTTCTTATCAGCGTTTTTTCTTTGTTTTTTCAGCGAAAGGTAATATTTTAGGTAATGTGATGTAGAACGATGGTGTGTTGATTTTGGGTGGTTTCATAAATTTCATTACAGCGAAAAAAAGGTTTATCAAGCCCATTTTGTCTTCAATTGAATCTGAACAATAATTCAATATTATTTCTCATTAAATCCTATTAGTTGTGAACTTAGTTTTGGTTCTTAATCCCGTCTGGTTTTTCAAGTAAAGTATCTTCGGTTGCTTTTTGATCAGCAGTGTCTTTGATGATAGGAATGCCGTCGAGTTGTGTGATTTGGGGTAAGTGGCTGATGGCCCGTTGGCGCCATACCTCCATGTCAAGCTCCGAGTCGCAGATTGGATTCCCGATTACTAACAGATCGCGAAGTGCTGGACAGTCCTGATAGATAACAAATAGATTGTTAAACTCCATTAAAAAAAAGCAGTGTAATCGTAAAGGGACGCATATTGCACTTGGGGTTAGTAGCAATATCAAACGTTTATTTCAAAACTGATTCTGAAAGACACTCTTAAAACGCTCTCATTTTTAATGACTTCACATATCGGCTATAGAAAAAATATACACTTGCCTGAAGGCGATTAAGCTCTGTCCATTCTTTGACAAGATTGTTGGACATGTAGAGAACTCTGAGGTTCTTCATAGCACCGATACCTTTCAGCTTCTCTAGCTTGTTATAACTGATCCATAGCTCTTCTAATGTGTCTGCGACTGCTTCCTGAAATATTAAAATGTAAAGAATCACGCCGAACATATCAGGAGGTAGTTATGTTAATTAAGCCGATCGACGACTATTATTTTTAAGAATCGTCACGCAGAGTGACCAGTAAACAAAAAAAACTTGCAACCGACTTAAAATTGATTGTGGTTTAAAAAAACCGGCGATCTAATAATTATAAAATAATAGAATAGAACGTCATATCTAGACACGCGGTGTCCAAGTCAAGCTTAAGCCAATCGAATAGAACTGGCCGGCAGCGCGCTGTGTATATTTACAGGAACCATTTGGTGCCACTTTTGACCCCTTCATAACTCGAAAACTACTAAACTTAAATACACCAAATTTGGATTATATATTAAGATCCTCTAGATAAACAAGTACTCTAAATTTTATAAACATAGATCAAACGGTTATTTAAATATTAATTCTGAAAAATAATAGTCGTATTTTTTATGACTGACTGACATACATATCAAAAATCAATTAATCAAAAACCCAATGATCTAGGAAGCTGATATTTGGAATGAAGATAGATTATAATGATAGAAAGTTAGAAATGTAAAAATTAAATAAATTAAAAATAACATTGGACCCCCTCCGATACAAGTAAAAGGGGGGCATTTTTTTATTTTGTTAACTACTATATTGAGTGGGGTATCGTTTGACAGGTCTCATAAAATTAAGTAGAGGTTTCATTGAAAGAAAGTGCATTAAATGGGTCCTTCTCGAGATATTCGCATTTAAAGTCGCCGTTCTTAAAAACAAAATAAATAATCAAAAACCTAACTCACTATCAGAAGTCCTAGAAAATTAAAATTTGGTACCAAGATAGTTTATAATGATACCATAATGAAAACATAAAAAAAAAATTGGTTACCTTCCCATACAAGTGTATTTTTAACCTTACAAAATTAAAGTGGGGTGTCATCATGGGTGTCATACAAAGTTCAAATTCAATATGAATATAAATTATAATTTACAATATAGTTTTTTTTAAAAAAAACATGATGAAATATGTAAGAATCAAATTATTTACTTACCTACAAAAAGTAATGATGGGATATCATAACCATAAATGTAAAAGTAAAAGCCAAGCTCATGCTTGTCTTGGTACGTGAATCGCACAAAAAGTTGTGAGATCTAAAAAGGGAGTCAAGTCGAGGGTTTATAGTAACTCTTAGCTCTTCAATAAGGTTCATTTTATGTAACTTGGCCGTTGTAGAGTGGCGTTGTAGGTGACAGGTCGAATTATTATAGCTTGGCTTTTACTTTCATGTTTTTGTGGGATTATTTATACTGTTTCATATTTCAATACAAAGTGAAGGTACTTGTAGTATTTTTCTTTGCTACGCCGTAGCACCAACGTAGCAATAGTTTTACGGTTTTTGAAGCGCGCTTTATTTTAATAGATCAAGAATAGCTACAGTTTTACTTACAATACCGGACAACGACTTCATTTGGTTGCGTCCCAATGCCAAAATTCTAAGGTTCTTCATTCCAGCAATTCCACTTATCCTTTCAATCATGTTGGTAGACAGACTGAGTTTTCTACAATATTGGAAATATATTTAATTGAAAAACGGAGGGCACGTTAAGCCGTCGGTCCCGGTCGCTGTCTTTGATAGTGGTCTTTACTCAAACCATAGCATTAGCTGTGCTACTAGGCGGTTTGAAAACTCTGACACCAGGGCTCATCGGGTCATTCGACTCGAGAATCCACTCGCTAAGAAGAATTAAAAAATAAAATGCCAACTATTAGACCTATTAGAGATCGATAAGGGCTTAACTTATAAGATAATAATAAATAATAATGTGTATTGTAAGTACTTATTATGTTAAGCATTTTGAATACAAAAAAGGCCTGGGAAATATTGGAATGCATATTAATTGCGCTGAAAAGATTTTTATATCTTCAGAGTTCGAAGTTGTTCTTACTTGCAAGCAGTTAGCGTGGACAATATGGGATCCATCTTCTCTATCGGAGGCCATCGGAACTGCAGCTCGATTTCTTCAGCTTCAGAAGCAACCTGACCCTTTTCTTTCTCCCATGCAGCAATAGCTTCTCTGCAAGTCGTTGGTCTTAGTGCCATAGATAGCTGGAGGGGCTTAGTTCAGGATTTGGGTGTGGAGAATCCGGGGATGGTTATATGGGAGGGAGATACATTTTGTATAATTATGACGGCATTTTGGTTGGTGAGAATTGCGAGCGGAAAACGCTAGAATTGTAGTACTAATCCATGGCTATTAAATTACAGTAATTTAACTGTGAAAAATAATTTAATAATTATTATTTTACGCTAATAAATAATTTACACCGAAATATAACACCGAATTACATTATCAAAATTACAGTTAAGTTGACGTTTTTTGTCCAATTTGGCGTTTGGCTTTCATAACGATAGTTTTTTATGTAAAATTCAACGAGGTTTTGCTAAAAAGAAATAGAACCTGCAACTGCTATGAATCTGGCTACGAACGAAAGCTACGATCGAAAAGCGCGGGAAACGTCGTCGGTGGCGGTTAAGTGATTTTGGATTTTTCGTTTAAAATATTATTTCTTTATTTATTTCTCATTACAATAGGATCAGTTAATTCATAAAACTTGTAATATAGTAGTGTAGTATTGTTTTCTTAGCTTTTATGTTGTATATATTCTCTTTTAAGTGTAAATATTTTTCACCTCTGATTGGTAAGTTTTTGTATTTTATCTATTAAAATGCCGCCCCCGGATGATCCCGGAGGCACCGTTGATCCTGGAGGGACAAATGAAATGGAGGTTGCGTATAATGTAAGCATTTCTAATGAACAAAATAATGATGCTAGTAGTATGGACACCGACAGCTCGGTCAAGGACTCGAAACAAAACTTGCGCAAACGAATCTCTTCCCGTCGCGTTTGTAGACAATGCAACAAAAAGCGCAGTAAAGCCCGTAGTGGTAAGGATTTAACAGCCAATGACTGCAATTGCTTAGAAGATTTATTTAAATCTTCGCAGAATGATTTGCAAACTCAACAGCAATCGCTTTGTACACAACATGCTAGACCAAACTCGGATAATATTAATGATACTCAGAATAAGACAGATAACACCTCGGGAAATGACACAACAAAGTCTCAAGAAAATTCTAACCCTGCTCGAATAAGGTATAAATCATCTGATGCTGCTCCCTTTGTCGTCCATGTTCAGCGAAAAGTAATGTCCCCGAACGATAATGTGACACTGCATCCGATAACATTTGGAAGATTTTTAAAAACAAATGCTTTTAGGAACGTTATTGACGGTAGCTTAAAGCGAATTGGTAGGAACAGAGTGTCCATGTCCTTCTCAAACTATGAGAATGCAAATTCATTTGTTGATAGTCCATTGCTTGAGACGAACAATTATAAAGCTTTTATCCCTTCATTTAACTTAACTAGGATGGGAATTGTTCGTGGAATTCCCGTGGATTGGTCAGAGGACGAAATTAAAGAAAATGTTAGTGTCCCTGTTAGGTGCGGGGAAATTCTAAAAGTGAGACGTATAAAAAGGAAAGTTACGATTAATGAAAGCTCAGAATTAAAACCAACCGAGACTGTTGTTTTCACTTTCGACGGACAAACTTTACCAAAGAGAATCTTTCTCTGTTATACTGCTTTGCCAGTTGATTTATATATATTTCCAACAATCCAATGCTTCAGGTGCTGCCGTTATGGCCATGTCAGAATCAATTGTAGAGCAAAGAACCCAAGGTGCTTCAAATGCGGACAGGAAACTCATGAGGGTAACAAATGCCATATAGAAGACGATAACATCAACTGCTGTTTATGCAATGGATCCCATACTGCCACGGATAAGAAATGTCTGGAATTCTCTAGACAAAAAATGATTAAAGAGACAATGGCTAAAAGCTGCTTATCGTACGCAGAGGCTGCTAAATTGCACCCAGAAATTTCCAAGAAATCTTACGCTGATGCACTATTATCTGCGCCAAGTATTCCATCTATAATATCTATTCCCAATTATAATGATCTTTCTACTAAACAGAGTACTAATACTTCGTACAATAAAACTGTATTTTCCAAGCCACGTGTCCCTGCTTCTCCATCCTCTAAAGGATATGATGTCGCTGCTCACAATGCCCTTATTAAAGATATAAATTTCCCACCTTCGCCTAACGGCTGTGCCTTGGTATCAAAGAACAACGATCCCAATTCATCAGTTGATTCTACAATACAACAAATTATGCTTCTTCTTAAATCATTACTTCATTCAAATCAGTCACCGTCCCACGCCGCCCCATCAGTTGATGTTATCATTTCTAAACCTTCCAACAATGGATTCCCAATCCAAAATTCTTCAGTGGAACTGCAAAAGCGCAGTTCATAAAAAACATGAAATAATCTATTTAATAAACTCTTATAGGCCATTTCTCTTGGCATTACAAGAGACTTGGTTAAAACCGGTATCCTTATTTAGGATACCAGGTTATGCTTGCGTTAGGGAAGATCGCCAGGATGGATATGCTGGTGTTGCCCTATTAATTAAACACTCTGTCTCATTCACTCATTTTCCTATTCCTGCTCATAATAATAATTATTCTGTTATTGCTGTTATCATCAAAAATATATGCTTTGTGTCATTATATATACCTCACCCCGCTGTTGCTATTTTCTATGAAATAGACCAGATACTTTCTTCTCTTCCTAGACCTTACATTATCCTTGGAGATTTTAATGCCCAACACGAGTCATGGGGAAGCTCTAATCCAAATCATTATGGTCCAGTAGTTCTTGATTTAGTAGACACCCACAACATTTGTATACTAAACACTGGTTCAATAACTCGCCGAACTAGTCCTGATGAAGGTTCCAGTGCTCCTGATCTTTCTTTGTGCACTCCTAATTTAGCGTCCTCTTTAACTTGGCAGACATTACCATCCACTCATGGTAGTGATCACTTCCCAATTTTAATAAACTTTCCACTTATAGTAAGGCCTGTGCAGAAACGTCAACCACGATTAAAATATAAATTAGATAATGCTGATTGGGACAAATTTTCACAAAAAATTGAGCTTAGAATTTCATCTCTTCCAAGTGTTAATCAGGGATCAGAACCTTTATGTGCAGCTGACTTGGCTAAAGTCGTTATTGAAACAGCCGATGAAGTATTCCCAGTTAAACGCTGGGGTAGAGATTACATTCCGTCCCCGCCATGGTGGGATAACGAGTGTTCTGAGGCAGTTAAAAATAGGAAAGAAATGGAGCGCAATTACAATGAGTGTGGCTCAGATGCAAATTTTAATTTATTAACTAACATACTTACTAACAATAATAAATTGTTTAAAAAGAAAAAGTTTGACAGTTGGAAGTCTTTTTGTTTATCTTTATCCCCGGATGTTCCTTCATCAGAGGTGTGGCAGAATATTAGAAAGTTTCGATCCGCTTTTAAGGAGTCCTCATCCCGTTCTTTTCCTGCGCACTTAGCTAATGCTTTCATGAATAAATTGGCTCCACCCACAGTTTCTGAGAATAAAATTTGGCTTCCTCCTTTATCTTCTATTACTTGTAACTCTGAGGGACTCAATGGACCGTTTTCTCTAGTCGAAATACAGGGAGTCTTATCCAAACTCAAAGATTCAGCCCCTGGCTTAGACGGGATTCCCTACTCTTTTTTATCGCATCTTGGCACTAATTCACTCTCTTATTTTCTAAATATTATCAATTCCATTTTAATGACAGGTAATATTCCACCCGATTGGAAATCTCAAGAAGTAATTCCAATTTTAAAACCTAACAAAAACTCATCAGATCCCTCATCATACAGACCAATAGCTCTTTCATCAGTTTTAATGAAAATTACAGAACATTTAATAAAGAATCGGCTAGAATGGTTTATTGAGTCCAAGGAGCTATTAAGTAAAAATCAGTTTGGTTTTAGGCGTGGTAAAAGTACAATAGATAGTATTGGTATTTTTATAACTGACATTAGACTTGCATTTTCTTGTAATGAATCTGTGGTTGCAGCTTTTCTTGACATTAATGCAGCTTACGATAATGTTATTCTAAGTATACTATTACAGAAATTAAAATTTTTGAACGTCCCAATTCGTCTATGTAATTTTATCATGAATATATTGACAGAGAGGAGTATTCATGTTTTTCTCGATGATGGTAACAAAGAGTCTAGAATAGTATGTAGAGGTCTTCCTCAAGGCTCTGTGTTGAGTCCTATACTTTATAATATTTACACATATGACTTAGATTCTTCACTTAATAATGATGTCAGTGTACTCCAATATGCAGATGATTTGTTATTATATTGCACAAATAAAAAAATTGAAAAGGCAAGTTCCTCACTAACTAATTCTTTGAAACTTCTAAAAAGATGGATGGACCGAAACGGACTTGATTTATCTCCCTCCAAAAGTTCAATAGTTTTATTCTCGAGGAAACGACTTCCTCCTCCCGTCTCAGTCCGTTATAACGATTCTGAAATCCCTGTTAAAGGTCACACAAAATTTTTAGGTGTAGTATTAGATTCCAAACTTACCGGTACTCCTCATTGTGAGTATATTCATGCTAAATGCGAACGTCTATTGAATATGTTAAGATGTCTGTCTGGGGTTTGGTGGGGTGCTCACCCTTTTTGTATGAAATTAATATATAATGCTGTAATTCGCAGCGTTTTAGATTATGGTACTTTTTTGCTCGAGCCGGGTAGTGTAGTTGCCTTTAAAACACTTAACAACATTCAATCGAAAGCATTAAGATTGATTACGGGAGCTATGAAGTCAAGCCCAATTAATGCCCTGCAGATTGAGTGCTGTGAACCACCCTTACATTTACGTCGCCAGTATCTTTCAGATAAATTTGTTTTCCGTTCTCTTCAACTTTCTCACCATCCCCTCCATTTTAAACTCAGAAGACTCTCAGAGTTAATTAATGAATCTGATTATTGGACTCATAAATCGATACCATGCCTAGTACAAAGTTATCAAAAATTTAATTCTCTGCAGGCTCCTACTCATTTTTCTCCCTGTTACCCATTATTTTGCAGCTCTTTCAAGGCTTTAGTTTGTGTTCCTAATGTTGTTCTAAACTTAGGTTTAATAAAAAATGATATGAATAATAACATTAATTTTAACTTTTTACGGAATAGAGAATGGGAAGATTATCATTACATCTTTACGGATGCTTCCAAACACTCTATAACTGGTCCCGTGGGTGTCGGAGTTTATCACACCCAGTACAAAATTATTCAACAAATAAAGTTCCCACCTGAGACATCTGTATTTACAGGCGAATGCTATGGTTTATATAAAGCGGTTGAGTATGTTCGTTTAGCCAAACTGAAACAGTCTGTTATTTTTTCTGACTCCATGAGCGCCTTGCAAGCATTGGCTAAATATCCTTTCAATTGTAAAACTATATTTCCTATATTAATTGATTTAAGAAAGATGTTGTACGAATGCGCTACTCAAAACTTTAGTATATTTTTTGTTTGGATACCGGGTCATAGCGGAATTACTGGTAATATTAAGGCAGATCGCCTTGCCAATGACGCAATTTTATGTGGAGACTTGTTTCCTTATAAAAATTATAGCCATGATCTAAGTTCTTTACCTGCTTGTGACCTCTTAGAGACTTGGGGTCAGATGTGGTCAGAGAGCTCCCAAACAAAAGGTAAATCTTATGCGCAGATTCAAACCAACATTTTGCGCAAGCCTTGGTTCCGCAAAGTTCAGCTTGGTAAACAGGCTACTAGTATCATTATTCGTATGCGACTGGGCCATGTTTGTACGCCCAAACATTTACATAAAATTAACATTGTTGATAATGATTTGTGCGAATGTGGGGATGTTGGGGATCTAAATCATATTTTCTTCTCCTGTCCAAATAACAATAGATCGTATTTTATAAATAATTTACTTAATTATAATGTACCTTTTCCCACTTCGATTAATGTCCTTCTTGTATCTAACGATTATTTTATATATAAATTTTTATCATCTTTCATCTCTTTGAATAATATTCGTATTTAATATTTATATCATTTCCTAACTAACTGATCCTAGATTTTTCCAAATTCCGTATCATTTTATTTCGTATCCGTTTCCCGTGTTTGTAAATGGCAATGCGCAAACCGCGTCACGCCAATAAAAGAAAAAAAAAAAAAAAAAAAAGCTACGATCACCGGCTACAAAGTCACACTTCCGTAGGTCAGGTGGAAGAAATTTTAGAAATAAGCTGTACCTGTTGTGTCGTTATTACTTATGTATTGTCTTTCTCATGTTACTTGTGTACAATAAACAGTAAATAAATAAGGTCGTCGATTTGAAGCCAACATTTGGAGCTAATTTTGGAAGCGAATTGCGTAGAAAATCTTCAAAATTAAATCAAACACCACACACCTTTAGAACTATTTATTATTTATGATAGTTTATAAATAAGAATAACATAAAATTCGCATAATAGTAACATATCAATGGCTAAGAAGCATCAATTGTATTTTAATTTATCTAATCTTCTTCAGCCCTGATGATGGGCACTCCATCCAGTTTGGTGATCTGCGGAAGGCGGTTGCTGACCTGAGTGCGCCAAGTGTCCACATCAGGCTGGTTCTCCATTATAGGGTTGCCGATGAACACCAGGTCTCGGAGGTTGAGGCAATCCTGTACAACGAGGAGGGTCAGGAATAAAAAGGAAATAAAAGCAGCACAAACGCATTTTTTTCCAAAATAATGCCAGAATATCAGTCCAGCTGTCAAGTTATAGGGCGACTCTGGCAATACATACATACATACATATAATCACGCCTTTATCCCTTATATGGTAGGCAGAGCGTAAACGACCTAAACAAAGGTCGTCCCGCCACGTCTGACAAAGTTTTGAGGGTTATTTAAGATAGATTTGTAAGTATATTGCTGTAGTGACAGTTTGTCAGCCTATCGGTTAAATTACGATATACTGAAACTCTCGGATCCCTCGGAGCCCTCTATACCACTATAGGCGCAGACTGTAGGGTACAATTCTCAATTCTTTATTATACCATCGGACAACGACAAAAACACTGTCTTAAATCGTATTCCTGAACTGAGTTTTACCTGCAATCTATTGAACTCTACCCACTCCTTGATGAGTGCGTTGGCCATGTAGAATACCTTCAGGTTCTTCATGGCGCCAATGCCTTTCATTTTGTCTATTGGGTTGTAGCTGATCCACAGTTCTTCAAGGGTGTCTGATACGGTTTCCTGGTGGGAGAAATATTACATACATACATATATAACAACACGCCTTTATCCCTAACGGGGTAGGCAGAGCGTAAAATACCTAAACAAAGGTCGTTTCGCCAAGTCTGACCAAGTTTTGAAGGTTATTTAAGATAGATTTGTAGGTATATTGCTGTAGTGACAGGTTGTCAGCCCATCGCCTAAATTACAATATACCGAAACCCTCGGATCCCTTAGCTGGTTTATACAGCATGCGCGGGAGGAAATGCAGCTGACACTTTCTATGTTTTTCTCTTGCTCCCAGGCCAGCATGGAAGAATATTATTCTCAGTATTTTTGAGGATTTTTATCACTCACAATGCTATTGTATTACTTAGTGGTAGAACGATGGACCGGCATTCCAGGGACGCAGGTTCGAGCCCTGCCCGAAACGAAACGAATCTTTCATATTATATTATTCTTAGTCTTCAAAACTGACTGGAAGCACGAGAAAAACATAGAATATGCCAGCTGCTTTTCCTCCCGTGCATGCTGTAGAAACCAGTTAAGGGATCCAAAGGGTTTCAGTATATTGTAATTTAGACGATGGGCTGACAACCTGTCACTTCAGCAATATATCTACAAACCTATCTTAAATAATCCTTAAAACTTTGTCGGACGTGGCGAAACGACCTTTGTTTAGGTCGTTTACGCTCTGCCTACCCCATTAGGGATAAAGGCGTGATTATTTGTATGTATGTCTTCGAAACTGGCCAATTGAGAATCTATGATGATGATATAAGATCATAAGAAATCTTGGAGCTAATGTATAATTACGGTGACGTGCCCTTCGAAGCACGGAGTTTTTTTTAATTTAAAGCTATATCCATGTGACTATTAGGCTACCTTGGTGGGCCAGCTAGCGTTTTGAGATAAAATACTTACGATTCCAGTTAAATTTTTTATGTAGTTTCGTCCCAAAGACAATATTTTAAGGTTTCTCATCCCCGCGATGCCAGCTATCTTATCGATCATATTTGTGGAAAGGCTGAGCTTTCTGCAAGTGACACAGAATAGTTTGTTTCACACCAAGCACTTGCGATTTGCGCCTAGTTTTCCGACTTTAACAAGATTTTGAATTAATAACTAAATTTTTAATTAAATATAAATACACTTTACTTCCATGCTGGCCTTGGAGCGAGAGAAAAACATAAAATGTGTCAGCTGCATTTCCTCCCGGGCATGCTGTAAAAACCAGATAAGGGATCCGAGGGTTTCGGTATATTATTGCCATTTAGGAGATGGGCTAACAACCTCTCACTACAGTAATATACCTCAAATCTATCTTAAATAATCCTCAAAACTTTGTCAGACGTGGCGGAACTACCTTTGTTTAGGTAGTTGACGCTCTGCTTACCCCATTAGGAATAAAGGCGTGATGGTATGTATGTATTTAGAATTCAATGTGATTGTGCGGACTACCTACGTAGATAACGCTGCTAGTTCCAATTTGACATTCAGGGAAGATACAGAGTGATGCTTTCCTAAACTACGAGTACACAGACAGTGTAGATAAGTAAAAGTATGCAACTATCGCCATAGTCTAGTGGTCAAAGCCATGAGCTCACGATCCGGAGGTCCTGGGTTCGATTCCCAGAGGGAAACACAAAATTTTTTCTTTGTCAATTTTCACTTTGTAGTTAGATAACTCATTTATTCACCATAAAATAGCACATAAGCTAGGGCTTATACTAACTGAGATAATACATAAACAAGAAGTTGCGACGAATTATCTAAACTATATACTATAAGGGCTCTCGCTCAGCTTACATGTTACAGTAGAAACTGTAACGCTGATAATTCTGCCAGGACGCCCAGAACCGCAACGTGAGTGGAGCATCGTTAAAAACAGAACATCTAGATATTAAAAATAAAACGATTATGATTAAAAGAGAATAAGATACTACAGTATGTATTGCTTCCAAAAATAATATAGCATGAGATTATTTCCAGTTTGGTTAGGTTAGGACAATAACCCGATGGGGTAGATCGACTCAATACCCACACGATAGAAGAAGAAGTTGGTAAATAAACTGCATAATAGGCTTTTGTACAAGGTTTCTTCCATTCTGGACTGGGAGCGAAATAAAAACATAGAATGTGCCAGCTGCATTTCCTCCCGGGCATGCTGTAAAAACCAGCTAAGGGATCTGAGGGTTTCAGTATATTGCAATTTAGGCGATGGGCTGACAACCTGTCACTACAGCAATATACGTAAAAAACCATCTTGAATAACCCTCAAAACTTTGTCAGACGTGGCGGAACGATCTTTGTTTAGGTCGTTTACGCTCTGCCTACCCCATTAGGGATAAAGGCGTGATTATGTGTATGTATGTATGTACAAGGTACTTGATTCAAACTCACTTGCAAGCGGTCAGCGTAGACAACGCCCCGTCCATCTTTTCAATAGGAGGCCATCTGAACTGCAGTTCCACCACCTCGGCCTCAGCAGCCACCTGATTCTTGTCTTTCTCCCACGCCGCGATAGCTTCCTTGCATGACATCGGCATCTTGACTCAGATTGTGTGACCTGAAGAGAGAAAAGAATGGAGAAAAATTTTAAGATTTTCAGGATATATTGCTTCCAATCTGATAAGGGTAAGTGAAAGATTGCTTCCAATCTATATATGAATTCAAGTTGTTTGTTTTCACAACAATGAAATGAATTGACAGGCAAACACTTATCCTGTCATGTCATCACATTTTATATTTTATTCGTTAAAAGTAGATTTTCCGTAATGAGAATAAATGTAGAGCCTATTTATATTTTTTCAATTTATAGAGTCGAAAATATATTATATTATTCTTCCATGCTGAACTGGGAGCGAAAGAGAAACATAGAATGTGCCAGCTGCATTTCCTCCCGGGCATGCTGTAAAAACCAGCTATGGGATCTGAGGGTTTCAGTATATTGTAATTTAGGCGATGGGCTGACAACCTATCACTACAGCAATATACCTACAAATCTATCTTAAATAATCCTCAAAACTTTGTCAAACGTGGCGAAACGACCTTTGTTTAGGTCGTTTTCGCTCTGCCTACCCCATAAGGGATAAAGGCGTTATTATATGTATGTATGTATGTATGAAAATATATTAACTTCCCATACAAAATGACCACCTCGATCAGACAATTTCTATGGAAAATCTAATTATTATTTATCTGTTCCTGAAAAAGAATCCTGCTGATAGTAGTTCAGTTCCGTTAACTGAGCAACCCCTATCAATTTGCGGGACGCTGTCCCTTACACCCCGTATATTTTGAAAACGTAGTTTGTTTAGGGTGGTTTAGAGTTTCAAAGTGAAGGGCTCACAGGTCGCAGGGTCACCCAGTCCGTCGCGGTGATTTCCGGCCTCAGTTTCCGCCCTTGCGCCTCTGAGCCCTTCCTACGTACGCGGATATGCGCTCTGAATACGTATGACTTGCCAGTTTTTGCGAGATTATTTGGATTGACCTTTTTTGGGAAGGGAAGAAAATCGGCCAGTTTAAGATCAGTTTTTAATGTTTATTTAACTTTTGTTAGCTTCACCTATGGTATGATCTAAAAGGCAGAGTTAAGTTAGTGTTTATTTTCGTAGACATTTACCTACCTACGTACATAAAAAAGAAGTCTAGGTTTCGGATAGGCAGAGCGATCAGTGTACCAGGGTGCATTCTTTATGTTATTATTGATCTGAAACCAGTACATACATACATATAATCACACCTTTATCCGTAATGGGGTAGGCAGAGCGTAAACAACTTAAATAAAGGTCGTTCCGCCACGTCTGACAAAGTTTTGAGGGTTATTTAAGGTAGATTTGTAGGTAGGTTGCTGTAGTGACAGGTTGTCAGCCCATCGCCTAAATTGCAAAATACTGAAACCCTCGGATCCTTTAGCTGGATTTTACAGCATTCCCGGGAGGAAATGCAGCTGGCACATTCTACGTTTTTCTTTCGCTCCCAGGCCAACATGGAAGCAACCAGCTAACTTTATTTCACACACTCACAACTTTGTCATTAATTTGAACTTTCTTTCTTCATAATTGCCCCATTTATGTTCAATAGAGGGTTGTATCTCGTAAACATGGGAGTTTGGAGAGCATACAAATATTTATTCCACCCCATAGCACCGCAAAGAAAAATATAGCTTGGGCACGTGTCGGCACGTGATTCCTTCAAATTCTCATCCGCGACGCGTGCTGGATCCTGAGAGCTTTTTTGATACCTACTTGAGAGGAATATTCATATGATATTAAGGCGTGTTCTAAAGTAGAGTCACATTTTTGTAAATATTCTTACCAAGTTTCCAAGCTATTAGGTGCATTTGCTTGAATCATAGAGATCAGGCAAAGGTAGGCATACCTACCTACTTAAATGACCCTTCTATAAGTCAGAAATGGCGAAACATTTTTTAGCATGACTTTTTAGTAAGCCGTCGAAGCTCTGCCTGTCCCGTTAAGAATACAAGCAAAAAATGTGCTGAAACCCTTGCTGGATGAATGTTTTTTTTATGACTATTTATAATCTTATCTATATATAAATATGCTTTAAAACAACTTTCGAAATCGGAGCTTTCAGTTCAGCGTTCAGCTGTAAAAAATAATTCTATTCTATTCACCAAAGTATCCGATACCCATAATTTAAATTTAAGATATAGAAACTACCTAGCTATAGTAGAAACTCTCACAACATTGATGCATGACAGTGTATTTGCTCTAGCCCCCTCCCCTTCCAATATTAGGAATTTAAATATTGTACCGTTTAAAAACAAACTGTTTAAATTTCTAGCCGAGAAAGCTTATTATAGCATCACAACATATTTTTTGGATACTTGGCAATAAGTTGATCTCACTAATATATTGTTATCTAGTATATAGCACAGTTTTGTAAGAATTAAGTTTAATTGTTTTATATGGACTCTATTGTAATCTGTTTATTTTTAACAGTATTTGTAAGTCATTATGATGGCAAATTATGGAGTAGCTACTTTTTTAACATACATAACATCTGTAAATTTATTTTTATACCCTTATATTACAAAGAAAGATTCTGATTCAGAGCACGCTTCGTTTTACGGCGTATTGTGAATGCAATTATGTGGGCAGTGAGTGGGACGTGAAACGGAACGTTTTAGAATCAGCGCATGTCAAAGTGACAGTCGAGTCAACATACGTGCGTGCGCATAACCTCAAAAACTTGTGTTTTGGTGTTTATTTTAGAGAAATGGATGATTTACAACTGAATATATCTATTCCAAAAAAGGTATGTATTACATTACATTACTTACATGCTACAAAAGTTACTTAATTACCTCTTATAAACTATACTATTTTGTAGGAAAAAAAGAAAGTTGCTCCGACTCAAAAGAATGCTTCAGAATATAAGTTCGTTGCGCAAACTAACTTTACTGGCAAAACGATAGCAAGAAAGAGACCTCAAAGTTTCTCGCAAAAGAGCTTATCGTTCAATAAAAGCGATGGAGAACCTCAAAACAAAGTGGCAAAACAAGCGTTGTCGCCGCCATCGAAGAAGGGTGATTTCGCTTCAAACTTGCGTGATTTAAGTGAGAATAAAGGAAAGTATCATGGGAAAAACTACCAGGATCTCAGCGATGACATTCAAGTAAAACAACAGAGGCCTCGGAGTGGTGGCTGGATATCATCTCTGTTTAAAAACAATCCAGATGTTCCTAAGGTTGGCCAGAGAGCAGTGAAACCTATAGTAGAGAAAGTATTTTCATTAGAGACATTTGCTGATCTAGATATACATCCGCACAGTGTTGCAAACTTGCAACAAAATCTTGGATTAAAAACTCTCATGACTGTACAACAAAATGCTGTTCCCGTCATATTGCAAGGAAGAGATGTTTTGATCAGGTAAATTATTTTCAAACAATAATTACATGAAAATATGAGATAGGATTTTTAAGCACTCACAATGCTATTTTTAATCCATATAATATGAAAAAAACATAATAATAAATTAATGTAAGTTAGTAAGTGTAGTGTAAGTGAAGTGATATCATTATTAACTTAAATTCCAATCTTAATTTAGACTGGTTCAACATAGTTATTAAACAACATGGCTACATGTCACTAACATCGCTACAACGTGTACATAAGAACGGCTATGATGAATTTGCACTACTGTTTCAGTAGCTCAATTGGTAGAGGAATAGACCAGCATTCCAAAGACGCAGGTTTGTGTCCTGCCCAAAATAAATTTATTATTTTCTTTCTTTCATATTATATGAAATATGAGATTACATTAATTAAATTATTTTTCTCATTCACAAGGGAATTATCACAGATGCAAACGCTAGAAAAATAAACAATACCTTTATTTTTTTTTAGGTGTCAGTGCAGGACTCGCATTTACTCTTCATAAGACAATTTCCATGTATAACAACTTAATCTTAAATTTTATAGGTCACAAACAGGTTCAGGAAAGACCTTAGCTTATGCACTACCAATTGTTGAGGGTTTGCAGGCTATCAGACCAAAAATTAACCGGCATGATGGAATCAGAGTGGTGGTTGTGGTGCCGACCAGAGAATTAGCTGTGCAGACCTATGAGCTGTTTATCAAACTAGTCAAGGTGTGTTTGAGTGGAATCTGATGTTTATTTCTTTTTCTCCCATTTGGAAAAATCTTCATTATTTAAAATGCCGGCCAAGTGTGAGTCAGACTCACTCACGAAGGGTTCCGTGCCACTATCTATACAATATTAAGACTAATGCCATAAGTACTCCGTATAAAGATATTTAACAACAATTAATATCTCAGTTTTATCAGTTGCCGATGTAACATTTTCCTTATTTCTATAGATCTTAGTAGGCTTATTTCACGAAATTTTAATTTTTTTTTTTTATGCTATCAATAGTAATTTTAAGTGTGATTGTGATTGCGTATTGTAGCCTTTTACCTGGATTGTCCCTGGTATTTTAAGTGGTGGTCAGAAGAGAAAAGCTGAGAAAGCAGTACTAAGGAAAGGCCTGAGCATCCTCGTTGGAACTCCTGGAAGGATTAATGACCATCTGAGGCACACTCAAACTATGAAGTTCAACAAAACCAAGTAAGTTCATTCATTTCGAACAAAGTCTTTCGAAGCAATAAAAAAAACTGTCTTGCCAGAAAATCAAGAGATTCAGCATTTTATGTGCAAAGAATTCTTTTAAAGGATGTACTCTATGATGGGTTTTTGAATAGCATAAGAGCTGCTGTTTACAGGGATATGTATAATTCTAAACCTTCCACAAGGTACGAGTACCTCTGCATGTAGAATGTCAATTGTCTTGATGATTGTGATGTAAGGTTTATTGCGAAGTAGCATATTATTAATAATAGGTATACTTTTTTAGTTGTCTAATCTTGGATGAAGCTGACCGTTTACTTGACATGGGATACGAAAAAGATGTAGCAGCAATAGTCAAAGCTATTGTCGACCACAAAAAAGCGGCAACTTATGATCCAATGGCTCTTATGAAACAAAGTGTTAAAAAAACATTTGATGATGATGATAATGAAACTCCTGGAGCAACACAAGATGATAAAACAACTGATGAAAAGACTGAAATCAAACATCACCTTACAGAAGTGTTTCTGTCTACAGAAAGGCAGACTATTTTATTGTCAGCAACATTGACAAAAGTAAGTAAACTGGTAAAATAAACTGTTCAGTTTTTATGTGTTCTACCCAGAAAGATATGTATATATTTATGATCTACCTACATCTATAATGAAGTTAACACCAACGAATTTTGTTTTATAGGCAGTTGAAAATTTGGCGGGTCTTACTTTGGTAGATCCTGTATTTGTAGACACTTCAGAAGGTAGAGCACTTGTCACAGATTCTTTAAAACCGCAAAAAGAAGCAAAACCAGTGACAGAAGTAAAACCGATGAAAGAAGAGACACCCAAAAAGAAGGACAAAAAAGTTAAAACTCTTGAAGATGTGATGACAGATGTTTCAAATGATCAGGAAAGTCAAGTGGAAACAAAAAGGGGTAAATATATTAAAGAAAGCTAGCACTAGCATTTTTTGTATTTAACTTGGTACTAAAATGCAATCTTTTACAGGACTCAAAGCTTTTAGTGGCATAAAACATCGCGAACTTTTTGAAAATAGTGATGGTAGTGTCAACGATAATAAACCTAAAGCGATCGACAATAACACTACAGAAGACAGTGATAGTGACTCAGACTACGAATATTTCAAAGTACAAAAAGAGCTTGAAGAAAAGAAACCCAAAGAAGAAACTGTTGATGAGGACGAAGAATTAAAACCTTCAGCAGCAGGAATTACTAACACGTTTGCACAAGCTGTGAAAAGTGCCATAGTTGAAGACGAATTGGTTTTGCCATCATCTGTAAATCAAACATTCTTAGTAGTTCCAATGAAGTTAAGATTAGTAACACTCTGTTCCTCAATAGTAGAACATTGTGTCTTGAATAAGAAAGGTGGAAAAATGATTGTCTTCATGGCTACTTTAGAAATGGTTGACTATCATGCAGATTTGATTGAAAGTGTACTGACAGGAAAAGACGTTAAGATAAAGAAAAATCAGGGTAAAAATGAATCAAAAGCTAAGAAAAAGAAATCTCAAGATGGAAGTGATGACGAGGTAAGAATTTCAAATGATGCTTGAAAAACACAAATTACAGAACATGTTTACAGACAATTTCATGGTTGTTCACTACATTTTTATTTGTATTAAGAACGGGTTTTGCACCGCCTTAATGTTTATTTTGATTACTTCGATTTTTCGGAACAGTTGCACACTCCATGGTCACGAGTTGACTAAAATTTGTTTTGTGATTATTAGGAATCATCATCCGATTCAGACATGGCAGTAGACTATGAGGCTCCAGCAGAAGGGGGGATAGTGCCAGTTGCGATAGAGATGTTCAAATTGCACGGCTCTATGCCTCACGAGCAACGTATGGAGGTGTTCAAGCAGTTCCGACTGGCCAGAAGTGGTGTACTCATTTGTACGGTGAGTAGGAAATTCATTGATATATAAAATTTTGATTGAGTTTTAACATTTTACCTCAAAATAAAATCTCCTTGAACAAAACGGTAATGATTTCCTAGAACGAAATAGATTTGATTAAAATTGAATTGTTCTATTCGTCGGCAATTTTTTTTTTTACATAAAAGTCATTTAATAATTTACGAAAAATAATACCTTTCTTTAAAAAAAATATTTGTTGGCGTTTGCAACAGTTTTTTCAGCGATTTCAGCCAGCCTTGTATTGTAAAGCCATTTCTCTAAACAGTCTCAAAATAAAAACTCCTTGTACATACCATACAGATTTCCAAGTAAGAAAATACGGAATATTTTTTATTAAAATAGAATTAAGTCCTGGCTACTTGTTCTCAAAAAATGTAGCAGAAAGCCATTTAATAATTTAAAATAAAAAGAAAAATAATGCTTTTATTAAAAAAAAATGGTTAATGGTTTTAAAATACAACAGATTTTTTTGCAGCGATTTCAGCCAGCGTATGGTGAAAACATTTCCTTAAACCATCTTTAAACAGTCTCAAAATAAAATATCGTTGTACATACTACGGTACAGATTTCCAAGTAAGAAATAGGTTTTATTAAAACTGAATTTAGCCCTGGTTTCTCGTTCTCAAAATATATGACACAAAGCCAATTAATAATTTACGGACATTTCTTTTTAAAAATAGGTAATGGCGTTTACAAAATGTTTTTTTTTAGCGATTTCAGCCAGCTTATTGTAAACATGCCATACACTTACAAAAAAGAGCAAACGAGTTTTTATTGGGAGCTAAATATTTGTACATACATATAATCACGCTTGTATCCCTAATGGGGTAGGCAGAGCGTAAACGACCTAAGCAAAGGTCGTTCCGCCACGTCTGACAAAGTTTTGAGGGTCATTTAAGATTTGTAGGTATATTGCTGTAGTGACCGATAGTCAGCCCATCGCCTAAATTACAATATACTGAAACCCTCGGATCCCTTAGCTTTTTACAGCATGCCCAGGAGGAAATGCAGCTGGCATATTCTATGTTTTTCTTCCGCTCCCAGGCCAGCATGGAAGAATAAATAATTCGATGTATCAAAATAAATGTATGTAACAAGGGTATGTAATCTCTTTATTGTACAAAAACACTTATAATAAAAATATTTCGTGTTACAATAGTATTATGACGTGATTTGTTCTTATTACTTTTATTTGATATCGGATCTCGCATACATTTCTACGACTTTCGTCATAACCGTACGGATGATTGAAGATGATGAAGATTAATATCAAAAGTCTTTATAAAGATTTACATTTCTGACATCTATTTTTATCGTGCCGACCGCATCATGAATGCATATTGATTGAAAACCTTTCCATCAGTAGCCAACGCAACATAAAAGGTCATCATTCCTTAGTGTGAATACTTCTATTGTATGTCTACATATGTTGTCAATTAAAACATGTACAAACTGTTCATCACGTTGGTAATCCAGATACAATGGTTGGGTTCCGAGACCGCTTACCGTCCGTTCAGGTTGTTAATTGACCGTCTTCAGTGGCCGCCATGCCGCTGCCAGTGCTTCTATTGAATATTTACCCTCGATAATCGAACCATCATTGTCCATTGCAGCTTCACTTATGCCCTTACCTTCAAAGCTGCGTTCATAAAAAGCTATGGACGATGAAGTTTTCGCCTTTTCATGGCTACTTTCTTACGGCGGTCTACACAGAGGCGGTAGACACAATACTGTCGATTAGTTCCCATTATATGTATTTATTACCAATACATCTGTAGACGCCGCCACAGCACTGATAGATGAGGAGTGATTACAAATATCTACCTATAGGTATAATCTAACAGCGCTTATTGTGATGTTTTGAATTTAAGCTGGTGGCTATTTTGCTCCATGTTATAAAAATTAAGTAAAAAAGAAAAAGATCGATGTATTTATTACAGTGGTAGCAATTCGTAGTTGCAAAAATCACGTCTTTACTAATATAAGTTTATACATGTCATATTGAATTACATACAAGATGTAGTTAAGTTGTGCGTTCTACGAATCGATAACAGGATGTGCGGTTTATAATACTGATTTTCATGAGTCCGCTAATGGTAGTAATTCGGCACGAACATCCTTAACTAAACCTCAAATAAAGTTATTGCTGTCTCTTTCTGTTCTCTCATCATAGAAAAAGACAGGCATGGACTTAGATTATTTAGGTCGTGTCTTTTGCAAAGTCGAATTGATAGTAAAGTTGCTAACTGTTTAATTTAAGATAACGGTAAAGACCATCAAACTAATGGAAACTTTACAATATTGGTTTGCTTTGTATAAAAATATTAAAGGCACATCCAACATGTTCTTTATTAATTTTCTTTTATGCAAGTGTAATTACATCAAAACGGCTTTGAATTGTCCAGGGACCCGTTTCATAAAGCTACCATTTAAAATTTATAAGTAGAATTTGATGTACATTGCCTGGGCTATTAGTATAGGAATCTCCGTACTATAAATATAGGTACCTCTTCTTGTCGCGTGGGTATCGATTTATTATTTACTAGCGACCCGCCACGGCTTCGCACTGAAATCATCAGTGTTTCTTTACTATATTATGCATGTCTTATACATGTAAACCTTCCTCTTGAATCACTTTATTCATTATAAGAAACCGCATCAAAATCCGTTGCGTAGTTTTAAAGATCTAAGTGTACATAGGGACAGACGGATATCTAGACACGGGAAGCGATTTTGTTTTATAGTATGTATGCAGTGATTTATTTTATTATTATCGAGTCGGTTGACCCGATAAACCTAGTGTCAGAGTTTTTAAACCTCCTACCAGCACAGCTAATAGGCCTCTGACATGGTTTGTGTAACAGACAGCGACCGGACCGATGGCTGAACGTGCCCTCCGAAGCACGGAATCCTTTTTCTCAATCGATTCATTGTCCTAACCAAATTGGAGAAAATCTTACAAAGTGTACAACTTATTTTCAACTGTTGTTGGAGTAAATCTTACAAAGTGTACAACTTATTTTCAACTGTTGTTGGAGATAATCTTACAAAGTGTACAACTTATTTTCAACTGTTGTTGGAGATAATCTTACAAAGTGTACAACTTATTTTCAACTGTTGTTGGAGTAAATCTTACAAAGTGTACAACTTATTTTCAACTGTTGTTGGAGAAAATCTTACAAAGTGTACAACTTATTTTCAACTGTTGTTGGAGAAAATCTTACAAAGTGTACAACTTATTTTCAACTGTTGTTGGAGAAAATCTTACAAAGTGTACAACTTATTTTCAACTGTTGTTGGAGAAAATCTTACAAAGTGTACAACTTATTTTCTACTGTTGTTGGAGTAAATCTTACAAAGTGTACAACTTATTTTCAACTGTTGTTGGAGAACATCTTACAAAGTGTACAACTTATTTTCAACTGTTGTTGGAGAACATCTTACAAAGTGTACAACTTATTTTCAACTGTTGTTGGAGAACATCTTACAAAGTGTACAACTTATTTTCAACTGTTGTTGGAGAAAATCTTACAAAGTGTACAACTTATTTTCAACTATTGTTGGAGATAATCTTACAAAGTGTACAACTTATTTTCAACTGTTAAATAAATAAGCCTGTGCAAAAACTGGTTTTTCTAAGCGTTAAAGTATATTCTATTCTATTTTAAAGAGATAAATTAATAAATGACAACTTTGCGAATGGCTCCATGGCCCAAACCTCTAGACCACGGAGGCAGTTAAAAAGATACTGCGGAATGTACATTGAATTTGTTCTTATAAGTTGTAAAGTATAGTTTTATGAATCGGTCTCTCTTGTCCTCCGGCTACACAAAGCGGCAGGTTTTGTAGCAATCTTGTGCGCAGCGGGCGGTCCCTCACCACTCCCACTAGCATAATGTTGTATTATCCGGACTGCTACTAATATGCGCTTAATAAAGCTCCTGTTCTTAAAAGGTGATTGCTAGAGACCTGTTTCCCACGAGTTCAAATCGCTTTGTGGTTTTAATTGAAGCGATATGAGATTTGATACTATTATAATACTTCCATGCTGGACTGGCAGCGAGAGAAAAACATAGAATGTGCCAGCTGCATTTCCTCCTGGGCATGCTGTAAAAAACCGCTAAGGGTTCCGAGGGCTTCAGTATATTGTGATTTAGGCGATGGGCAGAGAACCTGTCATTACAGCAATATCAAAAAGCAAATCTATCTCAAATAACCCTCAAAACATTGTCAGACGGGGCGGAACGATCTTTGTTAGGTCGTTTACGCTCTGCCTACGTACATACATACATACATATAATCACGCCTTTATCCCTAATGGGGTAGGCAGAGCATTAACGACCTAAACAAAGGTCGTTTCGCCACGTCTGACATAGTTTTGAGGGTTATTTAAGATAGAATTCTAGGTATATTGCTGTAGTGACAGGTTGTCAGCCCATCGCCTAAATTACAATATACTGAAACCCTCGGATCCCTTAGCTGGATCTTACAGCATGCCCGGGAGGAAATGCAGCTGGCACATTCTATGTTTTTCTCTCGCTCCCAGACCAGCATGGAAGTAACGTCATTAGGGATAAAGGCGGGATTTTATGTATGTATTCATCTTCACTTGTTAATGTTCAGGATGTGGCGGCAAGAGGAATAGACGTACCTCGCGTGGATCTAGTCTTGCAATACTGCGCTCCTGCTTCAGCCACTGATTATGTGCACAGGTATTATAATTTCATCGCCTAATACCATCCTAATACTAGGTATACTAGGTGTAAGGGACAGCGTCCCGCAAACTGATAGGGGTTGCTCAGTCAATGATACTGAACAACTTCCACAAGGATTCTCTTTCAGAAAGTGAAAAAAAAATTGGCGTTTTCATACAAAATGTTCATCTCGGTCAGACAATTTGTATGGAAAAGCCATTTTTTTTTTCACTTCATGAAAAATAATCCTAGTGAAAGTTGTTCAGTGTCATTGACTGAGCAACCCCTATCAGTTTACGGGACGCTGTCCCTTACACCCGGTATCTACAGCCAGAACTCCCCATGATTTTTTAAGCTATTGATTCTGCTATCTTCCATACTGGACTGGGAGAGAAAGAAAAACATAGAATGTTCCAGTTGCCCTTCCTCCCGGGCATGCTGTAGAAGTCAGCCAAAGGGATTCGAGGGTGACAGTGTATTGTAATTTAGGAGATGGGCTGACAACCTGTCACTACAGCAATACACATTACAATCTAAAATTGCCCTCAATTTATGTCAGACGTGGCGAAAGCGCCTTTTAGGAGGCGTTTTACGCTCTGCCTACCCCGTTAGGGATAAAGGCGTGATTTTATGTATGTATGTATGATTCTGTGTTTATTGCATAAATGCAACCCATTTCATAGGACAATGTGTTAACAGGGTAGGTCGTACCGGTCGCGCCTCGCACGTTGGTGCCGCTGTGATGTTCCTACTGCCTAGCGAGGTAGAGTTCGTCAGGCATCTTGAACAGAAGAGGATCAGGTAAATCAACGCTGTAACATTTCATACTCTATCATCTATATCATCTACAAGCCCGATGGTGTAGTAGATAGGGCCGCTGCCTCCTGTGCAGGAAGTCGTGGTTCCACTGTGTTTGTTGGTTTTCGAATTTAATGTGTACGTTTATTTGGCGCTTTTATGGTGAAGGAAAACATCGTGAGGAAACCTGCATACATCTACGAAAAAATTTAAAGGTGTGTGTGAAGTCGACAAATCCGTACTGGACCCAAAAGCTCTTAGTGCGGTTGACTAAGGCCCGATCGCCCTAATTCAGGGTAAACTTGTGCCCCTCGGTGGGGACTTATATGAGCTAATAATGATGATGATTATCTATATCAGTCTAGTATTTCACTTCTTTAATCCATTCACTACGGAAACGGCTACGGCGTAGTTATCGTAGCAAATTAATTTCCCAAATATTGCTTTGTTATAAGAATTTACTTCCATGCTGGACTGGGAGCGAGAGAAAAACATAGAATGTGCCAGCTGCATTTCCTCCCGGGCATGCTGTAAAAACCAGCTGAGGGATCAGAGGGTTTCAGCATATTGCAATTTAGGCGATAGGCTGACAACCTGTCACTATGGCAATATGACTACAAATCTATCATAAATAACTCTCAAAACCTTGTCAGACGTGGCGAAACGACCATTGTATAGGTCGTTTACGCTCTGCCTACCCCATTAGGGATAAAAGCGTGATTGTATGTATGTATGTATAAGAATTTGAATGCTATACTGTTCTCATAATATTTGCTCAGAAATCTACTTATTCGAAATCGGAACTAATATGTAAAAATAATATAACATGCTTTGTCGCATTTTTCTTTATATGACCTTCTGTATACAGGCTAAGACAACAAGATGAGTCCCGGGCGTTAGAAGCACTACGCACCGTAGCACCAGCGACTGCGAACGCGGCGCGAGCTGCTATAGCGTTACAGACACGGCTCGAGCATATAGCGCATAGTCACAAGGAGTGGTTGGCCAGGGCTAGCCGAGGTAAGTTAAGCATATGATCCGTTTACAGGTTAAGCATTAGAAGCACTACGCACCGTAGCACCAGCGACTGCGAACGCGGCGCGAGCTGCCATAGCGTTACAGACACGGCTCGACGTGGCTGACGCGCACTAACTTTAGCTTTTGTCTTGCAGGAACTCTCTTTGTAGTTAAGCGACCGATCCAGGGTAACTCCAAGGTATTTTGGTGTGTCATTATTTGCTATGGCTACACCCCGCCAGTTGATCTGCAGTTTTCTTTTGGCATCCCTGTTCTTTGGTTGGAAAACACATGATTCAGTTTTGGTCGGATTCGGTCGTAAGGAGTTTGCGTCATAGTAGTCGGTTAGTTTTTCTAGTGCAGTAGTCAGATGGTGTTCTGTTTCCTCAAAGTCCTTGGCTTGACACGTGAGGGCTAGGTCATCGGCATAGAGGAAGCGCTTTGTATTTTGGTGAGTAGGCTGATCGTCAGTGTATATATTAAATAGTATCGGAGCCTACACGCTTCCTTGAGGCAAACCGTTTTTTTGAGTGCGCCACCTACTCTTTTCAGAGTTGAGATTCACTTGAAATCGACGATTTCTCAACATTTCGCTCAGAATACGGATGAACTTGTGGTCACCGGTGAACGTGGCAGTTTTCCATAGGTGTCTGATGCTGACGGTGTCATAAGCTGCACTTAAATCCACAAATACTGCACCGGTGGAAAGGCCCTGTCTAAACCCGTCCTCGATATGCTGCGTCAGGCTTAGAACTGGACCACAGCATGATTTTCCCGGTCGAAAGCCTGCTTGTTCCGGTATAAGTTTGGAATCAATGAATTTTGTGAGGCGGTCAAGTAGTAGGCGTTCAAGGAGTTTGTAGGTGTGGTGGAGCAATGAGATTGGGCGAAAACTTTTGGGGTCATTTGGGGACTTTCCAGGTTTCAACAGTGCCACCACTTTGATTCTTGCGGTGTCTACACAATTGTTAAAAAAACCCTAAAAGCCATAACACCGCTACCGGACTCAGATGTTTTATTTGGTCTACGGTTATATCGTCAATCCCAGCCGCTTTCCCGCACTTGAGTTTCATGATTGCGGCAACAATATCTGTGATAATAAATTCTTTGCTGATGTTACGTGCATTTTCTGTACTTTGGGGTAATTTAGTTGGTCTGGGTAGCCTTTTAGGAGGTTTTCCTTTTAGGAGTAGTTGACGCGCTACTTGGTTGGCCGTTACTGGACCAGGTTTGAGAGCTTCAGGTGGATCGTTTGTCAGTTTACGAAGTGTTCGCCAAGCATTTTTACTATTGCGAGTCATGTCTACATTCTCCACTAACTTAATCCACCTGAACTTTCGGTCTGCTCCTATAATCGCCGTGAGTTCTTCCCCAGCTGCAATAGTAGCCTCTGTAAAAGGGTCTTCAGTATATACTCCTTCATAATTGGACAGCATTTCAGAAGCATTTTGGTATAGACCTGGGATTTGGGAAGTGCGGCAGCCGCGGGGAATGCAATTGCGAGATATGCTCCAGACAACTTCGACTAATTTGTCATAGTTTTCTGGGGTGGGTTCGATCTCAAGCAGTTTTGCATCCACTTTCACTGCATACTGCTCCCAGTCTTTTGTTAAAGTTGAAACGACGCCTAAATGGGGTAAGAATAGGTTTGATAACGGATTGTACTGTGCACATAATTGGTCGGTGTTGAGTTTTAGTGATTGGCCGGCAAACTTGCTTGACTGAGTTTGGACTAATGTTAGCACTGACAAAAAATTGGTCTGGGTTATAACCTCGTTTCCAGCGTCTACTGTTGAACGCTTTCAGCTTTCCACAGCTTCGCCGCTGTCGTTGTTAGTGCTATAGCCCCAGTTGATATAGCATCTCACCTACGATTATTTTGGATTCATGGCTGTCGAATTCTGAGGTTTGATAGAAGTCAAATATTTGGCCGGGTAGGCATGCATCCAAAATAATCGTAGGTGAGATGCTATATCAACTGGGGCTATAGCACTAACAACGACAGAGGCAACAAAACAGGAACCAGTATCAATGCTAATTAATTGTGTATGGTTTACTGTGACATGGGAGGAAGCTGATTTGATGAGGACATTAGCTTGAGCAAATATTGCGCTACCATATTAAGGGTGTGGTGTTTCCGCTACGAGTTGCATACCAGGAATGTACGGGCACGCATAAGATGTGGCATTTATTTTCCTGACAGAGTTTAGAGAGAATATTCGCTTTCTCGTCAGAGAAGCTCTCTATGTTGATAGATATTACTGTCAGGGGTTTGGATTGTGTCGCATTTGGTATTTGTTGTCGATCGCATTGATTCGCCATTGTGTTGAGAGGATCAGTCAGCCTAGATACTCCGTTACGGTGTCTAGCTGCTTCCAGGGTGCGCCGCGGGGAGGCTCCTATCATGCACCCCATAAAGAATTGACTTACAATGTTACAAATTGAATTCGGATTATTTCTATATGTTTCGAATAGTGGTTTCTAATTTGAGAAATAAATACTTTGTTTTCTGCATTCTTAGTTTCACAGAAGCATATTTATTATGTGATTACCTTTATCATCTGCGATTATGATGATTCAGTTGCAATTATTTGTGTGTTGATTCATGTTATTTTATACTGATATTACGCATTATAGCTGTAATAGATCTTAAATACTGCTGCGCTGTAATAAGGAGAGGCCTCGGTTTTTTCCCGTTGTTGCTCTTTGACACGGATGTTTGTGTAGATACTATTAATCCAAGTATGTTCAAATTGGCCTACTTAATAAGACTAAAATATACAACGGAAAAGTATAATAAGTCGGATTTTTAAGAGTGTGCTGAAATGCGGCTAGATTTTTAGACCTAGAGCCGTATTTTCGAACCGCGAAAGAGTAACATTCGCATGCCCAATAGTATGGAAATCGCATGCGAATGTAGCTGTTTCGCATTTGCATTTTGAGTCGAGTGATTCAAACATATGGCTCCGGTAATTATTGTCAAGGTATAGTGCCAGATATAGGTAATATATAAAGTAATATAACTAAAGGACAGAGCGAACCAAATGCGTGTACGTGGCTTGGTTTTGAGAGGAATCTCAGGGATAATTACTGGAGAATTTAATTTTTTGGTACACTTGTCTTTACCTATATTTGAAAAACTGTAAGATTACCATCTTACTGTTGCTGTGACGCCTGTGACAGATGTCATTCTAAAGGAAAATAAAAGAGAATCTAAAATCCCTAAGGATTTCATCTGTTACAGCTACCATCTTGAGGTTAGGTGTTAGGTATAGTTTTCTAGTTGCCCCGAATTTTATATTATCTTTATATTTCCTTTCCTAGCATACACATCGTGGGTGCGTTTCTACTCGGGCTACCCTCGTGACGTTCGCCCCTTCTTGGACGCCAAGCAACTGCACCTGGGTCATGCTGCTAAAGCGTTCGCCCTAAGAGATACTCCTGGGGCTTTAGCTAGGAGAGCCAGGAACGAGCTCGGTCTGAAGAAAGAGAAACCTACGAATAGACTGACGGTGCATGAGGAAGAGGAGAAGAAACGGCCTGGGTGAGTTTCTATCATGTACTTAATAGACTATTCAGCCAAAGCGTTCGCCCTTAGATATATTCCTGGAACGTTGGTTAAAAGAGCCAGGAATGAGCTTGGTCTGAAGAAGGAGAAGCCCACGAATAGATTGACGATGCAGGAAGAAGAAGAGATGAAACGGCCTGGGCAAGTTACTTGTGTTACTACCATAGGTTTAGTTAGGTACTCATAAAAAATGATCTTATAACTGGCACTATATTTTACTTTGGCGTGTTACTTGAAGTTTCGCGTTGCGTGCAGCAACAAAGTACTGACTTATTTTAAATACTTTGGGTATCGAACAGTAAGGCTAGTAAAAGAAAACGATTGAGTTCAAATATCGATTATTACTCCCGAATAGTTGATTCGATTAAATTTGACAAAATTCTACCCTATTTTGTTTTTTTTTTGCAGGTTCGCCAAAATCAAGTCAAGCGCGCTAAAGGGCAGAATAGTGAACAAACAGACTTCCATGCACACAGCTAGCGAGTTCGACAGTGGTTTGCCGCCTCTAGAACACGCCGGCAAGAAAAAGAAGAAAAATAAATGAAATCATGTACATAATGTAAGATTAATCTGTAAATAACATATTAAAAGAACTTATTCGATCCAAAGCCCGTTGTTTTTTGATCACCTTTTTGCAACAAAACCTTCAAATGAAAGCCTGGTTAAACATTCGGATAAAAATTACAAAGAACTATGGACATACTGCTATGGCCAATAGCTTTTTAAATGGTCTTTAATTTTATGCATAATTTAATAAAAAAAAAAACCTGACCCTTGCACTTGGAAGCTAATTTAAGATTAAACTGTAAATAACATGATTAAAAGAACTTATTTTATCCAAAGATCGTTGTTTTTGCTCCATCTCGGTAGTTGATCACCTTTTTGCAGTCTGTAACAAATGAAAGATGGCTCTCGTCCAAAATTCAAATGTAAACCTGGTTAAACTTTCGCATAAAGCTTACAAAGAACCATAGACATACTGCTACGGCCAACAGCTGTTTAAAATACATACATACATACATATAGTCACGCCTTTATCCCTATTAGGGTAGGTAGAACGACCTAAACAAAAGTCGTTCCGCCACGTCTGACAAAGTTTTGAGGGTTATTTAAGATAGATTTGTAGGTGTATTGCTGTAGTGACAGGTTGTCACCCCATCACCTAAATTGCAATATACTAAAACCCTCGGATCCCTTAACTGATGTTTACAATGCCCGGGAGGAAATGCAGCTGGCACATTAAATGCTTTTCTCTCGCTCCCAGTCCAGCATAGAAGACAAAAAAAGTGTTTAAAATGGTCGTTAATTTTATGCATAATTTAAATGAATGAGAAATCCCGTGCGATTGGAAGCTAATTTAAGATTAATCTGTAATAACATATTAAAAGAACTTATTTTATCCAAAGACGGTTGTTTTTTCGTCCATCTCGGTAATTGATCACCTTTTTGCAGTCTGTAACAAATGAAAGATGGCCCTCGTCCAAAATTCTAATCGCGAGTCTCAGCTAATGGCACTGAGGCAGACGGGCGATGGCTACCGTTTTCATTTCTGACTCACGAGTGACTCGAATGAAAAATGATTTTAAACCATTACCGTGCCCCGTCCGGCCTTTTGATATTTAAATTTTTTTCAAGCGGCCGTCATTACGGCGGGATGATTTGCGAATTTCGCCCCAGCTCGCGGTTTTTGTTGAACCCTGAACGAGTTTTTGTCGTTCTCATTTACCATGTTTTTATTGCTGCATAATGACAAATTAAAAGAGTATTGTGAGGCGCTTTCATGCCGTAATCTGCTGCCTTTTCAAGGTTGAAGGGCTTTTCTTCACAAACCGCGTTGGATGGCTTAATCGTGACGTGGACAAATTTAAAGGTCTTACATTGTGCTAATGGAGTAATGATTCGTACTGTGAGTCATATTTGTTGCGGTTTATATTCATTATGTTGGCATTTATTTTATTTATTGATTACTTTGGACTGAGGTAGAGTCCTCGGAGTAATTATCTTCTGCGTCCGGTGGGAACCTGTTATTAAATTCACATACAATATGTATGCAGTTATTGCTCCTTGATTTCAAATAACTGTTGACTTGATTATGTTCGTCCTCATCTCATATCATATCATACCATGATCATACATCATACCTATATTAGTTAAACGAAAGTTATAATGTAAGCAATTTTAAATTCATACTAAAACCCGATTAACGCATTTAAAGGATATGGAATGAAAATTTTGTTATGCATTCCGAAATCCATCTTATCTTAGGCATTCTTAGGCTAAATTCACGTAACTTCCAAAAACCAACAGAAACGATCAGTTGCAACAGCTTTTATGTATGGATTTCTCAGGCCGATGAGTTTGGAAGCTCATATCATATTTACCAACTTTCAATATGAAGTCATATTACACGGCCAACATGGAAAACATGCGATAATCCGGCTATAGTATCTAGTGCGTTGCTTCGCGCGTCATTACCCGGTAAATTTGCATGCGGCCGGCCGCCGGCGCCAAACCTCGTGAAAATGCCTCTTCATTACCATCAGCTCGCTGAAAAATTGTTCTGTCGAACATCATGTAAGTTATGAATATGAATTGACGGCGCGAATCATCTTTTGTGTTGTTGGAAAATGTTTCCGTTTAGCCGAAACTTTCTTGAATGTTGTTTGAGTATAATGCGTATATCGTCAATTGATGTTATGTTATTACACCTGATTGAAAGCTTCCTTCCATATGCTTCCATATAGGCACATATGGCTTTCATTGCTCGGTCGTGAAGGCTTTTTGATTGAATAACATAATCCGAAAACATAAGCTAAGCTGCACACTGAAAAATTTGCTTTTGTTTCATGTACCTACACTAAATGAAATCTGTTAATTATTGGGTATTTTATTTTAGGTGAATTTAGGAACTAAAGATTATGTTTAGCAAGAATTGTGCGTTTATTTCTAAACGCGTGGAAGCCCCGAGGTTCTTAAACCTACTAAATGAGGCCAACCTCACAACAGTAGCATACCAAAGCTTCTTCAATACTTTATTCCATTTTCCGCACGTGTTGAGGCGCGGCCACGGTAAATCTAATCTAATTTATATTTACTCCAGTAGCGGTATCACAATGGGAGATATAAGATTAATTTTCGCCCATAATTCGCTGAACGATTCACTGCGTGCTGTGATTGATGCGAGGAAACGTATCAGATTAAATGAATTTATGCTGGAGTAGCTGCTTTCACGGCGGAGGCTTTCAAAGAGCCGAGTCAATTCGGTAGTACAATGAGTACGAGCGCGGTGGCCGCCATCAATGAATATACAGCCTTCAGACGATGAACAACATAGCTTTAGACAAGGAGAAATCATTCTTAGAGATGGCTGGAAAATAGTGTAAGATCATTTTACGAAAAAAAAAGAATGGTTGTGATTACAAGCAAGCGGGGTAATAATTTAGCACCTAAGAATCAGAAGTCTACAAAATTGGAGTCGAATCAATGCAAAACAAAACTATGGAATTGGCAGCTGATAATCCGTGGCTTGCGTGCTTTTCCGGCTTTTCAGAAAAAGTGTAAAAATTTCATAGAAATCAGACGGCGGTTACTACGGCACTGTCTAATAGATAATTGTTTCTGTTGTAATTCTGCAAAATAGTCAAATTACCTATGTATTGTAATTGTGAGCCATCTAGAGCGTGTAGAGCAGTTGGTCTATGCCTCTGGGCGTCGTCGGGCGGCGGAGAGTCAAAGCGCCGCGTCACGACCCACCGAATTACAAGCACAAAGCGCCGTTGATACCGAATATTCCATATAAATATTGAGCTAATCGCCCTTTCAATGAAGCGGCCCGCTTTTTATTAATAATTGATCGCGGAGCGTCGAGTCATGCGCCGTATTGTGTCGACGAACATATTTTTTTGCTGGAACTCGACTCATTAATGAGGGCTTACTTCCAGTGGCCAGGCTGGGCGTGCCTCCAGATGACGCCAATGTTAGCCCGAAACTAATTGTCTATTGGACCAGGATACACGTCAAATGATGCACAGCTAATTTTTATTTGTGTTCCGATCGGTTATCGACGCATGTGGTGTGTTACCTGCCCATTTGAGCGTTTAACCCCTTGCCGAGACGGAAAACGAAATGTCGTTACGAGCAAAAGCAAATTAATTAAGAGTATACATACAGGTTAATTTTTACCTTGGGTTTGCTAGACCACCTACGCTTGCATATTTAACTTGTTTTACGTATTTGGCAATTTATTTTCATTGTCTAATCAGCTTGGGAAGTCTAATATTATAATATCGTTATGAGGTTTATTTCGGGGCTTGCGTCATCACTTTCATTGCTATAATGTGTAGTTGGTTCCGTTTATTTAATTAAACATTCTCACACGTTTGGTACAACAATAACTTTTAATTTTTAATGATTACGAGCGCCCCGCTTAGAGGCAGTTAGGTTAACAGTAACCGCGACGTGGGAAGTGAGCTAAAAGCTTGTGTTGCCTGCACTTTTATGCAAAATACGGACATAATTAAGTTAATAACCAACCCATAGGTAGTGTATTTATGGCCATAGTGTAGTTACAATTATACTTATTTTATTTCACACAAAACACTAAAGCATTTTCTGTTTTTTGCACGTGTTGCAAAATAAAAGAGGAACCAACACAAATTAAATCCGTTGCTTGTTTTATTGAAAAAAAAATATATAAAACAACACAAAACTAGATAAAAAGTATTTGAACAATTTGATAGTCTCATTGCTAAGGTAGTACCTAAATATAAAGAAATAATAACATTTTTGGCAAAGTAATAGCGAAAACTGTTTTAGGGACCAAGTAAGTAAAGTTAGTAAGTTCTGCTAGGTAATTTGTATTTTCCCTTTAACATCATGGACACAATATAAGTGTCATTGTAATCGTGATTGTCGGTGAGATGTACCGGATGATTGTCGCGATTCTTTCACGACTGTATGAGCGGGAAACAGACTCATTCGCCCCGTTTACTATAATTGAGTTGACGAGAAATGTTACCAATTATATCATATAGCGACGAACCGGTGTATAGTGGGCTAGAAAAATGTTTCATTTTACACAGAATTGAATAGTAGTTAATATTTTCCCTTTAACATCATGGGCACAATATAAGTGTCATTGTAATCGTGATTGTCGGTAAGATGTACCGGATGATTGTCGCGATTGTATGAGCAGCGGGAAACAGACTCATTCGCCCCGTTTACTATAATTGACTTGACGAGAAATGTTACCAATTATATCACATAGCGACAAACCGAGGTATAGTGGGCTAGGAAACAAAGTGTATTTTTATAAATAAAATAGAAATAGGTATGTGTATGTGCAACAACTTTCATTTTAAAATATGAATGTTTAGGTCAAATCAAAGACTTCCTGAGTTCCTAAACTGTCTAAGGTTCTGTCTATACTATTTTTGCGTTGCATAATTCGCTTCAGCGTGTTACTGCTTTTTCTAAAATGTTTCATAATAATTCACAAGAAGGTACCTATTTAACAACGCACATCACGAAGAATAAGTTTGTTTTGCTAATTAAACGTATGTGTCTTGACCGGTGCACAGAACCACAACGAATACTATTTGATGTACATTACGGAACCACTTAGCCTTTATAGAACCGGGAAGAATTATAATTCTAACAGGCTAGGCAATGTTCATCAAATTGTACTTGTAAATAGTGAATCTATGAAATAAACCCAAGATCGTAAATTAGACTTGTCGTTCTTGCATAAAAATTTGCCTCGTAAAAGGCGATAACTACAGCGAGCCACCGGCGTTTTACCACAAAAACTTCTGTCTTACAGTAAACAGATTCAGTTTTTACCTCTCGTAACTACCCGACTGTCAAGGAAGGGTTATGTTTTTGCGCGTATCTTGTATGTATGTTTTAATATTTCTTTATTACCTCGTATCTCCAAAACGGTGAGATTAAATTCGCCAATTAGGGTATCGTTCGATTGGCGTTAAGCATCCGAGTGTTCTTAGATAAGTGTTTAAAATTCAAAATGGCGGATTTCAGGCGCTAATTTATTGTAAGTCTTCAAATATTTTTTTTTACTGAACCGTATCTATCAGAATAAAGGTAATTAATAGGAGATATGTATCAAAAATATATATGCTACATGTGTTAAAGCTCAATTTTAGATATTTTTTTTATATATGCTACAGTCGGGTAGTTTATATTATTTTATTTATTTATCTGCTATTATCGATGATGTACAGTAGCGGTCGTTGTACCCATTAATTCTGTATGACTGTACTTTTGCATGTATTCTAGTCTAACTCTAGATATTTATGAATAGAACTATTAAGCGCAATAGATGGTTTCTCAGACCATTAACCAGCTCTAGTTATATACAAACTCGGCCATTATAGATTAATTAACACGGAATTTATGATTGCGATTGCAACACGGCATCGACACGTTATATAAAGACAGGAATTCAGCTTCAATCTTTGGTTTCGCTGAAGTGTATTTCACGCTGTGAACATAGCTGTGTTTTTTTGGATTGAAGATCATTTCTCTGTATCTTCCTTAGATTATCTAGCTTAGTTGCAACAGTAAATTACGTGTTGGATAATCACATTGCTACGGTGCATTGTTACTTTATATGTATTTTATAGTTTTATAACAGAATTATGTTAGCTGGAGTTATAAAATGCTATCTAAAAAGATCTTTTAACATCTCGTTTACTTTAGCTACTTCGTATCTGATACTTGTTGCATTTATTTTCCTGTGATCTAAAGTTTCTAGGCCTGATTTTGTATAAAACTCAATTAGAAATATGTATGTTTATTTACTGTTGTCAGTAGTGCAATAAAGTAAATTCTATTCTACGACTTGCAATGCTCGATCGGTCAAGTTGCAAAACTTACATTTAATGCGAGCTTTCCTCAGAATTTCTTGCGCCGACACCAATAAATATTTATCATCGCATTACGTACTCGCCGCATTTCTACAGTTCCAATAAAATACTCCAAGTATAAAAATCATAATTGCAAACCGCCGCGTATAGGTATCGGCCGCGACGCGCTGCCTAATGATGCAGAAACCAATTTACTGTGAAAAAATGCATAAGTTGGAACACTTAGTTCGCAAAACACTGAATAATAGCAAGAAACAACCGTTTTACAAGAAGTAATCATAGTGTAGGTGGCAAAAACAAGAGCTATTAATGGTTTGCGCGCGGCTCGTTTCTATTCATGAGAGGGAATTAACGGTGGGCAAGCACACTAATACGCGATGTTACTTTGTGGGCTAACGTGCTAAAACAAATGACAGGTTGAGGTAAACTACGTTTTGCATGGAATTAAGTATTGGAATGTTGATTTGTTTGGTTGCTTGCTCTGCAAACTGGTCCATAACAATTTCATCAATAAGATACTTTGCTAGCGCACGCTCGCAAATAAAAAAGTAACTTCGTGAAAAATTTAAATATAAATCCTTAAATATAGTTAATCCTTAAATATAGTTGGTCTAAACCTTTCAAAAAAGGGTCAATGGCCGTAACTCTACCCCGTCATAATGGGTCCTTTTAGCGGTTAAGATCCTGTGGAAGCCAAAAATGTACTGGCGAGTGGATTTCCCTGCGGTGACGCTGGAAGACCGTAACTTGAGCTGCTGCGGTCTGCGCCAAGAGCTCTGCGAAACTGCGTACGCGCACCTCACATACATAAAGTCATGCCTCTATCTCCTACGGGGTAGGCAGAGCGTAAAAGGCCTGATAAAATATGTTTTCTCATTGTTTGACAGATATTGAGGCCAATTTTAGGTTGGAATGTGGATCGCTATCATCGTTAAATTGCAATTCAACCCTCGAATCCCTTTTCTGGTTTTTACATGCTGTCTCAAGGGAGGAGAAGCAGCTGGCACATTCTATTTTTCTATCGCTCGAACCCAGTCCAGCATGGAAGCATGCGTGCGCGCATCCGTGACTGATAAGTCAGGTTATAGACAGGGGGATTGGCTCGGCTTGTGCCTATCATCATGTTGTCATAATATCACTTCTCCTAACTAGCTGGTCTTCTTATCTTCGGTAGTGTAGCGGCCCACTTAGCTTTGTCACTTGTATTTTGGATTGACTGGCATTCATCAGAGCCCACACCGCTGATCAAAAAGTGAGTTACGCATTTATAGAACACACATAGACATATAATCACGCCTTTATCCCTAATGGGGTAGGCAGAGCGTAAACGACTTAAACAAAGGTCGTTCCGCCACGTCTGAAAAAGTTTAGAGGGTTATCTAAGATGGATTTGTAGATATATTGTTGTAGTGACAGGTTGTCAGCCTATCGCCTAAATTGCAATATACAGAAACCCTCGGGTTCCTTAGCTGGTTAGAACAGTGACAGTTGCAATAATAAGACGTTCTTCGATAGGTACATGTAAAAGGCACTAAAAGGTAAAGATTCTTTATTTACCAAAAACGTTGCATAAACTGATGTTACATACATACATATCACGCCTTTATCCTGTGGGGCAATGGGGCAGGCAGAATATAAACGATCTAAACAAAGGTCTATTTAAGATAGATTTGCAAGTATATTGCTGCATTGACAGGTTGTCAGCCCATCGCCTAAATTGCAATATACAGAAACCTTCGGATGCCTTAGCTGGTTTTATAGCATGCCCGGGAGGAAATGCAGCTGGCACATTATATGTTTTTCTCTCGCTCCCAGTCCAGCATGGAAGAATACAAATACTGATGTTACAAATTAAAAATAAACAGAAGCGATATCACAATGAGATGAAACGGAAACGGTCACATAACCAGAGCAAACCGAGGCTGTGTCAACGTCGTTACGAATCGACACCCGACACCTTGTTAAACTATTGGTTAATGTATCGATGGCGCGTAAGACGAGCCCTCGCACCCACGTACCGAGATAATGGTTGACTGGGCTTTCGGTATGTGGGATCTAGGTACTTCTAGGTACGGTTTATTACTACTAGGAAATACAATTACTTTGAATAAGTGATCTTTAAGATTTGGCAAGTTTAACTGACTATAGTTGGACACCTTGTTAAACTATTGGTTAATGCATCGACGTCGCGTAAGACGACCCTAGCACCCACGTACCAAGATAATGGTTGACTGGGCTTTCGGTATGTGGGATCTAGGTACTTTTAGGTACCGTTTATTACTACTAGGCAATACAATTACTTTGAATAAGTGATCTTTAACATTTGGCAAGTTTAACTGACTATAGTTGGACACCTTGTTAAACTATTGGTTAATGTATCGATGGCGCGTAAGACGAGCCCTCGCACTCACGTACCGAGATAATGGTTGACTGGGCTTTCGGTATGTGGGATCTAGGTACTTCTAGGTACCGTTTATTACTACTAGGAAATACAATTACTTTGAATAAGTGATCTTTAAGATTTGGCAAGTTCCACTGACTATAGTTGGACACCTTGTTAAACTATTGGTTAATGTATCGATGGCGCGTAAGACGAGCCCTCGCACCCACGTACCGAGATAATGGTTGAATGGGCTTTCGGTATGTGGGATCTAGGTACTTCGAGGTACCGTTTATTACTACTAGGAAATACAATTACTTTAAATAAGTGATCTTTAAGATTTAGCAAGTTCCACTGACTATAGTTGGACACCTTGTTAAACTATTGGTTAATGTATCGATGGCGCGTAAGACGAGCCCTCGCACCCACGTACCGAGATAATGGTTGACTGGGCTTTCGGTATGTGGGATCTAGGTACTTCAAGGTACCGTTTATTGAAACTAGGAAATACAATTACTTTGAATAAGTGATCTTTAAGATTTGGCAAGTTCCACTGACTATAGTTGGACACCTTGTTAAACTATTGGTTAATGTATCGATGGCGCGTAAGACGAGCCCTCGCACCCACGTACCGAGATAATGGTTGACTGGGCTTTCGGTATGTGGGATCTAGGTACTTCGAGGTACCGTTTATTACTACTAGGAAATACAATTAGTTTGAATAAGTGATCTTTAAGATTTGGCAAGTTCCACTGACTATAGTTGGACACCTTGTTAAACTATTGGTTAATGTATCGATGGCGCGTAAGACGACCCTCGCACCCACGTACCGAGATAATGGTTGACTGGGCTTTCGGTATGTGGGATCTAGGTACTTCTAGGTACCGTTTATTACTACTAGGAAATTAAATTACTCTGAATAAGTCAATATCAAAGATTCTGCAAATTTGAGAATGAACAAATCCTGCTATTCCACACTCTTCAGCCAATTTCGTTTCACTTAACTGGAATGAATACTTTTTTATCTTGTGTGCAATGTGACACGTCTTATTTCAATTATAAGATTTTACTCACACATTTCTGTTATCATTTTTATTTGACATGACTCTAATATCTACTTTGCTTTGTTTGGTTTGAAAACATTTATATCGACCTAGGTATTATATTGTATGCCAGCAACATTCGTATCTATAATTCTTTGCCTACGCAAGTATCTGTGTTGAGCAAACATATCTAATTATGGATTGCATGTATGGTCGATTAAATTACCTCCTTGCATCGGCTATGCAAGTCGTACGTGTCTCATTTGAACGATTATGTTCATTCGCTGCACTTTCTTTGTTTGATCAAGCCGAGCGATTGTGATGCGCTTATTTACTTTATCTAGGCCTGCATGCACTGTGCCGTTATGTGACGTTGCGTCTGTCTTTTTCCGGACCATTGATTTGCCTAGTGACTAGATTTTATGGTATGAGTTGATTACGTTTTCAAATTTTGCCATTTAAACTCGTACTGATAAACAGCAATTGAGACTGACAGCTAGTTTGAGTTAGTATCAGAAATGTAATTTTAGCACAATATGAACTATCAAATCGACAGTTATATTGCTCTCAATCTTGAGATCTCTTTATAAATACGAGCCTTAATATACTGTGTAGTAACAGAAATTTAAGACATTACAAAAAAACATACTTTTTGTAATTTATCAACATCCTTCATTCTTCCATTATTGTAGGTATACTTATTTAATTATCTAAGAGTTTCTTCAGAACATTTTTAATTTCGGGAGACGTACTATTTTATTATGTAGCTCAAATATTCCCTCACACTGCTACTTGTTTGTTCTCCAATTACGAAAAAGTTATAAATATTATGAAGGTCAGGATGTCACTTTGTAACGAACGATCTGCCCCAAGCTTTATGCTACTCGTATACCTGCCGTTAGTAATTATTCCATTTCAATTACTCGGTGTGTAAATAAACCAAATGAATCCTTCGATAATCTACTGTGTGCTACCATAAAAACCCGCTACAAAAACCAACTGTGGTCAATACTCAATCCATCTAGATGCTTATCGCGTGTTTAATAGGCTATGTGAACATGATACCAAGTTGGTATTATATGTAAGGGAGCGAGCGGGGCTTAAACTCATTGGGTTCACTCAGAAGGATAAAAATGTTGGCGACGAATTTCTAACCTTGTTCAACATTCACGTCTGATTTTACCCTTTCACATAGCTAAAGTCTTTCACAAAGCCGTTAATGTATGCCGAAGTGTAATGTCGCCATTGCATCAGCCAGGGTATTAGCTTGGACGCAAGTGGTGACAAATACGGTGGGACACCAAGCCTGCGGTCGCTGGTCACTGCTTGTCGACGTGTGTTTTGATTCGGTCAAGCCTGCTGCCTGGCCATCTGATACGGCACAGTTGAAATAAGTGGCAACTGAAATAAAAGGCCACTTATTTGTAGATATGGTTATTTACTGGATTGGATTGAGTGCGGTTTCGATATTGTGGGTTTATTTTAAAGTCGACATTCAATGCTTTTAGTCGCATGTCAACTCAATACGTTACTTGATGTTTTGATAGCTTTTAAGGGCGAAACATACAGGCGTAAATTTTATAAGAATGTAGGTATTTTGTTTTAGGGTCTCGGCTCGAACGACTGATGATGATGAATGAACGACGATGAACCTTGGTGGTAGAGTTCTTATATCACCTTACGTGCGTGATTAGTGTAGCAAACACTATTAAATAAAGAATAACAACATCCCTCCGATGCTTGAAATCGTCTTTTTTGTCATACGATCAGGATATTCATCTAGTATGCCCTAATACAACTACTAACCCCGCGGGCTGAGTGACACGAAATTCTAAAACCAATCTCACAAAGTGTTGAACTTTTGTGTCCGCCGTGGGAATTGAATCCAGTCAGTTAGCCAGATCGTATCATAACCAAGAGAGAGGCAGTAGTAATCGGAGCTAAACGGCCAACCTTGACGCTGGCTTCAGTGTCACGATGTTTGGACGTGTGATGGAGAGGTTTCGCGCGCCACTGCCCCTGGCCCACTGTCCCAGCCAAAAATATCGACTATCGACACCTTACCGATATTCGATATCGATGTCGTAGAATGATTTGATAATTCGAAATTTTCGAAAACCCTAGGGGATATTGCAAAAACATGGATAATTAGACAACGTTGAAAACATTTCTCAATTGTACTGAAAAAATATTAATGGATTTATGGCCAAATCCGTGTGGTAATCTAGTAAAGTAGTAACTTTCTAAATCTATCAATCTAAACCTAGTAATAGTTTTCCAGTAAAATTGAGACATGCTTTCACTGTTGTCTTATTATCCATTCAGTTTAGTTCTGATCAGCTATATTTTTCATTCTGATTTAATTAGTTTCTGATTAGATAAATAAGTATGCGTTGATGATTGTTATTTAAAAAGTCAACCAATCAGAAGAGGTCTCGTTTTAGGCGCTTCGATCGGCCCATCAAAGTTCTTATTCCATGATAGCTCACGTTTTGTCAAACATTGTCAACAGTGTTTTCGCAATATTCCTAGGACGTTCGCGAAGTTGCGAATGATCAAATCTTCCTACAACATTGATATCGATTTAATGACGATATTAATTGCATAAGCTGTGGAGGTTAGAAACAATTACGCAATATTTGTGTGTTATTACAAGAGGAAACTGTACTTTATAGCTTCCATTCGTTCACGAGTGTAATTAAGGATGTTCATGTTAACAGCTTGTTGTTGATTAGTTGATGAAAAACTGTTAATTGATATGGATATTTCTTTTGGAACATCATGCGGTTCGAAATGTTTATGAAGTGTATTCTATTATAAAGTCAAATAAGTATCTACTCGACTGCGAATATGAACAAACACGTATAAGTTATGATCATTTCGGAGAAAACATTTCGTATAGTATGCAACATCAACAACATCAGCCACAACAGTCCACTCCTGGACATGGGCCTACCCAAAATTGGGGGTTTATGCCATACTCTTCCATGCTGGACTGGAAGAAATAGAAAAACATAGAATGTTCCAGCTGCCCTTCCTCCTGGGCATGCTGTAGAAGTCAGCAAAAGGGACTCGAGGGTTACAGTGTATTGTAATTTAGGCGATGGGCTGACAACCTGTCACTATAGCAATACACATTACAATCTAAAATTGCCCTCAATTTATATCAGACGTGGCGAAAGCGCCTTTCACGAGGCGTTTAAGGCTCTGCCTACCCCGTAAGGGATAAAGGCGTGATTTTATGTATGTATGTATGCCATACTCACCACGCTTGGCAGGCGGGTTGGTGAGCGCAGTAGAAGTTTTCCATTCACAGGCAACGCTGCTGCCCATTCCCTGGATTTATCCCTTAGTCGCCTTTTACGACACCCACGAGAAGTTATGGGGTGATGCTATTCTAACCCGACACCTTGCGGGGTATAGTATCCATTTCCAACAAAAAAAAGTGTATTGAGTTCCTGGGTTGTCTGTGCGAGACTTAGTTCGTCTTTACAGCAATACACAATTATATTATCTGCGACTCTTGAATTTATATTCACCCCGTAGTTATGTGTCGTGTTGCATAACAATACAAAGCAATATCATAGAAAATTATTTACATAATAAACCGACTCAATCATTATTTTGTATCCTATTTATTTATCTATTGATCAGATAATACATACATACATACATTTAATCACACTTTTGTCCCTAATGAAATGATAAAGTTTTGAGGAATATTTAAGATAGATTTGTAGGTATACTGATGTAGTGACAGGTTGTCAATCCATCGTCTAAATTACAATATACCGAAATGGTTTTTACAGCATGCCCGGGAGGAAATGGAGCTGGTAGGTACGTTCTATGTTTTTCTGTCGCTCCCAGTCCAGCATGAAAGTTCTATTGAACAGATAATAATTTTGATTAATTCCATCGAACATCAGGAATCACTCCTCAACCCGTAATTATAATCAGCTCTCAAGAGTGACAAAGATCGCTTTATAAATACGGGCTTTAGTATCTGAGGACACAGTATACAAAACCGTAACACCTGAGGTTACTCAAGGACAACTTGGACAGCATGACAAGGATACGTGCTATTTATATTAATTATGTATTATTATATTAATATTATATATTTATAGCTATATGTATTTATTTATTATTTATGTAGTTTTATGTATGATTATATGTATTTATTGTATTTTATGATAGTAGGGTTTGAATTGTTCACGCCATATCTGCCTCACTTGTGCACATTCTCTACCGTAGGTCAGCTGGAAGAGATTTCTTTTTAGAGATAAGCTGTACTTGTTGTGCTATTGTTTTTTATGTTTGTGTCCTCTGTATGTTCATGTGTGTGCAATAAATTGTTAAATAAATAAATGATACGTTTCGCCCTAATAGTGTCAACTCAGCCCCGTAAAATACCATTGGTTTTCTCAGCGCGCTGCTCCGCTGGCTGGCTGGAATACCGGCATGCGGTAACCTGACCCGCTGGGACCCACACCCGGGCGGCTGGTCAGTCATCGTCTTCCTACTTCTCTGCTTCGTTATGAATGGTCCCTAACGTAATGTACTTGTCACTTCTTCATACTAATACTCACATCTAGGATCAAACAACTTTTTCCAAGGAACTAGGTCGAAATATGAAAATAAGCATACACACATAATCACTTTATTCCTAATGGGGTAGGCAGAGCGTAATATTTTATTTTCTTTTCCGACATATGCAGTATGCATTTTTCGTAGCGTCCGCCTGATTATGGCCTTATGTCGTAAAAATTGAATTAAAAATAATAATTTAGGCCCATATTTATAATCAAGTGTGACAGCGTGTTTGAATTCGTATCGGAAATGTTATTTCAGTACAAAACGACCTGTCAAATCCATACTTAATATTGCTCTCAATCCTGATATCGCTTTATAAATACGAGCCTTAAAGTTTTATACCCTAGATCTTAGACAACATGCTCACGGTAAATGTGTTAGTAAGCACACAAGAATCTGAACCTTCTAAGTGTCGTAGTCTCATTCTAAGAACCACGTAGATCATCTGAACCGTAATGAGTGTTCATTGTTGCGCAAGCGCAAGAGATCGAGTTTGTTTCCAGGTTTTGTCACTCGATATTGTGATAGATTACGTATCTAATTGGAACTTAATCTTTTCCTGTCATTACTTAATTGGTTGTTTCTTATATGATCTTACGTGTAGAGTAGTCTACTTTAAGATAGTATCAAGATTCAAATAAGACAATCACATAATTTCTTATTCGTTTAACTAATTAAAGTTAATCTTTCGCAATTTTTCATACTGCCTTAACCTCAAAAGTTCTTCTGTTATGTGGATGGGTGTTCTTCCGTCGGTATCAAAAATTTAGTTTTGTAAGAATGTTATGAACCAGCACTTTTCGTCATAATCTTTTGAGACTGTATGACTTTTCTAATTTGAATGTTGACTTTGATAAATATCAGTGCTGCCTTAAACAAAAATTAAATCGTACATGTTTTTAAATTATTTATGAGCAAATCAACTCCAGTTAATTCCACTCTACAATTCCATGTCAATATCGGGCTAATGTCTATAAAACGAACGCTTTCATTTACAAGATTTGTGAACATAAAAGGGTGAATTTACATTTTGATGTTCCCAAGTGCTACTGGGAGTAAACCGGCAGTCGCTCCCTAAAATTTTAAAACATCTATTTGCATATGCTTTGAGTACATAAACGACACTTTCTGAGCACTTTCGGAGGGGGGAAGGGGGGAGCTATTAAAATGTTTATGTTCTTTATGTTCTACTTTATAGCGCAGGTTTGAAGTAAATAGAAGTATCAGTACGAGTATATTTTGCTGCATTGTGCAACTGTAGAAAGTTTTGCTGCAATGCAGCTTTAGGTATATTTTGCATTTAATACTAGTAATAGTCATCTTCTGTCGAGTGGGTTTCGAGTCTATCGACCTGATGAACCCTGGTGTTGGAGTTTTTAAACCGCCTAGTAGCACAACTATCAGGCATCTAACATGGTTTGAGTAACGACCACTATCAAAGACAGCGACCGGGACCGACGGCTTAACGTGCCCTCCGAAGCACGAAATCTTTATTTTTTTCGGTCAATCAGGCCTGCAATGTCCTAACCAAACTGGGGAAAAATTCACAAAGTATCGACTTTGTGTTTCCCCCCTGGGAAACGAACCCAGGACAACCGGATCAGGAGTCCATGGCACTACCCACTAGACCACGGAGGCAGTTATAGTGATATGCTTATTTCAAGGATGGGCAAGCATAATTTCACAATTGTATATACATACAAATAATCACGCCATTATTCCTAATGGGGTCGGCAAAGCGCAAACGACCTGAATAAAGGTCGTTCCGCCACGTTTGACAAAGTTTTGAGGATTATTTAAGATAGATTTGTAGGTATATTGCTGTAGTGACAGGTTGTGAGCCCACCGATAAATTACAATATACTGAAACCCTTGGATCCTTTAGCTGGTTTTTACAGCAGGCCTGGGAAGAAATGCAGTTGACACATTTTATGTTTTTCTCTCGCTCCCGGGCCAGCATGGAAGGTATTGTTATTTGTTAATAATCTATATTGATATGAATTTATATAACGTATTTTTTAATTTAGTTTAGAAGTCTAATATTTCGGGTTTTAAAGGAGCGGTGGTCGGTGTCGGCAAGGCACACTGTAAATTATTAGAAAGGCCAGAGTTCTTGAAAAACCAAAAATACAACTTGTTTAAGTAAAATATAGTTTGCCTCGATGTGGCGTCCTGAACAAAATATTTTTTCTTTATTTACAAACATTTCTTTCGATTTCCAATAAAAACATTTACATAAGCCTATCACCGATTAAGTGCCAATTATTCTCGTACCTTGCTTCTATGCTGGACTGGAAGCGAAAGAAAAACAGTGTGCCAGCTGCATCTCCTCCCGGGCATGCTGTAAAACCAGCTAAAGGATCCGAGGGTTTCAGTATATTGCAATTTAACCGATAGGCTGACAACCTGTCACTACAGCAATATACCTACAAATCTATCTTACATAACCCTCAACACTTTGTCAGACGTGGCGGAACAACCTTTGTTTAGGTCGTTTACGCACTGCCTACCACGTTAGGGGATAAAGGCGTGATTATATATATGTATGTATGTATAGTCGTACCTACAAGTAACCGGTACCACATGTGTGGGTAGCTACAACTCGCACACGTCTGAAAGCTCATCAGGACGAATCCCGGTCGCCAAAACTCTTAAAACGTCAATTTGCATACGTTTACCGGTGTTTCTGGATACTGGAGGTAACGAAGGATTATTCTCATGTCCAACATTCGTATTTCCCTGGTGTGGAATAAAATGGATCAAACTCTTTTTAAAGTTATCTACACCTTTGTGCTCGCTACATTGCATCTACGCTTCAAAATCAGAAAGCGCAGGTAAATAAGCATTTTTTTTATGTGGGAAAACTTTGCTACAATGCTACGCCGTAGCAAATGCCTACGCAAAAAAAAAAACGATAATGATGTTTTTTTTAAATCTCATCTCAGACTTTGGAAATCAGTCTCCGGAATCTATGTGATATCACAGTTACATACCTCCCATCTTGATTACTGTCTAACAGGGTTAATTCCATGAAATATCTGCTGCAAAGATAGTAACTTAACCAGCATTGATATCAAACCCCCAATTATGGGTAACGAATCGTTGGTTCTGGAATTCCTACGTCGTATAAACCGAAAATCAGAACAGAAAATCTAAATCCTCACGCATCGGGAGCAATCCGCACTCTGCTGCGACTGCCAGGGTCCGGGGGGGAGGTCACGTGGCGCGGGGAGGGTAATCAGCGTAATGCCAATCATGCAAATGCCGAGATCCGACTGAAAGCCTCAACCGGCTTGTTTCAGGAGTTAAAATGGAGATCCACTTAGCGGGCTACGCAGCTCACATACGCAATTGATGGCAAGCGCAAAGATTAGGCGCGGGTTGTAGAGGGGCTGCAAATCGTGGAATGGTTGAAATTACCATTTCTATGACAGATTTTTATCGGATAGCTCAGGCTGGTTAGTTTAAATTAAGTTAGAGCTGTTTTTTTATCGTTACTAGTACTTAGTTAAGTTGTACGCAGCTGCCTCCGCGGCACAAAAATGCCCTTGTGAAGTGTGTAAAGTTCGCATACTCTGTGCATACAATGCGGTGTCGTTGTGGTGGTAGCGTGGCGTACGCAATAAAATTGAATGTGTACATGGAGAAATGAGTACATGGACATCTGATTAAAAGACTAGCATTGCATAGATATCGAATCGAATACAAAAAAAATAACAATGAAATTGAAAAAACTGTTTATCTTTCAACTTTTACAAGGTCATCTTATTTGGAGTTGATCATCTTTGTACATCATGCTGTATTTACTCTATGACGGTACCACTGCGCCTAACGAATTTAAACGCCGGCTTAAACTGAGCTGTGCGGTGCTAATTGCGTATTTGCGACACGCACTCTCCACTCAGAACAGTCTTTGAACAATTTAACCAAAGAAATGTTCTGAAATATAGAATACATAAATTTATATTGAATAAATTACCTAAAATATATAATCTTAACATGTGGAGAGATGTGGCCTCTGCAACCCATCCAGGAAAACGAGTGATTATATTTATAAGCATGTAAAATATAGGAGCTAAATTATTTAAGTCAAGTTTTAGTTAAACTACATTTTAAAATTCAATATTTACTATTTTGATTTGTTCAAATTACAGAATTGCTGCAATAATAGGTAAATCTGCTACACTAGGAGCTAGAGATAGGTACGAGATGAAACCCTCCTTCATATTTATAATATTCTTCTTGTGTACCTAATTTTTGTAAACTCAGTTAATAGGTACGTGTCATAATCCGCGACGTGTTAGCACGAAATCATAAACTCTCAAACATAACGCAAATACGATAAATCCTGAAAGCAATAAAGCTCACATTAGAATAAAACAGGCAACCAGAATACGCAAATGCTCTCTAAAATATCAATTCACCTCATTTACACTTTAATCAGGGCGCTATATTTTACTCCTCCATTAAAGGGTGCTAAAAGCAAAATGGCGCCTCTTCGTTTCCCGTTTTGATTTTGTATTCACAGGCTGTAGCGAAGAGGCGTCGGTTTAATGTTGACACTTTTAAATATTAAAATTGGATTATTGTGTCGCGAGAGAGCGCAAATTGATTCTAACTGGTTTATGCGATAACTTGGGACCTGCTTATGATGGCAAGACCGAGTGTTGAATGAGAATGAGGAACCAAGTATGTAAATGTAGTTTACTTACTCTGTAGCCCTTGTTAATTCCATGCTGGCCTGGGAGCGAGAGAAAAACATTGAATGTGCCAACTGCATTTCCTCCCAGGCATGCTGTAAAAACCAGCTAAGGGATCTCATCATCTCCCTAGCCTTATCCCGTATCTCACGGGGTTGGCTTCCTAATCTAGGGGATTGAACGAGGGTACTGGTTTTTACACAGAGCGACTGCCATCTGACCTCCGCAACCCAGAAGGGAAACCAGACCCAATCCTAGATTAGGTCAGAGTTTTCAAGCCGCCAATGCTTAGCTCTGGCCTCTGATATGGCTTAACGACTAATATCTACGGTATTAAACGATATTAACCGGGACCAACGGCTTAACGTGCCTTCCGAAGCACGGAAAAAGCACCGAATAAACGTACATATGAAATTCGGAAACCGAAAAACACATTGGTACGTGGTGGGGTTCGAACCACGACCTTCCGCTCAGGAGGCAGCGGCCCTATCCACTACACCATCGGGCTCTCAGCTAAGGGATCTGAGGGTTTCATTATATTGTAATTAAGGTGAAAGGCTGACAACCTATCACTACAGCAATATACCTACAAATCTATCTTAAATAACCCTTAAAACTTTGTCAGGCGTGGCGGAACGACCTTTGTTTAGGTCGTTTACGCTCTGCCGATCCCATTAGGGATAAAGGCGTGATTATATGTATGTAACTCATCGCATAAGTGTTCATCAATGTTATCACACGTATTTTTGTTAGCTTGCTTAGGTTCTTTATTTTATTACAATAGTCAATTTATCGTTGAGAAAATAATAACGTTGATTACAGAATCTTATATTGTAAGGATAGAATTTCCGGAGGCATAGGCACTTTTGTTTGTTAAATCTACCTTTTTTGTTTGAAACTCATTAGAGATTTTACTTGAATTTCCCTTTTTTTATTTTTCGTTCTACTCTACTGCTGTAGTTTACTCGAGTTTTCCTAAAGAGGGCGCTAATAAAATTGGTGTTCGGTAAACAGACCGGTGGGGAAACTCGACGAAGGCGTGAAGACTAGTAAAAGCAGCGAAAAGGTACGAATTACCCGAATTAACATATCAAACGCGTGTTCGTTACTCGCTACACCACCCTACTGTAGCTCACGTGAAGCTATTTGGTACTTGACATTGCTTATTGCTTCTGTTTGTGACGTTTTAGGATTGGGTCCGGTTTCCCTACTGGGTTGCGGAGGTCTGATGGCAGTCGGTCGCTCTGTGTAAAAACCAGTATTTAGTTCAATCCCCTAGATTAGGTAGCCTACCCTAGTCCCTACCCAGTCATATGCGAGAAAAGGGCTAGAAAGATGATGATGATGGCATGACATCTTCTTCTTTAAGCTTTTGTCTGTGGAGTACCTAAAGCTAAAAGTCACTATTTTGTATACTGACTTGAAATTCCCCTATGAAACATAATGTCCAAAGAAAAGAAAACATGTAGAGCGCTTTAAATTGTTTAAAGTCCAAAAAGCCGTTGGGTCCAAAATAATTCCAATTCGGAATCCAGTTCGATAGGCCTCAAATACTAAATTTACACCATAAATTACGCTACTATCAAAAATTCGCCTATGAAACATAATTTCCAAAGAAAGGAAAACATGTAGAGCATTTTAAATTGTTAATACTCGCACGAGCTGTTGGGTCCAAACGATTTCCGATTCTGAATCCTGTTCGATAGGTCACAAATACTAAACCTACACCATAAACTACGCTGGTATCAAAACTTCTACAACGCTGTATAAGCGAGGTGGTGCTCTCACAAATAAATGTCATTTGAGATACTCATGTACTAGCTGTTCCCATTGCACTCGCGTCTTGCAGCGGGATGCCTCCAGCGCGCGAATTAAGCTGTGACGTCACACTCACACTACCGATGTAACTGTTATGAGATATTTGTGATACATTGGCTGCTATTTGTTATCTCAGTCACGATCACTCTACCTACCTACGGGGTCTGTCAAAATATACATACATTCATCCATATAATCACGCCTTTATCCCTAATGGGGTAGGCAGAGCGTAAACGACCTAAACAAAGGCCGTTCCGCCACGTCTGACAAAGTATTGAGGGTTATTTATGATAACTTGTAGGTACATTGCTGTAGTGACAGGTTGTCAGTCCATCGCCTAAATTACAATACACTAAAACCCTCGGATCTCTTAGCTGGTTTTTACAGCCCGAGAGGAAAAGCAGCTGGCAAATTCTATGCTTTTCTCTCGCTCCCAGGCCAGCATGGAATTAACCTGTCACCATGTAAGTGACCTGTCAAAATATCTTATGCCATTTTATTTAATTCAAACATGTTTTATACTATAAAAACTTCCTGTATCGTAATTCTGTATTTACATATTTTTAAACAGCGACAACATCCTTTACTTGATAAAATATCTGATTATGAGACTGAACCGTGTACTTCTCCAAAGTGATAAACAGCTTAATTTTTTGTTTTCCACAAAAAAAAAATGGTTGACCGTTTCGCTTTTACTCATCGTGGTAATCGGGTCAACTTCATCATCTTCGGGTCAACTTTTCATTCAACGGCTATTGCTAGCTAACAGTCTCCAACATGATTAAAGTTGAATCCTGGATTATGACATACATACATACATACATAAATCACGCCTTTATCCCTTACGGGGTAGGCAGAGCGTTTAACGCCTCGTAAAAGGCGCTTTCGCCACGTCTGACAAAAATTGAGGGCAATTTTAGATTGTAATATGTATTGCTATAGTGACAGGTTGTCAGCCCATCGCCTAAATTACAATACACTGTAACCCTCGAGTCCCTTTTGCTGACTTCAACAGCAGGCCCGGGAGGAAGGGCAGCTGGAACATTCTATGTTTTTCTATCTCTCCCAGTCCAGCATGGAAGAAATGGATTGCATGGATTATGACGAGTAGCTTAAACCGGCAGTGTATATCAAATCTCTTACACTTATCTCTACTAGCGTCGTTAATATAAACGAACCGCGCAGACACGAGTACGTATGTAAGATTAAACGACTGCAGAAAAAAGAAGATATTACGTGGAGCAAAGGGAAAATGAGACGAAATATGCATACTTATAAAAAAATACGAACATATTTGAAGAAGTGTTTGAAGAGACTTCGTAAATAAATGATGTTTGAAATAGGAACGTGTCACGATATGTATCCTTTTTAGGGTTTTATTCAAGGAAGAGTAATTTGATCTCTGCCTATACGTTCGTAGGTATGAATATATTTTTGTCATATAAAAACACAATTTACATGGTGTTAAGATATGCTCACTTTCATGCTGGCCTGGGAGCGAGAGAAAAACATAGAATGTGCCAGCTGCATTTCCTCCCGGGCATGCTGTAAAAACTAGCTAAGGGATCTGAGGGTTTCAGTATATTGTAATTTAGGCGATGGGCTGACAACCTATCACTACAGCAATATACCTACAAATCTATCTTAAATCACCCTCAAAACTTTGTCAGACGTGGCGCAACGACCTTTGTTTAGGTCGTTTACGCTCTGCCTACCCCATTAGGGATAAAGGCGTGAATATATGTATGTATGTATGTATGTTAAGATATGTATTTTTCTTTTGAACAATCAACTGTCTCGTTGTTATCATTAGTTAGTCGTATAATTAATAAATTTGATCACATATTTTAAAATGTGTATATCTATATTCACTTCAAAGAACATATTTACTAGATGAACGAGGAACTCATCTAATATGAAACACATTGAAAGCTTTCCCTAGTGGGTGTGTCCCTACATAGCGTAACCTCGAGCCTTAGTTAAACGGTCGCTAAACGTTTGGGCGGCCCGCCCTGCTCACTTCACTGCGACACGGTTCTATCGGCACGCAACCCTACTCTAACTTCTTAGATTTAAGGTGCATTATAAATAGTGAGGTGAGAGTTTGGAACTGTGTCTAAGTGAAAACAGGCTAATGTCTCTACGTATAGCTTAAACGGTTCTCTCTACCTATTATTAGGTAGGGCGTTTCTGTTTTCCCTTTATACCTACAGTATCAACTTTCCCTTTCCTTTTTCAGGTTGATATCTTGTCAATGCAAACCGAAAGAAATAGTATTTGGGTTTAAAATGTTGGATATTTGCTGCATAGGTAAATAATTGAGAAATAACTTCGAACAAAAATGAGTAAGTAACATTTTTGCAAAGTTCACTTACCAATACATTAATTACTCTCGCCACATTTCGAAAGGCTTTCTTTCACTTCTTCTTTCTTCCATGCTGGCCTGTGAGCGGTAGAAAAACATAGAATATGCCAGCTGCATCTCGTCCGGGCATGCTGTAAAAACCAGCTAAGGGATTCGAGGGTTTCAGTATTTTGTAATTTAAGCGATGGGCTGACAACCTGTCGCTACATCAACATACATTATCTATCTTTAACAACCCTTAAAACTTGACAGACGTGGCGGAATGGCCTTTGAATGGGTCGTTGACGCTCTGCCTACCCTATAAGGGATACAGGCGTGTGCATTTTATACATGGAAATTCTGAAATCCCTTTTTAGATGTGTATAGTATGTCATGGAATTCAAGCAGCAGGTACATTCTTTGTTGTTATCATCATAGAAGTATGACGTCATATTGAAGTACAAAGTTGATTAACTTGTAAGAGTGTGTAGTTGTTGGTAGTATCGTGTTTCGTCGCAGTCTGCAGTGGGAGCTCCCGGGGGACGCGATTAATAGCCTCTCTGTAAAAGTTGCGGCCACAGGATTGCACTCAGAGATGGGGAAAATCACAAGAGTTTTTTTTTATATGAAATAAACTTTTGCCTCAGCTATTCTCAATCACAATTTGGTAAAAATAAAAGTACCGAAAAAAATTTAAAATGAAGTTTTTTCTAAATATGAAATGTACTGTTTAAATAACTTACTTGGTGACCACAGTTGTGCGAATAAATAATATAGAAACGACTGACTGAAATACTAAAAACCAAAAATACTATTCTTACAACTTTATTTCTATTTCACTGAACATTATGACTCATCATTTAATTCATGATGTTGTTATTAAAACATTTGTACTTGTTAAATCTCTGATGATGGTATAAGTTTGCGAAACCGGTAGGGTTAAATTATATACAGTGAAACAAGTACAAGTGTTTTTATAACAACATTATATATATATGGAGTTTCACCAAGTGCCGACAATCACAAGTATAAACTATATCATTTTATATAAATTTAAAAATTGCAAACAAATAATTCGTAATGCACTGACGGAAATACTTTCTTCCAGCATGATTTCCATTTTTTTATCTATGGTCACAATCATTTTTGTTTTTAATATACCTTTGGCAGTTTGCTCACCCGTTGATGAAGAGCCCGATGGTGCAGTGGATAGGGCCGCTGCCTACTGAGCGGGAGGTCGTGGTTCGAATCCCACCACGTACCAATGTGTTTTTCGGTTTTCGAATTTCATATGTACGTTTATTCGGCGCTTTTTCCGTGCTTCGGAAGGCACGTTAAGCCGTTGGTCCCGGTTAATATCGTTTAATACCGTAGATTTTAGTTGTTAAGCCATTTTTTATTTTTTTATTTTTTTTTATTTATTTTATCATATAAAAGTTGTACATTGATATTATGAATATATTCTCCCAAACTTCGTAAAAGTTTAACGGGAGATCAGTTGCTCTGCGCAATACAACTTACTTATACTAAAACATTAAAAACTAACTTAATTATTATACTAATTTGAATTTAAAAATATATGTGTATGTTTAAAATAATATTATAATAACACTTAGACCTTACTTGCTACGTTATCCAAAAAGTACGATTTAATTCTATTTTTTATTTGACACATGCATTGTTTTTAATTCGCTAGGCAACTCATTAAAAATAGTTGGAATCATATGCTCTAATGATCGCTTACCATACACATTGTTTACTCGCGGCACCTCGAGTAGGTGTTGTAACGCTAGTCTCGTGTTGTGGCTATGTTGTCTGGGCACTTTGTGTTCATCACTCGAATACTGCTGCATTTCAGAGGCCAGTGCTAAGCATTGGCGGTTTGATAACTCTGACCTAATCTAGGATTGGGTCTGGTTTCCCTTCTGTGTTGCGGAGGTCAGATGGCAGTCGCTCTGTGTAAAAACCAGTACCCTCGTTCAATCCCCTAGATTAGGTAGCCGACCCCGTTAGATACGGGATAAGGCTAGGGAGATGATGAGTTTGCTCACCCGTCAGTAATACACGCGTGATTAAATGTTTACCGAGTACGTGATTTTAGAGCATTATAGTGACTATAGGTATAAGCTTAAGTAATATCACATGTCTCTAACTTAAGTCCAGTTTGAAATTATCTTCATTAACAGTGGTTTATACTTACAATATATGGTTGTCTTGTCTAGCCGTTAGTGTCCCACTGCTGGGCAAAGGCCTCTCTCCTGTCTCTCCACAATCTATGGTTAAATAAATAAAATTTTAATGACGACTCATTACATAGCTAAGGTATTTTTCATAAACGTATGTTAAGGGGAGAGACTTATAAAATGTGTTAATACAAAACAGTTCATTAAGATAATTACTTACAATACGGGTATTTAAGCTAATGACTGTTCTAATAAAAAATATGCAAAGTTGCATATCCAAGAAAATGCTCCATCGTTTCCATTTTGTTACAGACGGATCGAATTCTAATGCGTGGATAATTGCATGTGTATGACAAAACATCAATTAATTGGTTTTTAAGTAACTGGTTCCGTCCCTGTGGGTTTCCCGCTGTAGCACCGCGGCCACTCTAGATACGACTTTTTGCATTAGACAGGGGTACCGCACATTTGGTGTAGCTAAGCGTTTAAATTTATAGTAAATAATCATATCCTTACATTTAGATATTAATAATTCTTACACTAAACCGTGTTTAAATAAATCTAGTTCAACTGTATAACTATTAACATTATTAAAAATACTAGTCACTATTAATAATAACTCAATCTCCTTACATGTTTAAGGACTGCTGTAAGTTTGAAAGTGTAAACAAGAGTTCTGTCTGGCATTAAGAAAAATAAAAAAACACGATCACACTCATAGTCCCCACTAGGATTCCCTGTATCGGGTTGCCATATTGACATACACAGAAACAACCACACAGAACACCCATGAGTTTTATGAAGACCGAGTTTTTTGTATCGTATCGTACAAGTCGAATTTTAGCGTCATTTTCCAAAGATCTTTTTTTAAGCTTTCTGAAAACTAACTGTACAAACTTGCCTAAAATCAATCTGTTCATTCAACAAAATAGTGTCTCAGTTTTACTGAGAATGTAGCAACTTTAAAATAAAAGCCGAATGTTGCATACCCCTGTCCTGCGTATTTTTTGCACGCCTAGTTAATAAGCGTTTACTGGCTCGTGAAATATTACAAATTGCGTCCCTCCCCTCTCTCCCCCCAGCTAGGTCCTCCCCTCCCCTCTTTACATCGCTGTCGAGGGAGCTTGAACACCAATGTGGTAAAATACGAGCACATCAAATACGTAATCTAGGTATTGGGCTTAAATTCTAGAGAGCCGAAAAAAGTATTTGGATAAACCGTATTGCTAATTAGTTTGACGTCCCTTATCTTAACCAGCCTCTAAAATTTGGATTAGCTATTTTTATTGTAGGAGTAAATGTCACACTCAAATGACAATAAATATCACGTACAATTTGCGAAACTGGCTAATCCTAGGCCCGTAATTATTAACAGCACTTCAGACTGGCAGCTAGTTTGAGTCGGTATCAGAAATGTTATTTCAGTATAAAAGGACCTGTCAAATAAATAGTTAATATTACTCTCAAGTTTGAGATCGCTTTATAAATACGAGCCTTTGTGGCGTATAAAATGGTGCTGATTACCAAAAATATGATTAAGTGTCGTAATTCAGTCAGGTTGGATTTGAACTATATTAAAAATTCGTCGTCATGATACGTTATCTTGGAACATCGTTCGTGATTCTTTCTGTAGGTACATTTCGTTGAAGTTATATCAAACTAAAAACTATTCGTGTTTCGAAGGGTACGTTGATAGCGCTGACGACGTAGCTGATGTCTGAATAGCATTTCATTGCATATTTATTGTGTACTAGGTATTGATATTCATATCGGATATTCGTAATTTCCGTACAAGTGATTGGTACACCCAATTACTTGATTGGCGGATATAATTTGTAATTCGATGATATTAGGTGCTCCATCTATAAGGAAATTAAGAAGCCGAAAATTCATACATATTACAGGGAATCCAATTTCAGAAAACTTGAACCATTCAATTCAAGTGGTTTCTAGAGAGATAGTTAAAAGGAATGAATAATAATATTTTTACCGCAGACATTTGTACCGATACGATGTAATTTCTCGTGCTCCATCGATACGCTAAGAAGAAGAAGAAAACCGCAGTATGAACTACAAATTACTTAATTCTGATACACTTTAATCATCTCCCTGACCCGTATTTCACGGGGTCGGCTACCTAACGTAATCTAGGGGATTGAACGAGGATACTGGTTTTTGACATCTGACATCCGCAACTCTGTAGAGAAACCAGACCCAATTCTTGATTGAACTTTTGTCGGGTTAGTGGCCAACACAGCTGTCAAAGTTTTCAGACTATGTCAAAGGCCATTCGTTAAGATATGCTGTATTGGAATCCAAGTTACATTTGGATAATAAATACAACTTTCTAAAAAAAATGATTATTTCCTACAGACTTACTAGTTAGACACTATTTACGGATATTAAACATTGTTCAATTAGGGACGTAGAGTGGAGTAGGCGCTCGCGTTACACTGAACGTAACATCATTAGAAATTTCCTTTCATTAAATTTGTCTTATTACTTCCACTCCCCGAACCGCCACACTGAAACGATACTAGGGTATAATTCATAATTGAATAATCTCATTACAGAATCAGTTTCGTTACGATAGAACCAATCAATTTCCTTAAAGGATAACTTTATAAAGGCCACGGCCCAGAAATTGGGAAAGTGAATTAAGCGCCCCACAAAACTGGTTATATCAATCATAAACTTATTCGATTAATTACGTTTTGCGGAGTTAATAGCGACATCTAATATCGGTTGAAGTGCTGGTAGCGTTTGGTTATCGACATCGATAAATGGCAGATGTTCCTACTCCCAAGTGTTTACTTATTAATTGACAGCATATAGGCATTGAACAGGTTTTCTTTAATGCTTCGCGGTTATGGCAGAAGACATTAGAATATTGCTGATCATTAGAATATTTTACTACTGAACACTAACGTAAACTATTAATAATTACAAATACAAATCACTTTATTTAGACAAAACACGTTCCAAAAAATAAAAACACACAATCAAGAATAACATCACACAGGACAGGTATTCAAATAGATATTTATAACGCTAGGTTTACAGAAGAGGATAGAAAATGAAATAGCACAGAACAACTTGAACTACAATTTGACAAATCTTTGTAATTTAACATTTTGAAATAGTTACAATAATAGGCACATCTAGCGGTTATTTATGAGCAAGCAATAAAGGTTTCATTCTTGTTTCATTACTTTGGTTTATTATTTTAAATCATTTCGATGTGACTTACTGAAACTTTGTCAGGCGTGGCGGAACGACCTTCGTTTAGGTTGTTTACGCTCTGCCTGCCCCATTGGGGATAAAGGCGTGATTATATGTATGTATGTATTTCGATGTGACTGCAGGACCAAATAAATATTTTATCTGTCTTTATGTCGTAGCATAGTTTTTAGTGAGCTGCGTGCTACGACACTCGCATTAAGGTATTTTTCAATAATCAATGTTTCCTTGTAAATATTTTACGCATAACTTTTATTTAGTTATTCTTTTAGAATTAAACAAGTGTAGAAATATCTAGCAAAATAAAGTGACAAATAAGCTATTGAAGAAGTTTACATATTAATAAAAGACATCCCTTAACTAAAACAATAACTGTCTCTCGATAACATGTCTGGCCCATCACTAGTGGAGCCATTTCGGTGGTGTCATTAGGCAGGCTGTGTTAATGATTAATGCGGCGCCGCTCACACGTCCCCCTTTCCCCTTGTCACCCCCTCCCGCCTGCCACCCCCGCCTCACCCCGCAAATAAAACCCAAACCGACACTTAATCGAGCTACCCCTTTTGATGGAGCGCTGTGTCCTCCAAAACACTTTTATTTGCCAATCTGCGATAGGGCTGAGGTGATATGATTCATTTGTGAGTTTACTCACTACTTTTTTTAACTGGCAAGATTTGTTCCACTGCTGGGCAAAGGCTTCTTTTCCTTTCAGCTGTTCCCGGTCCTGTCTTCTTCTGTCGTGTGGATATCGAGTCAATCAACGCGATGAACCTTGGTGTCAGAGTTTTTAAACAGCAGAGCAGCACAGTTAATAGGCCACTGCCATGGTTTATGTAACGACCTCTAACAAAGACAGCGACCGGTCCAGTGGAGTTTCTACTTCCAATTTGCGTCATTTTCGTCAATCGGCATCAATTTCGTCCCGCCTCCTTTTTCTGGGTCTTTCTCTGCGTCGACGGCTATTTTCAGGCACCCAGTCCATTCCTCCAAACAATTCACTCACTCCTAGTCAGAGTCACTACTATCAATTAAATATTCAAATCTAGCATCCCGAAAACATAAGTATGTTGCTTTTACACTTTAATATTATTTGCAAGAATAATTGGTCTTGAAGGATTATTCCTTTGTTATAACTCTTTTCTTGATTGCAATAATTGTATTGTGCATTCTGTTTTATATTGGTTGATAATTGGCCTTTATTTGTAGAAGAATAACAATAATAAAATGCGTTAATATTTATAAATGATAATAGAAATAAAAACATGGAAGGTAGCATGCCAGTATCTCATAAATTCGATATTTATAAAGACTAATAAAGTGTTGAATGCTGCAATTATTATCATTAGTAAACAAATTAAAACTTTTCAATTAAGAATAAACAAAACTATTATTTGTTGGTCGTTCTAAGTTTTGTATTATTATCCTCCAATATTACACGCAATTGTAATAAAACTACCTAGGTATATGTATTTTCGCATTTTTCACGAATTGATTTTATTCACTAGCTGGTACTGGTACGTTATGTGACATTCAGTTTTTTTTTCGTATTATTGATGTTTGATGGAAAAAATCGATCTTATACACCAACTGATCCTGAACAACAAGTTTAACAACCCCTCTCTATTTTGCCTTGTTCTCAGTTGTTGTGCGTTCCGTGACTGGCTATTGCCCATTGGCCAGCACTATTGGTGCAGAATCTGAACCGATTCACCTACTGAACAGGTTGAACTACCCATCCCTACACGTTCCTCTCAGTCGTGCGTTCCGTGACTAGCCTCTGCTTAGTGGGTAGCACTTTTGATGCAGAATCTGAACTGATTCACTAACCGAACAGGTTCAACAACCCTTTATATTTCGCGTTTCTCGCAGTTGTAAGTTTCATGATTAGATATTGCCCAGTAGCTAGCACTTTTATTACAGAATTCCAACCGATTCGCCAAATGAACAGGTTGTTCTACCCCTCCCGAGATGGTCCTCTTTGTCGTGCGTTCCGTTTACCCCATAAGTACCCCCACCACTAGCGATGAAAGAATCCGTTCAAACTGATTCACTCTCGGAACAGGTTGAAACGAATCATCTACTGAACTGCCTTTCCCTAATTCACGTTCCTCTCAGTCGTGCGTTCCGTGACTAGCCATTGCCCAGTGGCCGCCACCGGCATGATCGAGTGCTTGCTTACATTTGCGAGAGCACGATTTTTGTATCGGCTACTATGCAGATATTCTATAGTTTATTGGCACTTGGCAGTGACCTGTCGGGATGTTTGATAATAGTTGTCGTTACACTTCCTATTTTAAGCTACGTCAAGGTTATGCGTGACAATTGCTATGTAAAAACTCTTTGGCCCATAATTATAAACAGCACTTAAGACTGACACCTAGTTTAAGTCCGTATCAGAAATGTCCTTTGTGTACAAAAGGGCCTGTCAAATCCATACTTAATATTACTCTTAATCTTGAGATCGCTTTTTATAAATACGAGCCTATGATTGATTTAAATTTGATTCCTTTATCAAAGATAACAGAAAGGGTATCAACATTATTTTATGCCATGCTTGCGCACACGTCTACCCCTTTCCACACACATCAACCTCGTATATAACTACCTTCGCACATGCGTACAGCCGAACATCGTCTCGCTTTTTGCTCTCTCCTTAATTCAGCAATCAAGCCGGTATCTCAGGCAATTATTGGCAGCAGCGCTCAGCTCACCCCAGGTCACCTCAGCCACTGCACGACGAATTAAAAGGATCAGGGAGAGGTAGCAGGCAATTAGTCCTCGGGATGATGGATGACCAGCAAAAGGAATAAAACGAGTAGTTGGTTCAGCCGGGCTCATTATACGCCGATGATAATGTTGCGACCAGATATAAAGCGACATAACCTGAGCTGAGATAATGCGGTTATATGAGGTGTTAGGAGAGTTATGTAGCTCGTAATTGGATAATAATTTGTCGGAGAGGTTTATCTTGCCTAGAGTAATTTAAAAAAATACTAAATTTGACACTTTCATAAAAAAATTACGATCAGCTAATTCATTCAAAAAGTCGTCGTATTTTTAACTCAATACTCAAGTGTTTGTTGTGTATTCTTGGGAAAGTTGTTTGTCATGAACAACTTCCCTTAAACTATCAAATGTCACTAATAGACCCCAGATATAAGGTTAAAAAGTTGTGAGTATCCAATAAAATAAAACTAGGGAATTAGCGGTCGTTTCGTAGCAATTCATCTCGATACGATTGAGCAATTAGGAGTTGTCCATCTTCAGAGTCGTGACCTAGGTCCATCGTTTCATTGTTTCTAGGAAGCCATCTTTGCAATTTAGAATTGTTCTTTTCTTTGTTTATCAAATCTTTGATTGCATTTTATACAGATCGAGTAAAAGTCCTCGGGATGATAACATTTTCGTCATTTCATTTATAAAAAATGCTGTTTTTGTTTTTATTACACATTTACAGTTTTTTCAAGTAATATGATCCCATTTTTTTTCTCTTAACAGATACCAATACAGTTTTATAACTATACTTTATTTCGGTAAAGATTCCTCTTCTACAACAGGGATTGAATGTAGAGTCACTGGTACCTACTTGGTAAAGTTCCTATAATAATCCGTGTCGTATAAAGTACCCCTAATATTATAAAGTTGTACAAAGATTATACTTTACACCGCCATCTATAGATAACGTTTATAAAGCAGTTATTATATCCGTCCAATGGCGTCTGTCGGCATGCTTTGTAATGTTTTCCGTCACTTATTGATCGATGCATCAGCTGATCAGGCAATTAACCACAGAATTCTTTTATCTTGTCACAATGTACAGAGATATGAGCTTAAAGGTTGATGATTTATTTTAATTATCTCCGAGATGAAGTCACATTTGAGGTTGTGTTGCAACAAAATAAGCAGTTTGAAAAATTATGGAAATTATTGTTGAGAGTAAGACTTCTTTTACATCTTGTTATTTTTGTTTGTGATTGTATTAATTTCACACTAAAGTTCGGCCGGCACAAATCAGTTTAGATACTTATTTGCATAAATCAAAATAAATATGCTTCAGAAAACATTTGAAACTTTTCAGCTTAAATTCAGTTTAATTTTGTTACAGAAAATCTATGTAATGACACGTATAGTTTATATTATATACAGTTGAGTGCCATATAAAATCACATACACAATAATTTAGGCCATTAGTTCCCAGTATGACCGTGGAGCGCTGTCCACTGTGACAGTAGCGTGACCAACGCGACACCTGCGCCCGCGCATGATGGCTTTAATGCCCCTGTGTTACCGCTGTGACGGAAGTACGTAATGGCAATCAAAGTGAAGCATCCATTGCTGTGTTTGCACTGGTTAGGAGTACGCAATGGATAAGGTGATAGAGCGCTCGAGTCTCTGTCTCGTAATTGTCTGTAACACTACGACTTCAAATAGGGCTGGGAATTGTTCTAATTTCAATGGCACGATTACCGATATAAATGCCATACAAAATACATAATTTAATAGCGTGTACAATTTGTATTAATATAAGAATGATTTTTCATAATCAAATAGTAACAATAACAAGAAGAATTGTAACTAGTTGATTTGACACCAGAGAAGAAATATAGCTACAGTAAAAACATTATTAAAGATATTTGAATGAAGTATACTTAAACAAATAAATATATTTTATCAACAATGACGTTCTTGTTATAATGTTTCAGTGTTAGTAAATATTTTATTTTTGTCTGAGTAAACACATCTATCATTTCCAATTCCAAGTCCTGATGTTTAATACCCTGAAGGTTGTTACATCACTAACCGTGACGGAATCGAACCCGCGTCCCCGGTAGCGGCCAGTAGCAACTTCCCCAGTCGTTTGTCACCTCTTACGAGTCTAATGCATCTAATGTCTCGGATTTTAGATGCAGATAGCCGCTCATTGTTCTAAGACGGATTTATACGTCAACTTCTTGTGACGTTTTTATAATAATAATAATAATAGTTTCTACAAACTTAATAGTTTTTACTTCCATGCTGGACTGGGAGCGAGAGAAAATCGTAGAATGTGCCAGCTGCATTTCCTCCCGGGCATGCTGTAAAAACCAGCTAAGGGATCCGAGGGTTTCTGTATATTGCAATTTAGGCGACAGGCTGACAACCTGTCACTATAGCAATATACCTACAAATCTATCTTAAATAACCCTCAAAACTTTGTCAGACGTGGCGGAACGACATTTGTTTAGGTCGTGTACGCTCTGCCTACCCCATTAGGGATAAAGGCGTGATTATATGTATGTATGTATGTTTCTACAAACAGACATATCGTTGATAACCACACCAAATGTTCAAGAGGACGTCTACTTGGCTTAGGCCCGTGACGTCTGAAATACCGGTTTTCAAAAGGCCGAGATGGAATAGCCATAAAAACTAAATAATAATAATAAAAAAAGCGTTTATTCCAGACCAAAGATCCATATCACCAAATTCATATTTATCACAAAAAACTTAAATTAACATAACATAACATTCAGAGCTAATATTAAAAATATAACATATAAATAAATTAATTATATACATTGCAATTCATAAGATTCAATTAAATATTATATTATATTATTATTTATTTTATTACAGCTACATTATCTATTACAGACCATTATTGTCGGAAACTATAAAATTCATTTAGTTATTATTATTACAATACGTATATAATAAAAAATGGAAATTATTAATAATGTTGCCCTGCAGTGGGACATTTCAGGCTAAGTAAAAAAAAAAAATGTCTTACACGCGCACACTTCAGTCAGAACCATGTCAAAACTATTTTATGCTAATAAAAATACTGTTAAAATATATTGGAATCAAATATAAACAATTCAGTATATTTATGAAGAACAATTTTCGCTTAATGACGTCATAGTTTCAGTCTCATTTAAGTGTTATATTTTTGTCTGATTAAACGAATTCAGCATTTCCAAGTCCTGGTTTGTAAAAACTGGGCATCACTAACCGTGACGGAATCGAACCCGGGTCCCCGGTAGCAGCCAGTAGCAACTTCCCCAATCGTTTGTCACCTCTTATGACTCTAATGGATCTAATGTATCGGAGTTGTAGACGCAGATAGCCGCTCATTGTTCTAAGACGGATTTATACGTCAACTTCTTGTGGCATAATGTATAAAGGCTATTGAAACGTTTACTGTGCATTATTAATCATGTGGGTAAAGCGATTTATTCGATATGTTCTTAAGCGATTAACTCGATTGGTTATTCTATCGAGTATTAGTTTAAACTGTTAAAAGTACTTTTAGCTATGAAGGAGTAATCAATGAGGTACATGAAAGCAGTGCGGAACCTTGTGGGTGGACACATAGAATAATAGACGATTATATTTTCATACAATAATAAAATTCCGCTTATATCTCCAACGGGAAGGACTTTGTTGTATTGCGATAAGATAATTAATTACACAAATGTAATACAATGAACTAGTAAAACCTTCTTCCGTGCCGGTGGTTGCTCCCAGCAAGAGAAAAACATAGAATGTGCCAGCTGCATTTCTTTCCGGGCATGCTGTAAAAATCAGTATATTGCAATTTAGGCAATGGGCTGACAACCTGTCACTACAGTAATATACCTACAAATCTATCTGATCTTTGTTTAGGTCATTTAATCTCTGCCTACCCCATTAGGGATAAAGGTGTGCCTATATGTATGTATGTAGTAAAAACCTACAGAAAAACTAAATTTTTGATGGTGGCTTTTATTCAGACGCCACGCTTTACCTAACGTAATTACATTATATCTCAAAAAATCATAATATGTAATCTAAGATAGTGTGTACATAAAATAAAGGCTGCACCACACAAGCGAGTGACGCAAAGTTGCCCCACGTAACCGGTTACTGCGGCGTCGCATCGCTTCGTCACGCGTCATCTCCAACAGAAGCAAGGTAATGGGCCATCCTCATCGCCTATCCTCGTCCACAGAGCTGGATTGATCATATTCTATACGCACCTAAATCTAAAGGCAGTCTAGGAGTATAAATATGTTATTCAGAAGTCGTAACAGTAAGCAAAATACTGAAAAAGAAATATGATTTCGGCTACGAATGATTCCTTACTAGCGACCCGCCCCTGCTTCGCACGGAAATCATCAGTGTTTCTCTACTATATTTAAATATATTATACATATAAACCTTCGTCTTGTATCATTCTATCCATTAAAAGAAACCGCATCAAAATTCGTTGCGAAGTTTTAAAGATTTATGCATACATAGGGATATAGGGACAGAGAAAGCGACTTTGTTTTATACTATGTAGTGATAACAAAAGACATCAACGCGAGAGTCGTAGCGGCCGTAGTCATTTGAAAGTCGATGAGGATTATAAAAAGACTGCACGCCGCTTAGGTGTAAAAAAACTATAGCAGCTGGCCACTTGTTTGTATGGGAGTGCAAAATATCCTAAAATTTGGTTATTGTTTTTTTAAAGATATTGTACCGTACCAAGTCCGTCCCTGTGCTAATAGTCACAGCTTCTTCAGTAGCAAGTACACGCTAACTCACCAAGCCGCGTTCATTGTTGGAACCAATCGGGACATCGTCGAAGTAAACGCTTGTGAGTCTGGCGACTCTTTATTCTTGCCGTTGATGACCAATGCAAGATGACGGTACTGCGCTATATTGTACCAAGTCCGTCCCTGAGCTAATGGGCACAGCTTCTTCAGTAGCGAGTACACGCTAACTCGCTCGGACATCGTCGACGTAAACGCTCGCGACACTTAAATCTCGCCGATGATGACCAACGCAAAATGACTGTACTGCGCTATATTGTACCAAGTCCGTCCCTGAGCTGATAGTCACAGCTTCTTCAGTAGCGAGTACACGCTGACTCGCCAAGCCGCGTTTATTGTTGGAACCAATCGGGACATCGTCGACGTAAACGCTCGCGACACTATAATTTCGCCGATGATGCCCAATGCAAAACGACTATACTGCGCTATATTGTACCAAGTCCGTCCCTGAGCTAATAGTCAAAGCTTCTTCAGTAGCGAGTACACGCTAACTCGCCAAGCCGCGTTTATTGTTGGAACCAATCGGAACATCGTCGACGTAAACGCTGGCGACACTTTTTTATGCGACTCTACATTAAGGACTGTGATGTCTTGTCTGTGCTTGAAATTTTCTAGGGTCCATTGGGACGTTCTCTGGTAAAATAAGCGTCTAAGTAATAAATTACGCCTTATCCCTAATTTTATTTTATTTTTTTATTTAACTTTATGCACAAAAATGTAACATGGGCGGACTTAACGCCAAAGGCATTATTTACCAGTCTACCTTAAGGCATGTGGAAATGACAAGGCAGGTGCAAAAATTTTATCCTAAGAACTAACAAAGGGGTAAATGGGCTAGGCAGAGTGTAAAAGACCTAAACAAAGGTCGTTCCGCCACGTCTTACAAAGTTTTGCGAGTTATTTAAGACAGATTTGTAGGTATATTGCTGTAGTGACCGGTTGTCAGCCTATCGCCTAAGTTGCAATATACAGAAACCCTCGGATCCCTAAGCTGGTTTTTACAGCATTCCCGAAAGCAAAGCTTCTTATTCTTGCATAAATACAAGATAGGTTCTTATTATATTTCTAATTGATTATCTATAGTCAACAAGGCATATAAAATAATGTAGTGCCTTATACGTATAGAACAATAAATCAAGTAATTATGTGTAATAGATATTGTTATACGCTTTTCTCATATAAAAAGCTAAACTTCACGTAACCTTTCTCGTCATAAATCAGCTAATTTGCTTGGAATTCTCCCACTGGTTGTTACCCATCCATTTAATTATGTTAGTATTACGTGTTTAGCGTTATTCAACTGCCTCCGTGGTCTACTGGTCTGAGCCATGGGCTCCCCGATCCGGAGTTCATGGGTTCGATTCATTGTTGTACATAATGACATCACTTAACACTTTGTGAGACTTTGGTTAGGACAAATCTAAGGCTCGTATTTATAAAACTGTCTCAAGATTGAGAGCAGTATTAAGTATGGATTTGCAAGGTCTTATTGTACTGAAATTACATTTCTGATACTTACTCAAACTAGCAGTCTCAAGTGTCTATCGCACGAAAAAAGATTCCGTGCTTCCGTGGGCACGTTGAGCCGTCGGTCGCGGTCGCTGTCTTTGATAATGGTCGTTACATAGACCATGTCTGAGGCCCAATAGCTGTGCTACTAGGCGATTTGAAAACTCTGCCACCAGGGTTCATCAGGTCGTCGTTCGACTCGATAATAATAAGAAGAACTAATTTGATAAGACTTCTTTTTCCCATTGTTTGTTACCCATCCATTTAATTATGTTAGTATTACGTGTTTAGCGTTATTCAACGAGCACACGGCTTGTGATCACACAGAGATCGCATATTCGTGTTATTATTGTTCAGTTGTTCACTAGCAGGCAGCCCGCAGCATACAAAGGGGAGTCATTTATACTGAGTGTTTTGCTGGAGACAATAAAAACCAAGATTAATTTTGGGCCAAAATCACTACATACTCGTAGTATAAAACAAAGTCGCTTTCTTTGTCCCTATATCCCTATGTATGCTTAGATATTTAAAACTACGGAACGGATTTTGATGCGGTTTCTTTTAATGGATAGAGAAATTCAAGAGGAAGGTTTATATGTATAATACATGCATAATATAGTAGAGAAACACTCATGATTTCCGTGCGACCGGGGCGGGTCGGTAGTGAATTATAAGAATAACTATTGAATAATAAGAAAATGTATTATCATAATATGGTTACACAAAATTTTGTAAATAAATACTTAAATTCAAAACAAATACTAAACTTTTTGAGGATTTTTTAGCACACACAATGCATTTTTTTACAAATGAGGCGATATCATTATTGACTTGAATTCCAATCTTAATTTGGATTAGTTCTTAAACTACATAGCTAGATGTATCTAACGTAGCTATGACGTGTGCATAAGAAAGAGTATACATAAATGCGTTACTCCCACCACCGTTTCTGTAGCTCAGTTGGTAGAGTGATGGACCGGCATTCCAGAGTCGCAGGTTCGAGTCTCCAAGAAACGAATTTATTATTTTCTTTCTTTCATATTATACGCTTTATTATTGTTCAGTTGTTCAGTAGCAGGCAGCCTGCAAGATACTACTAGGGCAGCGTACAAAGGGAAGTCACTCATACTGAGTGTTCTGCTGAAGACAATAAAAAAACGTGATTAATTTTGGGGCAATATTAATGATAAGGATAAATAAGTATTCAATATTTGGCAAATGTACTGTCATGATATACACAAGAAATTGTAAATAAATACCGAAGTTCAGAACACATACTGAAATTAAATTACCTACTTGCTGTTACAGACAAAAGACAGAAAGAAGAAAAGCATTCGTTTTTTGCAAAAGGGTTTGCAGACTGCAAAAGAGTCAAACTGTCGCGTTGTCGTACGAAAGTGACGTACAGTGCGACACCTGAACACATAACTAGGTGGCACTGTACCAAGCCCTTGCCCAAGTCCACGTCATACTGTATGACGTGGGCAAGTTGATACCCTGGTCTTTGTAGAGCTTTAATACTTACATATAATCACGCCTTTATCCCTAATGGGGTAGGCAGAGCGTAAACGACCTAAATAGAGGTCGTTCCGCCACGTGTGACAAAGTTTTGAGGATTATTTAAGATAGATTGGTATATTACTGTAGTGACAGGTTGTCAGCCCATCGCCTAAATTGCAATATACTGAAACCCTCGGATACCTTAGCTGGTTTTTACAGCATGCCCGGGATGTTTTTCTTTCGATCCCAGTCCAGCATACTGTATGACGTGGGCAAGTTGATACAGTGTCCTGGATGACCAGCCTGGTCTTACAGGATGTTTGGAAGCTAGTTGTAGAGCTTTAATGGAGTGAGCTAACTAGCTTTCAAACACCCTATATGTTCGCGTTGTTGTTGTTCATCATAATTGTTTCCGCGCGTGCGCAGTTCTTCCGCACTCTCCTCCGACGTGACGTGACTTGACGTAAGCATAAGCAAAGGAGGATTGTATCTTCCTTTGTCTTCTTGTAGATAAATGCTTTTGAGAAAAGTACTAATGAGTTAAGTGACGTTTCTGTGCAGTCGTATATTTAAAAAACGCTTCAGCTGCCATTAAACGGTAAAATCAGTAAATATTATTTATCTTAGCTTACGAGTATTCCTATAACTTCTTGAGATCAACTCACCGTATCATACATATTGTATCAGGTTTTTTCTATCAAGTAATTTCAATAAAATATCTTTACAAGACACCCATCAGCGCAATCTCATGTACTAAAACTCGCCTATCGAAGCACGGAATCATCAAGATTGCTCATTGGCTGATATACTCAGCAAATTGAAAACATGCGCTTACGCATAAAATTTAACGATATTACATACACACATATAAACACAAATTAAACTCGTATTACAGCACAGGTTCAACTTGTATTTATAAATTTAAAAAAGTACGTTTATAAGCTGGTTTCTTAATGGTCATCTCTGTAGGCGTTTATAGTCTGTGACAAACCCAATGGAGTGACGGGCGTGGCTCGCTCGCCATTATGGACACATTACGACGTCGACTCGTATCAAACTTGTGACATGCGAATTAACAGTTGCCGAGCATTTGATTCGGCCTCATTATCCAATATTATGCAGTAGAATGATGCAGTACTAGAATTGATATGCCTTAGATTAGAATTACGATTAGTCTTTGAACTGACTTCCTTCTTTCGACTGTGCTATGCCAAAATATATTTTATTTATTTGACATCAAAAAAATATATATTTAAAAAAAAACAAGGCGTCTACCTGCCTATATATCTGTCTGAATGAATGCAATGACATCAAATCAAAACTTTCATGCGGGACAACAAAAATTTAAATCCTCTACAAAAAATAAAAATCGTAAAGATTTCGATTATCAAACTGAAATTCATCATAACCTACATATGTAGAGTCACATACCTACTTACTAAGTAGACGCGATAATACTAAAGTTACAACTGATAGAATTGTAACTCAAGCGTGGTATGGTATTTCTATCAATATATGTATTCGGTTATGTCGGGGGGCAGATTAGCCCCAAGATGGCGTCCATTTGTCATGCGGCCGAATATTACCGTCACACTTTCACCCAATTTGCAGGTCTTGACGTATTTTGACATGACGCAATGATTGCCACCTGAAATTACATGTAATTCTTTTATTTACACTAATGGCGCCATGAGCCATGTGACTGACAAATACGCCATTTATTTGATGCGTAATTTGTTGCGACATTCAAGAAACCTCATGTCGTTACGAGGTATGGTTGCTACTACAACGGTTGGGTAGCCGGACCTATGCAAATTATCGTGGTTAATACTTTCTATTGCTGTTGTACATAATGACTCTTTCATGCCTACTAGCGACGGCAAGATAAGGTTTTGAATGTGTAAAATTGGCGTGCACCGGAAGTCAAGATGATCATTCGTAAATTGATTTAAAAGTAAATATAAAAAATATTAATCATCACGTGGCAGATCGAAGAAGTACTATCTGCGTCGTGGCTGATATACGAGGTGTAAGGGACAGCGTCCCGCAAACTGAAACTGGGTGCTCACTCAACGACACTGAACATCTTCCAACAGGAAATTCTTTCAGGAAGTTAAAAAAAGTTTTTACTTTCTGAAAGATTTTCTTGGTGGAAGTTGTTCAGTATCGGTCACTAAACAACGCCTATTAGTTTGCGGGACGCTGTCCCTTACACCAGAAGAAAACGACGTACCAACCAGCGGATGCCGAAGACCGGGCAAAGTGGAGTAGAAAAAGCCGGAAAGCGGACCCCATCATTAGGCTAGGAAAACGCTAAACGGAAAACTATAGAAAAAAAAGAAAATCATAGGATTTGATAAAAAACTGTGTATTTTATAGTTAAACTAGCGACCCGCCCCTGCTTCGCACGGAAATCATCAGTGTTTCTCTACTATATTATGCACGTATTATACATATAAACCTTCCTCTGAAATCACTCTATCTATTAAAAGAAACCGCATCAAAATCCGTTGCGGAGTTCTAAAGATTTATGCATACATAGGGATATAGGGACGGAGAAAGCGACTTTGTTTTATACTATGTAGTGATATTCTTTGCTTCGAACTTCAACTGCCTCCGTGGTCTAGTGGTCAGAGCCATGGACTCACGATCCGGAGGTCCTGGGTTCGATTCCCAGTTGCTATTTGTCAATTTATCACTTTATGAGATTTTCCCCAGTTTGGTTAGGACAATGCAAGTTAAATCCACCTGATTCCGTGCTTTCGATGGCACGATAAGCTGTCGGTCCCGCTCACTCTTTCTTATAGTGGTCGTTACAGGTCGATGTTGCTCCACGTCCGTAGGAACCACCCTTAAAACCCTACAAATAACATAACATAAAAAATATTTTATTGCACGTAAGAATACAACATAACAGATAGCAACAAACGACAAGTACAACATAGGCGGCCTTATTGCTAAGGTAGCAATTTCTACACGTGACTGGGTGGTGCTAAAGGTGCAAAAAAGCCGGCTGCTGCACTTTCCTCTGGACCTCGCAGCAAATAATGCCATACAAAAAAAAACAACGTGTAACAGAAGGGGTATATGCACCCGAAAGGATATGGACCAGCCCATGAAAACTGAACAACTTTCCCAAAAAACATAAGTCGAAAAACAAAAAAAAAGCTTGGCTCCCCATATTTCACGCGTTAGCTGATGAATTTTGTATGGAAGGCCAAACTTTTTTTTTCTTGTTTTGACATATGTTTCTTTGGGAAAATTGTTTAGTTTCATGGACTGGTTCATATCCTTTCCGGTGCATATACCATTCTGTTACACGTTGTATGTTACTTCGAAGTCCCTAATCGGCGTGTGATTCCGACCAAACCTAAAACGCTAAGCGTAATCTGATCAAAACGCTGTAAATGCAGCAAATTGATAACAGAGAAAAGTACTGGTTAGATTTAACATTATTCACACGTGTTATCTGCGTTAGGCTAAGTGCACAAGGCGGTTCGACAGCGCCGCGATACACAGACACAATTACATATACCTACACATGTATAGGTAGAATCATGTAGTATAGGATGCGGAGGGTAGATTGTGTTCTGCGGTAAAGCGATAATTCAGCTCAATCTATGTCGTGAGCGCTCGCGCTTTGTTTTATCCGCTGGCTTCTGTGCGCCTTTATTTAGAAAATTGATGAGAAATGGTTTCCATTACGTTCTACCGCCTTATAAAAGATATTGCTATAATACGAGCGCGGAATGGCCCGGATCCCCCCGCGTTTGTTCGGAGGGAAAGGAAATGAACGCAAATTTGTTTTCGTGATTGCTTTCGAGCGAATATCGAATGATATCGATATCATTTTCTTGCGCAATCGTATTTCTCATTAGATATTTATGTGTGACCCCGTGAGAGCCAGGCTTGATCCTCGTTCACGATCGCCTTATTAGAATCGTACGTATACGTCGAGTCTAATGTCGGAAATGGAGTTGTGTAATAGCGATGCAGTAGCAATTTTAGTATTGTGTTTCAGATTGGCTTAAACGCTTCCTATTAAGGAGCTATTATGTCTTTTGTAGTGGAGCTAGGAGCTATTACGGGCTGCAAATAGGTCCGTTTTGTGCGGTGGCTCCAATTTGCGTGCGCTCGCGTCTCACCGCGTACAATTGCCCTTAAATTGCCGGCCACTGATTGACCACCGGCGCTTATCAATATTCCATCTACTGGGACGTAATGCCTCTATATTGGCGTGACTTTGAATGCTTCACCTTGGTCATTGGTCACTGATATAATCATGTGAATACCAAATTATGTTGCTGTAGTGCCTCATCGTCTATGTAGATTATAAATGATTTGGAAAGGCTAGCGCTAATTTGCCTGCATTTTCTTTTATTTGTTGATTTGGATTTTTATTAATACCTTTATTTTGAATTCGGTCATGTGATAGGATCTGAACGGCGTTGGTTGAAAAATTATTCACAATCCATTATCGATTCGGTTTCCAAAAGCTAATTAAGCTAATCGTACCGCAACAAAGAAGCGATCATTAATTAGCCGAGTCTGTTTTAAAATCGATATTCACCAATAACCGTGACCCGGTATAATCAATAATTACAAAATTATATTATCTAGCTGCGGAACTAATCTCGCTGTTCCCACTTTCATATAATGTTGTCGAGTGATGTGTAACCCAGCGGGTGATACAACACAATGCGGGGGTCATCCGACAATAGCGTGACGTTTACCGACGTGTCGAAACGCTCATTCAGGATCGACACCGAAAAAAATATCGATTTCCGTAAATAAGCGAGTGTGGCACATTTATAATAATGATGAATGGACTCACTCGCGCGATCGGGCCGATCCCGCGTGGCGAATCGGACAACCGCTCGGGTGGAACTAGAGCCACCGCTGCTACTAATTGAAAAGGAAATATCATTGAATAGCCATAAATCTGATATAAACTGGGGCATGCTTGAGTATCAGAGATTTATTACAATTCTTGGCGCACCGTGAGACTGTAAATCATATTTTGTGTCTTTGAAATTGTAGAGCGTAAAGATCTTAGATCATGAAAAGTTCGAACAACGGATCACATTCAAATAAGTTCTGAAGTCAAAAATGTTTATTAATATATATTAAATCGTCCTGTAATATTCATTATTACGTGATTATGACTTGTAATTCAATAGCTGTTCGTGTGACCACAACCGAATACTTAGTAGCGCCAAATGTCGATTCAACCCTTTAGCTGCCGCCCGTGTCCAATCGCGCCTTTCGAGTTTCGTGTTAAATAGGAGTTGAGGATGTAATGAGTATGGGTGAACGGTTAACATGTTATTGTTAATCGAAACTGCACTTCATAGCTTTTTAATTTAAATAGTGTAGAGTGAAATTAGTTTCGCTCGTCAGTTCGTATTTTGTCTAATTTATTATTTGCAACGGCTCCCACGTCCGGTATGTGTAATGCTTTTAAGAATAGTCAAATAAAACTAACTATTAATGTAGTCAGGCTTAGAGATAGAAATGTGATCAAGTCTACCATTGAAAGTCTAAACTCTACCTATTTATTTAGATTAAATATAAATTCCATTGTTTTCTTCATACTACTTGTTCACCCTTATGGCGAATAAATCGAAAAATTGCAAAGTTGGAGGCTGTAAGTATTTACATTTTACACACAAAAAAAATATATGTAAAAGTAAAATATATGCCAGGACATGGTTTGCTCACTTACTCAATATTTTCTAATTTTATTAACAAAAACAAATTGCAAACTTAGGTCTGAAAAACGTTTATTGTTTTGAGGAAGTTGTACTCTTTAATTATAAGTCAGGACTTCGTAATTTTTTCTTGATTATATTCCTCAAAGTACAAGCTAGGACATGGTTCGATCAGTTTTTTGAAATTTTGTTTGTATATTTTATTAATCTTTTGGCGTGACCAGGGACGTAACCGCCACACTGTGGAGCGCGCTGATTTGAACGATATGTGAATAGCATTATGTTCGATATTTGATTAGCCCGAAATCCAATTGCTTATTAGTTATAAAACCAGTATAAGACTTAAGGACCCACTCAATACAAAAGCCTGTCCAACTTATAGGAGAGTAGGTACAAATTTCTACACACTAGTTTATTTGACATTCATTTTTGATCATAGATTTACTTACTTCCTATTAAATCCGTAGTTGCTTGTTGAATCCTTTTATTTAATTAACTTTATTCATAGATAGGTAGGTAGGTCATCAAGTGTTCCATATCGTTGCCCGCAATCTCTTTAACACATGCTCATTTGCCAACTACTCATCTATTTTATTTCTCATTAAATAGTTTGGTCAGTAGATGCTATCTACTTGATACTATCGCCACTAATGCGCTAGTAAAAGTGCGAAATGTGCTTCCGTTGTAATAAAACAGCTGTTTACATTAAGTGATGCGGTAATGGGCAAGCACGTTTTTTTTACAGTAGTATACTCGTATTAATTAAAAAAACTTGACGCATTTGAAAAAAACATTTCTTGTACGTAACTCAAAATTTATATTATTTGAAATACATACATACATACATAAAATCACGCTTTTATCCCTTACGGGGTAGGCAGAGCGATAAACGCCTCGTAAAAGGCGCTTTCGCCACGTCTGACAAAAATTTGAAATGAACGTTAAAAATTACTTAGTTCTCTCAAAGTCATCTTTCTTTTCCATAGAAGCACTATTTCTGAGACATTTTTTTAGTAAAAACTGTCTGGAAAAGCTCTTCATTTGTACAATTTTGACTTGTAAAACATTTATTGTTTGATTTTAGAGGGCCCTAAAGGTCAACAGTTTGTCCAGTCTTATCTATAATATCTTACTTAGTTTCAAAGCTTTTACTAAAAGCTCCCTTTAAACTTACAATGCAGATAGAGCTCCAGCTAGATCATAATCATTTAAACCGGCTGATACAATCGGCAGCACACTGCAAGTGCGAAAGTACGGCAGCCCTCGCACCAGCTGTTGCCCTGTTTGTTCCCTACTACGTACGACCAGGCTATACGTGAATGTGGATGGGGGCGCTGGTATACAAAGAGAACTGTCAAAACTGCATCCTTGGTCTAGTGGTCTGACATATGGGCTCACGATCTGGAGGTCCTGGGTTCGAATTCTAGGCGAGCATATATAAATGAGATACTTGTTAATTTGTCACTTTGTGAGATTTTTTCCAGTTAGATTAGGACAATGCAGGCTGAATTACCGATAGTCTGTTTGAAAATCGATTCTGTGCGTCGTTAGGGCACGTCTATGTCACGTAGGTAGGGTTGTCTTTGATAGTGGTCGTTACACAAGCTAATAGGCCTTAGCTTAGCTACTCGTATTAAGCGGTTTAAAAACTCCGACACCAAGATTCATCGGGCAGATTGATCGAAACCAACACGAAAAGAAGATAGACTGTCAAAAATGGTGTTGGCGTTAGTAAAATTTTACACCACATTCATTTAAAGCGGCTTCGTGCTGTAGCGTGGCCTGCGCGGGTGCGCGGGCGCAGCCGAGGACAAAGGGCCACAGCTACACTACACACCGCTAATTACGTAATTACGCGGACGTGCGGGAATTTAGCAAGCCCATAGAAAATAATTTGTTTTATGGGTTGAATTATGATCTGAAAACATGGGTAGGTGGATAGATAAGACAAAGTAAAGTCTACAGAAGGTGATTTTAAATTAAGAGCAAATAATTTAAGAGTTTGCTCAAGTCTTGCTTAACAGATTTTCGCGATAAAAATAGGTTAGGTGTAGGTTAAAACTAAAAATACCCATGAAAATTACCCGATCATTCTAGCCTTATAATTAGTATCCCATATCTAGGATGACACAACAACTAAACAACGTATAATACAACGTACATAGATATATAGAACACATCGTTTCGATCAATGATGACAATTTTGGAGAATTAGAGAAGATTGATCAATTTCATAAAATATGTAGATCACACGTTTTAAATATTATTGAACGAATTATTATAAATCTAAAATGCAAATGCAATGTGAAAATGATCGACGACAATTTATTAACCTTCTTCACTCACATTTACTCGTAATTCATGTTCATTGCTCAACCAATTAGATATGTATTTCATTAAATTGTACCTTAAGTTGTAGGCCAGCTGGAAGAATTCACATAATTACACGGTGAAGAAAATAAAAAACAAAATGGCGCTCATTCCGAATGGCGAGTCGACACATTAAGCCACGACATTTCTCGATCGACGTTTTTTCTGCAAATTGAAAGTCATGGGGGCCTTAACACGTTATCTGCCTGCCGATTATTTTTCTCAAATTGTATTTCATAAATAATATATTTTACTCGATAACAAAAAAAAATGCACAGAAACATATTTTTTTAATCTGCTTTAAAAATACTTTTAATAAAGAATATTTTTTTTCGGGCATAATCAACATAATTATATTTGAAATGTCTCTAAGGTAAATTGTGTAACTCTTGAGGTCCGGTGGATGTATGAAACTACGAGTAAATCTTGACAAACTGAATTGATTAGAGATAGCACACATGACGCCATTGAGGGATAATTTGTAGAGAGCGAAAATTAATAAAAAAGTAATAATAAAGTTGAACACTAAGGACATTCATATTCATTAGTGTTGGCAACAAGATGCCAAAAACTGTTTTCAAAATAACTTTTAAAATATAGTCATATAACGTTTAAATTTTATGGAAAAAACCCTCTGGGGTGGGTAGTGAAGGTGTTAAAAGCGTAGTTTTTTTCAGTTCATCATCTTGCTTTATGTATATAAATACTACTTTGTGATTATCAAATAGATAGTTCCTATTACGAATGTTTTTATTTTAGCAAAGATTATAGCAATCTCCATACTTTCTCCGGCCATAATTATAATTGTTATAATTGCGGCAAAAATACCATATTTCCACCACCGTACCAGCTAAATGTCATTCATCACTGCGCCTTCGAGTCTACGAGTAAGTAATATTGTTCATGTATTTCAACATTGTATAGTTCTAGTAATAATTGGTCGATCGCTCGCAATTCGCCGCGTACGTGCTCGCAAACCTGCACATTATCTGTCGATGACCCGTAGCCGAGCTATTATTGTGGAATTATACAAAAACTACTTATAAAACTTTTTGTCATTCATAATTTGTTCAATTGCAGAATTAAACGCGAATTGTCAAGGTGGCTGGCGAAAAAATGAGCGCGTTTTAGTTCTAATTGCTGGGGTGTTTATGTGTAGACGTGTCGTGACGGTTTAGAATTAAGCTGTGGAAATTGTTTACATTCTCATGACTAAGAACCATTGAATAGAAATGTCAACAGGTAGGTACATAAATGTGTTTAGAATTCTTAACGCAAGCATTTCTTTTTCATACACGTATAGGATGTAGGAATAGGTTTTTAGCGTGTTGACTGGGTGGTTAAAAAAAATCAAAACGTTTATTATTAAAACGGATGGCTAAAAAAACGTGGATCTCATTCATCATTAAAAAAAATGCACATTTAGATTTAATAATCGAGTTAAAAATATAAAAGTTATTGATTTGATTAGTCTTTTACCAAGGAGTGACGTCATACTTCGCTATTTTCATACAAAAAAGTGTTTTTGACATTTCATAAAAAGTTGCTGATTTGACTAGTAGGAAACTGGCGGTATATTCATTCTAGATATTTAGTTAAAAAAGATAATTTATGATGCATTTAATAGTTTAAAAAGTCGAAACATACATATAGTCACGCCCTTATCCCTAATGGGGTAGGCAGAGCGTAAAATACCTTTTAATACCTACACACAAGCGGTAGAGTGATATGTCCTCGCCACTCTACATCCAAGTGAACTAAGTAATCAGAAAGACATCAGGAAAATAATCCAGGCTCAAATAAGTAAATTACCACAACAAAGGTCGTTCCACCACGTCTGATAAAGTTTTGAGGGTTATTTAAGATAGATTTGTAGGTATATTGCTGTAGTGACAGGTTGTCAGCCCATCGCCTAAATTGCGATATACTAAAACCCTCGGATCCCTTAGCAGGTTTTTACAGCATGCCCAGGAGGAAACTCAGCTTGCACATTCTATGTTTCTTTCTCGCTCCTAGTCAGGCATGGAAGAAACATCAATATTTCGTAAAATCAAGTCCCCACAAATATGCGGCCCCTACTCTACAGCCATAGTGACAGTAACAGCAGGCTATTGTAAAAGTTAATTATTGCTGTAATCGTAAAATCAATGACTGACTAATTAGCTAAACACACACGCAATATTGATGTGTGTACGTCTGTCAGTGTGTGTGTGTATTTGGAGGGTTGTGGTGTGTTAGGGACAGATTTTTTCACAGGCAGGTGAGTTAAACGACGGGTAAAGGTACCTATATCAAAGTTTTAAAAATACATACATACATACATACATATAATCACGCCTTTATCCCTAATGGGGTAGGCAGAGCATAAACGACCCAAACAAAGGTCGTTCCGCCACGTCTGACAAGGTTTGAGGGTTATTCAAGATGGATTTGTACGTATATTGCTGTAGTGACAGGTTGTCAGCCTATCGCCTAAATTACAATATACTGAAACCCTCGGATCCCTTAGTTGGTTTTTACAGCATACCCGGGAGGAAATGCAGCTGGCACATTCTATGTTTTTCTCTCGCTCCCAGGCCAGCATGGAAGAAACTTACTACTTTGATCTAACTTATTTACGCTTACCGAGAAACTTTCATCATTGCCTAACACGTAGGTATATAATTATAAATCATAATCATAAACTTTATAATTTTTTGTAAATCTAGGCGAAATTGAAATTTTAAATAGAATTAATTTTGAAATTTAATTTTTAGAATTGAAATTCACTGAAATGAGAAAAGCTGAAAGTACAACTTGTGAAACTTTACATACGTCATCCAGACACAATGATAGAGTTGGAAGTTTAGTCATTCATAGGTAATCGCAAACTAATTCACTTTACTTATGCAAAAGCAGTCCAACGCATGACAAAAGTATACTATTATAACATCTCTAGCTTCTATAGCAATTGTAATAAGGACCCCGCAAAGTATGAAGTGAAAAAGTGTCCATGCGTCGGAGTGTACAGTCCGCGGTCACTACGTCACACAGGTGGCCCGTCACCTGACACCAGGCTCGGAACCGGCCGCTTCCGCCGGAAGTAGCAATTAGTGACACACACATACACAACTACCCGCCTATAGATATTATAATTAGATGTGGGTTTGTGTAATTAGGATTTGAGGTGCGTAAATCATGTCGTTTTGTGGGATATTATCATTGAATGTAGTTTTCCCCTATTTTCAATTTTTTTTTCAAATCAGGTACTTCAAAATGTCAAAGAAAATTACCGATGAATAAAAATGATTCTTTCATGTTTTTTGTTTGCTCTTTACTTTCATGTCTAGGACAGGAGGTATATATGTCGCAGGGAAATGACGAAACCAGGGATTTCGTATTTTATTTAATTCCTGTGGTTCCTAAAAAATGTGATATGACATCGTCAGAATATGCTTATATTGATCAAAACTTGAAAATCTTTCAGTTACTATGTTACTATACAATTTGGTTTGTTAATTTATCTATATGAATAATTTCATAAATCCCTAAACATTTTCAGCGTAATAATTTACCGATTCCCTCTGCTTCCGGGATTTTGCTATATCCCTAGGGATTTCTCATTTCCCTGCGACATATAGACCGAGTAAACGAAATGGAGTGAGGTCACCCAGAGGGAGGCCTTAAAGGTCAACTAAATAAAAACAGGTAAAGCTTACAAGACAATAATGTAGTATTGTCTGTCATTCATAGATTTATAACGCGCTTATAACGCTCGTATTATACACACTTCATACATATTGATCGGTGCGCTTTCTTTACAAAACGGCAAAACACACTATTACTCTATTAACATGTTTTTTAACCTCTTCAATAACCTATATGGGCATATTCACATACAAATCAAGCTTAGATGTGGCAATAAATAATTCAATGTGAGAAAAGTGCGGAGACAAACGAACGAACAAAAGGCATTCCCATTCCGATAGAGGTATAATTGCTACGATTAATTTGACGCTAATACTTGCAAGAAAACTCGCTACAGTTTGCTTGTGATCGTATGGTTGCTGTTTTATTAACCTGTCTACAGATAGCTGTTTAGTGATCGGGGATAGATTTAAATATAAATCGAAAATTCGAAAAAAAGTCGAAAAAAATACTTATTCGAGTGGTAAGAACCGATTGACATTCTTGAAAACTACTGAAAAAGTAGGAGTTTATGTTAACATGGTCCCAAAGTAAATCAGACCGTTTAATACTAGGTCTAAGCATAGGAAAAGTTTGATCCAAGAGGATCCAGAAATCCGGAAATTCCGTCTCACATTTAGATATATGAATAAGTAAGTACATATAAAACTCTTTTGTAAAATGTCCATAGGTAATCCGAAAAGAATATTTCAGTAGCAACTGATGAAAACGATTTTTTTTAATACCGACGGATTCAAAAAAGAGAAATTTGCCAATGTTTAGATAAACTCCATAAAAATATTACGGAAATAAAACAATCAAAACTATAACAATAGAAGTCACAAAGAAACTAGTCCAATCTTAAATTACTTATCAGATTAAGAGTCTTTAGCGAGCACACTCTTACTTTTAATTCTAAATATGAGAGGATAATTATAATGCGCCCGACTTTTTCTAAAAGTCCAAACTGACAAGCTGTAACGAAGCTTAAAACTCAAGTTCATTGTTCTTAATTAACACAAGAACGCACAAAAATAAGTTAAATCCAACCGACTTCAATCGCCATAGTATATAACTATATCACCGATGGCGAAGGTCTTATGAGTTATCTTCACGAACCGATTTTGATGAAGTTTGCATCTACTGTAACCTGTAAATAATTCGCTGCTCACATTTCAGGATATAAACCTACCCAACCCTGAATCTGGACAAGTTCCTAAGGTATAGTACAGGTTTAAGTTGAACAGATGTTTAGTATCACGGGAAAGTTTATTTATGTTGTATAGAGTATACCCTGAAATATGGTCTCAAAATGTTCTACACATTAAATATAATAAATTGGCAAAGAAATCGGTGAAAATATACGTACATACTCTTGAATCGAACATAGAACCTCCTCCTTTTTTGAAGTCGGTGAAAAAATGGCGTTCAAATAATAAATACGAGCGGTTTGTATGGCAATTATACCGTCCAAAGCTGTGGGATAGTTGCTTATCACATTTATCGCTGTTCACATCTAATATTGTAGGAATGGTTAAATTTTATTGACAAAATGCGTAATTGTGGGCAGTTTCATTGTACTGAAAATAATACATTTTGAATGCTTAATAAATACGGACTTTTTGCAAGAATTACTACTACTACTATTCTGAAATTTTCTTCGTGCTTGCAAAAACGGGTTTGTTTGGATTTTCCGTTAAGGAAATAGGTGTGATATTAGTGTGAAATAATGTAGAGTGTATTTATTGGTTGAATCGTAATTAACTAATTAGTAACAAATATTTGATAGTTCAATTATCTTCACTGATACGCTTCGAAGGAATCAGTGCAGAAACAACTATAAATCACAATTAGCTTTCCTTTTCTACGACAGTATGTTGATTGTGCAGTGGCATAAGTGCAAGTGGAGTTAGGTGGTCAGTTGGGCAGTGGTGCGGCGGAGTTCTGGCGACGTGTCCGAGGGGGCTACGGTCCGATGCAGCCGGTGTAGTGGACCGGAGGGCGGCGGGCGGCGAGAGGGGGCGATAACATCGCGATTATGCGCTACAAAACGCCAGACATCGCGCACTCATTACCGTAAGACGACAAAACCTGATTATTTAAACATAGAAACTACAGATTCGAATTACGTTGCATATTATTTTGACAAGCTTAATTTTCCGCTGCCTAGCTCCCAATTTGGCTCCGAACCGTCCAAGTAACCAACGATTGTTCTGTACACATTAAATTGCCACTTAAAACGACGTGTCACACCGTTACACCGGCTCGGTTCCACTGCTCTACATAATTCTAATTCAATGTCAAAAGAACAATAAAATTACAAAATGGCTCTACACAGCGGGCAACGGAGGCAGCTAACCGCGAAACGTCCATTTCATTACCATAATTTCACAAAATGGCAGATTAAAATCCGAAAAGTGCGCTGACAATCGCGCGACGCTGTGGCACCAGTGGCACCACAATGCGTTCCCGCGCATTATCCACTTTACCTGTCAAAAATACTGCGCACGCGCAATATGCGATACTTTACAGTAAATGGAGGCTAATGTTGCCCTAATTGACTTGACCGCCGAGTCACTGTCAAAATAATAACGGTCTGACGAATATAATTTGGTCTGCTGAACTGGGAGCGAGGGAAACACATAGAATGTGCCAGCTGCATTTTTTCCCGGGCATGCTGTAAAATCCAGCTAAGGGATCCGAGGGTTTATGTATATTGCAATTTAGGCGTCATGCTGACGACCTATCACTACAGCAATACACCTACAAATCTATCTTAAATAACCCTCAAAACTTTGTCAAACGTGGCAGAACGACCTTTGTTGTGGTCATTTACGCTCTGCCTACCTGCCTATATATATATACCCCATTGGGGATAAAGACGTGATTATATGTATGTATTTATGTCTGACGAATATAACATTAACCAACTTTTATTTGAGTCTGGATTATTTTCCTGATGTCTTTCTGATTCTTTAGTTCACTTGGATGTAGAGTGGTAAGGACATATCACTCCATCCGTTTGTGTGTATTAAAAGGTGACATGGAATTAAATAACTCCAGAGCACACAATACAGCATTTCGTGTGAATGCAACATCTTTTTTATTGCGTCACAAGAATATTGTGTGGCACTTTCATCGTAAATACATACATACATACATACATAAAATCACGCCTTTATCCCTTACGTGGTAGGCAGAGCGATAAACGCCTCGTAAAAGGCGTTTTCGCCACATCTGACAAAAATTGAGGGCAATTTTAGATTGAAAAGTGTATTGCTATAGTGACAGGTTGTCAGCCCATCGCCTAAATTACAATACACTGTAACCCTCGAGTCCCTTTTGCTGACTTCTACAGCATGCCCGGGAGGAAGGGCAGCTGGAACATGCTATGTTTTTCTATCTCTCCCAGTCCAGCATGTATCGTAAATAGTGCTCGTATTTATAAAGCGGTCTCTAGATTGAGAACAATATTAAGTATGGATTTGACAGGCCATATTAAACTGAAATGAATTTTCTGATACGAACTTAAACTAGCTGTTAGTCTCAAGTGCTCGTTATTTATACGGGCCGCATTATTTATTTAGAAATATCATTTCAGTACAATATGGCCTGTCAAATCGGTACTTAATATTGCTCTTAATTTTGAGCTCGACATTGTAATCAACAATGATTACAAATCATTCTATGAGCAATGATTACTTCAAATAAACATTATTATATCTTCCATACTGGACTGGGAGAGAAAGAAAAACATAGAATGTTCCAGTTGCCCTTCCTCCCGGGCATGCTGTAGAAGTCAGCAAAAGGGATTCGAAGGTTACAGTGTATTGTAATTTAGGCGATGGGCTGTCACTACAGCAATACACATTACAATCTAAAATTGCCCTCAATTTATGTCAGACGTGCCGAAAGCGCCTTTTAGGAGGACGTTTAGACGTTTTACGCTCTGCCTACCCCGTAAGGGATAAAGGCGTGATTTTATGTATGTATGTAAACATTATAAAAATCCTTTCTAACAGCCATATCACGCCACGCACACGGGTGTTTGAAAACCACTACAGTACACGGGCATAAACGGCCCGATGGTAATCGTATGTAAACAGTGGTACTGAATCGATGGAAAAAATAAAAAATAATTACTGCGAGTGCACACGAGGCGTGCAGCGGACATACAGCACGACAAGTATTTAAATGAACGTGGCTAAAAAGAAGAACTAACGCAGCCAACTTACTTCTTCTTGTTACCTAAGCGGTCGAGTGGTCTGAGCCTTGGGCTCCCGATCCGGAGGACCTGGGTTCAATTCCCAGGGGGAAAACAAATTTAATATTTGTCAATTTATAACTTTGTGTGCGATTTTCCCTAGTTTGGTTAGGTCAATGCAAGGTGAATTCATCTGATTGTCTGGAAGAAAACGAATTTCGAGCTTTGGAGGGAAAGTTAAACGGTCGGTCCCGGTCGCTGTCTTTGATAGTTACTCAAATCATGTCAGAGGCAAGCTGTGCTATTAGGCGGTTAAAAAACGGTTCATTGGGTTGATTAAGTGAAACTCACACGACAAGAAAAAGAAGCTAATTTACTGCCATCGTTATTTCTGACATGCTGGACTAGGAGCAAGAGAAAGACATAGAATGTGCCATTTCCATTACCTCCCGGGCATGCTGTAAACCAGCAAAGGGATCCGAGGGTTTCAGTATATTCAATTAAGGCGATGGGCTGACTACCTGTCACTACAGCAATATTCCTACAAATCCATCTTAAATAATCGTTAAAACTTTGTCAGACGTGGCGAAACGACCTTTGTTTAAGTCGTTTACGCTCTGCCTACCCCGTTAGGGATAAAGGCGTGATTAAATTGTATGTATGTTATTTTTGACAGTTCTCTCAACATACAGCGCGCTCATCCACGTTCATTTAAACCCTTGCCGTACTGTATCGCGGCAGCAATGAAACGACTAATTGCCCACGCGATGCTATCGATGAAACGAACACTCCGCCGAGTGGAAACAGACATCAAGACTAAATAGTCTGTGACCATTGTTTTAATTATTCATAAGAAGAAAAATCGTAAAGTTGATTGATTTCTGCATGCCAGATCAGGACGAGAGATAAACTGAACCTGCATAGTTAAAAAAACCTTAAAATGCTAACCCAAATAATTTGAACCCAATTAATTTTACTTCCATGCTGGTCTGGGAGCTAGAGAAAAACATAGAATGTGCCAGCTGCATTTCCTCCCGGGCATGCTGTAAAAACCAGGTAAGGGATTGGAGGGTTTCAGTATATTGCGATTTAGGCGATGGGCTGTCAACCTATCACTACTGCAAAATACCTACAAATCTATCTAAAATAACCCTCAAAACTTTGTCAGACGTGGGGGAACAACCTTTGTTTAGGTAGTTTACGCTCTGCCTACCCCATCAGGGATAAAGGCGTGATTAGATGTATCGTAAAGTTGATTTCTGCATGCCAGATCAGGACGTGAGATAAACTGAACCTGCACAGTTAAAATAAGCTTAAAACGCTAACCCAAATAATTTGAATATCACACGCAATTTCAATGTTCATTTTATGATGTATTTTGTGACGCAGCGTAAAATATAAGGAAATCCTACCCGAATTCAGAACTCCCAACACAACAACATTTTTTGTACCTTATTGATACCATCCCAGTACTCTGGTTTCCTGGAATACCTTTTGCTGGAGGTCATCCTTCAACACAATACGATTCTTTTAGGAGTTGCTTACAGCCCTGATGATAATGTTAATTACTTTAGCTCGTTTGAATCTACACTTGAAACCTATACCACATTGTATGAACACGTTATCATTATGGGCGACTTAAACACATGTCTGGCGAAGGATGACTACAGATCAAACAATCTCATTTCTCTTACTTCTTCTCTTAACTTACATCTGCTTCCATTTTCTCCCACTCACCATTTTCCAAATTGTAGACCCTCAACTATTGACGTCATTATTACTTCCAAACCGAATTCAGTTCTTTCTCACGGTCAAATGTGTGCTCCTTTTTCACATCATGACCTTCTTTATCTTGCCTATAAAGTGCGCCCTCCCAAGATCAAAAATAAAGTCATTCTTCAGCGTAGTTTTTCAACATGAATCTGGATCGCTTAAGAGAGGATGTTCAAAATATTGATTGGTCGCCAGTGTTCTCCGCAGATAGTGCTGATGCGAAGGTAGCTGCTTTTTGCAAAATTATTACTGAACTGTTTGATGTTTATGCGCCTGTTCGACCTGTTAGGGTGAGGCATGCGCCAGCTCCTTGGCTAACTGATACTATCAGAATAGTTATGGCAAAACGAGACAGAGCTAAGAGTAGGTACAGGAAAGATAAAACCGATGAGAACTTTGCTGCATATAAAAAACTTCGTAACATCTGCAACAGGATGTGTAGGGATGCTAAGCGACGCTATATACATTCCTCTTTAGATTCACTTTCTCAGGCTCAGACCTGGAAATTTTTAAAGTCTTTGGGTGTGGGCAAAACCACAGACACCTCCATAGGTGCTGTGGATCTCAATTCTCTAAATAAGCATTTCTCGACTCCACCAGTCATCCTAGATGATGCAACCAAATCTATTTCTCTTTCGCATCTGTCACATCTTGTCCAACCCAACTGTTCTCCGTTTAATTTCCAGTCGGTTTCTGAGGGGGATATTAAAAAGAGCATCCTATCCATTTCCACGAAGGCTGTGGGTGATGATAACATATGTCTGAATATGCTCATACCAGTGTTGGATGGCATTGCACCAATCATTACACACATCATCAACTTTTCCCTGATGGTCAATGTTTTTCCTACAGCATGGAAAAAGGCTTATGTTATTCCTCTACCTAAAACTTCGAATCCCACTTCTTTCTCACAATTCCGTCCAATCTCTATCCTCCCTGTCCTTTCCAAAGTCCTTGAGAGTATTGTTCATAAGCAACTTTACTATTTCCTCACTTCCTATAATCTTTTATGTCCTTTTCAATCTGGCTTCCGTCCGGCTCACAGTACAGTTAGTGCTCTGCTAAATGTCACTGAGGACATTCGGTCTGCTATGGATAACACCAAGCTTACTGTTGTTACACTCTTAGACTTTAGCAGTGCCTTTAACTCTGTGGACTTTGATATACTTCTTGCTTCCCTCCGCTCAATTAACATCTTTCCTTCTGTAGTCGACTGGTTCTCTTCATATCTTCACGGTCGTCAGCAGTGTGTGAAAGCCAACGATGTTTCATCGGATTGGCCTAGCTTAACTGCTGGTGTACCACAAGGTGGCGTTCTTTCTCCTCTTCTTTTTTCTATTTTTAGTAACAACATTTCTCGAGTAATTTCTTCGCCCTACTACCTGTATGCAGATGACCTACAAATCTATCGACACTTTTCCCTGAATGAAGTATCTGAGGCTATTGTGGCTATTAACTTAGATCTAGCGGCGGTTCAAACTTGGGCAAAAACCTTTGGACTTCTTGTTAACCCTGATAAGTCCCAAGCACTAATAATTGGCAGCAGCAAGATAAGGTGTAGACTGGACTTTGCTGATGTTCCGCTGGTTTATTATGACGGCATATGCATTCCTTACACTAATAAAGCTAAAAATTTAGGTGTTATCTTTGACTGTCACTTGCCTTGGTTCTCACACGTTAATGGGGTGAGCAGGCGTATGCACTAATCTTTCCACTCTCTTAAGCGACTCCAGAATTTTCTTCCTTTTAAAACTACAATCATGCTTGCACAAGCTCTTCTTCTCCCTACTCTCGACTACGCTGATGTTTGTTATTTGGATGCGACGGAAGAATTACTTAACAAGCTTGAGCGCCTACAAAACCTGGCAATTAGATTTATTTTCGGACTTCGTAAGTACGATCATGTCTCTGAATTTCGTGCTCAGCTTAAATGGCTTCCAATTTGACTTCGGCGTGATGTGCACATCCTGACCACTCTTTACAACATCCTTCACAATCCTGCCACTCCTGACTATCTCCGCTCCCGTTTCCAACACCTTCCTCCAGATCCCCGCCCTAGGCGCGCCTGCATCACTAAGGTGCTAGAGTTGCCTAGTGCGAATACCAAGTTCTTCTTCAACTCCTTTTCTGTAAAAGCTGCACAACTGTGGAATAAACTGCCTAAGACAATTCAAGACATTCCCTCAGTGAATGTCTTTAAGAAAATATTAAAAGAGCACTTCTTATCTGAACAATTTTAATGTATGTATTTATGTAGTTTATTCGTATATGTATGTATCAATATATTGTTTAGTATATGTGTATGTTTATTTAAGATAGTAATATACGGTAGGTATTTATTCTATGTATAGGTATGTAAGTATTTTTATTTTTTTGTTTTACTAGTCTCTGTTAATGTTGCATTTTCTTGTCCCCTCAAAATTATTCACTTTCTCTTACTACCATTGGGTTGGCTGGAAGAGATCTCTTCATAGAGATAAGTTCGCTCTTGCACACTATATTTGTAAATTACATTTCTTTTGTGTTTATGCAATAAAGTATATATATTGATGAAAATGTATAAGTACCTATTGTACCTACCTAATAATTTTTATGAAGGTGACTCAAAACTCCGTAAGGCCCTACGGAAATCTTCTTAAATCATACGTAGTTTAATTTAAGTACATTTAGGATAACAGTAGGTATAGGTAACACAAGTGTCTTCCGTTGGGACACTTGTGTAAAATAACCGGAATAATCTTAGCCTGAAATCGGCTCGTAGTGGTACTAATTCGTAGTTAGTAGTTGCAAGAATCACGACTTAACTAATAGAAATCTATACCTGTCATTGTCGATGTTATCGATGCTATCGATTCGTAGAGCGCACAACTTAACTAAAATTATTGGCATCCCTTTCTGTTCTCTAAAGACAGACAATGACAGGTATAGATTTCTATTAGTTAAGTCGTGATTCTTGCAACTACGAATTAGTACCACTACGAGCCGATTTCAGGCTAAGATTATTCCGGTCATTTTACACAAGTGTCCCAACGGAAGCAAACGATTCCGTGAGCTGGAACCACATAATAGTCGCGCGGGTATTCATAACCAAGCCATTATTTTATGCAATTGTTACATTAGACACGTTTATCGTTTAGTAACAGCTAGCGGGTACAGTCACCGCGTATATACAGGGTGTTAATTTTGAGCTGACTAGTTGACTATCAAAGCTAAATATAGAATGACTTTTGGAAGTGCTTCGCTCTTGTGAGCTTAGCTTGTTTGAATCAGAACGGAATTCAACTCTTTAGGAGTAGCCGTTAAGCATGATCTCCGCAGAGTGGTCCTCCCCTTTCCACGTGTATCCCTGTCGAAATAATGCAATGTTTAGTTTAGTTTAATGCGGACACTTCCGCATCTGATGAGTCGAAAAGAAGACGAAACAGTGGTCAACAAACTACGAACCGATGCGTTTGGTTTTCTCTCACAGTCATCACAAAGACCAAAGTACCTTTAAGAATGACTTGTTTCAAAATTTTGAAGTCTTTAAAGTTCCTTGTGTACAGCTTACGGTGTATAATTGAAGGTTTTGGATAAAATGGTTCATATAAATGCTATTCCAAAATGAACCTAAACAAAACATCGATACAGAAATAAAAACGAATGTCCAACAACTGCTGCATTTCCTGGGCATAGTTTTGGTGTAGATATTATTGACATGATGGGTAATCAAGCAACTTCCCAAACCTTTCTAAAGAAAAGCAGCATCTTTAAAACCGTTGACTCTCTGCAGACCCCACAATAGAATATAGGTGTGATTTGTGTGCCCTCACCTTAACACCCAGTATATAGTCAGTAACGCAACTATAAATATAGCAAATTGCTCACTTTAATGCAGTAGCTCAGATACGATCTGTGTTGTTTAAATGGACAACCATTGTGGTCAGTGATACCATTATAAATACCTTCACTCTTGAAGGTTAGCCTACCCCACTAGAGTTATAGGCGTGATTGTGTGTACCTATAGCCTCACCCCTCATCATAACACTCGGTGTGTTATCAGTAACGCAACTAGAAATATAGCAAATTGCTCACTTTAATGCGACTGCGCAGATACGATCTGAGTTGTTCAAATGGACGTGGCCACTGTGCCCAGTGATACCATAATAAGTGCCAAAACCAACATTCATGGAGCTGATGACTCTCAGCCTACCCCGATTGTTATATAGCCGCACCTCTTGTTCTAACACCCCTATTGTCAGTAACGCAACAATAAATATAGCAAATTGCTCACTTTAATGCAGTAGCGTAAATACGATATGTGCTGGTCAAATGGACAACCACTGTGTTCAGTGATACCGTTATAAATACCTTCACTGTTGCCTACCCCACTAGAGATATAGGCGTGATTGTAGTACCTATAGCCTCACCCCTCATCATAACACCCAGTATATTGTCAGTAACGCAACTAAAAATATAGCAAATTGCTCACTTTAATGCAGTAGCGTAGATACGATCTGTGTTGTTCAAATGGACAACCACTGTGTTCAGTGATACCATTATAAATACCTTCACTGTTGCCTACCCCACTAGAGATATAGGCGTGATTGTATGTACCTATAGCCTCACCCCTCATCATAACACCCAGTATATTGTCAGTAACGCAACTATAAATATAGCAAATTGCTCACTTTAATGCAGTAGCGCAGATACGATCTGCGTTGTTCACATGGACGCGCCACTGTGCCCAGTGATACCATAATAAGTTTTTAATGAAACTAAATGGAAATATTTTGAATTACATTATTTATCTGGTGCTTTATTGTGTTTTTGAATGTTTGGGAAATGTTAATGGGAGGAGGAAATGTGTCTGACATGACAACGGTTTTTGGCATTAATGTTTACATTTAGTTTTTTTAGTTTTAACAACAAAAGAGTAAAAGATTTTACCGAAATTCGAAAGTTTAGGATCTTTTGGTACCTTGTGAAGTAATCCGTTATCAAAACATGACATTTATAATATGTCGAACATCTACTTTTACCTTGTGAAAGAGATACAATTTTACATACATACATAAAGTCACGCCTTTATCCCTAATGGGGTCGGCAGAGCGTAAACGACATAAACAAAGGTCGCTCCGCCACGTCTGATAAAGTTTTGTGGGTTATTTATGATATATTGCTGCATTTGTAGGTATATTGCTGCAGTGACAGGTTGTCAGCCCATCGTCTAAAATACAATTTTAGCACGGTGCAAATTTCTTTGAGATTGTAGTTTTTTTTTCAGGATCGATCCAATATTACATATGAAACAAACATACACAGTTTTCCGATATTTTAATAATGCTAGACAAACCAGACGATAATAAAAACATAATTGTGGACAATAGCTTATAAATCTACCTGCTCATAAACAGTTTAAGCCAATTAAAACAAACTTAAAACTAATGAAGTCATAGACCAACGAATTAAACTGAGTCTATAAAAATACCGGATTCAGTTTTTATGCTCATTAAAATGTTTAGTTAATTTATTCTCATAATTAGATACCTGCCTATAGTATGACGGAAAAAATGTGATATGTATAAATAATATTGAATATGTATGGTTCTAATCTAGCTATAAATTCCAGGACCGCAACTAGCTATGGCATGCTAAATGTGATAATGCTGTCTTTTTTATTAAATTTTAAAGTGTCAGGACCAAACTAAAATAAGTTTGACAGACATACACAATTGGCACCATTCTCTATCCAATAAGGTAAATTTTACCCATTTCAAAGAATATATAATATTAGCTAAACCATATCCTTGCTTCACCACAGTTTTGCTTCACAAGATCCAAGTTGCATGCAAAATTTCCCAACTTCCATTATTCGATCATTTTCGATAAGCACTAATTACCCAAATACAACCACTTATTACTCCTCGTAAAACTCTTTATGTTCATATCGTAAATAATCCAATAAAATGTTGAGCACCTATCATGCTCAGACCTATTTAGCGGTGCTATTTAGCATAATAAAAGTTGAAATGGCAAGAAAGGTACAGTAGGACGCGGTTCTCACTGAACGTGGGCGGGCGGGGCGCTTCGCTATTAGGCTGTCAAATCAATGGCCCCGATTTGGTGAAAACATACATATATATAGTCACGCCTTTATCCCTAATGGGGTAGGCAGAGCGTAAACGACCTAAACAAAGGTAATTTCGCCACGTCTGACAAAGTTTTGAGGGTTATTTAAGATTTGTAGATACTGCTGTAGTGACAGGTTGTCAGCACATCGCCAAAATTACAATATACTGAAACCCTCGGATCCCTCTATGTTTTTCTCTCGCTCCCAGTCCAACATGGAAATTAATTTGAAAACACGATCTTACTAAAAGACGACTATACCACACCATACGTATTTTTATGTCATGAGATAACAGAAAAGAACGGTACTTTATAATTCCTGTCTGTTTGAATTCGTTCACAAATTTCAAATTTTTATTCTTTTTATTTAAATCGTTTTATTTATCCATAGATTCTTGATTTGACAGGATTATTATTAGTTCGTAAATAGTGCTGTACTTTTCTGTCCTTTCATAATACAATATGATGTATAGTCCTTATTCTATTTATATTAATTTCCCGCCAAATAAGGGCTAATGTCAAAACCTAAGTTGAAATATCAAGATGGCGGCGTTAGTTCCTTTTTTTGCCGCGTTAATTTAAAACGTAGACTTGCTTTGCGGTTTTCGTGAAGGACACAAATGCATTTCATTAACCGTGAATGTAATCGAGCGGGCTCGTGGCTCGGGCAAGTCTCGGGCGATTTGAATAGCTAAGCGGCGCAATTTTTACAGTGCGCGATCGTATCTGGTAATTAGCGCGTTTAGTCGCGCCCGGGCTGTAAACGATACGAACTGACGCCGCCTGCCCTGTACTGTAGCTAGACGAAGGTCGGTAATAATTGCTACATTTTAAAAAAACTGACTACAATGCTCTATCAATGTATGGTGTTGTATGTTGAAGCGATACGATTTGACCGCACTCTACCTAGCTGCAAGACGTCACAGGGTAAATATATGACTTATTTCCGTCCGAATGCTCTGAAAGGATCACAGCTGAAAGCTACACCCAGAAAAATATTTGACAATGAGACTCGAACTCATTTATCTCGTTTTGAAGATCCCAACAAGATTTACAAGAAGACTAGCTTTTAACCGCGACTTCGTCTGCGAAGTTTTTTTTCTCCTTCGTCCACCCGTGATTATCTGGATCGTCTTGTGGGTTTGGTCCGAAAACGTGACGATGGTGGCGGTGAAAGTAGGATCAAACCCCTTCTCACGTCATCATTCCTCAAGTAACTACCACACGTTCCCCCTGTCCTAACCGTCAAACGCATCCCTAAACAGTCATCATATCTGTCCAGTCCCATCCATTCCTCCCGTCCATGACTCGCTCCAGTCCCTTCTATTCCCTTTCCTCCTGCCCACCCTGAAACTTACCTATGTCGCTCCAGTGCACGTGTGTAAAAGTTTCACAGATTATTGATACACAACACACACACATTATGAATTAAATTGCTACCAAACATTTTAACAACATAGTGTGATGCACTTCATAGCACTCTAAATTCTGCCTGCCCCTCCCCCAAGTAAAGAAGCGTGATAAAATATATTCAAAGTTAGTCCAGGTCACACAAAATTAAATAAAAAGATTCCGTCACAATCCGTTCAAACACAATTTTACTTTGTTCCCTGTCTACCCCTCAAATTAGGTAGTGTGGTGATATTGTAAATCCAGGTAAAATAAAAAAATCCTATCAAAATCGGTTAAAAATAAGAACTCAATTTAGATCCCTACCTACCCCCTAAGTCTAGGTAAAACTTAGTTGAATAAAAAAAGATCCATCAAAATCAGTCAAAAACACTAAATTCACTTCCCTGCCTGCTGCCTACCCTGAAGCAAAGCGTGACTATTTGTATCCTTAGCTTTTGTCTATTTAACACTTAGTCCAATTAAAAAGTCTCATCAAAACCGATTAAAAATCACTGACAAACTTCAGTTCCCCGCCTACTACCTACCCCCTAAGTAAGGTGGCGTGATTATATATAGCCCACGTCCGTCTCCATGTTACCATCTATCACCATACCAAATATCACTAAAATCCGTGTCGTTTAGGCGTGAAAGAGCAACAAACAAACAGACAGACAGACAGAAAGAAAGACAGACAGACAGAGTTACTTTCGCATTTGCAATATTAGTATGGATTAGATCTTATAAGAATAGTCTAAAATGACTTGTTAAGGAAAATACTATAATTCAGTACCTTTAGGTTGTTTACGCTCTGCGTACCCTAAAAGGGATAAAGGCGTGAATATATGTATGTATTCTGAAATAAGTTGGAACTTGCTATCTGACAGTTAGCCTGTCTTGCTAGCCCTTTCATTTTATTCAATTCACAAAACCCATACTTCTCCACACACCATGGAGCGTGCAATTTCCATGACATTTGATTGAGCAGGTGGTACCATGATATGACACTGCATGTCATTATGTAGTCAGCCATTATCGTCACACTTTTCACTTACACTTTAGTATTTTTTCAATGAGCTACATAAAAGGTGAATTTAATTATTTGTAAATTTCTTACTCATTATAAAGACACGCATCGTACATAACAAAAATGTAAAAAGTGATGGTCAGAAAAACTAAATATTGTAAATATAATAGTCTAGCTTTCGTTGTATCATATTTAAAATTAATTTTATCCAATTTCTATGCTAAAGCGTTATTTTTACGTTATTAGCATAAATACATACATACATATATTAATGGGGTAGGCAGAGCGAACAAATGTCGTTCGGCCACGTCTGACAAAGTTTTGAGGATTAATTAAGGAAGATTTGTGGGTATGTTGCCGTGTATGTGACAGGTTGTCAGCCCATCCCCTATTTGCAATATACCAAAATCGTCAGATTCCTTAGCTGATATTTACAGCATTATCATCACCCTAGCTTTATCCCGTATCTCACGGGGTCGGCTACCTAATCTAGGTGATTGAACGAGGGTTCTAGTTTTTACACAGAGCGACTGCCATCTGACCTCCGCAACCTAGAAGGCAAACCAGACCCAATCCTAGATTAGGCTTTTGCCAGGTTAGTGGCCAACACAGTCAATTATAATATTGATATATTAAATCCAAAAAGACAATTTCAATTGCCGACAGTTGCTTCTAACTATCGCTAAAAGTAAAACAAAAAGACGTTGGTTTCAAACTTTTCCTTTCCTTAGTACTTTTAGACCCGACAGATTTGGGATTTTGGGATTTTACAGCATGCCCGTGAGGAAATGCAGCTGGAACATTCTATGTTTTCTCTCGCTCCCAGTCCAGCATGGAAGAAGTAAAGAAATAAATACCTACGTCACAATATGCTCAACACCTTTACATCTACTTACACCGGAAACCTAAATAAGTCTTCTTCTGCTTAGCGTTTTCCCAGCTTGATGCTGGGGTCCGCTTTCCGGCTTTTTCTACTCCACTTTGCCCGGTCTTCAGCATCCACTGGTGTGAGATCGTTCTCTGCCATGTCCGCTTTCACGACGTCAAGCCAGTGCTTCTTTTGGTCTGCCGCGTGATCTAGGGCCTTCGACAGTGAGATCGAGGCATCTCTTTCCGACGTAGCCTGGCGGTCTGCTACTTAAATGCCCATACCATCGAAGACGACTTTCCTGCAGCTTATCTGCTACGTCGCGGACTCCAAGGCTGCCACGGACGTGCCTAAATAAGTAAGTAGAATAATTTGCAGATGTTCCAATGAAGCCACACTTTCCATTTCGTTTCCTAAGCATTATTATTTTATGATTTCATGTCTTACAACTGTACCAATAAAGTGAATCATTATTACGGTTGCAAAAACGCAAATGACGTGCATATGTAAGCGAGTACGAATACAAAACGATTTCCACCTGAATCTGCGCCTGCGATTATTGTAGAATGAAGTCAGGGTGCGTTCAGAATAGCTGCTGACTTTACGTGGATTTATTATTACCTTGCACCTAAAGTCAAGTCAAGATAATAGAAATAGGATCTTGTTTAATGGAGTCTTTGGCATACTTAATTCTAGTCACATAGTTTTGCAAAATGCTCCCAAAAATCTGTTGATCCCCCTTATTTTAGCCATCGCTACATAGATGACTTATCAATTATTACATCGTTGTTTATTTTTGCACACCTCTAATAAAATTAATATTGTCAGACATATTGTATTTCCCTTTTTTTTACTTGATTATATTTTATGACATACAGAAATCAAGTACATAACTATGAATTAAATACCTACTGTTTTCAGAGTTGCGTTTAATTAGTTCGTAGAGTAGAGTAGTTACATTTAACTACATTTTACGTTAATAGTGTTATCGATTCGTAGAGGGCACAACTTAACTGAATCTTGACTAAAATTATTGTCGTCCCTTTCTGTTCTCTTATTATAGAAAATGACAGGTATAGACTTAATTAGTTAAGCCGAGATTTTTGCTACTACGAATTAGTACCAATATAATTTCATCTCATTTTAATTTGCTATAGATTATATAAGTCGAAAAATTTATCGCATTTACAAAATATTATCCATGTTTCTGAACGCAGCCTAAAATGAAACAGTAAATGCTTGCAATATGAACAATTAAACTATAATAATTGCTTCCATTAGCTGCGTTTGCGTTGCCGGCCGCATTAACATGCAAATTCACATTAATATTTTAATTTCCCGTTCGTTGTGTGTAGGGTGACCATTCGATCCGTCATTGTTTACGTCTAGTTCATTATGAGCTACTAATGTTACATATTTCAAAATGATTTGGTACATCCATTAATTTTATCCTCTAATGAACATAATTAATTTTGTTTTATAGTAAGTACGATCATTCAAAAATAGATGCAATTGGTAAATTCTGTTGCATGTGAAAAGGCGAATCATTTTGGCATTAAAAAGTTGAAATATTTTTCTAATTCACCTTATGATTATGTAGGATATATTAAGTTGCATTACGCCAATTTTATTGGATAAGTTGTTCATTCATATGAAGTTTTATCCTATAAGGTAAAAAAACGTAGCATATTTTTTTTTTTTTTGATAAAGCTATACTATCTAATACTCAGTGATGTTTGTCTGAAGATATTATCCAAATGAGTGTCACTGACGTCGGTTTGTCTATCCGTCGATCTATGCAGCCACAGTGTAAAAACATCAGTACACACAGAGATCACTATCGCTATCACAAACTGAATATGAAACCATAGTTCAAGTGAATATTTGCATAATTTGTATTTAACTACTCTATTAACACTACTTTATCATTTTTGAGAGAAACTTCTTGATTTAAGACAGACATTACTATCACTTATAAAACATGTGGTATGGTTTTGTTAGTTTTACAAGTAGTAGTAGTTTTACCCTAATGTTTGTTGTTGTAAAATTAATTATTATGTCAAAATAAAACAATAATTATAAAAAAAAATGTAGAGTTCATAAAATTATACCTGGTTTTCAGATTCAGGTAAGTATTAATTCTTGTTTTAGTTGGGTTATTGTAGGTTAGTTGGTTTGGCTTGTTTAAGCAAACATTTATTATGTAAACGATCTAACTATAGTCACGGTAAGTGTAGTATCTATATAAATAGGTACTGTATTAAGTATCTGCGCCGGCGCCGGCGTCGACGGAAGTGATACAAATCTACAATCTGCCCTGTTAATGTTGTACATTGATTCATTCACAATATAGTAACAATAGCAACGTATATCGACATACTGCATTTACTTAACGTCAAATATTTACAAACTAGCTTCATAGCTATTTAGTTTGCAAACAGAAAATTTTCAATGAGGCCACTAGAGTGGGCTTCATTCTAGATTTAACCGGCTAAACAAAAATTAAAATCTATCTATCACTTTCAGTCCAAAACATTGGAAAAGGACAGGAGATCTATTCTCTCCGGTTTTTGATATATAGTCGGTGGGTTTATGCGTTATCTGTCATTTTTATCTGCCGTCACATAGGATATCATAATATGACGGATAAAATTGACATAAATACTGGGGAAACGTGCAAATGTGTGTCTTAATTCTAGCGGACGAAGTGTAAAACCGTAGAGTATAAATCACCCGTCCTTTTCAATTTTATTATTTTGAAAGTGACAGATAGATTTTAATTTAAGTATTAGCCGGTGGTATCTAGAGTCGAGTCCATTTACAAACTAGCTCCATCACTACAGCTATTTTGTTTTGTAAACAGCAAATTTTCAGTGACGTCACTACAGTTTATGCTTATTGTCTGTGGCAATGGTCACTACAGCAGACTACTGAACACATGCAGCCGGCAACGGAAGTGATACTCATCTACCGCACCACTGGCTATGTCGATCATTGATTTGCCATTAATTTGAATAACTAGTCTGTTTGTTGGCACGCTCATGTAGTGAACTTCTGTTTAAAACTAAATTTAATCAAATTTGATTCATTTAAATTAACGATAAATAACTACATGTTTTTGTTGTTGAAACCACTGGTGGCACAGATCTACGTTTGAAAGCAGATCGTGATGATTAGTGCGGCAAGTTACCCCGTGTGAGTAGGATCACTACTATACTTCGTTTAATTGACTTTGAGTTATCAATACTAACGTGTTTCCGGCCCATAAAAAGCTTTTTCTTTGCAACTTAGCACAGGTTCAAATTACGGAACCGCACACAATAACCTTAAATTGAATTATCATTTGTAGTTGTAAAGAAAAAGCAGTACAAATTGGAGCCCGCAAAACAAATTGGTATCGATAACTCAACGCTAAATAAATGAAGTATAGATTTTCAGCACTGGGTATAATGGTGTAGAAAATGTTAAACCTTTTTCCATGTTGGACTGGGAGCGAGAGAAAGATAGTATGTGCCAGCTGAATTTCCTCTTGGGCATGCTGTAAAAAACAGCTAAGATATCCGAGGGTTTCAGTATATTGCAATTTAGGCGACAGGCTGACAACCTGTCACTATAGAAATATACCTACAAATCTATCTTAAATAACCCTCAAAACTTTGTCAGACGTGCCGGAACGACCTTCGTTTAGGTCGTTTACGCTCTGCCTACCCTATTAGGGATAAAGGCGTGACTATATATGTATGTATATAAAATGTTAAACTTCGGAACTTTTAATATCTAAAAAATATTTACATTAAAAATTGTAGAGTCCAATATAAATTGTTCTTTCCTTATTCTGCTGTACGTTTCTTTAATCTTTCTAATTAAGGACAGAAACGCACAGAAGGACAGAATATAGGCAACACAATCATATATTTTTTTTACTTAATTGCTAATTATATACGTAGCAAATACGAAAACAATAAAACACTGATGAAAACACTACAAATAACAATATTAGTTACCGTAAAAACGTATTCTCAACGTACAGACAGCAAAAACCCTCCGTGATGGTCGTGATTAGGGACCGTTTAGCCGGCGTAAATATTCATTCAGTGGCACTAATGTCTGCGTGCTCGCTTCATATTTACCTTACAACTAATGGAATGCCTTATCCGCAAATTGGTACTGGCATAGAAAAAACAACGGATTTATTAGAACAACTCGAGTGGAAGGTTATCTTCGTTAAGGCGACTGTGGCGAAGTTTTTTATTTGCGGAAGTATTTAAGTTTAATATGGAATTCATTGGAACGGAAAATGAAGAGACAGGTTCAAACTATTTTAATCGTTAGGTACGTTAGCTTTTGTCGAGGCAGCAAGTTCTGCGGTAAGCAAACTTCCTCCGTACTTAGAAATACATTTTTAAGTGGATTCTGATTGAGGGCACCTAGCCACATTAGGCAGGCTTTATCTGTCCGATCGATAAATATTAGGATACGGCGAATGGGCAAATAACGACTTTCGAAATACACAAAAGCAACGCAAGTTGGCCACCGCGACCCCGCCATAGAACACGCAATAGTTTGTAGAGGCGATTCCAGAAAACGGTCGTTTTGCGATTAGATCAGTTCGGACGCGGGGGTGCGGGGTGAAGGAGGGGGCTGTTGTTAATTGCTCCGTTTTGTGAACACGGCCGTTGGCGTGCTGTGCGGGCAATCAGCGAGCCCTGACTGATTGCTTTTTAAATAGGTTTTTATGCCCACTAAAAATGTTTCAAAGGAAATCAAAGAAAGCCCAGCGAAAGTTTCGTGAGGGCCACTGTAAACGCGAGGACAAGTTGTTTTGTAAAACGTGACCGGCGACCGTGACTTTTCCAACATTGTAATGTAATGTGAAGTTCCATCGATTCGTCCGTAATCCGTAACGCTTCATATGGCAATGTGTTAATCCACAAATTGTTATTGTGCTTACGGAATACATATCGCAACTTTTTCGCTAGTTATTGAAAGTTTCGTAAACAGTGCATAAAAGTTACTTTATAATGAAATGTCATCACTAAAATAGGCAATGTTTGGAAATCTTCAATTTTATACCCACAACTTACCATTTAACTGTACATACTTTGTGTAAAAAAATTTGCTGTCCAAACTTTAGGGTATGAACATGCCATTGAAACATTGAAACAACTTTTCCCCAAGGAACATAGGTCAAAATATGAAAAATTAAGTTTGACCCTCCCATACAAAATTACTCAAGCCGTTGCTGACACCATTTGTATGAAAGAGCCATTGTTTAAAATATTTTAACTTATGTTTCTTGAAGAAAATTGTTCAGTTACGGTAACACCCTGTAGTTTCATCTACATTTTTTTCTACTCCCTGTGTAACGGTGCATATCTGATTAGACGTCTATCTTTACAAGCCAACTTTTAGCCGGGGTATCTTTAACGTATTTGAAAAGTCAATTAGCGAGTCAAAATCGCGGCTAGATGCATATGCACTGGCAATATAGTAAAACCTATTTCAACTCGAAGAAAGTAAGTTGTTCAGTTTCAACTTTAAAGTTACGTCAGCAATTATTTTTAGACCCAGTTTAAGTATTATCTGATTGGACGTCCATCTAGTTCCCAACCCAACTTTTACCCTGGGTATCTTTTACCAGTATTTAAAAAGGCCGATTAGCGAATCAGAATCGCGGCTAGATGCACATGCACTTGCAATGCATTACCCCGTCCGCTTGGGCAGTTAAGCAGCTGTAACGAACACCTCGCGGCTAACTCCGCCGCGTCACGCCATCGCCCTGTAATAGCCCCGTGTTAAATTGTGTGTGCTATCTCCATTCGCAATATGGCCTCCTGGTACCTAACTACTGTCTTCTACTGAGTTACGAGCCGGCTCTAAATTTTTGCGTACGTGTTTATAAGCCTGTCTAAGTACTTGAATAGGCTCTGTAGTGAAATAGCCTGTATGGACTAATTTACCTGTAACGGGTCCGTGTTAATTTTTGCGTGTGTTATCTCCATTCGCAATATGGGTTCCTGGTAACTACTGTCTTCCACTGAGTTTCGAGCTGGCATACGTGAAAATTCTGTATACAGGGTGATAGTTGTTCAGTTTCGTTGACTGAGCAAGCCCTATCAGTTTGCGGGACGCTGTCCCTTACACCCGGTAGGTTAAATAACCTGCAATAGCCCCGTGTCAAATTGTGTGTGTACTATCTTTATTTGCAATATGGCCTGCAAACCTAAGCTAACTAGTGTCTTAAAATGAATTATGATCTGGCTCTAAATTTCTGTATACGTAACGTGTTAATAAACTCGCCTTGTGACATTTTAGTAGCTTTTGTTTGACTGAAAATTTACAACTGATGTCAAATTTATTGTTGATATAAAATAAAAACAAATCATTTTTAATTGACAACATTTTAATTACAAAACACCACAAAATCTATTCGGACATGAAATGCCACGCTTTCGATCGCTTAAGTACGTTGCCATAACTATATTCGCTTTAGGTACTTTATTACATACATTTAATACTTTAAGTTGTGTATTTTATACTAATAGTACATACATATCAATAATTATGTATTTTTTATAAGTATTCTATTATACAGTTTGCACAATGTCGTTTTTTTCATGAGATTAGAATTATTTTTCTCCATAAAAGATTAATTTTGTTAAGTATATGTAAATTAATGAGAATATTAAACAGAATCATACAAATTATAACGTAAAATAATTTAGTGAATAATAATACAACGATAGGAAATGTAATTCTCTCATAACCATGTTTCTAATTCTTTGTTGATTTATTTAATTCTAATAAATGGAATGAAGTACGTACTTGGTTAAATGAACTCATTAAAATTCAAATTATTAAAGTGATGGAATGTGACAGTATCCAACCTATTCAGTTATCTCCTATTTACTTACAAAGCAAGTTTAATATCTATTTTAATATTAGATACACGACATCAATATTTTATACATAAGTACTTATAACGAGAGCTTATAATATCACATTTGGACGACAAAGTCCGCCACGAACAGCTTTCCACTATGTTCAGATACAAATAAGCAATGGATAAGTTAAAGTAACAGGGTGGACAATTTAGTACGTCTTAAGAAACAGAAAGTCAATACTTTTGTGGAAACCATACAAATTCAACAACCGAAGATTACCTAAACTCGATGGCTTCTCCGCATTCGTTTGTACATAAGTGATTTTTAAGCACAGTTTTGTCTTCACTAAGGTTCTCGAATGTCATAATCGTAATTCAATTACGCGTCATTACGTAGCTACTGTTTGTGTAGTCCGTAAACATTCTCACCTCAAAAAGAAACTATTTTCACTTCACATTGAGTCTTTTCTTTCTTAGACGTGTATAGGTTCGTCATCATCATCGTCATCGGTGCGTCGGTCGAGCGACGGCTCGCGGGCCGAGCGGGGCGTGCGCGGGGAGCGGGGCGGCGGGGTCGTGCTGCCGGGGTCGACGTCGGGCGAGGGCGTGCGCCGCGCCTGCGCGTAGTAGCCCAGCGCGCCCAGCGCCGGCGCACCCAGCGAGCCCAGGTGCGCGGACGGCCCGGGCAGACCGAGGCCCAGTGGTGGGACGCCGCCGAGTGGTGCACCGGGATATAACCTGGCAGGAAAAGAATTAGCTGTTAATTTGACGTGGTCAATAAATTCTTCCAAGATGTTCTATTATTGTATGGGACACTGAGGGACCTAAGGGCTTGGCTCTTTCAGAGGAAGCACAGGTCGCTGACTGCGTCAAGCAAGCCGGAACTCCTGCCCAGGTAGTCCTCATACTAGAGTGAGTTACTTACCGGTAAGGTAGTGGCTTCTGCAGCGTGTTGGCGGAAGCTGATGCTGCAGCAGCAGCAGTGGCAGCAGCTTGTCTATAGTACAGGTCGGCTGTAGGCGCCGGCTGCGTGGGGTAAGCTGGTACTCCCGCCCAGTAGCCCCCGTACAACCGCTGGAAGGCCGCGTAGTTCCCAGCCTCGGCCAGCAGTTCTAGCCCTACCGCTGTCTGTCGCTTCCATTTCGTCCTGGGGACAAAAGAGAAAAGGTAAAGATGCTGGATTTAGCATAATCAAATACATTTTATTATAATTACGTAACTGCTACGCCGTAGCAATATAAAAATATTAGAAGCTGTGTTTCAGATAAAATTCACTTTGTTTCACATTTGCCTTTACTATGTATTTTAACAGAAACTTGGAGACCTATAGGACTCATTGAAACATTCACTCACCGGGAGACATCTTAACGAGTTAAGTGCATTTCAACTTTTGAAATGCTACTGCTACAAAACTATGAACGCGAAAGATGAGGCAAAGTCTCTACGAAAATGGCTTTCGGAAAAATATTATCTTATTACTTGTACAAAGAAATGTCTTCCTATAAATTTTATTTTAAGTTATGATGAATGGGTTTTAGAAATAGCTTGCGTAAACTTTAAAAGGAATCTACAATGCGTTTACGGTCCATTAAAATTTCAAATAAATCGATATAGATGTGTTCTATAGTGCGGATCCCACAAGAAATTACACAAAAACGATTTATGCCACATTACTACTTCAAATCGAGTCTAAAATTCTGTAAACTATCGTTTACTACGACCCTCTAGCTATTAAATCACCCTGTGACCCCAATCGTCATCAAATTTGTCACAGAGCACTCGAGAACACAATGTACAGTCGGCGACAGATAGAGCAATAAAAAATTGTATAAATAAAATAATAAATTTGACAAAACGTCTTAGGCACTCGCGGATTCGCTGAAGCGTGGTCGAGTGCTATAATTTGATTTATTTGATTCGCTCTGAAAGGGTGAAGTCGAATAATAACTGGTATATTACTGCGGGGATGCTGCTTTACAACCGCTTTCTTTTTAACCGATAATTTGAGGGAAGAGATAGGTGATCTCATTTATGTGGATGGCATTTAATTATCTTTTATTCAAATATCAGTGCTTATAATGTAATTTTATGAGATACCCCATAGCTCTTAAGGGGCGAACTGTAGCGCGACGGAGGCGACATTAATTTTAAATTACTTGTGTCCAGTATACAAACATTTTGATGATTATTTTACGTTTAGCGAAAAATTACAGTAATTCTCTATTTTAAAGGACACAATATTATAATTCATAATTAGTATCTATCTAGTGGCCATTTTTAGCGCATTTGTAACACAAAGCTTACATGCTTAGTTTATAAAATGGAGAATCTCTTGCCATTTCCACTAAACAAAATTCATGAAAATATTTATATTTTGGACAATTTATTTCTCTTTAGGTGGCGCCCCACCTATGCTCTGTTTGCTCCTTAATCGGCATAAGTTACACCACACTTACAAAGAAAACATCTAAATAAATGAAGTTTGTCTGTCTCTTTAGAGCATAACAGACAGACATGATTACTCAATATAATTTCTATGTTCTTACACTCCGGAGATTGCTAAGCTATAAAATACTGTTTCTGTAATCATAAAAATGGTTACGAATGACAATTACCAGCGTTTAAACTCTGTTATTCTAATTATTACTGTTTTTATTGCGCTCTCCGAGTATAATTCGTTTAATTTAAATATAGGGAATTTGAACCAAGGTATATAATAAATAATATAGGTAGATACTTTGATTAAAACGCCATTTTGCTTTATAACTGTTTCCATGAAGTTCGTTTAAATACTTCATTTAAATAATTGCTTGAACAGCAGTTGCAAGTAATTTAATTTTGGTTTAAATAAAGTTAATCTGCCATCTTTGGATAGTCTTTCTTTTAAACCATTTTGATACTTATTTTTGTTTAGTTACTTTTACTAAATAAAAATTACTGATAATAATTAGTGGTCATGTTTGGACTAGAATGCCGTAAAGAAACGTTACGTTATTTATGTGTACTAATAATAATTTTACTTTAAAATAAACAAACAGCCGTAAGCACTTGAAAAACTAAATAAATTCAGCGAATTCTAAACAGACAAACTCCCCAGCAATAAAAAATTAATATCGCGAAGAGTTGTCGATTAGTCGCCGGTCATTGTCATCGAGCGAGCTTTTTCAAGCGAGCTTTTTATTAATTCGTAGGGAGCAGTTGTTCGCGGCACATTATTCGTATTATCACCGCTATTGCATTATCATTCGTATTCGTATTCGCATTGTCTGCCCCTGTCTGCCATTGTGCGGTCGCTGTTGCAGTCGCTTCACTGACTCCCTCATTAATTAATTTCTCTAAATGGATCATTTAATTTTATTAAATGTAAATTAGAGGGAGTTCGTATTGTTGGCTGTCGTCTCTCATCCGATGATTTATGTTGTCTCATTTATTATTAGCTATCTTGTGTTTGAGTGGTTTCGGTATAATTAATCAAATAAACTTTGACCGGTTTATTAAATTAATTAGGGTTGTTTAGCATAATCGTAGCTTTCGTGTTTCAGATATTTTTACCTATTAAATTTAAATGTTCGCACGTTCGGATTTATGTCAGTATAATCTTCGACTATAGAAAGAGCATAATATTACAACTGTAATTTAAAATTTTCCGGTACGCAGACGATAATTAAGTTTATCTATTCAAAGATACGCGTGAGGCTTTAGAGGTAATGCTATGGTAATTTAAATACCACTCTTAATTTATCAGTAGCTGACAAGTGATCGATAGAAAGCGCCCGCGCTTCAATTAATCATATTATTTTGACGGCCGCTTCTTAAGGAAAGCTATTCAAGAGCACTTATTTAATTGTCAAGTGCTGAATGAGAGGCAGTCTGCTCGGTGACACTATTATTTTTATTGCCCCGCGGGGAACGAACAAAAGCTCACGAAGCTCGCTTAAATTTGGACCGGCATCTCAAGACATCTCCACAGACAATGGCGCTTCTCACTCCGTCTCGGGCGGAGCGCCGGCACCTCGCACTAGCCGTCTCTGTCGCACCCCCCGCGCCCCCTCGCCCCCCGGCGGAGTCTGACTACGCTCCGCCCAGTGGTTTAGTGATTTGATGCTGCGTGAACTGATTCAATTGTTGTTCGAGAACGCTCGTCCAAAAACGCGCCTTAACCGTTCAAGTTAAAGACGAAAATCGTCCGGTAAAACGATCCCACTTACGACCTCTCTGAGGGGGAGGTTGTTTATCTCGATTTGGGTTTTTGGGCGACGTGATGCGAATTCGGTTTGTGTATCCGCCAGACAAAGAGCACTTTCATCGATCCGAGTGTTTGCTCCTCGGCGCTTACGCCCTTTCTTCCCGCGGCCACCTCTCCGGACCAATTTGAGCTTTGTTCGAAGGTTATTTATACGCTGCTTAGAAAGTTTCAGAAACATGTTTGTACGAGTGTTCTTATGGGAATTGTTTGAAGTTCGAGCGCCTTTATTGTCATTGGCGTATTATGTTTACATTCAAATTTGATACACGAAAACATTTTTTATGTCACCAAATTACATTTGGCTCGTCGATTCTTATGACAAAGTTCTTGTTTACAAGGATACGTTACTTGGGTAGAGTCGACAAGATAAATTATATGGATATTAAAAAAATATGCGAAGTCATATAAGATAACCGCTGTGCTCCTTTGTCTTGAGTCACGTCTAAACTTAGAATTCTAAATTATGAGTCCGAATGCTTAATCGCTGCTTATTAAAATCCGGCCAAAACTGAAATGGCATTTGCAATATAATGATTAGTGGTTAAATGATAAGCCGGGCTGGCGACCGGAGCGTCCTTGGTTCGATTCCCGTGTCTCTGAGGTGTAATTTGGCGCTTCGCTCTAACCGATTAAGTCTGGTTCTCGGTAGCTACGGACCCCGCGTATTATGTCATTAGGGATGTGTGGGTACACGTATCGCATTCAGATATTTTCATTACAATACACTGAAATGTGAGTGTATGTTTGTTTTATTGATTTTACGAGCCATTTTCCTGATTGAAAATTATGTCAGTATAAGTAGGTATATTATAGACTTCCATGCTGGACTGGGAGTGAGAGAAAAACATAGAATGTACCAGCTACATTTCTTACCGGGAATGCTGTAAATACCAGCTAAGGGATCCGAGGGTTTCTGTACATTGTAATTTAGGCGATGTGCTGACAATCTGTCTCTACAATATACCTACAAATCTATCTTAAATAACCCTCAAAACTTTGTCAGACGTGGCGGAACATCCTTCGTTTAGGTCGTTTACGCTCTGCCTATAAAGGCGTGATTACATGTACGTATGTATGTTATATATCTTGCTGGATCTTTGGTAAGTAAGTACCTAAGTAGTGGAACAAAAACTCTACATTTTTAAAATACTCGTATCATGTGTTATATTTTGCTATGATTGTTTAAAACCAGCAAAAATCCATGACTAGATGTCATAGGGATAAAAATGGGGGTGTGACTGTACTTTGTAATATGTATGACATGTGTGTAGTTGCATGTCATCCTATTTAACGTCAAATGGATCTACGGATTTGGATATTTCTTCTTAGTTTCGTAACCTATGTAATAAGTCTAAGGTTCAGTAATTGAAAATCTTGTGTTTACCTGTTATAGAAGTCATTATATTTTTGTGCAGTAAACAGTAATATAAGTTAGTAAATTAGTTGTACATATAATATAATAATCATGACTTTATCCCAAAACGGGTAGGCAGAGCGAAAACGCCCTAATCAAAGGCCGTTCCGCCACGTCTGACAAAGTTTTGAGGGTTATTTAAGATAGGTAGATTCGTACGTATATTGCTGTAGTGACAGGTTGTCAGCCCATCGCTTAAATAAAATTATTTTACTGTAATAAGTTGCGCCTAGTGTGTTCCAGGCCGAATGGTTTACTGAGATGCACCGTTTATACAAATGATACGAATTTATCCGCGACTGTAAACGCGTAAGTCCGTAGCCAATATTAGCGAGAACCACAACGCGAACGTTTACGTTAAAGGTTATCCTGGTTTGATTTAGGCAAGTTTTATTTATTTATTCATCAAATTTATATGATTTATATACATACATGTATGTACCTATGTATGAGATTTAGATTTAGAGATTTGTTCATAATTATAGTGTAAAAAAGTGCTTGTCATTTATTTCGGATAAAATATTTTAGCCAGATTGAAATAATATTGACTTGTTTGAGATGCAATTTTGTCGCAATCAATTTATAATTTGGTATGGGGACTAAAATTTTTGCTTTCTTAAAAATTCACCTACGTATAGTTGCAAGATTCTTCCCTATAAGCTTCCCCCTGTTTCCATATATTAGGTGTAAGGGACAGCGTCCCGAAAACTGATAGGGGTTGCTCAGTCAACGGAACTAAACAACTATCACCAGGAAACTCTTTCAGGATATGACAAAAAAAATAGTTTCCTATACAAAATAATCACGTCGATCAGATAATTTGTATGGGAAAGATATCAGTTTGCGGGACGCTGTCCCTTACACCCCGTATAAGTACCGACTAAAATCTGCTCTCTAATTATGAGTCTTTTTTTTCCTTTTGTCCATTGCAAAGCATTTTGCTCCGCACCAATCAACAGAAATTACATTACAATACAAAGACAAAAGGCCCGGTCGCACCACAGTCTCAATCCGAAGATTAAACGCTGATAAACTCTTAACTCCCCTTTTATGGCTTTAGACTTCTCTGTTGAATCACACTTGGGTCTATGCAACCTCTAATTTGCTTAAATACCTCGCTTTTAATACTTGTCGGCGCTTACCGACGTTTTGACGACTGATGTTCTTGGAAACCATAAAGTAGGACTTGCCAACTTATATTTACGTATTTAAATTAATTATGGTGTTATCGAATTATGACTTATGACCTTTCTAGGTAGAATACTCGAAAGCGGTCGTTTTTGATCAGGTTAGTTTTTGAGGAGGTTAACTTTCGTGCATTGCATTGCAGTGCCTTTTTCCTGAATTAATAAACCTTAATATTTTCAGTTTTCTTGTGGTTCTAGCTACAATAACAGTAGGTTTACTTCTAATTTTTTTCAGGAAAACTGTAGAGCAATGAAAATCTTTTAACAGAAAATTCTTAAATACACTTATAGGTATGAAAAATATCGTCAATATTCCTGATTGCTTACTACTTGTGAAGCATTCATTAGACGACCATTCAAATCCGAACAAAAACCTACCTACATATAAAATGAATAATATTTTTAAATAAACTCCTGCGCTAAAGCAGAGCCCTTTGGTCTCTGAGCTCCTGGTGAAACAATTAATAGGGCAATAAATAATAGTTTTGGATTTAGCAGTGTGCGCAACCGCTATAAGCCTACAATGACCATTCAAATTCAAGAAGGTACATATAAAATTACCGATATTTTTAAAGCAACTCCCGCGCTACGCTTCCATCCCCGGCTCCCGGTGAAACAATTAATAGGGCTATCATAAATAATAGTGTTGGATTTAGCGGCGTGATGAGTGGGTGCGGGCCTGGTGCGCAGGCGCCGACGTGGCGGCCGTGACTTGCAGAAGCGGCGGGTTGCGCCAAGAACAGTTCACACGTCGAGAAGTGTGTGTCATACGATGTTTCTTTAAGACAGAGGAGAGAGAATATATCTGTTTTATCGAAGAGGATTTTATGGAAGTTAATGTTTCCGATCCTGATGCTAAATTAAGTAGGTAGAGCTTTTGCCGGGAAATTATTATTGTACTTGAACTGAAAGTAATTTTATTGGGTGTATTAAAAATATTTGTCTTTGTGGACCTGTGGAGAATCACATTTTCACTTAACACGATAATTGATCAACTTCAAACATTTTCAAGATAATTTAACTACCTTACTGTTAATTTGCAAAATAAATTACCTATCTAGCTAAATACCATCTAATACATAATAATACCTACGGAAATTAGGTAACCTAAGTTCTTTCCCTAGTTAGTTTCGTTACGTCACTTCTTTCAACTATGTTTGAAGCCAGTCGGTAAATTCTTCTTTTATTATTTTGATGAATTATTACCCTACTTAACTCAATTATCGTAAGAAAATATTAAACTTTAATAGTAATGATCTTTTGTGTCGTTTAAGTGGTCTTTAAACTAAATTTAAATTCTTGCATAATATTTTAAGTAAAGCTTTTGTTTATTTTTAATGTGTTTATCTAAAGTTAAAAATAATGCACTTGTAGGTAGTTAAGCGAAACTATTCATCAAGCTGTAATGAAATGCAAATGGGCAAAATTTTAATTGTTTGTAAGAACAATCACTAATTAAATACGTTATAAAACTTTTGTATGCAATTATTTTTATTTTTTAATGACCCAAAAGGCAAACGGCGTGTCTGTAATTAAGACAAATTACATCTGCTCCATTATAAGTTATTATAATGAGTCTTGTGTTTTCTATGTAGAAGTGACAATTACGAGGCACAAATGCGTATAATGCGATCTATGGTCCGTCCCAAAGAGAAATTAGTAAGGGTCTTAGCTTCGGCGGCGGAGTCACAAAAACAGAAGAAAGTGACCGCACACAAAAGCTATTACATCCTTCAATTAAGTCCGATTTCACACTCTTTCACGAACCGAAAAATCGAAGGCCAAACATTAGTTTACCGAAATTATAGAAAACCAACAAAAAGCTGGACAAAAAGCTCGGGATTGGATCCCTGAGGAGACGAGACAGGGCGTTCCCTACGCGTGAGGCGCCGGCGCTGACGTAGGCCCAGTGACACTATTTCATGGTTTTTACAAGCTTTGTGAGAATAAATTTCAATAAGAACTCTTATTCATCAATTCAATTTCCTATTAACAAACAAAACAGTTTAATTAGACCGCATGGTCATGCTCAGCTCTTGGCGCCAGCACACACTTATTATTATTCGATTGATAAAAGTAATACAGTAGATTCCTCAAATCGGTAAAGAATTTAACTACATATTGCGAAACACTGGGCCATTCTTTTCTACCATATTTTTTATTTTTTTGTTTAGTATCCAAAATATATGAATCACAGCCAATGTCAATGAATTTACAGTTTTGATCATGAACTGAATTTTGTTCACACACTTACAAATAGCATTTTTTATATGTCTAGCTTATCTACCTAAATCAAAGCATGCCCAAAAATTACCTACCGTTTTTAATTGCAAAAGTAACTATCGTAGGTGGAGTTATTGAAACTCCATCAAACGCAACATGTTACTCATCGCGTAGCGGCGGTTGATTAAAATGGCTATTAAACCAATAGAAAATTAATGTAGTTTGTTTTTAGGTAGCAGTTTTTGTGCTGCCGGGCCGGGTCTAATTATCGTTTGTTTTTGGAGTGGCCGACATCACAGGCGCCGGCGATTTGAGAATTTATTACTAGGATTTTGTCTGCGACAAATAGTTAGCTATTACCTAATAGCAAATTTGGACAAAGTGAGATTTAAGAGGATTTTAAGAAGATTTTCAAATAAATTTCAATATTATGTGATAAAAATTGGTTTCATTGATAAATTAAAAGGATTTGAACAAAATGTTTCAAAGTGTCTTGATAAGGCAGAACCCTCACCTTGAAAAAATATCCATTTAAATATCCGTTAAACTTATTTCTATGATACAATTTTATTTGTGTAGGCAGTAATACTAATGAATCCTAATTATTAGCTAGTCTCATAGTTAGATTGACTGTTCCATAAAAGACATGAAATGTGGGCTGAAATTAGTACCTAATAGCAGCATTTATATACCAATGACTATATCAATGTCACAAATACATATAATTCTAATTTGTGTGTCATAATAGATATTAAAACTTTAAATTTGATGAAATATGTGACAGTAACTAATCATATTTTTTTGCATATTTCGAGCACTCTATAAAAAATGGCAGAGGTACCCGATACTTTTGTAATTTGCTTAAATTAAATTTAGTAAATAGCATGAAAAATCATTTCTGGCAGTCTTTGGTCAGATTTTGTAAAACAATATCTTATTAAGCCGCTAACTCACTGCCTACCCATGAACCTAGTTTCATGTTTAGTTCGGATTAAAAACTGTATTGAAATGTCTTGTTTCTCATTAAACATTTCTTACAATATATATTGGCGTCAATTCTCGCGACATAATACTAATTCTAATTCTTAGTAGCGCTGTCATATCCGTGACTTTAACATAAGAACAGGATAGCAAATAAACACGACTTTGACATTCCTAATCTAACGTAAGACTGCTTATTTGACGTAAAATAAAAGAGCATGCTGCTCAGTTCTTATTCAAATTATGAATATCAAAGTCATGTGTTTATTCACTAACCTGTTCTTATGTCAAAGTTACGGAAATGACAGCGCTACTTAGAATTAGTATTATGTCGCGAGAATTGACGCCATTACCACAATACTAAACCCAGCTCGATATCTCAACGCTCAGAAAGATTCAATTGGTAGATTATCCTACTGTTTCAGAGTCGGTCTGTATATCGTCGCACATTTAGTGAGACGTACTGCCTTTCCTGCAAGGGAGCTTAATACGTGTGATTTTATAAATTTTAAAATTATCAATTTATAATGCCTTATAATAAAAATCTCAGCTGTACCATCGATTGTTTTGTTTCTCATTACACATTCCTTTGGAGTATTACATGTTACTGGCTATTACTAAACCGTACCTACTAAACTTAGCTGCATGGCTCTTCCCGCTCAGCAAGATTCAATTGGTACATTATCCTACTGTTTCGGAGTCGGACGGTAGCTGGTAGTAGTGTGCTGACTCAGCGATACTCATTAACTTTACTTGTACAACGTCGCAGATTTAGCGAGAAAAAGCTTTTATTAAGCCGTTGACGCACTACTTTCCCAGCAAGAGACCTACGGGTGATTTCATAAATATACCTAATAATACCTACTATGTATTATTGATAAAATTTTAAAGTCTAATAATAGAAAGCTCACATGCACCATCGATTGTTTTGCTTATCATTACACATTCCTTTACAGTATTACACGTTACTGGCTATTACTAAACCGTACCTACTAAACGTAGCTCAATATCTCAACGCTCGTCACAAGATTCAAGATTTAATTGGTAGATTATCCTACTGTTTCGGAGTCGGCCGGTAGCTGGTAGCAGTGTGCTGACTCAGCGATACTCTCTGACTTTGTGTCTCGCCGACTCTCACGGCGCCTGCACTAATAGCTGGCTGGTACAAGTCATGAGAGACAGCGATTTAGATTTTTACTCGTGAGCTTAAATAATTCTGTTTTCAGATTTTCGCGTGTAATTATTAAACAATAACTCTAAGCTTACAAGATCTCTTGACTCTTATTTATTCTTTTTAGCATACGATTACATTATAATTGCAATCATATTTATTTTATACTCCCATAATATATCTTTCACAATTTATCCTACTATACATCTTTGTATAGGAATTATCAACGTATTTTCATAAATATAGGACATTCATTTAAAAATAAAATTTAAATTAAAATAACTTGGATAATTTCATAAAAATTTTCACTCGGTTTTTTTTAAACTGTAATAGTGTAATTGATTGAAAATAGCTTATTTTTTGCTACTGGTAATCGTTTTGTACTTATACATATAAACGTATAGACAAAGGCGCCGCTCCGTTCCTAATGAGCCGTATTTTTTCCCCGACTGCTGCAAAGGTGTGCTCTTCCAATTTAGATTACAGAGTTGATTGTTACAAAAACTATTGTCATTATAATTTCCATTCACTTGAATTTCAAATAAATATTGTAATTATGGTCAATTTTTTTTTTTTTTTAGAATTGCTATAAAATTAAGTAAAATGTTTAAGTGACTACTTTGAGACAGCCCACCAGGCCCAGTTTCACGGCCAGTTCCGTTTGGTCCTGGACGCTGAGGTACTTCTGTCTCTCGAAGGATTTTTCCAGGATGTACAGCTCCGTGAAGCAAATAAACAGAACAGAGTAGGAACTTACCGTCGATTCTGATACCAGGTCTTGACTTGCGTATCCGTAAGGCCCAGCTTAGCGGCCAACTCCATTCTGTCCTGGACGCTAAGGTATTTCTGTCTCTCGAAGGATTTTTCCAGGGTTTGCAGCTGGTGATCCGTGAAGGCTGTCCGCGCCTTCCGCTGCTTCTTCGCCAGGCTGGCGGCGTCGCCCCCACAGCTCTTGCTTGACACGTCGTCTGAATCATCTTTTACACCTGTTGGACAGAACAGGCTTTTACTCAAAAATATTGGAAAGATTCTAGACTGAAGATTATAGAAGTTTAATTCTGCGACAATGAGAATAAGACTGTTTATGGAATTCGGGGCCAAAACGGGTGATAGTTAAGGTAATTTCTTTGAGGAATATTAAGCGCATTAGTTTCACATTAACTTCGTAGCATACTATTGGCATCATATAACATTGCTGAATTAAGATTATTGCCATAAGAGATCATCTTTCACTCCAAAAACTCAAAAAATTAAATGAATGCCTCTTAAAGTACAGTCCACGATATACAAATCTGTATTTATAGATAGATTGTTCTCGAGGCCGAAGCCCGAGTCGTGGGGCTTCTGCGGTCAGCGAGCACTTCCTTCCAAAACCTCACATGCTTCAATGAACCTCTTTAACGTCCAGTGCATACGAGGTATGACAACTACACTGATTTTGTTTATGATAATATGTTTGATAAAAAATATAACAGAGCTTTTGTTTTGATGCTTTTTCTTTGGCATTGAGACAAAATAAAATTACTGGGCGAAGTGTCAAAAATAACTGCTTCAAAATTGAGTTGCAAGATTATCTACCCGAACATATATAGGTACATACATACACTCATACAATACAAGTAAAATAAAAGCTTTTTAAAAAAAGATCAAAAATAACTAAGTTTTAAATAATTAAATAAAATAAAAAATATTAATATTATGTTTATGACATCAGTCGCAGCTAGAGATTTACCGATACCTAACTCTAGGTAAACTAGCATAGCTCTAAGGAAAATATTTTATAATCCTAGTTGTGTATTCTATCCATTTATTAATAACCAAGACGTCGAAAACCCCTAGCTCCTAATTATGAACCCGAATGTAGAGATAATTTTAAATTACATCTACTTATTACTATTATTATTCTGTTTTTTTACATCTATTAAATAAATAAAATATGAATCTTCAGGTATAAAGTCTGGGTAATATTTTTTATATTATCCTTTTTAGGTACCTATATCGTATTTCATCTGTCCATCGCCTAAGCAAACCGCGCAGTCGCTTACGCACAGTTTTATGCAACTGTTACGTAACCGACACGCGTAAACGATCCCTAAATCATCGGTGTGAGTGTACACCGCGGAACGAACGAATCGCCTAATGAAAGCAATTCATTAACGAATGCTTGTGATTTCAGTCGGTTAATGATCTATTTAAGGTGGAGCTGTATGTAATCTTGCGATTGTGTAAGAATAGTTTTCAAAAGTTAGTTAGTTTTCAATAGTTTTCCAAAGTTTTACTTACTTATAGCTACGTTTTTGAAAGCTAAAGGTAGAATAAGTTGGTAAAATTTAATTTTTAAATAATAGAGAGTAAGTTCATAAAATATGTAAAGCCTCTTCGATGTAAAACGTTGTATTTATGAAAAATAAATACCGATTTCAAAAACAAAAAGAATACCAAATTAAATGCACTCAAAAGTGACATGTGTCAAAAACAAAGCTCTGCAAAAGCGCCAAAGTGTCACTTGAACATTTTTGAAACTTAAATATTCTTATCGATGAAAATGGGTTTATCGATAAGACGGTGTCAAGCCAGCGCACTGCGTGTCACGACGTCGGTAAGTGTGGGATTAATCGCCAGGAATCAGTGCAGCGGAGTGTACCGGGCTGCGGTTTTACTTCCATGGGAGCGGTACAGCAACATAGAATATATCAGCTCCTTCTCTTCCAATTCATACCTGGAGTGGAGTGGCAAAAACGATGACTCAATAACCCCCTCGGTAAGAACAAGGGGAAGAATTTAGGCAATGTGCTGACAATTTGATACACATTACGGAAGTAAGTATTCCTCAAAGTTAAATGTCGCGAAGATGGATTACTAAGCCGTCAAGGCTGTATCTACCCTTTTACTGAAATACACGTGCTTTGGAATGTAGGTTTATTCCATGAAGCGAGAGAAAAACATAAAATGTGTCAGCTGCGTTTCCTCTCGTGCATACTGTATAAAACAGCTAAGGGATCCGAAGGTTTTAGTATATTGTAATTTAGGCGATGGGCTGACAACCTGTCACTACAGCAATACACCTACAAATCTATATTAAATAACCCACAAAACTTTGTCAGACGTGACGGGGTGACCTTTGCTTAGGTCGTTCACGCTCTGTCTACCCGATAAGGGATAAAGGCGTGATTAAATATATGTACAGGAATGTAAGCCAGTGTGGCACTTCAGTAAGTGTGGGATTAATCGCGCGTTGGTCAGGAATCAGTGCATCGGAGTGCACCGGCCTGCGGTTTGCCACCCGTGTCCACTCGGGCCTGTGACCACTCTACTTAAACACTAAGGGAAAATGCATATCGGATATTATATGGAGATTAAAAATACGATCGATTATATTTTTTAAATATTATACTTTTATTTCTATCAAATGAACACGACTCAAAGTTCCTGTGTCTCCGTGCGCACGCTACCTTTGATCAACATTGTCCGACCTATTTATGTATAATAGAGTTAACTAAAATATACAAATATACTAGACTAAAAGTTTCTTTATTTAAAAATTAAATTGAAAATTCCATTTTTAAATATGTTGAAGTAAAAAATACTAAATTTATGGTATAATAATAAATCAATCATCATCATCACTACATAGTATAAAACAAAGTCGCTTTCTCTGTCCCTATATCCTTATGCATAAATATTTAAAACTACGCAACGAATTTTTGATGCGGTTTCTTTTAATGGATAGAGTGATTCAAGAGGAAGGTTTATATGTATAATACATGCATAATATAGTAGAGAAACACTGATAATTTCCGTGCAAAGCCGGGGCGGGTCGCTAGTCATATAATAAATCAATATGACTTGAAGAAATGACAAGAGGTTGCATTTCTAGTTCTCGTATACGTGTTACACTTTGACATGCAAATTTGGATGCAGGATGATAAAATATATTATTATGATCGAACTAATTGACTTGAGCTCCAGTCATAGCGGTTCCACTGAATCGATTTTAGAAGTATTGAAATGACAAAGTACTAAATTAATTGCAAGTGTTTCGCTCATGTGAGCTTAGCTTGTTTGGATCGGAACGTTATCCAACTCTTTAGGAGCAGCCGTTAGGCATGATCTCCGCAGAGGGATCCTCGCCACAAGACGCGGACACTTCCGCATCTGATGAGTCGAATTGTAGACGAAGCAGTGGTGGACAGGAAACCGATGCGTTTCGTGTTCTTCGACATTCATCAGGAAGACCATAGAGCTTTTCACTCTTTACAAAATGCATTCTTATTTAAAAAAAGTTGCAACGTACAACAATGTAGGTACACTACTGTCCACTAATGATAATGATTTTCACGGTCGACTGCGTTCGGCAGTTGGACCTTATTATAATAAATTAACGGTGGCGTGTCCTAATGGGCGTCGGCTCATAATTACACCCAATATTACACCGCTAAAGGCCTGGCGAAATGCAAGTGTCCACCAGGTAAAATAGAAAGCTACTATTGAAACAGCCATGCATAACAGTCCACATTAGATTGAGCATTCAACAAAATGGAGGACTTTTGCTATACCTAAATTTAAAATGTTCAAGACACTCTAGAAAAAAGTTGTATCCTTAAAACTAAATGTGGTTATTTTTTATTTCGATTGAAAATATATTGCAGGGAATGGGAAATAATTAATAATTTTGGTGATAAAAATTGTAATAAAAATAAATAGGTCACCATGAAGGTGACTGATAAATTGCACAATGCAATTGAAAACAAAAGTATTACATTGAATCTAACTGGTTACACGTATTAGGCTGATATGTTTTGTGTACCATTATTGACTTGAACAATATCGCATTGGTGTAATTATAACTGTAATGATATTGATTGCAAATAAATAAATGATACGAAAAAAAAAACATTTCACATTGTATATTGCTTTGATTTTCTGTTACTAGTTTAACTTATCATCCAAATTGCAATACTGTACAATATGCTAAATATTAAGCATATTAAGAAATAATTATAAGTCTTCAAGTTACATTTTCGGTCATAACATACACAATTCACATCCACCCCGGTGGTCACCACCACAAAGGTCCGTGGTAAAAATCGGCGGTGTTTATACCCCGCGCGGTGGAACACAGTAAGCTACTTGTTGCTGTCATGCTTGCTTTAACATTATCGACGTGAGCAAGGGAGACCTAATGGGAAAATTTAAAACAATAAAAGTTAACAATGTTAACTTTAGTGCAAAAAGAAAAAAAAGTTATGTCCGGTGCAAATTATGCAGACTTCTTCAAAATAAAATGTTATTATTTAGTTGGGCTCGATTCTAGATGCCACCGGCTAAAACTAAATTAAAATCTATCTGTCACTTTCAGACCAAACAAAATTTTAAAAAAAGGACCGGAGATCTATTCACTCCGGCTTTCGATTTGTAGATTTTATGCGTTATCTGTCACTTTTATCCGCTATGTTATATAATATGACAGTGGATATAATACTGGGGAAACGTGCAAGTGGGCGCTAAGATCTTATGGACAATGCGTAAAACCATAGAGTAAAAATCTTGTTCTTTTAAATTGTATTATTCCGATAGTAACAGATAGATTTAAATTTAATTCTAGCCGATGGCATTTAGAATCGAGCCTATGTCGTGTAAATAACAGCAAAACGTAGGTATATTTATTAAAACGACCGATAGCTAGGGTAGAGACAGAGTAGAGTGAGATATTTCTAGTGCCTAAGTACTTGCACATTTTCAAAGCCCACCTGGGCTGTTGCTTAATGATGATCTACTATTAAGACCTTCTAGCAATTTAACCGCTTTAACCGGAATATACATGGTAGAAATACTTCCAAGCTAGACTGGGAGCGAGAGAAAAACATAGAATGTGCCAGCTGCATTTCCTCCCGGGCATGCTGTAAAAACCACCTAAGGGATCCGAGGGTTTCTATATATTGCAATTTAGGCGATGGGCTGACAACCTGTCACTATAGCTATATACATTCAAATCTATCTTATATAACCCTCAAAACTTTGTCAAACGTGGCGGAGCGACCTTTGTTTGGGTCGTTTACGCTCTGCGTACTACGTATGTATGTAGAAATGCAAATCATATAAATGGAGGATGTCCCTCCCACAGTCGAGTGTCCCTCCCACAGTCGAATGTCCCTCAATGATGAAGGAAAACATAGCGTTTTATTTTTCATGGAAGTAACTTATTCATAGGAAAACGTCTAAATAAGTATTTCGGATATTTTCAAACTTTTTATAAATTACCTATATGTTTGTGGGTTTTGGTTACATTGTAATTTATTATAATACATGCATATAAACACGCCTTTATACACTACAATACAAATATTCTTTATTGCACATAAACAACACATTGTACAGGAACAAACATTACAAAACAAACAGAGTACAATTAGGCGGCCTTATTGCTAGGGTAGCAATTTCTGCCAGGCAACCTTTGGGTAAAGGAGTAGTTTTCTAATATTATGCGGGATAGTGCAGTTAATTATTTTATCCCTATTTTATTATTATATTTGCTCTTAATTTAGAATACCCTTAAATGGTAACAAGAGTTTAATACAGTCGCAGTTTTCCTTTATTATATACCAGGCCACTCAGAAAGTATTGCGATAAATAGTTTTTATATATGGCAGACTGGCCGGTTAGAATCTTTTTTGAAAATATGATTACTTGTAAGTAAAAATATGTGTGTTCCATTTTCAAAATTTCCCGCCACATTTTTTGCGAGCCAATTCAAAGTATCGTGTCTTACTGAAAAATGGATCTGCGCCGGGAACATTTTAGAGCTATGATTTTTTACGATTTCAAGTGTCGCCTGAAACCGGATGAATCGTTCGATAGACTTCAAATGGCATTTATGGATGAAAGCCCCTCCAAGGCAACCGTGTATCGTTGGTATAACGAATTTAGGCGCGGTCGACCAACCTTGGGGGATGAAGAAAGAAGCGGTCGCCCTTTGACGGCTATTACGGAAGAAAACGTGCTAGCAGTGAAAAATTTAATCCAAGATAATAGGCGAATTACATATCAGGAGATTCAGCACATATTAAAGATTGGATCGGGAAGCGTTCACGAGATTCTACAAGGGCATCTTCGCGTGAGGAGGATAGTATCGCGCTGGGTGCCGCACTACCTCACCGACGCTCAGAAGCAGGCCCGGGTGGAATGGTGCCGTGATATGCTGAACAAATTTGAAGCAGGCTCGTCTCGGCGTGTTTACGACATCGTAACAGGTGATGAGTCCTGGATTTATCAATACGATCCAGAAACCAAGCGCCAGTCGACAGTTTGGGTGTTTCAAAATGAACCAACGCCTACCAAAGTGAAGCGATCTCGAAGCGGGGGGAAGATTTTGATCGCCAGCTTTTTTAATTTGACTGGCCACTTGGCCTCAATTCCCTTACGAGATCAAAGAAGCATTAACGCCGAATGGTATACTACCAAATGTTTACCAGAAGTTTTTTCTGTTGTGAGCAACAAGCGACCAAACACAGGGCTCCGCGGACTACTGCTCCACCACGACAATGCGCCTGCACACACCGCGCTCAAAACGAGGGACTTCCTGGACAGCACACCAGTCAAACTCCTGGGTCACCCTCCTTACAGCCCTGATCTAGCACCGTGTGACTTCTTTTTATTTCCAAAAATAAAAAAACAGCTCAAGGGGATACAATTTTCGTCGCCGGAAGATGCGCTGGCTGCGTTCGAGCAGGCTGTAAACGAGGTGTCTACGGCGGACTGGAAAAAGTGTTTTGAAAACTGGTTCAGACGCATGAATCTTTGTATAGAGGCTGGTGGAGAGTACTTTGAAAATATTTAATAAAAATATATGTACCTGTAGAACAATTTTTTTTAGTGTCGCAAATCTTACTGAGTTTCCCACGTACGTGTAAAGTATTTGACATTTGGTAAAATTTCCAATACTACTAATTAGGAGAACATTGATAAAAAGTGGGTTTTCCATAGCAAAGTACCAAATTTGCATATTCTATTATCAATTATTTGTTGAAACTGAACAATTATTGCTTCCATATTTACATATTTTACATTTGGTAAAATTTCCAATACTACTAATTAGAAGAAAATTGATAAAATGTGGGTTTTCCATAGCAAAGTACCAAACTACATATTCTATTATCAATTATTTGTTGAAGCTGAACAATTATTGCTTCCATATTTACATATTTGACATTTGGTAAAATTTCCAATACTACTAATTAGGAGAAAATTGATATAATGTGGGTTTTCCATAGCAAAGTACCAAACTGCATATTCTATTATCAATTATTTGTTGAAGCTGAACAATTATTGCTTCCATTTAAGTGGATGTTTACCTACCTAGTAGGTAGGTAGTACCTACATATATTCCACATACTTATACAGGATGTTATTTTAGGAGGTATTTTGATCTTCTTCTGTCGAGTGGGTATCGAGTCTATCGACCCGATGAACCCTGGTGTCAGAGTTTTTAAACCGCCTTGTAGCACAACTATCAGGCCTCTGACATGGTTTGAGTAACGACCACTATCAAAGACAGCGACCGGGACCGACGGCTTAACGTGCCCTCCGAAGCACGAAATCTTTTTCTTATTCGGACAATCAGGTGATTCAGCCTGCAATGTCCTAACCAAACTGGGGAAAAATTCACAAAGTGATAAATTCTCAAATATCAACTTTGTGTTTCCCCCCTTGGGAATCGAACCCAGGACCTCCGGATCAGGAGTCCATGGCACTAGCCACTAGACCACGGAGGCAGTTATTATAGTATTTTGATAAAGATACAAGATTACTTAAACAAGTATTAAGTATTGTTGACTTCCTTAAGTCAAACTTTTGGTTTCGATAAGGTTTTCTTTTACATATTTTTCATGTGATCCTTTGTCGATATTTAAACACCCCCAGATATGGCACGCAATTAAATTAACATCCTGTATTCTACGTACTTATGTTAAATATGCTAAACGCATCACATGCGTACCGCTCGTTAATCACGGCTGTAATACGCGCCTTAAGCAATGCGATCGCGGTTTCTACTAATTGATTCACTAAAACACTATTAAACCACCAGTCTAGTTTTGCAATAAACGTCTACAACAAGCTACTGATTTATTATTACCTGAATTATTTCTCTTATAACACAGGAAACATAACAAAATGATAAAAAGAGATATCAGCATAGTTATTAAAGTTGAAAGTGATTCTTCCATGCTGGACTGGGAGCGAGAGAAAAACATAGAATGTTCCAGCTGCATTTTCTCCCGGGCATGATGTAAAAACCAGCTAAGGGATAGGAGAGTACTATACTTCTCTGAGCCAAAATAGCAATTATCGTTCTTCCATGCTGGATTGGGAGCGAAAGAAAAACATGGAATGTGCCAGCTAGCTGCATTTTCTTTCGGGCATGCTGTAAAAGTCAGCTAAGGGATCGGAGAGTTTCTGCATATTGCAATTTAGGCGACGGACTGACAACCTGTTTCTACAGCAATATAGTGACAGCCTACAAATCTATCTGAAATAACCCTCAAAACTTTGTCAGACGTGGCGAAACGATCTTTGTTTAGGTCGTTTACGCTCTGCCTCCCCCAACAGGGATAAAGGCGTGATTATATGTATGTATGTATGTAATTATGTGAATGAAACTGATTCAGCATAAAGCCTAGGCAGAAATGTTTTATACATCTTGTCAGATGTTATCTTGATGTCTGGAAAATTGTTTATAATTTCTTTGATATGCGCACTTTGGTCTGAGTGCACAATGTTGCACATTTAAGAGCAGTTGTATAATATCTTCCTGTGAGATAAAGATCATCTTACATGCACAAGGTTACTTTGTTGTCACTCATCTCTGTTTATTACGAATCCTTGTCACTAGTAATAGTACATTACTCTAGAGGCCGAAAAAAACGCAAACGCAATGTGGTGAGTAAATTTGGAAGGCCTGAACTGATGTAAACGAGATCATACATTACTATTTTACATACATACATACATATAATCACGCCTTTGTCCTAATGGGTTAGGCAGAGCGTAAACGACCTAAACAAGAGCCGTTTCGCCACGTCTGACAAAGTTTTCAGGGTTATTTAAAAGAGATTTGTAGGTATATTGCTGTAGTGACAGGTTGTCACCCCATCGCCTAAATTACAATATACTGAAACCCTCGGATCCCTTAGCTGACTTTTACAGCATGCCCGGGTGGAAATGCAGCTGGCACATTCCATGTTTTTTTTTCTCGCTCCCAGTCCAGCATGGAAGAACGCTAATTGCTATTTTGTCTGAGAGAAGTATAGTACTTTTCTCTTTTCTAATTTTGCGAGAAAAAAAAAAACAATACACTTTAAAATAAACATCAAACTTGCCATTCCTCCATAATATTTTGACATTTAAAACATGCATGGCACCTTGGACATGCGCACATTTCATTTATTCATTTATATTTTTTCACATCCTGCCTTAATAAAATAAATATTGTGAACGTAAAAATACCTAATCCATACTAGAGTATTTTTTAAAGACTTCCCGTAGCAGTCGGTAATGGTTAAAGACTTACCGTAACGGTCGGTAATGGTCATTATTGTCGTTTGGTGAAATTGCCGGCCGCTACGAACTTGACTACCGAAAAGTGAACGCTTTATTTTTTAAAACAATTAAGTTATTTTCAAGCAAGTGGGAGAAAAATAAGTTAAAGTCCGTCGTAGCCAAAACAATACTAAGTTTACAGGTAAAAAAAAACATTAAATTATTTATTTTTTATAGTAAAAATATTTATATTTATACAAATTTAGTCGCTATGACGTGTACATAAGAAAGACTATATCAATTCGTCACTCCCACTACCGTTTCGGTAGCTCAATTGATAGAATAATGGACCGGCATTCCAGAGACGCAGGTTTGAGTCCTGCCCGAAACGAATTGTTATTATTTTCTTTGATTCATATTACATCTTTATACAAGTTGATGATAACTTTCATGAAAAGTAAATTGCTTTATCATTGTTCTTCATTCCAGAAATAATTTCCTTGTGAAATTTGATTTTGTTTTTTTGACAACTATCATTTTGCGAAAAGTCCTTACACCGTTTATAATTTGGGGATAACGAAAATATGTTACGCATTTTATCACTCTACTTACTAATTGCTATCAACTATCAAGGAAGCAGCGATGTATTATAAATGATGGCAACACGAACCGCTTGCCATGTGAACAAGACCAACAAGCACAGATACATTGAATATTTTCTCATTATTATACAAACAATAGCTTGCACATTACAGCGCGTCCAGGCTTGGAATGAATGTGGCGGGAAAAGGAACTAACGCATCGAGGTAAATATATGGAAACGACATGCAAATGACAAAAAAAAAACTTTTTAATATATGATTGTCCTTTAGCAACAAAAATACATACATACATAAAATCACGCCTTTATCCCTTACGGGGTAGGCAGAACGTTAAACTAAAACTTAAAAGGCGCTTTCGCCACGTCTGACAATTTTAGATTGAAAAGTGTATTGCTATAGTGACCGGTTGTCAGCCCATCGCCTAAATTACAATACACTGTAACCCTCGAGTCCCTTTTGCTGACTTCTACAGCATGCCCGGGAGGAAGGGCAAACCAAAATGCTATAAATTAATATTCCAAAAAAAATGGTTAGGTTATTATCTAGGTACATTATTGATGTTATGTCTCGTTAAGGGGATCCCCGGTGCACGCCAGCGCCCTCATCAGTCAAAAAATCATTGCTCACCGAAAACGCAATTAATCGAAAATCCGGTAGATTGAAGTATGGGTACTGAAGTTTTTTTTAAGCATTATAAATTAATAATTCAGTGTTCACTTCAGTTATAGATAGTAAAAGTGCTAAAAGTGGCCGTTTTTCGCAAATTTCCTATCTGTAACTGCAACGATCTATAAGTTGCAACTTTATGAAGTTCCAAATGACCTTTATGGCTTTAACCTCAATCTGATCTACCGGATTTTCGATTGATTTTGTTTTCAGTTAATTATGATTTTTTGACTGATGAGGGCGCCACTTAGCCCAGGGAAGCCCCATGGAAGTATGATTTTTCTGCATAATTGTGTAACTATTGCAATTTTCTGAACTGTACAAATATTTTTCCGGAATCATTATTAGTCTCTATTTTTACGCGCAGTCGCATTGAGCGTTGGTGAGTGACTGAATGCTGATTAGCTTCAACTCATGCGTGAATATTTTAGTTCGGGATGCCATCTTCAGTAAATATATAATTCCTCTATGAACTAACGCCACCAATATAGCCGCCATCTTATTTTTGTCAGTTTTCTTAATATACAGCTCTCCCACCCACGTTCACTAAAAGCCGTGACGTACTTTAACCTGTAAAGATGGGTACAACGAGCCTTCATAAAAAAAACATGCTCATACGACCGTAATAATACGTTTTATGTTAAAGGAAATAAACATTTACATTAGCAGTGATTGTATTTTTTGCCCACGGTAAGTGGTTGTGTGATCTCTGATTTGACCCTTGGCAGAATGCAAATAAGAAACATTAGTATGAATTATAATTTGCGTAGGTGCCGCCTCGCTAATGCGAATTTAATTGAAATTGCTTATTGGCGGCCTCGCTTTTGTCCTCTTAAAATAAGGATGAGACTTGAGACTCTTTGTTGTCTAAGGATTGCTTGCATAAAGCTTACAATATTGTTTAGACTAAAAACTGTGTCTACTAAATACGTATGCTACAAAATATACCGGGTGTAAGGGACAGCCTCCCACAAACTGATAGGGGTTGCTCAGTCAACGATGCTAAACAACATTCATCAGGAAAATATTTCAATAAAAAAAAAAATACTTTCCCAAACCAAATGACCACCTCGATCAGACAGTTTGTATGGAAAAGCAACACATACATTTCCTGGTGATAGTTGTTCAGATTCGGTGACTGAGCAACCGCTATCTGTTTGCGGGACTTACACCCCGTATGATGACATACTAAGTATAAAGAAAACATAGAAATTTAAATATTTTTTTAAAAACTACGTATGACTATTATCTACCTGAAAATCAACCCAGGTAATCTTTAAATTCACTGGACTAAATTTAAGTTAGAATTATCTATGCGTGTATCATATCATACACTTCCACATTTTAATTTTATATGAGAAACTGAATATTCATGAGGGATTTAAAATATTAATTCTACAAACTTTAATGCATGCGTAAATGTATGCACACAGAACAAATGCTTTCTCATTTTACAAACAATTACCTATTTATTATAAGAAAGAAGTTGCTAGTAGTACTTTAAAACATTTCCAAAGTCTGTCAAATCGGCTCAAATTACATACATACATAAAATCACGCCTTCATCCCTTACGGGGTAGGCAGAGCGTTAAACGCCTCGTAAAAGGCGCTTGCGCCGCGTCTGACAAAAATTGAGGGCAATTTTAGATTGTAATGTGTAGTGACAGGTTGTCAGCCCGTCGCCTAAATTACAATACACTGTAACCCCCGAGTCCCTTTTGCTGTCTTCTACAGCATGCCCGAGAGGAAGGGCAGCTGGAACATTCTATGTTTTTCTATCTCTCCCAGTCCAGCATGGAAGAAAAATTATATCTCATAAATTATATTTCATAAATTATTAAGAATTTCCGTGTTTGACAGCTTCAGCTAATTACATGCTCTTAATTATTCATTTATCGTAAGGTCTGGCTCTATGATCTTATATTTAAGAGTGAAACAGAGTTCCGCAATGTCAATATGTTGCTATTAATGAAGTAATTTGTACGACTCTCTATCAGAAACCGAAGCAATAAATCAACTTCGCACTCTCGGAATTAATTACAAGATATTCTAAATATCAATTAAGTAATGTACTGTGGGCGTATGATCCAATTGCATGCGTAATATAACGGCCTGGCCATGGGACAGTCGTCGCCGCCGCCGTGCCGCCGCCGCCGCCGCGCCGTGGCGATAATTCGCGCATTAGATCAATCACAATGCTTATAGTAGTAAGAACAGGTACGCTTCGCCGCACGCACTGCGCGAAAATTTTAAAATTTGCCGCGAATAATATTTGTCTCATAGCCCGTGTCCAGCCCGTAACGGTGTATGCGCCCGCGCAGACGACCTCGCCCATTGTGACGTGTCACGTGATGGCTGATAGACAGAGCAGTGTAAATTGTAATCGATATGCTTGCAACTACTTGCAAGGTGATAAACGATTCTGATTTCATCGCAGCAAACATTTGTTACATTACATGACCTTACAGTTATTGTTTTATTTGTATTTGCACAGGTTAAAATTGACTTTTTCGACAGGTTTAAGATTTTACAACATAACAACTTTTTTAATCACGGTTTGACATGCGTTTTACTTATTATTTCGTGAAAATAAGACAATTTACCTTACCGTACTTTAAGCTAAGCAGACACTTTCGGAAACATGTTTTACTCATGTATTTCACATGAATATTACAGACACATTCACATTTTATAATATATAAGTCGGGTCGATAGACTCGATACCCACTCGACATAAGAAGAATATATAAGTCATACATAGTCATACTTCCATGCTGGACTGGGAGAGATAGAAAAACATAGAATGTTCCAGCTGCCCTTCCTCATGGGCATGCTGTAGAAGTCAGCAAAAGGGACTCGAGGGTTACAGTGTATTGTAATTTAGGCGATGAGCTGACAACCTCTCACTATGGCAAAACACATTACAATCTAAAATTACCCTCAATCTTTGTCAGAAGTGGCGAAAGCGCCTTTTACGAGTCGTTTAACGCTCTGCCTACCCCTTAAGGGATAGAGGCGTGATTTTATGTATGTATGTAGTTATAAGTTCTTTTATCCCTTATAGTACCTATATGCAGGAAGATAAAATAAATATGATAACAGTTTTAAAACAATTAATATACGAAGAAATTACATTTTCGATTCGCTATACAACGATTCTATACAGAAGCGATAAAAATGGAAAATCTATTACCTAGGCTAGTCAGTCGGCTACAAATTGGCTGGAAAATTACCTGGTTCTAGATATTGCATCAATTTATCACTCCCATCAACCATTAAAGCCGGTATACGGAACAATAACAGATTAACCTAGAAAATAACTGACGGATTTAATTGACAGTTTTTTTAACTGTTCCAATAAGGAAATCATTTAGCAGACATAATTATGTTTATGTTAGATCTTTAGCCTTCTGTGTCTGACTGATAAACTAGTAGGTAGTATTTGTAATAATTTATTTTTATTGAAAGGCGAAAGGTCGATAGTAAATAATACTGCTTCCGATTTCAAAATATTATTCTACACAAAAAAAAAAAATTTGATTGAGCCAGTGTCATACGTACTCGTACTACCTACTTCACAACATATTATAAAACAAAGTCGCTTTCTCTGTCCCTATATCCCTATGTATGCTTAGATCTTTAAAACTACGCAATGGATTTTGATGCGGTTTCTTTTAATAGATAGAGTAATTCAAGAGGAAGGTTTATATGTATACTACATGCATAATATAGTAGAGAAACACTGATGATTTCCGTGCGAAGCCGGGACGGGTCGCTAGTCTAGTATAAACCGTAAACTTCTAGTATATAACACGATAGATTTACTAGTAATACGCTACGGATCCGGTACCTAACTTCTAAAATAGGATTCTTCGTGGAATAGGTAGCCAAATTCATTCAAAGATCATATTTGTATCATAAAAGTCTATTTTTAGCTGCGCTTATTATGATACAGTAATTACGCCATAAGGCACCCAACCGTAAAGAGGAATGTACAAACTAAACTATTCTTACGATTTGCATTTTATTAAACTTAAACACCTGAGCGGTATTTGAGAAAATCTTAGCGAGATTAGCGAGATCTGTAAACCGTTGTAATTGCAAGGAAATGTAAGTAAGGCGGTTCTCACACTGTCCCGCAGTACTCGTCGTCGATTTACACCTACCCGCGTGGCTGAGCCGGTCGTAGACGCGTATTGAAAAACCGCACTTGGGACTGACAGCTATAGTTTGAACTAGTATCATAAATGTCATTTCAGTACAATATAAACCTGTCAAATCCATACTTAATATTGCTCTCAGTCCTGGGTAGTTTTATAAATACGGGCCGGCCGTAGAGTCCAATACACTGAAAATGCGTCTACGCGAGTTGCAGGAGTGGGCTCTGCAAGCTAGCGCGTGGGTGCGTTTTATCCATGTAAATCGAAGCACTTATAAAAGACGTTGTACTCTGCGTAGCGCGGGATAGTGTGAGAGTCGCCTTAGAGTGAAGGTAGAGTGGTTAATCGGCTTAGTGTCTAAACAATCCGGCTAATTGAGCGAGGTGCGCCGGCGCAACCGGGGCTTGCTTACAGCGAGGAAATAATACACTACGCGGAATACAGCTACATCTGTTACTAGATATAACATACACATATGTTTGTATGGACTTAAAGGATAGTGTGTGATTGGCAGAAGTGTAAACACCTAAACAAAAGTAGTTCCGTCTCGTCCGACAAAGTTTTGAGGGTTATTTAAGATAGATTTGTAGGTATATTTCTGTAGTGACAGGTTGTCCGCCCATCGCCTAAATTGCAATATACTGAACCTTTGGATCGCTTAGCAGGTTTTTACAATGCAGCTGGCACATTCTATGTTTTTCTTTCGCGCCCAGTCCTGCATGGAAGAATAATAACCAGTGCATTCATATTTGTCGTATCTATTAACTGCAAAGTTATTTGTAAACACCAAAGCTTAATAAATTTGGTTCCACTTCAATCGCAAGCGCAAGCGCAACGAACGAACACTTATTTTCAGCGCAAGAGTTTAATTGGTAAATCAGTAATGGGCTACAATGTCTATCTTTAGTGAGAAGTGGTGCAACTCTAGTTGCAGTCATTTCCATACAAAGTAGCGAGCGCTTCTTTTAAAAGACTTTTTTTATCAAACAAATTTTAGGTCCTTGTTTCTGAGCTATGGATGAAACTCTACCCATAAAAAGGCATTAAATTATAGTAAAACGTTCGTTTTTAATGTTTTGTTTTATTAAAAGTTTATGTTATCAGTTAGGTAGTCAAAAATATTGGAAACCCAAAAAAGAACAAATCCTAAAGTGAGTTCTAAACCAAATTAACCATCATCTCCCTAGCCTTATCCCGTATCTCACGGGGTCGGGTACCTAATCTAGGGGATTGAACTAAATTAACCATCCAATATTAATTGTATCTATAATTAGTTAGACTCCCGATCGTGCCTGTGATAAACTTTAATTTTGCATAATTTTGCCTATTTTCAATTTAAGAGTTATACCACTTTGCGCCTCAGTCACTGTTTGAACCTAAGCATCTGATGGTTACCCACATTACGTCACGACTGTGTGATATAACCAGTGCAATCTGAAGATCGATGAGCAAGCGCATCAACTCTTGCGATTGAAATGCACAGAAACAGAAAATCGGTGTAAGTATTTATTCCCATGCTGGACTGAAAAACATAGAATGTGCCAGTTGCATTTCCTCCAGCCAGGGGATCTGAGGGTTTTAGTATATTGCAATTTAGGCGATGGACTGTCAGGATATTCCTACAAATCTATCTTAAATAACCCCTTAAAACTTTGTCAGACGTGGCAGAACGACCTTTGTTTAGGTTGTTTACGCTTTGCCTAACCCATTAGGAACAAAGGCATGATTATATGTATGCATGTATTCTTTCCCAAATAGAGAATGTTGGTAAGTCGTATTGTACTATTTAATATGTTCTCATGTTTGAATTCTACGTTTTCGTGCACGGAAAGAGAAAATACTTTGATTTTTTATTTTTAAAGTAATTACGTTAATTTCTTAATTAAAGTATTGCACTAATTTTGTTATCTAATATCTCTATTTCTATTCCAAATTTTCATCAGAGGTAACAGAATTTTACATGAAATTTTGTATGAGCTATTTTGATATTTACCCAATGAATTTGATATCAAATAATTTGAAGTAGGCTAAATTTTTATTATAAATTGTTTAATAGAGACACAACCATCACTTCTTTTCATCTCTACACTACAATAACCAGCATTAAACTTAAATTCGGTAAAAAAATCATTTTACATAAACCACATTAACTTCCCAACATACAATAACTTCTAAGTACTAATTAGCGATTACGATCGCTTTATTAAAAGTGTAGTCTGTAGTCGGTAGTGAGGCCGACAGTCGATTGTTTTACCTCGATACTAATTGCCTGGAAAATCTGCCATAATGGTCTCTTTACACAACACCTCGCATTTCTAGAAACTATTACGTTGGGAGAATGCTCACGGCGGATTAACAGGATATAGTTATTCTACGGATTATAAAACGTGAAGATGGAGCTATTAGAAGGAAATCGTCTCCAAGTTATTTTTATCAGACTCACCAAGAATTGATACAAGTGAAAAAAGAAAGAGACTAAAAGGTACTACTAGCAATTCCATGTATATGACAAAGCAAGCTGAGGATTCTGATGGAAAGATGGTCGCAAGACCTACAGAACCTACCGCGAAGGGACTATTGTAGAACCCTACAAAGTTGTAAATTTTTGTTTTCGCTTTGCCACTGTTAACTAGTTAAATACCAAGTAGATACAGTAAATACACAGGACAGGTGTCAAATAAAGCTATCGCGTGTCTTCAATAATAGGCCCAATGGGCCTAATTGCTCACTTTAAAAACCGACGCCATACGAGCGGAAAATAAATGTTCTTCCAGTACACCGAACCATATCAAATGTATCGAATAAACATGCGACGTCAAAGCGATGTCGATTGCCAATATTTTTGGCCATGTCCATGTGAAATCGGATGAAAAATTATGCATTTTGCGATACTTTTCTGTACAAATGGACGCAGGGAGACTATTACACGCTGCCTTCACACAGCCGGCGAGCGACATGACGTAAACATACATTAAACAGCTTATGTAATGTAATAAAGCAACGGAAGTAAATAGTTGAAAACTATAGATTTACCTTCATTATTGAACGACTTTCGACCACAATGCGGAAACGAGTGTAGTAGTTATTTATTTAACGCAAGATCGAGTTACCGAGAACACTTTCTATTAGTTGTGAATGAAGAGTGATTACAAAATACGGATAGAGTTGCTCGGGGATCTTATAAATTAAGTTTCTCATCTAAATTATTAAGCTACTCGCTTGACAGTCCCAACATTAGTGTACAACTAAACATACTGTAAATAATCCCCTTACAAAAATAAAAACTTTAATCACAATCTTGAGGAGTCTTTATATTTTTAAATCGAACCCAATTTCACAGCTCGCATCGCCTGTCAAATGCGACGCAAAGCCGCGAATGGGACTCGCATTATGAGAACTCAAACAGGCCCTATTTATATGAATCGTAATCTATTTATTGTCACAATAAAAAGTTTTGATGTTATCGAGCCGAAATCGTCACATCGTCACCTTCTTCTCGCCCTTATCGCGATGCCAAAAGTCACGAATCAGTGTCAAAGAAATTTGAGCATTATTTTCATTGGATTAGAGTGGAACTGCGTGTTTATCGTGCGAGGTATGCTAAGCAGCTTAGCGAGCCAGGGTTTGAGGTTGCGTTTGACGTTTCGAGTAACGAGACAGTGGCACTAGAGGTACAGGCGACTATAAAACTGATTCATACTCTTATTGGGTGGCACTGGCAGTGTGTTGAAATATTGAAACAATCGATGCAATAAAAAGTCATTGGCTCGTTTAACGAGTTGCCATCTTTATGAAGATGAGGCAACACATTTAATCCTTTTAGCAACCTTTTTTTTGCAGGCCCCGAATCGGCCTGTGTGACCGAGCACCCCATCATTATGCTGAGATTAATTACTTAGTTAAATTGTCAGCCGAGCTTGTACGAGCACTAATTGCTATAAACGTCGTATTTTTTCACATTCTCGGTAAGTATAAGTGGGTTTTTCAAATTACGACGCGAGAAGTTTTGTATTTACAGTTGCTTGAGACGTTTAATTGCAGCGAGCGGATGTAAAGACAGTAATTGGGAGGTAAATTCGTGAGATAACGTATATGGCCACGAGAAATAATAACCATAGGGTATTTTTGTTTTATAATCGTAAGATAACTGCCCAGTTATATACATAGTTGTCGAAATACATTTCCAAGAATAATCATGTCGAAACAATTGTCTTGACAATATGGCTCGAATAAAGTTACGTATTTTAAACGAAGCTTTGCGTGTGGCAAGGAATTACTTTGTATTTACATTATTCCATTAACAAACAGCGCCGTAAAAACTAGTAAGCGATCGCTATTCAAAACTACTCGCAAAGCGTACTCTATTTGTGTTTACTTGTCTAGTTGACTGTACCAACTGCCATCTACAGCTATGGATTTCGGTGAGCTATTTAAAATTTAAAAAGCGAACGAAGCTTGACATTTGACAAAAAGCTGATTATGACGTCAGTTTTTTCTTTTCCCCTGGCGTAGCGAGATCCTTTCAGCCAGGATTAATTTGGACCGTTTTATAAGGGCTTACTTATCTGTATCCCTGTTGAGAACGGGTTGTATTTATCGCGGCCATTATGCATTTTATTATTTAATTTATTTAACACCTCCGGCTTATCAGCTTGTCTATTAAATCGTCTCAGGCAATGCGATCGAAACTTAAACATTATTTAGTTCTCTGATATCTAAACGGCCATTTATTTCCAAAGTTAATTTAAAACTAATCTTTGGGTGGAATTTATTGTATACCGAGTTAGAATGTTTGTTTACATGGCTGTCTGATTGTAGGTATTGGTCCAGTAACACTTAGGACAGTGAGATAAGCAGTGTGAATGGAATTGTTTGTATGTACGTTATTTTATTGCAAACACTCCCTTTCCGTTATGATTATGAGATACTTAGTACTTACTGTACTACCATTTACTGGGAAAAATCTTTTTTTATTTGAAAAAGAAAACAAAGCCTATATTCACTCTTTTCGGTCCTCATATTCGCAGATGCCAGCAATTTCTCCAAACGACAACAATTAAATTAACGACCGCTTCACGAACTCTTTACGGACAAACTAGTATGGTTTAGGTGTTTTTTAGCTACATTAATAATAATAATAATCCTTCCACCGAGTTTCGGTGATGGCGGCCTACCTCCCAGAGATCGGCCAATTGCGCAGGACTAGTTTTTAGTTTTTTTTTAATGAATTTCATTCAAACATAATTTTACACACAGGTGCACTCTCTATTCCTGCAATCTCTTATTCTGATAAGACTAAAAAAGTAATAATAGCTGTATGTGTAAAACAATACATCACATATCCTTATTTGTAGTAATTTAGGTTGATTATTAAGTATTATGGCATATAATTAACTTAACGGGAAGTAGGTAAATAAAGAGCTCTTCGTAGCTCTAAACACAACGTGAGGTATCTAATTACTCATGTACCTAACTCACCAATAGAACTAGTTAAAACTACATTTTCGTTTTTTTTTTCGGTTTTAAATCTGGTTAATTGGAATAAAATATTTTGCCTCGGGTTTGAGATTTCAGGTCTATTAGCGTTTAAAGGAAAAATAGTTCTAGATATATTCTAGATCTAGGTTTTAATTAAACTGCTGTGCCTGCTACAAACATACAAATCGCAACAAACTTTTATATTTCTAATAGTAATATGTAGTTTTTGTATTGAAAGAAGGGTTAGCCCTCAACGTTTCTTGATTATCGTTTAGTTTTAAAATATAAAGGACTAATAGCTTTCATTGACTAATCTTCCATGCTGGACTGGGAGAGATAGAAAAACATAGAATATTCCAGCTGCCCTTCCTCTCAGGCATGCTGTAGAAGACAGCAAAAGGGACTCGAGGATTACAGTGTATTTTTATTTAGGCGATGGGCTGACAACCTGTCACTATAGCAATACACATTACAACCTAAAATTGCCCTCAATTTTTGTCACACGTTGCGAAAGCCTTTACGAGGCGTTTGAAGCTCTGCCTACCCCGTAAGGGATTAAAGCGTGATTTTATGTATGTACCTATGTATGTAATAGCTTTAGAAATTATTTTGGTTTCACAAAGAAGTCCCTAGTGTTGTTAGTTTGATCATGAATGTAATCATTTTTAATATAATTTAATCAGTTTAATCTAAATAAACCGCGTTTGTCTAAGGCACACTAATTAGCCGAACCATGTGAATAATTTGGGGCTATTATACACTAATGAGGAATTATAATTAAGCCACTTACACACGCTTCAAATTAATTGAATTCATATACCATAAGCTTTGGCACGGTCAAGCATAGATATTATGGCAAATTGAGTTTTCTTAGGTTTGTCTTTTTCTAACGTGTGGGTATGGAGTCGGTCGACCCGATGAACCCTGATGTCAGAATGAATATTTAAACTGCTTAGCTCAGCTAATAGGCCTCTGACATGTTTGTGTAACGACCATTATCAAAATAATAAAAAACTTTGTGTCCCCCCGGGAATCGAACCCAGGACCTCCGGATCATGAGCCCATGACGTTTTTCACAAATATGTAATTTGAATGTTAAGTTTGTGTAAAGTTATAAAATGTATATCTAAATAGGTATTGGGTTTAATTCTAGATTCACCGGCTAAACCTAAAATTTAAATCAATCTGTCACTTTCAGATTAAAAACATTGAAAAAGGACAGGAGATCTATTTTCTCCGGTTTTTTATTTCTAGTTGGTGGTTTTATGCGTTATTTGTCTTTTATTCGCCGTCATATGATATGGCGGATATGACAGAAATACTGGAGAAACGTGCAAATGCTCGTCCAAATGTAAAACCATAGAGTATAAACCGCCTATCCTTAACCATTTTTTTTTGTAAGTGCCCAGCCGTGGGACACATAACGGCTACATAAGATAAGAAGTGACAGATAGATTTTAATTTTAGTTTTAGCCGATGGTATCAAGAATCGAGCCCATTGATTGTAGGCACTAAATATTTTCCTGAAATTTAATTTATTTGCAAGTTGCCCCAATTAATTCGGTTGTTTTACAGGAACGTACATATGTAAATTAAAATATCTAATTTAAAAATTGTCAGTAGATTAAATATGTTTTCGTTAAATAATTAGTGCGAATTGGTAAATATTTTCCTTAAATTCAATTTAGTGGCCCTAATTAATTTAGTTGTTTTTCTCGATATATACACGTTTATCATGTGTAATCAACGTGTGTGGTATATTGTATAGCTCATTCGTTTTTAAGAAATAATTACCGCTACACTAAAACGTTGATTAATCAAAAAGCGAATGGGGTATAGATAAGGAATACATATAATCACGCCTTTATTGCTAATGGGGTAGGCAGAGGGTACACGGCCTAAACAAAGGTCATTCCGCCACGTCTTACAAAGTTTGAGGGTTATTCAAGATAGAGTTATAGGTATATTACTGTAGTGACAGGTTGTCAGCCCATCGCCGAAATTGCAATATACTGAAACCCTCGGATCCCTTAGATGGTTTTTACAGCATGTCCGGGAGGAGATGCACCTGGAACAGTCTATGTGTTTCTCTCGCTCCCAGTTCAGCATGGAAGAATAGATAAGGAATTCTGAATATTAAGTTTAGAATTACAAAATGCTCATTGGTACTTTTTTATTTTTATAACTACTGTAATACTATTTATAGGATGTTAGATGTTTTTAATAGGTATTTTATTTTTGCTGTTTTCGGATATTGAACATAATATAATAAATAATTGTCCTAATCAGAAGTAATGTTCGTTACATTGAAACTGGGTAAGCACTTACCGTAATTTTTTTTTTATAACCAACTCATTGGTCAACAATAACGTTAGCTCAGCCATACTGTTTTATAATAATAAAATTAATAAATTACAAATACGAATAAAAATAACAGTCTATATCAATAATTTATATTTTCGTCCTAACCCCTTTTCACCAACAACATCCAGATTCAAATTGAAGACCACCGCATAATCCCTTGCACCTTAAAACAATATGACAATCGTGTCCTAATCTAATGCGGGTTCGAGTCCCGGGCGGGCACAACGTAAGTCACACAACGTTTGTGCCGCTCGGCCCCCCGTGAATCACGCACCTGGGTCCACCGGGCTTCTGTGCATACATACCTACATACATAAATCACGCCTTTATCCCTTACGGGGTAGGCAGAGCGTTTAACGCCTTTTAAAAAGCGCTTTCGCCACGTCTGACAAAAATTGAGGGCAATTTTAGATTGTATATGTATTGCTTTGGTGACAGGTTGTCGACCATCGCCTAAATTACAATACACTGTAACCTTCGAGTCCCTTTTGCTGACTTCAACAGCATGCCCGGGAGGAAGGGCAGCTGGAACATTCTATGTTTTTCTATCTCTCCCAGTCCAGCAGGGGCTTCTGTGACGTATCTATATATATAAAAATCTATCTATATATATAAAAATGAATCCCTATTTCCCTTGGTCACGGCATCACGTCTGAACGGCTGGACCGATTTCGCTAATTCTTTTTTTGTTCTGTTCGTTATTATCAGGAAAAAGTTCTTATGAAAGAAAAAAATTAAGGAAATTGCGCGGAAAAATAGAAAATTTAAAATGACTTAACCACCATATAAAATTATTAAACTTTTTTAATGTAACCTGAAGACATTTGACATAGAATTGACTGAATGCGTGCTACAAATATAGTCAAAGAGGATGAAAAAAAAAATGACGTTTAAAACGGATTCTTCTGTCAATAATCAAAAATCTGCTCATTTATGGCGTCTAAGGCGGAACAAAGTTCACCGGGTCAGCTAGTATAGATATAAATATTGTAACTATAGAACCAAGTGCGCTGACTTTAGTAAATAAGGTACTTAGCATAATCCCGTGAATCTTAAAACAACGTGACAATCGCGTCCTAATCTAATGCAGGTTCGAATCCCGGGCGGGCACAAGTCACACAACGTCTGTGCCGCTCGGCCGCGCGTGAATCACGCACCTGGGTCCACCGGGCTCCTGTGACGTATACTTATATAGATATAAATATTGTAACTATAGAACCAAGTGCGCCGATTTTTAATAAATAAGGTATTCAGCATAATCCCGTGAATCTTAAAACAACGTGACAATCGTGTCCTAATCTAATGCGGGTTCGAATCCCGGGCGGGCACAAGTCACACAACGTTTGTGCCGCTCGGCCGCGCGTGAATCACGCCACGCACCTGGGTCCACCGCACCATGCTCGAGTGACGGATATGTATACTTAGGCTCGTATTTATGAAGCGATATCAAATTTGAGACCAATATTAAGTATGAATTTGACAGGCCAGTTTGTACTGAAATTATATTTCTGTTACAAACTCAAACTCACTGTCACTCATGAGAGCTGATTATAAATCCGGCCCTTAGATGCTTACATATAGATACAAATATTGTAACCATAGAAACTTTTTTTTCTCAAAAATTGACGATGAAAAAAGTTTTCAAATTAGTAATTTAATTTTATTAAGGTTTTTTATATTATTATTTGTATCCAATAAGTATCACATTACCGTATATTAAATAAATGTTTTATTAATAATATGTGTTTTGGTCAAGCGTTTATCTAAAAAACAACACATAATAAAATCAAATCAAAACAAATCCTACGGGATTGGTGGAAATCTCTTTGGTTTGCTTTAAATGCGTTGAACCCGAATTATATCAAGGAAGTAGTCCACTTTCATATTAATAAAGTAAATAATTTACATTTTAAACGGTATTTAAATCTTCAGCATTTAACTATTTTGCGTTTGTTCATCAAATCAATCTTAAAGGTTATCCTGTTTTTTTTTAAATAATTTGTTAATTTAATGCAAATGTGGTGTTGACCCTCAAGGTGAGACAGGCCATATTTCGACCATTTCGACCCCGTCGACAAGCTTGTTGTGACACTTTATTAGCCTAATGATGATAGCTACATGATACTCTTATTAGGATAAACGGATAAACACATCGATAACAAAATTATACTAATTTTATTGACAGACGAAAAGTTTATGAATTAGATGACCCCGTTGATGTCTTTTCTATGGCGCTACGAAATCGATTTGAGATGCTACAGTTTTTAATATTAGGGTATAAAGATGTATTTTAATGATTATTTAGTTAATCTTATCGGAATTCGTTGCAATAGCGTATCTATTCTTATATGCAATAATAACGTAGGTTATCGGTTACCGGCAGCGGCGAGAGAAAACTGCACAAAAAATTACAAGTTTTAAAGTAGCCCGTAAATTGCTTTTATTTATTTTTGTAATAAGTATGTAGACGCAGTAAGACAAATAGATCAGATGGATCATCTCATCATTATTATCATCTATGGATACTTGTCATCTCCCAGTGTGTTATAAAATGATTGAAAAAACATTCTGTAGGAATTAGCAAATTTAGTAAGGTAGATATTAAGTAGGTATTAACAACAATAGATCTCTTCAGGTCGCAGTGGCTGTTGGGCTGAATAAACTAACCCCTTCTCTCTTACTCATAATCAAGGTGCTCTATAACTGAGTGAAATAGTTTTACGCAAGAGTGGTGATCACCCGATAAACTCCACAGCTGTCCCAAGATGTGTACTGACCTGGTGAGTCCGTAGCGGATCTGTCGGAGTCTGAATCCCGGTGCTGGGAGAGGTCCCTCGGCGCCGCGTCGAGGATGTCCGTGATCATGAACCGGGTCCTGGGCGCGCGCGCGTCGCGCTCGTCCCGCTGCACCGTCATCGCCAGCGCGCCGGCCGGGCCCGCGCCGCCCGCCTGCCCCGCCGCATCCAGCGCCGCCGCGCGCCACCCCCGCGCCCCGCTCACCGCGCCGCTCGCCCCCAGCGCGCCGGCCCCATACACCGCCACACACGACAGTTTGACCACTTCAAACCCGCGACCGTCTTCTCAAACGCATCGCCAATGGCATCCGCCGCACTCAAATCGTTAACCCACTTTGCTGCTCGATTACACAGTCATGAACGCAGCAATTTTCCCGATGGAGTGTAACGTCGGAAAATATCACAGCCGTATCGATCAGGTCCAACAATCAACAATCCTTTCAACAGTCGAAGCACTTTGTTTATTTTATTAAACACCGGCAAAGTTGACAGGTGGTAGAGTTCGCGACTCGTAGCGCGTTCCCGTCAGCGTGTTCGCGAGGAGTGTACACGGTGGCGTGTGTTGCGCGCGTGGCGTGTCGGCTGCGACTGCGGCTCGGGGCGGCGCCGGCCAATGGCGGTGCGGGCGGGGCCGCGGCGAGGCGGCGGCGGGGCGGGGGCGGGCCGGCGGGGGCAGGGGGCGTGGCGCTGCCATGTTGCCGCCGCTAATGCTCTTTTTGCCGACTCGCCGCCGGGGAAAGCTCCGCGCGGATTTAAGCTTTTATACGTGGATAAAACGCTTTTATAGGAAAATAAAGCGTTCTCGCAGCGGGATATCGCACTTTATGGCGGCGTTTCACTGAAAGTTGGCGACTCTACACTCCAGTAATTGGTTTGCGTCCATCAAATTGGGGCTATAGTGTTGTACAGATAGTTCATTTTTGTTCCGTGCTGCTGGAAAAAGTGTAGCTGAATTTTTATCTAACTAACGTAATAAATAGTCGAACATAAATTGAAATTATAATGAGGCAGATGGGGAAGGTACCTACACCTAGCTACAGACAAGAACACAGCCCATTTGAATAACTCGCCATATATCTAAACGCCATGAAATAGTCTGAAATAGGCTGTAATTCCCGACTGGCCAATCTCATAGCGAGAGCTTAAACGCGATATCGTGCGCGGGCGCTTGCGGATCGTAACATGGCCGCCATTAAACTGCAACTGAAATAGGGAAGGTTTGTATAACAGCGCGCATTTTTTACTTAAACGACGATAAATAACAAACAAGTAACAAATAAAGTTAGAGATATCAACTTTAGTTATTATAAGACATTAATGAGTAAGCAACATAATTAATTACCTACAAAGTATATTTAATAAGAGAACAATGGTTCTTCCGTGCTGGACTGGGAGCGAGAGAAAAACATAGAATATCCCAGCTGCATTTCCTCCCGGGCATGCTGTAAAATTCATCGAAGGGATCCGAGGGTTTCAGTATATTGCAATTTAAGCGATGGGCTGACACCCTGTCACTATAGCAATATACCTACATTTCTATCTTAAATAACCCTCAAAACTTTGTCAGACGTGGCGGAACGACATTTGTTTAGATCGTTTACGCTCTGCCTACCCCATTAGGGATAAAGGCGTGACTATGTGTATGTATCTACAATAGTTTTAAAACAAATAAGAAATTATTTAAAAAAAAAAGAAAAATGCGCATTGTTATACGACCAGTAGGTACTGTAAATTTCCGCGAGGTGGTCGATAGAATTACGCGGGTATGTGTAAGAATGCGCTCATGCCTAAATAATTTGGTTTGACACAAAACACGAACGAATGATTCCGTAGAGCTACAAAAGGTGCTTTTCTCATTTGTGACCACTCCTTGCACTGGGGACATTATACGAGATTATACAAAACCTTTAAATATCGGTTATAAACACGACGTCTGATTTTTTTAATTACACATACATACATATAATCACGCCGTTGTCCTTAATGGGGTAGGCAGAGCGTAAATGACATAAACAATGGTTGTCCCGCTATGTCTGACAAAGTTTTGAGGGTTATTTAAGAAAGATTTGTAGGTATATTGCTGTAGTGACAGGTTGTCACCCCATCGCCTTAATTACAATATACTGAAACCCTCAGATCCCTTTGCTAATTTTTACAGCATGCCCGGGAGGAATTTCAGCCGGCATATTCTATGTTTTTCTCTCGCTTCCAGACCAGCATGGAAGAAATTAATTCTTAAAATAATTTATTTTATTACAAAATACAAAATTTATCCTCTGTCTCCTTCGTGAGTGTAGTATGATTATCTTCTTAATGTAATTATCGAATGAGATCCATTCAATTGCACTCGTATGCGCGCGCAGTGTACGCCAACACTCACTATGGTTCTGGCAGAATAACAGCGTCGTGGTTTTCCTGCGACACATGCTGAGTCAGCGCCATTTTCACTAACACGACATAACGCAACAACCACACACATACACCCACGCACGTACACCCACGGATACAACACTTATAAATATTAGTTAATAATTAGTTAAGCTCTAGTCTATAGTTTGTTGTAAATTTATCGTATGTTAATTTTTGTTTTTGTCATTTAAATGTATATATTTTCCTTTTTTTTTTGTTATGGTATGTCGTGTTAGAAATGAAATAAAGGTTTTATCTATCTATCTATCTAAGAAAGAATCCTGTATAACAAATGATTTTGCTACCAAGTCTAGATTCGGTGTCAAAGATGTTTTAACATAGGTACAGGCTCGTAATTATGAAGCGATCTCAAACTTGAGAGCAATATTAATTATGGATTTGTCAGACAAGTCTGTACGAAATAACATTTCTGATACTAACTCAAACTCGCTGCCACTCATGAGCGCTGATTATAAATACGGCTGATTAATATACGGAGTGTAAGGGACAGCGTCCCGGAAACTGATAGGGGTTGCTCAGTCAACGATACTGAACAACTTTCTCCAAGAAATTCTCTCAGGAAGTGAAAATAAAAATTGGCTTTTCGGCACGAAAGTAAGGGTACGTCATAGCGCGGCCACCAAAAATGTTCTGTAACTAGTAAAGTAGCTAGGTAAATTAATTTTCCTTTTTGGTACTATGTGGTACCCTGGCGCACAGCATCCTCGCCTAGCCCTTACCATCATTTGTGACCGAAGCCGCGCCAGGTAGGATGACGCGACAATTTGTATGGAAATCACTTCCTGAAATAATTTAATGGTGAAAGTTGTTCAGTGTCGTTGACTGAGCAACCCTTATCAGTTTGTGGGATACCGGGTGTAAGTAATGTTGTCAAAAGTACCAGTTAAAACATTTTAAGCCACACTGTTACATACACAACCTGAAAGATTTTTTTGTTGGCCGGTAGCGACGCTATATTAAAAAAATCTTTAATATTTCTTCCATGCTGGACTGGGAGCGAAAAAAAAACATAGAATGTGCCAGCTGCATTTCCTCCCGGGCATGCTGTAAAAACCAGCTAAGGGATCCGAGGGTTTCAGTATATTGCAATTAGGCGATGGGCTGACAACCTGTAACAAAGCAATGTATCTACAAATCTATCTTAAATGACCCTCATAACTTTGTCAGACGTGACGGAACGACCTTTGTTTAGGTTGTTTACGTTCTGCCTACCCCATTAGGTATAATGGCGTGATTATATGTATGTATGTATGTATATTAACAAAAGTAATAGTATTACATTTCTGAAAAATGAAGAGCATATACCATACCTTTGCCTACTAAGAGATATTGGGCTAGTTTCTACATAGATACCACCGGGTAAAGCTGATATTAAAATCTATCTGTCACTTACAAAGTAATAAAATTATAAAAACGGCAGACGATTTATACTCTATGGTTTTACACTTTGTGCGCTACATTCTAACGCTCTTTAGCACGTTTCCCCAGTATTTCTGTATTTCTTTTCCGCCATATCATATGATGTCGGATAAAAATGACAGATAATGCATGAACCCACCGACTATAAATCAAAAACCGGAGAGAATAGATCTCCTGTCCTTTTTTTAGTGTGAAAGTGACAAATAGATTTTAATTTTACTTTTAGCCGGCAAATCTAGGATCGTGCTCTTTGCCTGCAGAGTACCAAGTCTAAACACATTTCACCACGGGCAGGAGGCATACTTAGGCTCGTATTTATAAAGCGATATCAAGATCGAGAGCAATATCAAAGATTTGACAGATGGTTTTGTACTGAAATGACATTTGTGATACGATCTCAAACTCGCTGTTACTCTTGAGAGCTGATTATAAATACGGGCTTCGTTGCTGCAGAAATTATACATACATAGGTACATACATATACATACATAACGTCACGCCTCTTTCCCGGAGGGGTAGGCAGAGATCACATCCTTCCATTTGCTACAATCCTTGCAAACTTCTTTCGCTTCATCTACATTCATCAAACTTTTCATGCACGCTCGTCGGTTTAGGGTACTCCTGACCTGACCTTTCCCTAGAACGTCCCCGATTTAATCGCGGTACGTTCGCCGAGGTCTTCCCCTTCCAACATTCCCACTCACACTCGCCATGTATGCAGAAATTATTCTTGATTTAATAAAAAAAAATCTTTATGTCAACAGTCATAAAAAAATATCCTAAAACTACTTATTTGTTGCCCGCTTTTGCTTATTCTAGTAAAGTTTATTACTCACTTAATGCTTTATACCTAATTAAGTAGATGGACACGGTAGGAGGCGCCACGATACTCACTTTAAACGACGATATAAAAGCAGAAATTAAAATTCTCATAATCCTAAAGTCCTAAACAGAGCCACCTTCAGGGTGGTTGGGCAAACGAAGAAATAAATAAATACAAAATTAATATAGCGTACATATGCATTCTTTGCTTCCCTTCTTCTTCTTTCGTGTGGGTATCGAGTCAATCGACCCCATGAACCCTGGTGTAAGAGTTTTTACATACATACATACATATAATCACGCCTTTATCCCTAACGGGGTAGGTAGTGCGTAAACGACCCAAACAAAGGTCGTTCCTCCACGTATGACAAAGTTTTGAGGGTTATTTAGGATAGATTTGTAGGTATATTGCTGTAGTGACAGGTTGTCAGCCCATCGCCTAAATTGCAATATACTGAAACCCTCCGATCCCTTAGCTGGTTTTTACAGCTTGCCCGGGAGGAAATGCAGCTAGCAAATTCTATGTTTTTCTTTCCCTCCCAATCCAGCATGGAAGTAAACCGCATAATAGTACAGCTAATAGACCTCTGACATGGTTTGTGTAACGATCACTATCAAAGAGCTTAACGTGCAATCGGAATCTTTTTTCTCCCAGACCATCAGGTGATTCGGCCTGCATTGTCCTAACCAAACTAGGGGAAAATCTCACAAAGTGATAAATTGTTAAATATCAACTTTGTGCGCCCCCTGGGAATCGAACCCAGACTTCCAGATCGTGAGCCCATGGCTATGACCAGTAGACCACGGAGGCGGTTTGCTTCCTTTTACTGACGGATAGTCTAGTCAATTTTGACAAGGATTCATATGATGTATATTGATAAAATTTTACTTAACCTAATCAGTGAATCATGTTTGACAGATTTTATGTCAAATCAGGTTCGTATTGGTACCATAGTACTAGGTAGTGTCTAAAATATAATAATAACAATCAGATCCTGGCTCCAACCCTGGGCTTCAGGTCTAGAAATCCATTTAAATTTATGTGTAGTAAAAAAACGCGCGGATTCTAGCCTGTTCCTCGGTTTTCATTACACGGTACTATAGAGTGAGCTCTTAATCGCATGTATAGTAGAACTGCTTAACATTACAAGTTCTACCAAGTTTTGATGGAATAGATTTTGCAAAATATATTTTTGTTCCTAAATCCAGCTCTGGTCTTCAGGTCAAGAGATCCATAAAAAGTAATGTGCAGTGAAAAACCCGCGGATTCCAGCCAGCTTCTTGGTTTTCATTACACGGTAGACTGCGCTCCTAATCGCATGGAAGACTGTTTAACATTACAAGTTCTGCTAAGTGTTTATTGAATAGAATAATGCTTAGGTATACGTTGCACGTACGATTGCTATACACTCTTATTAAAATCACATAAATAATCTTAAATATCGATAAGAAAATAAAAAAAACTAATTTAATGCAAAAACATCGATTGAACTTTGTTTTCTTTAATAGCTATTTAAGCTACCTGTGTCCCTGGTCCCTTGTTTATTTATGTCAACCGCATTTCTGAAAAAAGAATAACCGAAACAATTTATAAAATTTACGGTACTAGTGTTCGTCAAGGACCCTAGGAACCTAGGTGTCATAATTTAAATAGTATTAAAGATTACAACGATATAGTAATACGTCATGCAATTAAACATTTCCAAGCAATATGTATTCTTCGCCGTAGCAATTAACTACAAAATACTTTAATGTTTTATGGTATCCATACTAGGTATACTGGTACAAGGGACAACAAAAGCAATAATGTCGATGTGTGTGTCCGCGGTAATTTCACGCTGGTGCCGACACGGGAAAAACTCTAATCGAGCCACTTTCATGACGAACGCCCGCAATTTATATCACAAATATGATAATTTTTAATGATAATAAATTTATTAACTTCTTTAACTGTGTTGCCATACGTTGGTTTTGACTTTCCTCGGACTGCTCGTAAAATTTCCCTTAAAAGTTTTGAAATAAAACACGAAACAAGGCTTGCGTTTTGATACACGAATGTAAAAATTACATATACTACATTAAGTACAAAATCTTCAAAATATTTTTAATCAAAAAATCTATTAAGACGCCTCACAGCGAGCGGTGGCGGTCGTTAAAATATCATAACTCACAAAAAAAAAATATTTTCAGAACTTTTCTCGGTCACCTCCTTAGATTTAGACCTACGGTTTTTTTTTGAAGTAGGTAATGAACTGAGGAGCAAATAGTACCGGGCAGTTACTGTCGAAATTATTGTTAAAAACGGCCTAGTTTTGGTGGAAATTTTGATAGTAACTTCAGGGTACTATTTGCTCCCCAATTCATTACTTCTAAAAAATCCTTAGATCTCAATCTAAGGAAGTGATAGAGAAAAGTATTGAAAATGTATATTTTGCAAGTTATGATTTTATAACGAGTGAGGGCGCTACCGGTCGCGGTTAGGCCTCTTATGGTCCCGATATAGGATAAGTGGCGTCCCAATCAGTTAATAAATCATATACCACTAAAAACAGAAAGATAATTTAGAACCTTCTAAATTAGCGATTCTTTGTTCGTTGTAGTAACAGGTAGCAAAATTGCTAAAAACGGCCACCAACGGCATTTTTTAAATATTATCTGATGATGATATTCAATAGAATCTGTTAGACCGGATTTTCGATTCATCATGTTTTAGTGAGTTTTTCTTTTTTTATTAAATTAAATTGCCTTAAATTATTAGCCTATATTGGGCCCTTAAATTATTTTATCAGAAAGAAACCCTAGAGAATTGTAAAATTTCTAAAATTTAGGGGATTTACTTCTAGTGTGATACCCAATGTTTACCGCACGTTTCCGTTCTGAGTACTTGTGCAGCGGCTTTTTGCTCCTAGTTTCTACGGAATAAGTGTTTTAATTATATCTGTAATTGGTACTATTATTTGTATTTAATTTCCGGGCGGCTCTATGGAAGTTCTTGTTGTTTTCGACAATAATTGCGGATAAATTCGGTAATTAAACTAAAAACTTCTACAGGAAGTTATGTTTAGATAACCTTAAAAATAATTGGACCAGACTTTACATTTGATAAGGATAATACATGACATTTCACTATTTTAATATAAGATATTTAATTGATTTTTATTTGTAACTGTTTGTTCTTCCATGCTGGACTGGGAGCGAAAGAAAAACATAGAATGTGCCAGCTGCATTTCCTCCCGGGCATGCTGTAAAAACCAGCTAAGGGATCCGAGGGATTCAGTATATTGTAATTTAGGCGATGGGCTGACAACCTGTCACTACAGCAATATACCTACAGATCTATCTTGGATGACCCTCTAAACTTTGTCAGACGTGGCGGAACGACCTTTGTTTAGGTCGTTTACGCTCTGCCTACCCCATTAGGGATAAAGGCGTGATTATATGTATGTATGTATGTTATTTGTAACTAGCGACCCGCTCCGGCTTCGCACGGAAATTATCAGTGTTTCTCCACAACATTATGTAAGTATTATCTGTATATAAACCATCCTCTTGAAACACTCTATCCATTAAAAGAAACCGAATCAAAATCGTTGCGTAGTTTTAAAGATTTATGCATACAGGGATATAGGGACAGAAAAAGCGACTTTGTTTTATACTATGTAGTGATTTAGTCAAATTTTCCTATCTTTATAGAGTTTTTTTTTATTTGATTAATTCTATAAAAAAGTCAAAAGTCACAATGTGAGGCCGCATGTAACTTATGTCTTTGCCAAGAACTAAAAAAGGTATCACATATTAAATCGTATACATCAATTAACTTATCAGTATCGGTTTTTTTGTGGGTATACCTAGATATTAGGCAAATGATATTTTAAGATAAATGCGACATCTGCCCAAAAGCATTCTTTTTAAATAACTCGAAAAATATTATATCAAAGAGTCCAAAAATATATGTACCATGTTACGCATCACAAAATGTTCAATATATCTCAAAATATTTATTTTAATACCTTATAAAACATGAAGTTATGTGAATTGTAGAGAAAAATTAAGATGTGGAAATGTTTGCAACTGTAGGTATTTAATAAGGTGATTCCTAAAGGCAAAAGGTTGTTTATAAGAGCTTATTTCTCCTAAACGAATCAATGGAAAATTCTACGAAAATATACATCTAAGAAATTAGTTCATAGCCTGCAATTGTAACATTTAACAATATTCTAGTTCATAAATTGGGCAAATAAGTATGCTAAAAAAATCTGGATGTGAAGCTGTTTATATCAGTAAATTTGATATTCCTTCTAAACTATTAGGTGAGCTTTCATGGTTCCTTCGAAAATTATCCCTATTATGATTATTTAAAATCGGAACATAGCTTTTTTAATTCGTCTCGTAGTTTTTATGGAATTAGCTTTTTCGTGCGTTTGTCACTCAATTTTGTCGCGGCCACGAACGTAACCGCCACGCCGCCGTAGCACGCGCTGTTTTGAACGATATTCTAAGGCATTACGGGCGATGGTTGCATATCTAGAAATCTACCTGCTCATCTGCCGGCAGAATACACCTGAACCATTTACATAGGTACATACATATATATAATCACGACTTTATCCCTAAAGGGGTAGGCAGATATATAGGAAATCAAAACACTACAGGTACTGTATATTTCTAAAATAAAATCTCTTACAGCAGACGTCAGAAGAGAGATTGCATAAAACGTAACGTGGATAAGACGTGCGCAATAAGAATACAAATTAGGTACATGAACAGTAAATAAGAATATACCTACTTATATACTATATAATACAAAAATTCCACATAGCTCTACCTATAGCATGTCTGCTCATATGTCATACCTTAACTTTCCTGCGGCAACCTAAGGCTCGTAATTATAAAGCGATCTCAAATTTGTGAGTACGGGTTTGACAGGCCAGTTTGTACTGAAATTACATTTCTGATACGAACTCAAACTCGCTGTCACTCATGAGCGCTGATTATAAATACGGCCCTAGGATCCAATTTATATACTAAAAGATTCTGTAAAAATCAGCTCAGCTATCCGAGGGTTTCAGTATATTGCAATTTAGGTGATGGGCTGACAACCTGTAACTACAGCAATATACCTACAAATTTATCTTAAATAACCCTCTAAACTTCGTCAGACGAAGCGGAACGACCTTTGTTTCCGCTTTATCTACCCCACTAGGAATAAAAGCGTCATTATATGTACGTATGTATCTATAAAAAATCCCGCACATAATAGTTGCTCTCCATACCCTGATCTGCCTTACCTTCCTTCTGCACGTGAGTCATGTAACTATACCACGCCATGCCATGACGGATTGATACCGCGAACATCCAATTTCTAGTAAGGTCTATCAAAATATGTATTTTTCCATGCTGGACTGGGAGCGATAGAAAAACATATAATGTGCCAGCTGCATCTCCTCCCGGGCAAGCTGTAAAAATCAGTAAAGGGATTCGAGGGTTTCAGTATTGTAATTTAAGCGATGGGCTGACAACCTGTCACTATAGCAATATACCTACAAATCTATCTTAAATAACCCTTAAAACTTTTTAGATGTGGTTGAACAACCTTTGTTTAGGTCGTTTACGCTCTGGCTACCCCGTTAGGGATAAAGGCTTGATTATATGTGTACATATTCGTTGCTCTCCTATAAAACCATACCGTGATCTGTCTTACCTTCCTTCTGCACGTGAGTCATGTAACTATACCACGGCATGCCATGACGGATTCACACCGCGAACCCAATTTCTAGTAAGGTACCAAAAATCCCGCACATAGCTCTATGCTCATATGTCATAACTTACCTATCCTACGGCGACGGCATATCATCACGGACTGTCATCTAAGATCTAATTTATATAGTATAAGATCCAATTTTATGTAGTAAAACCAGACATATTTTCAAAAATACTGCACATAGCCATACCATAATCTGTCTTAGGCTCGTGATTATGAAACGATCTCAAACTTGAGAGCAATATTAAGTATGGATTTGACAGGCCAGTTTGTACTCAAATGACATATCTGATACGAACTCAAACTCGCTGTCACTCATGAGCGTTGATTATAAATACGGCCCTTACCTTCCTTCTGCACGTGAGTCATGTAACTAAACCACGGCATGCCATGACGGATTCACACCGCGAACAACCAATTTCCCACGTGATCGATGTGCAATGGGATGACATAATTGTGTCGCACTGCATCATACACTTACCTACTGTGCTAATGTAGCGATAGCAAATGTAACTTAAACGACGGAATTTATTTTATCACTAAATGACGAACAGTGTAATTATCACATACATATAATCACGCCTTTAACCCCAATGGGGTACGCAGAGCGTAAACGACCTAAGCAAATAAATAAAATAATAACAAAATAAATATATTGCTATAGTGACAGGTTGTCAGCCCATCGCCTAAATTACAATATACTGAAACCCTTGGATCCCTTAGCTAGTTTTTACAGCATGCCTGGAAGGAAATGCAGCTAGCACATTCTATGTTTTTCTCTCGCTCCCAGGCCAGCATGGAAGAGAGTTTTAATATACATATTTTTGTAATAACAAACACTAACGAAAAATCTAAAACATGGTGTGCGTTTAAATGTTACACAATTACCTATCTAAATAGTTAAAATTAAAGCCAGTATCAAATAGCTGAGCTTTTGTTTGTGTTACCCATTTTAATGCTAAGCTAGTATCATCATTACGAACTGGTGTAAATAATTCATACTGATAAATCAACGACTACTTACTTGGTTGTTTAACGGAGGTGTTAGCCTCTAAGTTTTGACTCTTTACGAGACTCTTCTTCATGGAGAGTGAAAATCACACAACACTCCATGAAGAAGACTGATGGAATTTAATTAGTTTTAAATCGGGAGGATGATATCTTTCATGAAATTTTCTCTTGGAAACATTGTCAAAATATGACAAAGATATGAGTTGCTCAAGTTGTTTTGTATGGGAGAATCAAAATATTAGAAGCTCGTATTTATAAAACAATCTGAAGATTAAGAGCAATATTAAGTATGGATTTGACAGGCCATAATGTACGGAAATGACATTTCTAATACGAACTCAAACTAGCTGTCAATCTCAAGTGCTGTTTATCAATACGGGCCTAAATGGTGTATTCTCAGGTACACCATCCTCCTCTTTACCTCCAACGGATCCAACCAAAAAAAATAATAGAGCCAACTAAATAGTATAAGCAATCAAAGCTTAAAATTGAATAAAAAAAATCATTCAGCGTTAGACGAAAAAGAGATTTCGAAAACTTTCAACTAGGTATTAAGTTATAAAATAGTAACAACCTAGGTACTTACCGACCGTTTCTAGTTTCACGCCAAAAATATAGTTGCTTCTTTATAAATTAATTGTTTATATAACTCCGCGGTAATTACATTAGCACACTCTATTATTAGCTGAGAATATTAAACATAAAAGCCATAAAAAAGTTAGCATAACATCATCTTAACATTCATCTAGTAATTACAATTAATTAGACAGAGTTGAAATGAAATATTGTGGAATTGAAACGAAACGCGCTGACCGTACTCTAATTGCAATAATTAGTTATTAGCAGGAAGAAGTGCATATTAATTTAGCGTAGGTTTTTGCGTGAGCAAGTGCCGCTTAGCGAATACTTATTTAATTGGTCGTCTCTTTGTTCCCAGATCTAGCTATTAGGTAAGTGACGCAACCGTGGGTATGCACGCTTTAGTTTACCTACATCCTAAGCTGTTTTGATTTTAGTGATGTTCTGTTATTGTTCTAAATTCAAATTACTAAAAATGTTAAATGAATTAGATACTTAGTATTTAATATTTATATGACATGCATGATTTTATTAATATATGAAGTTTGACAGACTATCACTGTGATCTGTAAATGTAAATACAGATCAGACTTTCACAATGAACTGTATTTACATATTACATACATACATACCTATTCTATTCTATTCTATATAGTCACGCTTTTATCCGTAATGGGGTAGGCAGAGCGTAAACTACCTAAACAAAGGTCGTTCCGCCACGTCTGACAACGTTTTGAGGGTTATTTAAGATAGATTTAAAGGTATATTGCTGTAGTGACAGGTTGTCAGCCCATCGCCTAAATTGCAATATACTGAAACCCTCGGATCCCTTAGCTGATTTTTACACCATGCCCAGGAGGAAATGCAGCTGGCACATTCTATGTTTATCTCTCGCTCCCAGGCGAGCATGGAAGATTTACATATTTTATTACATAAAAATAAACTTTTATTAAAAAGGGCACCTTACTCTGGAATAATACCTCATCCCTCCGCAAAAACGATTTGCTGGTTAAAAATGTGGTGCGAAAACTTAATACCTATAGTACGAGGCCGTTAATATTGCTCATTGGCTAAGTGCGGTTATAAATCGCGTTTGTGCAATTAATATGAACAATCATAGCTAGTTATTCCAACTTTTCACAATGTTATTGCAAAATGAAAATTTTACTACTCGCATCCTTTACTAAAACCATTTTCATCGAAATCTTATTGGAATATTCTAATAAGAAGAAGCTATTACCGGATACTAGTGACAGCGCGTCCCTAGTTCATTGTGTAAGCTAAATAACTATCTCAGGGAGTAAAAAGTTAAGTCTACATTGCGCAGGCGGGTTCGCGTGCTCGGTTAATCAGATTTTCTTGTTCCATGTCCAGTGTTGCCAGCTACGAGAATTTGGATTTGTTCTCCTATTTAAACTAAATCAAATTTCTTTGAATTAGTACCTATGTATAACTTCAGTATTCATATTTTTGAGGATTTCTAGCACTCGCAATGCTATTTTATATAAATTCGTTACTGCGACTACCGTTTTACATATTACAGTCTAAAATTGCCCTAAATTTTTGTCAGACGTGGCGAAAGCGCCTTTTACGAGGCATTAAACGCTCTGCCTACCCCGTAGGGGATAAAAGCGTGATTTATGTATGTATGTATGTATGACTACCGTTTTGGTAGCTTAGTGGTAGAGCGATGGACCGGCATTCCAGTGACGCAGTTTCGAGCCCTACCCGAAACGAATTTATTATTTTCTTTCTTTCTGTATTCATATTATATTAGATAAAACAGTTCATTAAATTTTAATACATACAACGCTAAAACAGTTTTACTTATATGCAGCATAGTGGTAGCATACTTTTCTTTTATATACCTAGGTAAGTTTTTAGGTTATCTAGGTGAGATTATATTATTGTTAGGTTAGATTTTCAGATAACAATAATGCCTATCTGCTAATGTTGTTTTACCTATCGACATGTTTTTATGTGCTTCGTTTGATCACGTAGTAACTATTATCCAATCTGTGGTTTGATGCTGTATCGCTAAATCCATAAAGGTTTTCAAATATAAATGGTTATCCCTTAAAATGGATGCTGAAAAAAATTATTTATACTCTTGAAAAATTTACCCTTTAGTAAATATACTGGTATCGTTGAAGATACTGACTAACCAAGCTGGCAATACTATTCTCATTATCAATATGGCACTCTCGTAAACTCCACCTACGTAAGCTGAAAGTGATCTATTAGGTAACTGTGCGGGCAGACTAAGTCCCGTAATTATAAACAGCACTTGAGATCAACAGATAGTTTGAGTTTGTATCAGAAATGTAATTTAGGACCTGTCAAATCCATACTTAATATTACTCCCAATCTTGAGATCGCTTTATAAATGTTAGCCTAAATGTACTAACAACTTTATTGTTTCCTTAAGACTATAAGTACCTAATAGAATTAGGTCAATAAATGCCAAAATATACCGAGGACCTAGGTACGGAAAGTTGTGCAAGAATTTTTTGCGTAAACGTCTCAGGAGAAATCTAGCCGTAAAATTTTAGAGGAATATTATGCTACGTCAAGTTTGTTGCATCAAAGAGTTTACCAGTATAGGTGTATCATTGAATGACAGATAACTCGGTTCCCAAACTTACTAAAACTACCCGCTAGGTTGGCTGGGAAGAGATCTCTTAATAGAGATAAGCTCGCCTGTTGTGTCTTAATTTTATGTTGAACTTTATGTGTAATTTTTAATACAATAAATAATATATAAAAATAAACAAATTATATTTGAGCATATCATTGAAAATCTACGAAGAGTCTCAAATATTTAAAAATAAACATAGAGTTGTCCATTTTTTATAATTTTCTATATAAAAAACGTGTAAGGATTCGTGAGATCTTTTTCTTTAAAATAGGTATTTGAAATCTATTTGTATTTTCCTTTAGTAATTATCTTTTTCCAAGGTAATAAATTGTGCATTAGTTGTTTATATTCTAAAGGATAGTCGTCAGGTATAAAAGCTGATTTAACAAAGCGATACTATAAAAATACAGTTCTTCAATAAAACTAAGTGTAGTGAAAGGGCAAAGTAATTGTACAAAGCGCCTTCCTTTCTTTAATAGAGTTATGATATAAAAACTTGCTGTATTATTTCAATGCAATTACATAATAAAGAGTCTTTCTGATAGTGTTTATGTGACAAAAATATGATTATTTGACCATAAAAATGGCTTTTTAGGAAAAAAAACCTCGACGTAATATGAAAAATACTCGGAAAAATATTCCCTGAAAAAAAAGTAGGTAGTAACTCACGACTACTATCTTCGCTTGCTTGATAAGTTTGGCAGTGGACATGAACTGTGATTCATCCACAATTCGATCTACAGTTTTTTTTATTAATTAAAAAAGCTAAAATAATTATTTATACATACATACATATAATCACGCCTTTATCCCTAATGGGGTAGGCAGAGCGTAAACTATCTAAACAAAGGTTGTTCCGCCAAGTCTGACAATGTTTTGAGGGTTATTTAGATAGATTTGTAGGTATATTTTTGTAGTGACAGGTTGTCAGCCCATCGCCTAAATTGCAATATACAGAAACCCTCGGATCCCATAGCTGGTTTTTACAGCATGCCCGGGAGGAAATGCAGCTGGCACATTCTATATTTTTCCCTCGCTTCCAGTCCAGCATGGCAGTAATTATTTATATCTTAATAGATATAATAGACATAATTGTCTGCTATTTTCTCAAAAAGTTTATGATACGATAATCTAATGATACACGTTAGAAGGTGTGAAAAAAAGGCTTTGGAATCATATACCTAATAAAAAAGAAATTCTACTCTTCTTTTTAATGCACACAAATAGATAGTGGTAATACTGGTACAGTTGTAATACTGTTCTTTTTTTTTCATGAATTTGGCCTGTTATTTTCCCCTAGCAAAAAGTTTTAATTCCAGTCTTCCAAATAAAAACTCTTATAAACAAACTTCTTGTTTTCAATTAAAGAGTTTTGAATCATGTAGGTTATAATCCAATTTATTGGTTAGAAGGTCCGAAAAAAATACACTTGATGCCATTTACTTAATAAAAAGATATATTATTTTCTTTTTATTGCACACAAATGGCTTTCACAGTATTTTTTCATGAATATCGGGCTGTTACTATTTCGCCTATCAAAAAGGTTTTATTCCAAAATAGAAAGGAATGTTTAAATAAAAATACTTAAACCTGTACCTGTTGTGTCGTTATTCCTTGAGTATTGTCTTTCTCATATTACTCGTGTACTCTCTTAAAGATTATTATATTAGTTTATTGTATTATAATGGTACTTATGTATTAGTATATTGTACCTATTCGTATTTATGTAACTGGTACGTACATAGTCTATGTATTCTATTTAAATTTATAACAATAGTACATAACTGCACTATCCCGCATAATATTAGCAAACTACTCCTTTACCCAAAAGTTGTCTGGCAGAAATTTCTACCCTAGCAATAAGGCTGTCTAATTGCACTGTGTTTGTTTTGTAATGTTTGTTTCAGTACAATGTTATAAAGAATATTTGTATTGTATTGTACAATAAACAGTAAATAAATATATAAACTTAAAAGAATATAGACATTGAAAACAAGTCTCTATATTGCATATTTTCTAAGTTTGATATCCTCGACTGATGATGACATTCTCTCATTATTCTCTTAATATTGTTAACAAAGACCCTGTATGTTCTTAGCCACAGTTTTCCTTAGTAAGAACTTAATGATACGTCATTTGTCGCTCGGTGTGCTTCCTAATATGAACAGAGCTCTAATAATACAATTTTAATAAAAAATGCATTCAAGTATTATTGAAATACTACAAATGATATAATAATATTACACGAGGTTTGTCATTTGACATCACTTAAATAGTTTTTAGTCTCCCGGGCATGCTGTAAACACCAGCTAAGGGATCCAAGAGATTCAGTATATTGCAATTTAGGTATGATGGATTAAACTGATTTCTTTAAACTCGCGAATTCAACGAACGTAATAATGAACGTAACGATGTTCTTTTTACAAAATACACTCATGATATTAGCATTCTGATTTAAAAAAATGCACAAATTATGTATTATTGACGTGAACTTCGCACAGAGTTCACTAAAATTTTGATATTTTTTTGCCTGAGGATATGCTTGAATAACAATCTGTTTTATCGTCTAGTTGTACACACCACTTCCATGCTGGCCTGGGAGCCAGAGAAAAACGTAGAATGTGCCAGCTGCTTTTCCTTCCGAGCATGTTGTAAAAACCAACTAAGAGATCGGAGAGTTTCAGTATACTGTAATTTAGGCGATGGGCTGACAATCTGTCACTACAGCAATATACCTACAAATCTATCTTAGATAACCCTCATAATTTTGTCACATTTGGCGGAACGACTTTTGTTTACGTCTTTTAGGCTCTGCCTACCCCATTAGGGATAAATACGTGATTATAAGTATGTATGTACTTATAATTCAGGAAAATTACACACAAGTCATATCGCTCACTGTCGACACCAGGGTTCATCGGGTCGTTCGACTCAAGAATCCACTCGCTAAGAAGAAGAAGGTACCTATATTGAAATGTGGTTCAAATATTTAGGACAAGCAGGATTGCATTCATAAAATTATCAAAGTTGGCACTGATTGCTTAAATGTAATCCTTTTCGGCTATTCTCGTTTTTGTTCGAGTCTGGTGGTGCAGGAGCGGCGCAGTGCAATCAGCACTGTTGCATTATGCAGTATGCAGTGAGCGGGTGTAGCCCTCGACGAGACCCATTCTTATTTGTTCCTAGATTTGAATGGACGAGGACAAGTTGATTGGACTTTCATGTGTACGACGTACATACATATAATCACGCCTTTATCCCTTAAGGGATAGGCAGAGCGTAAATGACCTATTTGCAGGTATATTGCTGTAGTGACAGATCGTCAGCCCATCGCCTAAATTACAGTATACTGAAAAACTTCGATCCCTTAGCTGGTTTTTACAGCATGCTCGGAAGTAAATGCAGCTGACACATCTATGTTTTTCTCTCGCTCCCAGGCCAGCATGCAAGTGGTGTGTACGACTAGACGATAAAACGGATTGTTATTTAAGCATATCCACATTATCCACTCAAGTAAAAAAATATCAAAATTTTAGTGACCTCTGTGCGAACTTGTATATTTTTGAAATCAGAATGCTAATATCATGAGTGTTTTTTGTAATAAGATCATCGCACTTCATACTTACGTATGTTGATTTCGCGAGTTTAAAGAAATCAGTCTAATTGTCCACCATACCTAACGTAAAACCTTTTTTATACCATAACATAATGCTGATTATGTCTCCAGCAAAGCAAGAAAGAATATTATTAGATAATAAGGGCAGCAACAGACAGGCGTCACTTACTGCGCGCAAGGTTGTGCTCAACACGCTGTCAATGCTTTTAGCACTACCTACAACACACATGCGTCACCTTACGCTCTACGAACTCTATAGTTCGTAATTTTAACGTTTCATTATCGATAACCAACGTGTTATCGGGAAATAAACTGTTTGTTTTTGCACCTTTGCTAAGGCTCAAATTTCGGAACTGCAGACGATAACTTATTAAAAACATATATTTATTAACGCAACGTTAAAAAACGGAGTATGGCATCTCTCTGCCAGTACGCGCGCGTAGAGCGTAAGGTGACGTATGTGTATTACAACCATGATACAACACATAGGTGTGTTTCGAAACAATAGAGTATTATTTCCTACAGGGCTACAGGCAAAAAGCTAAAAGCATTGACAGCGTGTTGAGCGCAACCTTGCGCGCAGTAAGTGACGCCTGTGTGTTGCTGCACTAAGACATGGCGAATGCTTTCTTCGACGTTGATTCGTGATGATAAACAATTAAAACCGACGTTACGTTAGAAATCATAGCCCAGATCGTTATAAAATTTATTTAACGAACCAAAATCCGTACACATACTTATTTCCTAGGGAGGTTGGTAATTATAATTAAAGTAATTAAACCAAATCTTACTTTCCACACCCCGATGTTATCTAGAAGAGAACAGTCGTGTTTAAATTAATTAAACTGATTTCAGGGCTGTTAGTAACCTACGGGAGGCATATGAACATAATATCAACATACATAAAGTCACGCCTTTATACCTCAAGGAGTACGCAGAGCTTGAACTTTTTCGTAAATGGCGCTTTCGTGACGTTTGTCAATTTTTAGGGAAATTTTGGATTGAGATATGTATCGCTATGACTATCGTCAGGTTGTCAGCTTAAATCAATTTCTTTTTGCTGGTTTTTAGCTTGAACGGGAGGAAAACCTGTTGGGGTATTCTATGTTTTTCTATCGCTCTTAGTCCAGAATGAAATAAAACATAAAATCAAATAGTCACATAACCAAAAAATTGGTGTTTAGAAGCGGCGCGGCCGGAAATAGAGTAGACACACGCAGCGAGCAACAAAATAATGAACAAAAGTCATTATAAGTGGCAAGATGGACGCGATAAGCCGCCGGTTAGAGTAAACGCGCTTTTTTACGTTAATTAAACTTACTTCTGTAAACGATGATGGTCTCATTATCTGCATTAAGCCGCGCGGCGCTCGGCTTAGTGCTTTTCACGCTACGGTGCGCGCGCGCATCACCCCGCCGATTGTCGTGTTTAGCGGGAAATTGAACCGACATGCCAACAAACATGTATCATTTTAATCACTTATTCTATTACATTATTTCAATCCTAAAATAACAACAATGCTTTCGACAGAGCGAAGTCAGTAACCTCCAAATCGCCTGCTATTATACACGTATCACCCATTAGTGGTCACAATTCAACGAACAACGGTCGTTACCTAATAAAAAGCTATCAAAAATAACTATTTTCGAAAATTGTCTCCGAATGGTGTCTCGTGATTGGTGAAGCGGCGGCGGCGGCGGGCGGCGCGGGCGCAGGCTGGTAATGACGCCAAAGGACAGATGACAAAACCTCCTCATTATATACTCTATGACAATTCACCTCCATTTATAATGCTATTAATAACATAATGACCAACCACGACAATAGGATTTTAATTTTGCATCAAATGCACATTAAATGTTATTTTATCGGCAAAAAAATATACCGGTAGATATGTACGAGCGTTTTGTTCCGTTTTTGTAATGACAATATTTATTTGTACATTAGACGTCATGATCGCATCCGGCTCGTGTTTCATTACCTTAATTTATGTTCTATTGTTAAAAGCTTGCGTAATTGTTATTTTACTCTCTTTAGTTTGTTTCCGGATGGGGAAAACTCCGCTAAGTAGGTATCAAAGAGTGTAGTTACTCGATAGGGGAGATCGAGGGAGCAAGAGGGATAAACATGGAATCAGGCTGCTTATTACGACTGGTGTTAGTATGCATGGGCTGGGCCGGCGGGAGCGAGCCCTGCGCCCATTTCGCCTCCATTTACAGGCGGATAGATACCGACCTCTCCGGAATACAGACCAACTTAATTTAGACTTTATTATCTACGTGTCCCGCAGCCTTTGTTTCATTTACATCATTGAGATTCATACTACAAATCTAATAGAGCGTCCTTAATATCCCTAAACACCCTGTTTATGCGCTATTCAACGGACATTATTCCCAAAACTGAAGCTAAAGACAGTAATTCTAAAGCCATTTTATTTTACCTATTAGAAAAAAGTTCTAAGAAATAGGATGACATTCCGACATTTTCTCAGGGACATTTCTTCAAATTAGACTATTATTAGTTGCCGATCACGTCGTAGGATGCTTTTAATATTGAATTAGGGGACCCTGTGGTTAGTTCGCCCTTAATCGCCCCCGCGGCTGCGATGTTCGTGTATTAACGTTATATCCACAGACGTGTAATGGCATAAGTAATAATAAAGCCCAAATGACACAAAATATTGTCAAATTATAGGCTCTGAAAGCATGAGTAACCACTTACAGTGTGCGTCTGTGATCCAAGCTGGTATCGTCCGCAGAGACACAACGCAATAAAGACGTGGAAAATAATTTGAAATTATTTTTTAGATAAAGTGGCAAGAATTTATTTCTAGGAAAGATAAAAAAGGGATACACCAGCTACTCTCTTACCGGGCTTACTGTAAAATTCTGAAATAACTAGGATTCTACTAAGTTTCAGTGAAATTTATGTGAACGTCAGCTGATAAATTCATGTTTACTATATTGCAAGGTTAGGTACATACTTTATATTTCATGATAGGCTATGTAACCATATTTCCTTTACTCAAAACAGCGATCTGAAAAACTATGATTACTATTAATGTGTGATAAGTAAACTACTAGTAACTAGGTACTTTTACTTAAACACAGTAGCCTTTTTTACATTTTGCTGCTGCCACTACAGAGCTATACTTAATAACACAGCTTTATCAATAGTTTTCCTTTTTGGGTACGTGAAGGAGATTCAGAAATGGCTGTGTCATATTATTTTAGTGGATGACGCCGGTCGCCGGTGCTGATCGCATATCTAACAGCTGCAGCCGATACTAATTGTAGTGTTTATTCTCAATTCCAATCGATTTGTACCAAGATATCGAACTATCGAATGATTCCGAGCTAATAGGACCGATTTTGGTTATTTTTCGGCTCTCGAACGATCATTTGGCCCGTACGTGACGTGCTTACATGGAAAATAAATCGTTTGAATCGCATTATGACCATTCGTATTATTAAATGCCCGATTCTGTGAGAATCTTTTCATTTGGCGAGCGTGTCGGAATGTATCGAACTCTACATCGAATCAGGTCGATGTAGTTTGTCATTGGACCTGATTTGTTTTGATACTTTCAAACGTGTTTTTGTAAGTTATGTGTTCGATTTTAAAGTCGATTGAAATCGTTTAAGTCTTATAACGCTAATAGAGTAATTAAGGCGTTTATTAGCGTTGAACAAATTAATCAGCTCGAGTGGAGCGATGGTATCGCTCGGCTAATCGGTTTGGCGCCTCTAAAGATCAAAGTAGTTCTATTACAAACGAGGGTCGTTTCAGGATAACATACATTGTATTTTTTGTTCCTGGACAAAAAAATGTAGCGTAAGAAAAACGTCAATGTACAATAATTTTTCGTTCAATTTTACTGGACAGCTTGGACTACATTACGGTACCTCGCAGTCGGCTACGGCGCTTGATGATATGGTGATCTTGCTTTGTACAGACTTTTTATTTGATAATCTTCAAGTGAACGCTATTATGGAAAGCCTTTATTACTTGGGAGGGATTTGATCGTCAGAAGTAATTAAAATCATGATAGTTCGTGTGATATGTAGAGCTGGGGTTTTACATTTTGATGCGATTTGTTACGGTTGAATTATGGATGGTCATACTCATTCTCTTTTAATTTAAATATGGTTCCTGTATTAATAATGTTTATGTGCTATAAAGGCATCATACCATACCTCATGGAGGTTTGCTTTGGTCAGCGTCTACGCCTCTAAGTCAAGTTTAGATGAACACTGAGATTTTCACTTTAAAACCAGGTGTCGTATTTATAAAACACTTGAACTCCAAATGCGCATACAAAAGTATAACTTTATCTTAATCTTTCTTATGCGAATTCGATTCGAGTGATTCAAAAATACGACTCCTGATTTCTTTGTTGATCGTCAATTTCGCGGCGTGATGACAAAGAGCTTTCCTTCAGCAATAATATTTGCAGGAAATGTTCATGTGAATACTGCAGTATTTTGTATGCAGTTTCCGATTGTAATAAAAATAACGTGTTTGAATGAAATAAACTATTTTTGTTACTCTACCGATAAGATTACATTCATTCTTAAGTATCGAATACAGAGTAAAGTCACCACACAAGACTCTACACCGGTCGAGCTCATGCCAGACGGCACAGAGATAACATTTACAAACATAAAATACTATTAATACACTCAAAAACATTCAATATTATACCTTACGTCTACAGATTTAGGAGTCTATAAGAGTGATGTGAGGTGCATGTAGAAAAAGCAAAATCACTTATTGATACCTGCTCGAAGGTAAAATGACATCGCACACAAATGGAGAGATATGGATTGGATAATTGAATATATCGGAGATTTTTAGTGTCGTCACCTTTAACGGATAAAATATATTTATAGACGTTTATTCGACGATATTTCTTGTAAACTTGTCTAAGGCACACATCGAATTATCTATTATGTTTTATTGATTTACCTATACATACATACATACATGTACAGAATAGATTGTATATGGTGAATCTAAATATCTTATGAATATTAAACAAAAGTTTAGGTCAACTAAAAAATCATCCGAATTGTACGTATAGAATTCTAGATAATCTTCCAAGCTGGAAGCGAAAGAAAAACATTGAATTTGCCAGCAGCATTCCCTTCCGGACAGGCTGTAAAAGCCACCTAAGGGATCCGAGGGTTTTAGTATATTGCAAAATAGCCGATGGGCTGATAACCTGTCACTACAGCAATATACTACTACCTACAAATCTATCTTAAATAACCCTCAAAACTTTGTCAGACTTGAAGGATCTACCTTTGTTTAAGCCGTTTACTTTTTTTACTCTGCCTACCCCATTAGTGTTGAAGGACTGATTGTATGTATGTATAATCCTAGAAGTTGAGATAAAAGCATACGAAACTCAAATCATAAGTACAAGATACTTATTTGACGGGCCACAGTTATACCAAGTTTAAAATATACAAACATATATCTCAGGGTCATATTTATAATCAGCTCTCATGAGTGACAGCGAGTTTGAATTCGTATCAAAAATGTTATTTCAGTACAAACTGGCCTGTCAAATCCATACTTAATAATGCTATCAAGTTTGGTATTGCTTCATAAATACGACCCTTAGATAGAAGAGTTTGCTTTCCACAACATAACCTATTCTGTTTGTCAATCCATTAAACACATGGAAACGCGCAGTTTGTTCTGAAATACTGCGATAGAACGCCAAAACTACACAACATTCTTTGGCCAAAAAGACATATTTATAAAAAAACCTTCTGGCCCATGCAAATATAGAAACCCTACCGATTTATCGGCAGCTCCCAGAAACAATGTTGTAAAATATTTATTTTGGATCAGACCCCACAAACATTGACATTTGTCCTATATCAACATATGTGGAGATATTTGGCAGCTATAAAATGTTCTATAAGTTATTGGATATCTTAATAATATGACTAATACAATTCAAAGAATGATAGATTAATGTTAGGTTCCTACGGCTCGTAATTATAATCGGCACTTGAGAGTGACAGCGAGTTTGAGTTCGTATCAGAAATTTCATTTCCGTACATAATGCCTTGTCTAGCTAATTTATACTTAATATTTCTCTCAACGTTGAAATCGCTTTATAAATACGAGCCTACATGACATACATAGAATCATGCCTTTTCCGTAATGCGGCAGGCAGAACGAAAACGAACTAAACAAGGGTCGTTCCGCCACGTCTGACAAAGTTTTGAGGGTAATTTAAGATAGATTTGTACTTTCTTACTTACTTATAATCACGCCTTTATCCCGAATGGGGTAGGCAGAGCGTAATCGACCAAAGAAAATGTCGTTCCGCCACGTCTGACAAGTTTTGAGAGCTATTTTAGACTAAAATGTGTATCGCTATAGTGATAGGTTGTCAGCCCATCGCCTAAATTGCAATACACTGAAGCCCTCGAATCCCGTGGCTGGTTTTTACAGCATGCCCGGGAGGAAATGCAGCTGGCGCATTCTATGTTTTTCTCTCGCTTCCAGTCCAGCATGGAAGAGATAGATTTGTAGGTCGTAGTATATTGCTGTAGTGACAGGTTACAGCCCTTCGGCTAATTTGCAATATACTGATATCCTCGGATCCCTTAGCTGGTTTTGTATCTTTTTCTATCACTCCCAGTCCAGCATGGAAGATACATGAAGAGATGTAAAACTGTGCTTGTCAAATTCTTATTATGTCAAATGGGCTTAAATTAAAGTGTTTCGTCTACTATTGAGTTTATTGTATTGTAGGACCTTAGTAGGAGGACAAACAAATTATTTGATGTATAAGCTGATTCCATATATGTGCACATCTCCTTAGTAATACAAATACATAATACAATATGTAATAGACATAAAACATAGATATTAGTTACATGCAGTCACGATTTTAGCTACATAATGTGCCGGCAGTGATTTCGCATGGTACGTGCGGTTGACTCCATTCCTAATAACAAATAATGGCTTCTCTGTTGCGGGTAATCATGCGAAAATCATTACAAAGAGCACTTGGATTGTTTTCAACTTATAACGCTAACCTACCTACGTGATGCTACGATTAATAATTATTTGCGCGCACGCAACCTCTGCGCAACGTAATTGATATTAGGTATTCTGTAGCGATGTACTTACACGTTTTTGTGGGATCTGTTTATCAGTTTATGGGAAAAAGTTTGAATCTTGTTACTTCACATCACGTGACTTCCTTCAAACTTATTATAAGCTACTATATTATATTAGTTCATGTTATGAGCAAACTTTGTCGGCTCTACCTGTAGTAAACAACCTAAGAAAATAATGAATGGTCACGCAGTCATTCAATAATTTTGTGAACCTTCTCTCAGCAATCATTATTATCTGCAAAAACAAAACAAAAAATCTCCTCGAATCCCACAAAAACAAAAACTTATGAATGAAGACTAATTTGTCGTTTAAAACCGGAAATGATCCCTTTGCCAAATAAATCAAAATTGCACTAGGACTAAACGCCACCATTACGCGCGGTCGCAAAGGCGCCGCTTGCGCAGGCCCTCATTAGTCTCCGGGAGATGACGAGACACGGACAGGTAACACCAATTTGCCCTCATTTGTGACCACTGCCTAGAGACCAGGGGAGGATGCTCACAAACCGCCTCGGGCCACGGAATCGCCGCACATTCATTCACAAAATCACAAATAAATAATCCTACACGGTTCAACGCCTCTACACATTTAATTTTATTAAACTCAACATCAAAACCCAAAGGAATTTAAAAATTTACTTTTCAAAATCGTTTTGCTGTTAGCACGCGTAAAGCAATAAATAACGCGCGGACAAAATTATCAGTACAATCAGTGTTTTAGAGCCGACGTTATCCGCTGTGAGGTCACAACTTTCGAATGTCGACGCCATGCTTTTAGCCCATTCATAAAATGCTAATATGGCTAGTTCCGCTTTTGCTAAATTTATCACCGGTCAGTGAACTTGGACCTCGTCTTCATGCCATTATTAAAAGCCTAATTATCAGCTGACAGAACGCTTAGTGAAACTCGTAAAGCTTATAACCCATTATTTAGAAGCTTTTTGCGTCATATATCGTACGTACTTGTGTACAATAAACAGTAAATAAATAAATAAATAAATAAATACCCTTCATTTTAAGGTGCTAATGGAGATGATAGGCAAATCGATAAAATAAAAGACTCGGCCCATCCTGTGCTCTCAACTAAAGCGCCTTGTCGACGTGAAATGAAAACGGATATCCAAATTTGGTACAATAAAACGCTTAGCCCGAATAGGTTTATCGGGTCCACTTCCTACAGGCCGCTAATAACCAAAACAAACAACCACGACGGACACAAAAGACGGCAAATAAGACCAAAAAGTGCTAATATAAAAAAGTGTGCCCGTTTTTATAAGGCTACGAGTAAGTGTGAGGTCGGGGCGAGGAATGTTGGCGCCGGTCTGAGTACCTATACCTGTCCGTTTATCAATGGACCACGGGACAATAAGAAAAAAAAACTGAAAGTATCAAAAAAGCGCTTCATCAAACCGATGCGTCGGGCAAGGGTTGTCGCTTAGCCGTATCAGTGACGATCGTATGTTACCTATCCCATACTGTCATTTCAATGGGTTTATCTTTGTCACTCGCCGTTCTCGCCATAAAACAATAGACTGGGTCATTTATACCATTACTTCCATGCTGGACTGGGAGCGAGAGAAACATAGAATGTGCCAGCTGCATTTCCTCCCTGCATGCTGTAAAAACCAGCTAAAGAATCCAAGGATTTCTGTATATTGCAATGTAGGCGATAGGCTGACAACCTGTCGCTACAGCAATATATACAAGTCTGTCTTAAACAACTCTTAAAACTTTGTCAGAGGCGGCGGAACGACTTTTGTTTAGGTCGTTTACGTTCTGCCTACCCCATTAGGGATAAAGGCTTGATTATATGTATGTATTTATACCATGATCTTCCACTCTCTACCTATAGACCCTGAAATATGTCGGAGTATCTTTGATCTTCCCAGATTTAGAAGTAACTGCAGACTCAATACTGTGCAAAACTTAGCAAGTCTCGCATCCCGAATAATCTCGTCTAATATGAAAACACAATATAATAACTCGTGTACTATGTCGCGTAGGCCCGCACTAGCCTCTAGCCTGCCATACCATGGGTGGCGTGGGGCGTAGTGCAGACGTGGGGCAGGCGTAAATATCCCGTAAAGCCCAACACAACTCAAGATGAACACGACGGGCCTGATAAGCCGCCCCGAGACATCCCAATTTAGTGCCCGGCCTCAGATAACGCTATTATACAGCTTTTAACTACAAGCCCGATACGCTAAATGTGTTAAAATCACCTTAGTCGAGGGTTCAGGAATGCGTCGGGATGTCACCTGCGCGCGTGGGACGGTTTTTGTTGCTGTGTAATTAAAAAAAATATATAAACTGAAATTAAATTACTTACATCAAAAAACAATTTTGCAACGTTACTTTTTAAAGGTGGATAACAAAAAAAAACAATCTACGACAACCTAAATAATAACCATGGATAATAAACAACAAAATTCATGAAATTTACGTGCAATTTACCTGTATTCATTTGATAAAAGATATTTGACTTACCGATCTGTCTTAGGCGTAATAACTGTTGTGCTATTTTGACGTAATATTTATTGGTCAAGATTTTCCCATATCAACTTTGACGTTAAATTAGATGCAAGAAGAAAATAAAGTTTCCTACTTGTTTGGAGTAAATTAAAAAGCATAATATAGCACAATATTGTATTTAAATTAGAAATATTTTACAATTTATATGACACCTTTGTAAAAAAATACAACTCTATTTCATCACCTTGGTGTAAATTTTACACACCCATATTTTGTGTTGCAAAACATTCATGTTGTAGCCATTTAACCAGCCGATTTAGCTTATAAATTGCTCAAATCACTTAACCACCCGTAGGTTAAGCATTTGTTTAGAATATTTTATTGACATTAAACTTTGACATAATCACTTTATGTCAATGTTAGATGCTCATTTGATGACATTAAGATGCGGAAATGTTTTAGTTTATTGTGATAACGATTAACTTTCGTATTAAATAAACTTAAATTATAACCATTAAGATCCAATATCATCTATCAACCACACCTTTTTATATGCATCGTTCAGATAAGTTAAAATCAGTTCGTCCTTCCATTGTTTGTAGGACGTACGTATCTCTACTTTACATAACTTGATATTTATTTTGACTGCAACTCTGCATTATAAAAATCAGGTAATTGATTTATTTGACAACTAATAAATCTTGTAATAACATAAGAACAGTATTTGCATAGTTTTTAATCCGTGTTAGATATCCAAATAACCATGTTAATATTTTTAAACGTCCGTATTTCATGTTGGTAATGGCGTCGGACGTCCATTGCTAAAGGTGCGCCTGCGCAGGTACAGTCCACCTTAACTAGAAAATATTAAATATAGTGTATATTTCTTTGAAATAAGGTGTCTTTTCGTAGGTGAATCTAAATGTTTGGTGAACTGTACGACCGCCGTGTGCGACCAACTCGAATTTCCGTTTAACTAATTGAGCGAAAACGACACAAGCAACGCCATTGACCGTCCAAACTAATGAATGACCGTCGAAAAAGCCAATTTGTAGTTTTTTTAACACTTCAATTTGTGCCGTAAACCCCAAAAAAGGCTCGGCCGAAACCACAATCGAATTAGTGTCCCTTGTTCCGGAGATTAGGAGGACGGCCGCGTTATCTCGCTCGTTCGTTATTTTATTGGCCCAAGCAAGTCGATAACACGACGCATAATGGTCGGTAATGAATCCTCTCTAGCGGTGGAAGTGATCATAAAGCTTTTATTGGCGCGTCGTTTTTTAATTTTCTCTTTATGACATAGTACAGAGTCTAGAATGTCTACTAGCTTTCATAACCGTGGTTTCGCCTGTGGTAAAAACACATACACATACATACATAAATCACACCTTTATCCCTTACGGGGTAGGCAGAGCGTTTAACGCCTCGTAAAAGGCGCTTTCGCCACGTCTGACAAAATTGAGAGCAAGTTTAGTTTGTAATATGTATTGCTTTAGTGACAGGTTGTCAACCCATCGCCTAAATTACAATACACTGTAACCCTCGAGTCCCTTTTGCTGACTTCAACAGCATGCCCGGGAGGAAGGGCAGCTGGAACATTCTATGTTTTTCTATCTCTCCCAGTCCAGCATGGAAGAATGAGATGTGGTAAAAAGTACCAAGTATACTTTTGTTTTGGAAATCGCGTGAAAAACCCGTAGGAATTACATAATTATCGGTGATGTAGGTACTTTTATATGTCGTTCTTCGGGACACCTCTATCGCCCTACCAAATTTTATAAAAATTGATTTTAAAATTGCGTGAAATGTTAGGTAACATACAGACAGAGTCTACATACATACATATAATCACGCCTTTATCCCTAAAGGGGTAGGCAGAGCGTAAACGACCTAGACAAAGATCGTTCCGCCACGTCTGACAAAGTTTTAAGTGTTATTTAAGATAGATATTGCTGTAGTGACAAGTTTGAAAACTTGGCCATCACCTAAATTACAATATACTGAAACCCCTCGGATCCCTTAGCTGTTTTTTACAGCATGCCCGGGAGGAAATGCAGCTGACACATTCTATGTTTTTCTCTTGCTCCCAGGTCAGCATGGAAGAAACTCTCAGAGTCTCTTTCTTCTAATATTAGTAAGTACCTATGGTTTACGCAGTCTATGGCCCGTATTAATAATCAGCACTCGAGACTGACAGCTAGTTTGAGTTTGTATCAGAAATGTCATTTCAGTACGTGACCTGTCAATTCCATACTTAACACTGCTCTCAATCTTGAGATCGCTCTATAAACACGGGCCTATGAAAGTTGTGACCAGTTGCGTAAACAATAATAAAACGCTGATTAGCGAATGTTCCGACTACAAGCTCGGTATTCGAACAGCAATTAACCTATAAACTTTATTGTACTTATCTTTAATACTGCCACAATAAAAATAACTTAATTTACACGGTTATTACTTTTTTACCGGCGTTAATTGGTACAGCGTGGAAATATTTATCGATAATTAATAAGATGGCGGCTAAATAACGGGCACTTTAATAACACTAACTTAAATAATAAAAGTAAATAAATTGATATAAGACACGCTCTACATAACTCAAGAAATAAGCGTAACTGTTTTCCGTTAGCCGAACTACAGATCAAATTGTAAGACTGAAACGAATTTGGTAATGGTTTGGAAATCATTGCTAACAATAACAATCTAAAACTAGAAAAATGTGATTAACGATGGTCTGCTGGTGTGCTAAATCTTAGAGGCAAATCTTATCTGCGAAAGCAAATGGTTTAATAAACATACATATACATACATATACATATAATCACGCCTTTATCCCTAATGGGGTAGGCAGAGCGTAAACGTCCAAAACAAAGGTCGTTTCGCCACGTCTGACAAAGTTTTGAGGGTTATTTAAGATAGATTTGTAGGTATATTGCTGTAGTGACAGGTTGTCAGCCCATCGCCTAAATTACAATATACCGAAATCCTCGGATCCCTTAGCTGGTTTTTACAGCATGCCCGGGAGGAAAAGCAGCTGGCACATTCTATGTTTTTCTCTCGCTCCCAGTCCAGCATAGAAGTAATTTAATAAAAACGATTCCTAATCTATCTCGAATGGTTGCCTAGATAATAGCTCTAAACAAAAATTATGTAATAATTATCTGTGGAATAATAAATGTAAATAAATACACAATGGGCATAAAGAACATTTTCTAATTCGATATAAACACACAAATATATGAACACCAATTTTTTTAACTCGTTCACTGTTCGAGCCATTCAACTGTGGAACAAACTGCCGAAAACTATACAAGACAGTCCCTCGAGCTTCTCTTTTAAGAAGAGACTGAAAGAGCATTTTATGACCTCTCTAAGACGTATATAATTATATTTTATTTTATCATTTATATATCATATTAATATGTATTAATTTATTATAGTATGTTAATATGTGTATTAGTATTATTATATATCAATTTGTAATTAAATTATAATAACTGTATCTGTTCCCGTGAATTTCCCATCTTTTATCCCCATTAGGTTGGCTGGAAGAGATCTCTTATAGAGATAAGCTCGCCTGTTGTTTAATTTTTTAAGTTGAACTGTATTTTTAATTTTTAAAACAATAAAGAATATAATTAAACAAACACACTCATAGCCCCTAAATATATATAAATATATACTAAAATCATTGACCAATGTTTAGGTCGTTTACGCTCTGCCCATTAGGGATAAAGGCGTGATTATATATATGTATGTATGTATGTCTAAAATCATGAAAAAAATTATGAAGCAAAATATTACAAAAAAGTAAGACCAGTTTTCGAAGCTTAATAAAAAAAAGGGACCTTCTTTCTCCAAAAGAAAACATTTAATGTTTAAATACAGTTTCCTCTATTTACCATCTAATAAGATCATTCATATTTTCCCTTTGAATAATAAGCTTGGTAACTTCTCTGCTAGCATCCCGTGCCCATTTTGTGACCAACAATGGACAATTGTGCCCACCCAGCCCACGTTACAAAACCACATTAGTGTAATATTAATGAACACAAAATGATGTACAAACCGCGTGAAAGGCTATTCATAAGCCGTATTAAAAGCGTATTAAAACGTCTGAAATGTCAAATTGCGAGGACGCCCGGCTTATTAGGGACATCATGGCTTCCCGTCACACCGATATGCGGCATCTCTGACACTTTACTATGGTCAATTTCTATTATTATAAAAGAAGAAAGAAAGAAAGAAAATACATTTATTTTAGACACAAAACAGGTTACAATATGTTACAAGGTAGAAAACAAGTAATAATATAATATTTTTATGCCTAAAAATGGTGTTCACTCAGCATATGTTGTTACAAGCAGCGTGGTAAACTGCTTGTTGCCAAAACTAACTACTTAAATCTCTACATACATATAATCACGCCCTTCTCCCTAATGGGGTAGGCAGAGCAAACGACCTAAGCAAAGGTCGTTTCGCCACGTCTGACAAAGTTTTGAGGGTTATTTAAGATAGATTTGTAGGTACATTGCTGTAGTGACAGGTTGTCAGCCGATCACCTACATTGCAATATATCCTCCCGGGCATGCTGTAGAAATCAGCTAAGGGATCCGAGGGTTTCAGTATATTGCAATTTAGGCGATGGGCTGACAACCTATCACTACAGCCAGACAGCAATATACCTACAAATCCATCTTAAATAACCCTCAAAAATTTGTCAGAGGTGCCAATAGGTCGTTTACGCTCTGCCTACCCCATTTTAGGGATGAAGGCGTGACTATATATATGTATGTATTATACAACCGTACACAGAAGTGATCACCCCCGATGATTCTGTATTTCTTGTGGTTTGTTTTGAAATGCCATTTATCACGCCTATTTCCCTTGTTTATGAGTTATGAATGAGGTAAAGCATCAACAGTCTTATCAAAATGTATTTTTACTTCATCTGTCAATGTTTGTAATGCTGTCATTTACCTTTATCCGAATGTACTATGAAATAATACCTACATAAAATGTATCTGATTTTTTGTGAACTTTACAGTAGTTGAACTGGAAAGTTCACTGCATCATTCGGCTAAGTGTAACAGAAGGACCAAGCAAAACCGTCAATTCTAGTGAAATAGATGCCGTCCGTTTTTCTGCTAATGATTTCCTGTATTTTTTCATTCACCAATTATTTCCCCTGGGTGAGCGAGCACCGGGCTAACCGAAGGCTCCACGTTGCTCTTTACTCGCAATTTAGTAAATTTTATTTATTTTTATTTACTTTCTTGTTTTATTTGTATTATTATATATAGATACTTTAATTTATTTTGCTGGACTGGGAGAGATAGAAAAACATAGCATGTTCCAGCTGCCCTTCCTTCCGGGCATGCTAGCTTCAGCAAAAGGGACTCGAGGGTTACAGTGTATTGTAATTGAGGCCATGGGCTGACAACCTGTCACCATAGCAATACACATTTCAACCTAAAATTGCCTTCAATTTTTGTCAGACGTGGCGAAAGCGCCTTTTACGAGGCGTTTATCGCTCTGCCTACCCCGTAAGGGATAAAGGCGTGATTTTATGTATGTATGTATGTATACTTAAATTAAATTAATTCCATAACATATAAAACTATAATGGACACAACAGAATTAGACATACATACATACATATAATCACGCCTTTATCCCTAACGGGGTAGGCAGAGCGTAAACGACCTAAAGAGAGGTCGTTTCGCCACATCTGACAAAGTTTTAAGGGTTATTTAAGATAGATTTGTAAGTATATTGCTGTAGTGACGGGTTGTCAGCCTATCGCCTAAATTGCAATATACTGAAACCCTCAGATCCCTTAGCTGGTTTTTACAGCATGCCCGGGAGAAAATGCAGCTGGCACATTCTATGTTTTTCTCTCGCTCCCAGTCCAGCATGGCAGAAAACAACAGAATTAGCTTGTTAATTAATTTAATAATAGATGATAAGACATGACGAGAGAGGTCATAAGACATTTTTTTAATTAATTGAATATGTATAATATTTATAACTTTACCTTGTATAATTTCCATAGATTCATAATCTACATTTAAGCAATACAAAACTGAAAATGGATCGCAGTGATTGGTACAACGCATTTTTTTTTTCTACTGGCACCTTAACATGTTAAGGTTAAGATAACGATCATTTGATGTAACGATAACATCTTTTTCAAATGGCCTAATTTACTTTACATGAAAATAATAATAATTAAAATTTGTTCTTAGCTGAGGGATTTAAATAGTTCCTCTTTGTTTTATTTAGAATTATTAGAGAAGATTAAGGTATTCTGTAAAAAATCCTTTCAAGCATCACCGGATAATTTGGTGATGCTTGAAAGGATTTTTTAATTCTTTATTTTTTTACTATCCTTTAATTTTCATTCACAAATTCTTGTAGTCGACCATCTTATCATTAGTCAGGAAGAATAAACACGATAAATGAATTATAATAAAGCTGGTCGGTCGTCATCGGAACAAATGGGTTGTACATGTAGCGCCCACGCCCACGCTGCGCCTGCGTCGCCGGTCGCGCGCGTCGGACAGACGCCGCTGACAGGCTGGATGATGCTTACGAATACCTAGATATTTGGCTAATTTTAATTCTGACTTCATGTCATACAGAAAAACTATTCTTTAGTATTGTTATTGGAATGCTGTAGAAGTCAGCAAAAGAGATACGAGGGTTACAGTGTATGGTAATTTAGGCAATGGGCGACAACCTGTCACTACAGCAATACACATAATTAAAATCTAAAATTGCTTTGATTTTTTGTCCGATGTGGCAAAAGCGCCTTTTACGAGGCATTTTACGCTCTGCCTTTTATGAATAAAGGTGTAATTTTATGTATGTATGAGTAACGATTTTTTCTTTCTTTCAACGAAACAAATGGTTGACAGGCTGTATGATGATTAGGAATACCTAGATATTTGGCTATATTCGGTCCTGACTACACGACATCTAACAATGGCTATCCGTCAGTAGGTACTAGGTATTTTGTATCAGTTAACATATTATATTTTTGGTAGGATTTACTAATGAAGAAACATAAAGAATTTTGGAAAGATAGGATTCGTCACTTTCGTTGTATAATAATGTTCACTATCAAATAAATGCAGTTGGATGAGGGAACGAAATTTTACAAAAACGGTAAATATAGTTTGCATTTTCAGACACAAGACACAACATAAGTCGTTGCTTTAGTGTTCAGTTAAGAGTAAAATCTCTGCATTGAGATTTCGTGGGGTTTTTACAGGACCTTTTAAAATATGTATTTTTTTACTCTTACCTACCCGAAGCTGAAAAAAACCTTTCAAATAATTTTATATATATTCTCTATTGCATTAAAATACAAGAAATGAAGTTTACAGAAAGGTATGCACGGGCGAACTTATCTCTATGAAGAGATCTCTTCCAGCTAACCCACTGGCAGTTGTGAGAATGAGAAACATTTTAAGGGCAAGACAAATACAATGTAAACTAAAAATTACTCTAAATTACATGAAGTAGAACTTTTAAACGTAAAAATAATAAATCAATAAGATTAAATCAAACAATACATACATATCTAATACTTATATATCGTATATATATACGTACATGCATAATAGGTACATAAACATACATTAATACATACATTAAACTTGTTCAGATAAGAAGTGCTTTTTTAATCTCTTTTTAAAAACGTAAATAGACGAAATTTAATTTAATTTTTAGATAGGTAGAAAACATTAACTAGTTTTTGTTAGTAAAACAACAGCGTGTAGACCGGAAAGGAAGAGCGCAGCGAAAATATATTCATAATTACACAAATTACATGTGACTGTTGCTTGTTTGTCAAATTGTTCACGAGGTCTAGTGCCAAAATGCGTGCACATTTCTGAACATTTAAGGGTGGCTCAACCGCAAACAATTAAGGATTATTAAGGGACTGACATACAACATGCGGTTGGTAGGGAAAGGACTGCCAGTTGGCGTCAGGCTTTCGCACAGAATGATAAACATTTTGCATTTACGGTTCATAGTAAGTAAGTGTATTAAAAATACATTAAATGAACGAATTAAAAGAAACTTAGAACTCTATAATTTATCATAAATTATATATTTAACTTATTTATTTGATTCATTATTTGATTCAAATAAAAATGATAGGAGCAATGAGTACTTTATTTTAGTACCATGTCAATAATATATACATACATACATACATACCTACATATAGTCACGCCTTTATCCCTAATGGGGTAGGCAGAGCAAACGACCTAAGCAAAGGTCGTTTCGCCACGTCTGACAAAGTTTTGAGGGTTATTTAAGATAGATTTGTAGATATATTGCTGTAGTGACAGGTTGTCAGCCGATCACCTACATTGCAATATACTGAAACCCTCGAATCCCTTAGCTGACTTTTACAGCATGCCCGGGAGGAAATGCAGCTGGCACATTCTATGTTTTTCTCTCGCTCCCAGTCCAGCATGGAAAAAATAAAAAAAATACATTTAACATGACAAAAATAGAAGAAGTTTGTATATAGTAAGAAAGAGGTAAATATAAAGTCTGTATGTATATTTATATCTCTGTATGTATATTTCTTTCATTGTTTTATAATAACCTAGATTACCTGTGCGTTGATCCAAAAAAGACTATAGAGCGCATAGATAGAGGCGCAACGCCTATGAGTCGCAGGCGCATAGACACGTACGCACAAATGAAGAGATGCGCGTGCAGACGCCTGCGCAGGTACGTGACTTCATGCCTGCCATTTAGAACCTGAACAGCTCGGGATATTCAGGCAGATGTAATACATGAACCACACAAGAAATTCGGATAGTCAGATTATTCGCCTAAAAGGCCTGGATTTCTGCTATGCTGGACTGGGAGCGAGAGAGAAACATAGAATGCGCCAGCTGCATTTTCTCTCGAACATGTTGTAAAAACCAGATAAGGGATCCGAGGCTTTCAACATATTATAATTTAGGCTATGGGCTGACAACCTATCACTACACTAATATACCTATAAATATATCTTAAATAACTGTCAAAACTTTGTCAGACGTGGCGGAACGACCTGTCTACCCTATTAGGGATAGAGGCGTGATTATATGTATGAATGTAACACCTGGATAGTGGATATAATGTGGAACTACACGAGCAATGTAGATTAAAAGTGTTTTAAGTCTAACTTTCCTTTTTTTTATCGTAGCAGATATTTTACTTTGATCTGTTGATAGATTAAACAGGCCTTAAAAATATATAACATAATAGGTATGTATTGTAAGAAATCTACTTATTAAAATACGTCATTTCTTTCAGGTATTAATAGAAATACGTGCGTTGCGTGTGGTCTAATATAACTACGGTCGGTCTAACAGAACTACTTACATACATAGGTAACAAAAGCCATAAAGACCTTTATACGTATTTCTGCGTTAAGCTTATACCCAAAGCATTTTAATTTCCATAACAGCTTTGGTAGGTGGTCCGGCTTGCCGTTACACCACATCCATATATGTAGTTAGACGATTCGACCGATGCGATATAAGCATCGATTTCAAGTCGACAATCTAATAACCACTTCGTAACTCTCTACCAAGCGCCGATTAAAATGTCTTACAAGCGCTTAACATCTGAAAATAGAGTCGGATGGCTGTTTTTACTAGACGATACGACCACGGCACGGTAACGGAACGATGACGATATCGTCAAGATACGTGGCGTTTTTCCACGGGACGGTATCGTCCGCCACAGCCTAGTTCCACTCTGAGCTACCACAACAACGCGCATGCTAACGTATACAAAATAAATGCAGTTTGGTAGGCCAGCGACGATACCGGTGGGAATCAATGCCATGACGTTGCCGTCCCGGAAAGTGGAAAGGCCTACTCCTCCTTAGCCTTATCCTGTATCTCACGGGGCTGGCTACCTAATCCAGGGGATTCAACGAGTGTACTGGTTTTTACACAGAGCGACTGCCATCTGACCTCCGCAACCCAGAAGGGAAACCAGGCCTAATCCTAGATTAGGACAGAGTTTTCAAGCCACCAATGCTTAGCACTGGCCTCTGACATGGCTTAACGACTAATATCTACGGTATTTAACCATACTTACCGGGACCAACGGCTTAACGTGCCTTCCGAAGCACGGAAAAAACGTACATATGAAATTCGAAAACCAAAAAACACATTGATACGTGATGGGGTTCGAACCACGACCTTCCGCTCAGGAGGCATATAATTTCATTGATTTCCATACATTATCTCTTCCATGATTTCGTGCCGTTGCCGTTGCCGTGGTCATGCCGTCTAGTGGAAAAACGCTCAATAGGCAGTACAATAACGATCAACGTCCGGCTGCAGCGGTATAATTAGCTTATCGTCTGCAGATCGGCTAACAAGCGAGCAAGCGGCCGGCGAGCGGCGATCGGCGCGCGCGCATTGGTGAGCGCACCGCCAATCGCAACCAACAACCATCGAACATCGTTAGACCATCGATTCTTTTTGGTTATTACAATAATTCCAACACGATTGCATCTAATTGCGCCGGTTTCCGACGATCGTGGCTGGACACGACGAATTAACTCTCGATCCGTACATATCCGACTATATACACTTAACCATCCGCATTATTATGGATAATGCTTTAATAGTCCCTTTACATAAAGCTCATAGCTGCGCGCACGAAGGTAACCTATCGGCGACTGTTCATGAAACCACCCTTGAATTACAATACTTCACTATTATTGAGAAATCGGTGCTCGTTGAGGAAATTATATCACGTCGGCGATCTGAGTTTTGCGTCGTTAGACGTGATTTCCCAGGACGTGTTTTCCGCGTCTTCATTTACTTGTAATAACCGTCGTGTTCCATTAATGGGTAAACCTTCGCTGCGCTAACTAGCAATTACGATGCAGGCGGGTAAGGCGGGGCTTGCAGGCAGCAGGCCACGCCGCGCCACGCCGCGCCGCGCTAAGCTTCACAACTAGCCTTCGTCAAAGGAGCCTAACTGTCAACTAACTGGTAATTACGCGGGTACAAACTGCTGCCGGCTCCCGCAGCTAACGAGCACTCTACACTCAACCCGTCACACACTCCTAACTTAGATTATCTATCCGGAGACAAAATAACCACAAAATCTTATTACGGTTCCAACAAACAGCCTTAAATTGGAAAGATCCGTAATAATGATCATCTTAATTTGCTTCTGACATCGTCTACATAAATTGTAACAATAGCTCCTAATATCAACGCCAATTTAACAACGGAAGCTCAAAAACTACCGTCGACAAAGGTTTTAGTAATGTTTTTACCATGTTAAGGCCGTGCCGCTAGATGGAATGGAGCTCGTACATAATCAAACCACATGCGGGGCAGTAATTGCCTCTACATTCAAAGACCCGCTCACATCACGCCGTATAATGACAAAAATAGTCCAAAAAATGCCTCCGCATATGAGATATTTTTTTCAGAGTTCGCGCGCTCGCACGGAGCTAAATTACGAAATAAAAGATTAAGTTAAAAGATCAATAAACTTAATAAATGATCTCAATAATTGTTGTATTACGGACACAATGGAGCGGCGTCGTGAAACGTCATTAAGGCGCGAGCATCATTAATTTTATTCGCGGCTTTCTGACGTGAAGGCAATGGCGTCTGTCAGATTTGAAGAGCCGCCGTGCTGCTGCCACCTGTTGGTAGCGCGGGGAATTAGCCGCGGACCCCGCTGCGTTCCACTTGATACCCATACACAACCCGGCACCCGGCTGCACTGCCTACTGCCACTGGAACAGACTTACCAACTCGTATGGACCGTACATAGTAGCTCTCTTTCACGTGTTATGATGACAGTCATTTATTAATTTGATGACCTCATGAGGAAGTCAACCGACATTCTAATTTTATTTTCATTTAAATCCTCTTTTAAAAGAATAATTATATTTAACGTTTTACTAATTAAACGAAGTTCGTACCTTGCTCTACATAACAATCAGTTAAATTGAACAAAACTTTAATTAAATGCAAAAATCAAAATGAAACCAACAGAACGCGCCTTCAAAAAAACATGGCTGCCAAAAAACTGAGCCGGCTCAGAGATTAGGTTTCTTTATGGTAGCTAATTGCGTTTTATCAAATTAAAGCAATGGCTGCCTGCGGCGGGTGATTGATAATGTTTGACTGGTCGGCTCGTCTCACTAGTTTTACAGAATAAACTGTTTTGATTCACACTAATCTATGCTATTCGTCTCTCGGAGGATCCTGTGTCAGGCCTGGGAAAATTAATTTAGGTATTTCTAGAGTTTGCTGATACCGCTTTAACTACTTGTTTTTTGATATTACTCAGTGACGTACTCGTAGGTATTAAACTGCATAATTAATGTGAAATCATCTTAACTAATTAGGTATACCTAACTATTTTAAATTACTTTGATAAAATTAGAACACTCTACATGAGAGTAAATAATCGAGGCATTCTATTTTATTGTTTGTCAGGACTAGAAGATTTTTACTATGTGCATCACGAATAAAATATTGCGCAGTTTATTATAGTGCTGTTAATGTTCTACACATCAACTAAATGCTTATGATATGATTGTATAAAATATAATTAAACTACACACAGCTTTTTTGCTTAATATCTGCGCTTAACCAGTAGCAGCGCATTGCCGCGGGCTGATTCGCAAGTTTAGGCTTCTGTAGTAACAAAAACGATCATAAAATAAAACTTATTTTAGTTAGAGTCGAATTAAAATAAGTACTCTAAAATAATAATATGTAGCGTGAATATGAGGCAAAAGCTGTACCTAGAGCTATTTTAGTATAATAAGATCAGGATGAGCTCCATCTTTGTATATTCAAAAGGTATGCAAAAATATGAGAGCCTGAGTTTCCCACACCATTTAAGAATAATCATTTGCCCCTATCCTCTTTTACGCAACGGTGCCGGTAGTCTAGAACCGATGCGCGAGGGCAGCCGTCATTTCAATCATTAGTAGTTCGGCGGTGCGCTCAAAGCGGTGATTGATGCGCGCGTTTACCGGCCAGCACGGGCACCGGCATCGGCGCGGGCGCAGTGGCACCAAAAAACCGCCTTAATTAACTCGTTTGGCACCGCCGCTCATTAGAATTATTAATCAAAATCCGGAGATAGCGCGTGATGCATCGAGCTTTGATTACATTAAGCCAGTAATTAATACAACCCCGCGACGGGAACCTGCCGAACAAAAGATCAGCGATCGGTTTTTAAATCGTTTTTGTAGCGCAGCGCTAATGGCTATACAATAAAATATGGTGTGTGCTAATTCTCAGGGCAGGTGCGCTTTACGTTGAGGAATTTACCTCAATCAGCGATACAAAATTAGTTTTTGTTATACAAAGTGCTAATACACAAGAAATCGGAAGCTTTTACGTGATGAAAGCGGAAGCAATTTTTTGTAGAGTCAATAAAATCAACAGTAAGATTATATCTTCCATGCTGGCCTGAGAGCGAGAGAAAGACATAGAATGTGCCAGCTGCATTTCCTCCCGGGCATGCCGTTAAAACCAGCTAAGGGATCCGAGGGTTTCAGTATATTGCAATTTAGGCGATGGGCTTACAACCTGTCACTACAGCAATATACCTACACATCTATCTCAAATAACCCTCAAAACTTTGTCAGACGTGGCGGAACGACCTTTATGTAGGTTGTTTACTCTCTGCCTACCCTATTAGGGATAAAGGCGTGACTATATATATATACATACGTATATATTGTATATTCTATTTTAATTTATTATAAACTCCTCGATTCCCGAAGGTGGCCAACATGCAGCAAGCTCGCCAGCCTGACTGTTAGTGGGCGTTAGTTGTGCAGCCAAGATATGATCACGCCTAATCTAATCTCACTGATATCAGAGACACGTAAACTTAGGAAAGATGCAGTACAGAGACTTGTTTACAATATCTATATTCTTGTTGTGATAATATTTTTATTTAAACACTCCTTTTCTATTTTGGAATGAAACCTATATAATTAAATGTATGATATAAGAAGAAAATAGTAGATTTTACAACAAGCGCACAAAACAAGACATTTTTGTCCGTGATTTTAAGCTGCGCGAGCCCGTAGGGTGAAAATGGGTTTGTGCACGAGTTATAAAGTCTGCTTTTCACTACAATTGGGAAGAAAATTTAAAAATATCTACAAAAATATTCTTAAGTAAACAATATTCATTCCCGCCATTTATCTTTTTAAATCTTTCGACATAAAATATTAGGCTTGGGCTGGAGACAGGATACAGTTTACTAAAATAAACAAATTTTGTAATAATTAATCAAATACTTACTATCGTACATGAATTCAAATTTTAATATCGTTTTATGTCTTAAAAAATACAAAAAGCAAATAATTTGAAGTAGATATTTTTAAATAACAAGTTCTATCTATGAACTTCTTATTGGCTGTATAGCCTAATTCTCTTTGCCTTAGAAGAGATGCATTTATGAGTAGATACGTTTTTGCTCTTGTGCACAAAATTCAATTTTGTGCAGAATGTTGTGCAGCCTACACCCTGCACAAAATGGCATTTTTCGAGCATGAGGAAAGAAAAAAAAATCTTCTTTTATGGTAAATGGCGACCAGACAATTTTTTGACATCTTCCACGCAGTATTAGATTTAGATGATACAATACATGACTACAAACTCTTTGAATGAAAAGAAAGAAGAGTTTATACAAATGAGTTTTTAAAATAGTAATAGTTTTCACTGGAATCAAATCTTTTTGCCGGCTGTAAAAGCCATGTGTGTGCAATATAAAGTAGTAAACTAGAATTATTTTTTATTAGGTTAATGGCATCCATGGCATTTTTTTCACACCTTCCAACCAGTATCATTAGAATACAGGATTTTAAAAAATATGATTGAAAATTTTTATTTAACAATAAAAAGACAGTTCAAGAAGTTTTTATTCTAGTATTAATAAACGTTTTCACTTTTAATTTTAAGCTTAGAGTAATTTTAACCAAAATCTCTAAATATTTCTGAACATAGAACATAGAACATTTAAAAATCTTTCAAACAATTACGGCTGCTGGTTCCGCGAATGATTTTGCAATTGGTACCGTACGCATTTATTACTGCACAATATTAATACAAAATGTTCAATTTAAACTTCTAATCCACTCCAATTATCATAATCTGACATTTACATAACATAACATTTTCTTGAGTAACTCATTCCCTTCAAGTTTAAAGGAGATTAAAACTGGTAAATAAAGATAATATTTTTAATATTAACGGACGGCAAAAACGGAATGTAAAATCGGTAGAGGTTGGATAATTACTCCTATTCCTACTACTCCTATTATTTTTTGAATCAAGAAATCATCGACAGGTGCCACGATAATGGAAAGAGAGAACGAGAATCTCAACTCAACATACAAACTTAGAAACACATGTCATGATATTTATTCGATCATTCGTACCATATATATATTCTACTTTTATCTTCTGTACCTACATTTATTTAGTTTAGTTTCTTCTCCACGAGATCAAATCCTTCTTTGTCCGATCGAAAAGTAGCGATAAAATTACAATCTATAAATTAAATACATAAGGCCCACCATTTCCACCAGCTAATTACTTTAAAAACAGTAAAGTGTTAGGCTACAGTAATGCATGAGTGACACCTTCTACTGCCCCTGAAGCTCTACTTTCCCGTAAAAGAATTCAAGCGTGAGTGATTTCCTCATCCTCCTCATTATTTTTAAAGAAAGGAGGTTCGTGACGCGTGCGCAAGTAACCGCAACTCTTACAATTTGAAGTCTAACCTAAACTAAAACCTACTGAATGGTATACATGTTAATACACATTTTGCTGATTCACGCGAGTTGCAAAAAAACTTGGATATTCGAGACAAATGAGTCGAGTATTCAGAAAAGGAAGACGTATTTAACCGCACAAGACGGTCGTGAAAGGCCTGCGGTGAAACGGTAGGGTTTCTCAAGTCAAGACGATGCACTGTTCTTACGAAACACAAAAGATTCCGTTTATGTCTATTTTTGATCGAGTTGAAAGCACAAAATCTTTTCTTTGTCGTGAACTTTATTTTCGCAGTATAATACAATAACGGATATCCGCTTTTATAAGACACAGCATTTTTAAAATTATTTTATTTTTTATGTATGTCGGATTCATTGGAAATCTTACTTCTTATAAATCGTGCGTGATCGTACATAATTGGCTGCTTTCTACATGGTACCTTTTGCATAGCAGATCTGTACAGTACAGCAGTACTTCTTTGGTAGGTAAAAGAAAAACATACTTATTTTTAAATCATGTGATCAGCTCGTATTTCAGAATATAAAAGGAATTATTAATGTAATCGCCGTGGCCAGGATACGCGTAGTTATGCTGTTTAGGTCATGTCATCATGTGCTCATCGTTTGCGAAGAAGCGACAACGAGCACCGAAATCGCTGACATGCTTAAAGACTATTTTGTTTTATTTTTAATTTAATACGAAAATTAATGCTGTCTAGAAAGTACCGAAACCAAACTTAGCCTTTACTCACCAAAACTTTTTGTTTGACGAAATGTAACAGGCTGAATTTCAGTAGGAAAAGCCATTTCTGTGAAATAAAAAGAAAATTTAATTTCTTTTTTATTAAGTAGGTACATGGCGTCCACAGTATTTTTCCACACCTTTCATTGACATTGAAGAGTTTATAACAACTTTACCTTCACACATTTGGTTAGTGATTGAATTTAAAATGGTTTCATCAGACGAATCTGTTATTTTTCCTTTCCTAAGCATTTCCTGAGTTATAATTTGGATTAATAATTTCATGATAGTGTGACAGCAAAATCTTATTACAAGTTCTGTGCTAGGATAAAGCCTATTTAAGATAGGTAAGATAAAATTATGCTATAGATATTCCTGCTCATTATAAAAGTTAACAACTTCATAAAATCACAGAACAATATTATAATATTCCATAAATTAAGTATGGTGATAAAATAAGTAAAGTAAAACACCACATCCAATATTGTTATCTCTGTCTGTGGGCCGCAACGAGATATGGTACTTAGAGGTAGAGTACTGTATACACTGTTATCCTTAAGGCAATCAACTAATTCAGTTTAATACTAAACGGGAATATATTCAGACATGCCGCCAGTGACTGCTATGTTCATTTTGGGTAAGCAAATTGTAATAATTTAATTTTGATAATAATATTGAACGAATCCCAATATACTAAAATTGTAAGCACTATAGTATTTCCAACTCAGTTTTAGAATAAAGGTAAACAAAGTTTCGTGTCTTTTATTCGAAGATCTTGTTACTAAAATAAGTTTTAGCTATTAGATATGAGAACATAATGAAATGTAGTTTTAGTAATTTAACTAATTTGCCAACACGTATCATTTATTTTTGAAATGTGTTTTTGAATAAAAAGACATGAAACTTTGTTTACCTTTATTCTAAAACCAAGTTCGAAATACTATGGATAAAGCCCCCTCAAGAATTATACTAACTACCTAACTGCATGAGATCATAAAGGAGCGTACCAACCAAAATAGCAATAAATTCTGCTAAAAACTAAGTAGAATGGTACATAATTTCTGGATTGCCTAGCATAATGAAATAATGGTACCTACAAGTACTACCTAACTAACCCTATTGACTACCAAAACAAATAATAGAACCTGCAGTAAAAATATCAAACATTTGATTCGATACGATTTCATCATCAACTTTACAGGAGCAGCTCTTCTAAGCTTCTCGTTGGCGGCTCACATCAGGATGAGCTGCGACGAGTTCGTGCAGGGTTCCACCTTCTCTTCAGATCAGGCTGTGGGCACCTGGTACCTGCTCTCTTTGCGACCCTCAAACGACCCTGGAGACGCGCGCTGTGTGGAGTTCACTGCTATTAGTGACCAGGTGAATATTCTATCATACCTATTTGTTACTTTTTTAGAAAAAATGCTCCTAAAATCTAATCTAAGTAATTGTTCCGTACCGGAACAGATTCATAGTATATTTTGGCATGAAAATCGATACTTTCAATTAACAAACGATCGATTTGATTTCACATTTCAAATGCGTAAAGGCCCTCACTATTCCTGCTTCCTGATTGGCGGATCCAAACTCGCCAACGTCGCCTTTTACTAGAAGCACAGAAAATATAATAACAGAAAATATATAACATACTAGAAGCCACTGAGTAGGTAATCACTAGCGTTTAACTAGAAGCCAGCATTTTTCGTTCGACACATCAAAGTCAGATACCAGAAGCGACACCAGTTTCCCCTTTTGCTCCGTGTTATCACCCAGATCTGGGTCCAGCCAGCGACCATCCAGCTGCATCACCTGAAAGAAAGCCACGGGCCCGCGAAAGCGTTCAGCGCGCATTTTGCATTTTACGCTCGCGGTAACAGTAATTTATATAAGTACTAGCGACTTGCCCTGGCTTCGCACGGAAATCATCAGTGTTTCTCTACTATATAATACATGTATAATACATAAAAGCCTTGATCTTGAATCACTCTATCCATTAAAAGAAACCGCATCAAAATCTGTTGCGTAGTTTAAAAGATCTAAGCATACATAGGGATATAGGGACAGAGAAAGCGACTTTGTTTTATACTATGTAGTAATGTTCAAACAATATGTTTTTTTTTTGTTACACTTTTGAATTAACGAACGAGCCACTATTCTGTTTCATTATCTTCATCTTCTCTTTTTCAGGAACGCAAAGATCTCCAAGCTAAACTCGGGAAGTACGCGACAGACGTAAAGTGGTACAACCTGGCGCTGAAGATGCAGATTCCTTGCCTCGGGGACAGTGGGCATAACAACAAGACAAGGGACTATTACTTAGAGAAGCAGGCTGTGGATGGTACTTATATCACGCTTCTGATACCGCAATCATCGGGTAAGTACCGGATAGGGAAAACATGCTGAACAGCAGACATAACAAGAAGATAGAAATCCACTGACTGATTGGCAACGTTCACGTCTCTTTGCTTCTAATTACCACAACAATGCGACAAAGAATTAGAGAACACACACAATTGTAAGTCGCGATCAATAAAGGTGCATTATTTGTATACGAAAGAAATGGAGGTATCCATCAATAATAATATCTTTAAATATACCGGGTATAAGGGACAGCGTTCATTTCCTAAAGGAATTTCCTGGTAAAAGTTGTTCAGTTTCATTGACTAAGCAACCCCTGTCAGTTTACCGTCTCTTACATCTGTTAAAAATACTTATCTACATAAGTAGATATGTACTTTTATAATTTTTATATGTCTTCTCAGAGTCCCTGGAAAAAGCAAACTTCAACCGTCACCAAATGAGGCTGAAGCTGGTTGATAACAAGTTCTTAGCGCTGATGGACTGTCACGAACACTTCACCTTCGTGCTAGATAGGCAACCCCATGATAAGGTGCTGGATCCTGCCACAGCGAAGGTCTTGAAGCCCTACTTGCCGATAGAACATATGTAATTTGTTGTCAACAAGAAATCTTAGATTTTAAATAATAAATATTCTAGAAAATTATTATACCTTTGCTCATTATAGCTTACTACAGGAAAATATCTTATTTTAACGGAAAAACTATAGGAATTTGTTCAATGTGAGCGGCAAGCAATTTTCCTAACATTAGGCCATTACAAATGTTCCAAGCTATACTTAGATTTTTTTAGTTGACTACACTACAATAGCAACCAGTAACTTCAAAAGTGTTGCAAATTAGGTTTCAGTAAAAGTACGCTATTAGTGACGCAAATCTTTCCTAGAAAGCTCTATAACTCTACATGTAAATACAGCCAATTATTTTCCAGTTAGCATTTTTTAAATAGAACTTACATTTAGCTCACGATTGGTCGTTGAAGTGGAACCAAAATTAAACATTCGACGAAGTCAAATGACGTAAATGGACAATTAAAGAGTAATTTTGTTTGGTGGTAGCCCCGGCGTACAGTACGACAAGGCTTAAAATGAACACCAACATGACCGCCAACCGCCAACGTCCATTTTGATAGGCTTGTTGACTGGGTGGCTAAAATAAACAAAACGTTTATACTTAAAACTGATGCCTAAAATATTGTGGAACTCATCACTCATCAGTTTAAAAAACTGCACATTTTGATTTAATAATCGAGTTCTAAATATAGAAGTTATTGATTTTAGTAGTCAATTATTACCAAGGAGTGACGTACCTCGACGATACCTCGCTATTTTGATACAAGAAAGTGTTTCTGACATTTTATAAAAAGTTGTTGATTTGACTAGTAGGAAGCTAGCTGATTCTGCCAACATGCAGCGCTCCTGACCAAATTCATTTAAAGCGTTGTTATCCTTTCTGTAGTGGCAAGCCGCAAGGGGTGAGTGGGGTAGGTAAGTACTCCATGTAAGTACCTATAGACAGCAGGTGGAGTACCCTCTTGATTTTACTGAGTGCCGGCTTAAATTGTTAGCTTGAGGGTGCTTCAAAAGTTTAAAAGTCAGTTTGTTTTTGTATTGTTTCAACGAAGGCTCGCAAGTACTTTTTAAATAAGTCTTAGTTACTCTTTGTGTTAACTTCTTATCTAAAGACAACGATAAACTCTATCATTATCAACGTAACACACACCGTAACACGTAACTACTTTTAAGAAAACATTTAATTCAATTAAACGAAAACTATCAAATTAACATTCATGAATAATTCCTAACCTTTGCAACATACATGTACAACATCAACATAATTGCTTCAGTTCCCTGTTCCGGCATACAAAATTAGTACAAATATCAAAATAATTCCGAGGCAAATGACCCATTATTTCTTTGCTACCCTAGTAGGGTAACAATACATTACAACCCCCAAGCACAGGCAGCACTCAAATTAAGTGTGGCTCGATCAACAGTCATTTCGGTTACAATTAACCACGCGTTTGAGTGAAAAGTCAACCACCCACTCCAATTGATTTATTGTGTTCTAGAGTTCCGCCATTTTGTGGTATGTTTGTGGAGATAGAGATACTGGAATCGACATTAGTTTCGATGGCGAACACTTTATTATTCACCTTGGTCACCAGTAACAGCTTAAAGAAGGTACCTACACCAAAAAAATACAAGGAATGTTTAGATATTTTGATCTGAACATAATTTATGATACGCATAGATTCGTTGAAACCGTAGCTGGCGTAGCAGCTAGACGTAGCACCATATTTTTACTGTAAATCTGAAATCATGTAAGAAGCAAAGAGTTTTTTTTTTATACTGAATTGAAACCGTTTTGAGCAAAATTTATTATTGCATACTTATTTTAGAATAACATAAAGAATCATCCATGCTGGCCTGGGAGCGAGAGAAAAACATAGAATGTGCCATCTGCATTTCCTCCCGGGCATGCTTTAAAAACCAGCTAAGGGATCCGAGGGTTTCAGTATATTGTAATTTAGGCGATAGGCTGACAACCTGTCACTACAGCAATATACTTACAAATCTATTTTAAATAACCCTCAAAACTTTGTCAGACGTGGCGGAACGACCTTTGTTTGGGTCGTTTTCTGCTCTGCCTACCCCATTAGGGATAAAGGCGTGATTATATGTATGTATGTATGTAAAGAATCATCAAAGTTCGTAGCTCTCGTAGCACTTCTCGTAGCATAGCAGTTTTTAAGAAAACTTAATTTATTAAATTAGATAAGGCATTTATTTGCAAGAATACATGTACAATAACAATAAATTAAAAAAATAAAAATAGCACCAATGTACTCGACCGAAACATCCTCTATTTATCCTTTATTTACTTTAGAAATTTAACTGAAATATATTGTAAAGAAGAACGACCTATTAAATTAAATACCCTACGTATTTTACAGTCTATGTAGCTAGTAAAATTGCCGCTTCCATTTTCCCCCTATATCTTTGTAGGGTCGTGTGCCAGAGTGTAACGTTAGCAAGGGTGCCTCGATCATTTGTCTAAACGCGACGCACTCGAGGCCCCCGCACCCGCTGGGAAAGTGTTGCACTTTCCAGTTAAAACGGCTTCGAGAGCTTGATTGCACTTCCGTGGACTTTTAGGGCTTTGTTGCGCTTTACCACCGGTTGTGGTTTTAAATACGATAAAAGTCAAATCGATGTGCCTTTTGTTTAAATTAGATTTATTACCCTCTCTATAAAAATCAAAGTGAATACCTATTTTACGAATAGGGCTATTCCTTTTGGTAACTTAATTTACTTTTTGCACTTTCCAGTTGGAACCACTTCGAGAGCTTGATTGCGCTTCTGTGGGCTTTTTGTTGCGCTTTAGGTACCACCAGTTGTGGTTTTAAATACAATAAAAGTCAAGTCGATGTGCATTTTGTTTAAATTATATTAATTACCCTCTTTAAAAATCAAACCATTAACCATATTTTCTTCCATGCCGGACTGGGAGCGACAGCTAAACATAGAATGTGCCCGCTGCATTTCGTCCCGAGCATGCTGTAAAAACCAGCTAAGGGACCCGATGGTTTCTGTATATTGCAATTTAGGCGATAGGCTGACAACCTGTCACTACAGCAATAGGGTACAAATCTATCTTAAATAACCCTCAAAACTTTTAGTCATTTGTGGCGGAACGAAACGAAAACTTTTGTTTAGGTCGTTTACGCTCTGCCTCCATTAGGGATAAAGGAGTGATTATATGTATGTTTGTAAAAAATCTTCTTACCTTCTTCTTATCTTCCATACTGGACTGGGAGAGAAAGAAAAACATAGAATGTTCCAGTTGCCCTTCTCCCGGGCATGCTGTAGAAGTCAGCAAAAGGGATTTGAGGGTTACAGTGTATTGTAATTTAGGCGATGGGCTGACAACCTGTCACTACAGCAATACACATTACAATCTAAAATTGCCCTCAATTTATGTCAGACGTGGCGAAAGCGCCTTTTAGGAGGCGTTTTACGCTCTGCCTACCCCGTAAGGGATATGGGCGTGATTTTATGTATGTATGTATGTATGTAAAAAATCAAAGTAACTATTTAAGACAATCCCATTCGGTTCCAATTCATTTGCAAAAAACTGATTTTGAAAATTTATAAAGGTGTTCTAGAGAATTGAAAAGATTTTTAGTAGGTACTCGTTTTCCCAGTTGCCGTATGCTTATCTAAATTATATAGTACTAGCAGCCCGTCCCGGCTTCGCACGGGTAAGAAAATGAAAAAAGTTGTTGTAGTGACATAACTACAATAGTTGGACATATGCTACCGCGGAGTTTATTGTAGACATTATGATGTTCTTAAATATTGTTGTACATTATTTTGTTCTATCGCTAATAGTTTCGGCAGCGCATTCGACGAAAGACATTTTAAGACTCATTTTTTTACACCTTCGGTTACATTGTTCAAATTTTACAAAGGATCCCTAATTTTTTTCAAAATGAAATGTAGCCTATGTCAAATTGGAAGAATGTAGCATTCTATTGGTGAAAGAATTTTTTAAATCGGCCCAGTACTTTTTGAGCCTATTCATTACAAACATACAAAAATAGGTACAAATCTTTCCTCTTTATAATATTAGTGTAGATATACTTAGATAAAAATATAATAATAACCTCATGTCGTCCAACTTTCGAACCAAATTAACCTTATCAGCCACTTCAACAACCATTAAAATTCTTTCTTACCAAAACTAATAAAATACAATTTTACGATTCATAAACCACTGTTTAATAACTTTGTATGTTCCAAATTACAGTTTCAGCGGATCATTATAAGAATAAGCCTCGAATTCGGTTCATTATTGAAAGTTAAAGCTGTAACAACTGCTAAACAAACACGATAGCATCTGTCCACCGTCGAAATTAAGGTACATTCAGTTCAAAGCTTGAAATGAACGTGGCAAAAAAAAACTAAAGGAACCGCCAACGCCATTCTTGACAGTTGTACCACTTCTTCTTCTGTCGTGTGGGTATCGAGACAATCGACCCGATGAACCCTGGTTTCAGAATTTTAAACCGCCTAATAGCACAGCCAAGCCAATACGCCACTGACATGGTTTGTGTAACGACCACTATCAAAGACAGCAACCGGGACGATCGCAACTACAAAGCACGGAATCTTTTTTCTTCCAGACAATCAGGAGATTCAGCCTGCATTGTCCTAACCAAACCGGGGAATCTCACAAAGTGATAACTATCAACAAATATCAACTTTGTGTTCCCTCTTGGTAATCCAGACCCAGACAGATAACCCAGACGTCCGGATCGTCAGTGAGCCCATGGCTCTGACAACTAGTCTACGAGAGCAGATTTTTAGTTCTACCACGACAAACAGCGCCCTCACCCACGTTCACTTGAAGCCTGAACGTGGTATAAGAATGCGTAATTTAAGACTATTTACTCCTATATCGATGGAAAACTTTTTCAATTACTGACTTTCAAGTGCAATTACGGGAATAAAAACCTTAATGATTGTAATTAGAAGTCAGCAGGTGCCTTCGTCATCCTAATACACACAAATGTGAATTTAATGGAGTTTCATTCGGTTTATTGTTCCAAAAGTTGAGAATTAATAGAAAGTTGTAATAATCTTTCCACTATTGCTTTTTGATTTGATTTTTAAATGAACCTCTTGTTATTAGCATTCGAAATTAAATGCGCCATGGATTATCATCGTATCTGTCTGACTTGCACTTTCAACTAAATTATTTTATTACCTCAGTAAGCACAAATGCACAACATACACGTTACTGCCATTTTATATCAATTTTAAAAAGTTAAACAATGGATCAAAAGTGTAAGTGTATGCAGCTGTCTATCCAGAGGTTACCAAACTATGGCCCGCGGTAAATAAGTTCCGCTTTTTGAAATAAGCAGCTAAACACAGCCTGCAATACAACAGCAACACAGCACAGGTGAGTTATGAGCGCGGCGGGCGCCTGTGAACACAGAATGGACAAATTTCAATTTCATGAAGCTATAGTTTGATGTTCACAGATGACTAGTAAAGAAAAAAGATTCTCACTTGATAGATACTAGAAAAGGTATATGAACTAAGGGTATGAATAAGTAGGTACAGCATTTTATCTGTTTCTTGTTTATGATTTCTGAATACAAACTTTTTGATAGAGACAAAGTTTGACTACCTCTGTTCTCAACGGTGGCGTGATTGACTGCGTGCCACACACCTACAATTATGTACAACATGTCGCGAAGGGTGGCACATTACATTCTACATTAGTTCACCTTGTAATTGCAGGAATAAGGTTCGAAATTAGGTGTTGAGTTGAAGAATGTGCCAACTTTGCGGTGTAGTGTAAGTCACGTGTTAATTGTTGGGAAAATTCGGTATGATAATAACGAGCGACGATAACTTCTGATTTTTATTCTTATTCACAAACTGTTATGGTGATCTGCCTCTTAGCAGTCCACCATGGACAACATGGCATATTTTTGCCATTGATAAGTTAGGCACAACACTATTTATAAGCGGTGGAAGATTCTACGACGGCCGCCTGGCTTTTTATTGTCTCTACCGGAGGCCAGTAATACCACAAAACTTGCCACGTGCCATCGATCTGTGAAATCATCAGCATCTTATAGACTAACTAACCTAGACTTACCCTAGACCTTAACCTAGGCCTAGACTTTCATATCACCCCATAACTTCCTACTAAGGGATAAATCCAGGGAATGGGCAGCAGCGTTCCCTGTGAATGAAAAACTTCACTGCGCTCACCAACCCGCCTGCCAAGTGTGGTCAGTATGGCATATATCCCCTATTTTGGGGAGGCCCATGTCCAGCAGTGGACTGTTGTGGCTGATGTTGTTGTTGAACCTAGACTTAGGCCAAAAGGAAACCCATATTAAGTATATCACGATAAAAAATAGAGTCACAGAAACGCCATCCCAAAATACTTCAGAATAAGGATTTTTTAGTGGGAACAAGCCGATTGACAATTAAATTAGACAACTGTTTAATTAAATAACATTATACGTAACTATTTTATCCCTAATTTGGTCGTTGTACCTGTCAGTGGCACCAGCTCCTAATTAACGCAGTTTATCTATGAATTATAACGCGTTTTTAGAAATTAGGGGAAAGATTGAGGGAGAACTAGGCTAATTTTGGTTAATTAAAAGTTTTGTTAGGATATTAGGAGTTATATATAGCTACTATCAATGGAATTTCCACCATAAAAAAATATATTAAGTCATTTAGTATTGTTTTAAATACCAGACTGGATATGAAATATCCAAGACATAAAGAGCGGCGCAGAGAAAGCATCATGTTGATGAAGCATCATGATTAGATGAAATACCAGGTGTAAGGGACAGCGTCCCGCAAACTGATAGGAGTTGCTCAGTCAATGACACTGAATAACTTCAGGTTTTTTTTTTCAGGTAGTTGAAAATATTGGTTTTTCCACATAAAATGTTCACCTCGATCGGACAATTTGTATGGAAAAGCCTTTTTTTGCACTTTCCGAAAAAAACTCCTGGTGGAATTTGTTCAGTGTCATTGACTGAGCAGCCCCTATCAGTTTCCGGAACGCTGTCCCTTACTCCCGGTATAGGTACCACAATAGGCACACTAGATAAAAACATAGATTGAGCTACCTCAAGAGAAGTTTCTTTTTTAAAACACCTTATAAGGATAGCACGAAAGTAATGCTAAAGGGTGGCTGAACTAGTAATTTCCCGTAGTAGTGCAATCCCCGTATACATGTACAGTCAATAACACCTCTAGTATGTAGTACTATTATATATTCTGTGCCTCTAGGGTAACAGGTCTGCTCCAAATTAATGGAGTTTTCTCATGTGTTTATTTACAAATTTAGATAAAATTTTATATGCTTGTACAGTTTAATAACTTGCACAGCTATACGAAATTTCGTGAATAGGCATAAACAATTACACGAGAAAACTTAATCGGTTTGCAGCGGCCCTGTTACTTAAAGGTGTTGTTGACTGTACTAGTTCAATCCAACACCACGACTTCAGAAGGCAGCGTTTAGCCCGGTGTAAATCATCGCATTTGCATAGCTGACGGAGGCGGTTACACTTCGACAAGGATCTAAATGAACATGGGTGGGGCGCTGCATTATACCGGGTGTAAGAGACAGCGTTCCGCAAACTGATAGGGGTTACTCAGTCAATGAAACTCAACAATATCAGCAGGAATTTATTTGAGAAATTTTAAAAAAAAACTTCCGTACAAAATTACCACCTCGATCAGACAATTTGTATGAAAAAGTGTTTTATTTTTCGTTTCATGAAAAAAAAAAACACCTGCAGATACTTGTTCAGTTTTGTTGACTGAGCAACCCCTATCAGTTTGCGGGACGCTGTCCCTTACACCCCGTACGGAGAACTGTCAATAATGTCTCTCGCGGCGTTAGTTCCTTTTTACACCACGTTCATATAAAGCCATGTCGCACTGTACAGCTCGCGCGATAAGCGAATATGCCGTTCAATGATTTATGTGTCGGCTGGGCGCAGATTAAATAATGGTTAGACTGTGTTTATTGGCCTTAAACGGGCGGATTTATGGCGACCGAAACGGGATTAATGCGCAGCCACAGAACGTAAACACAAACTATCTGAGGTTTGAATTGTAGGGGAAATTCTGAGCACGGATATCGGACGAAGTTTTCAACGACGAAATAAGTTGGGTTCAACGTTTGTTGATAGACAGAACTCTTACGTTCTTTTAATAAAGCTAGGTACCTAATCCATCTATACATATAATAAATCCCTAGAAGGGTCGTGTCTGTACATTGAATATTTTTCCAAAAAAATAATTGCAGCAGGCATTATTAACGATATAAAGGTCAAAACGTTTTTTTTAGAATTTTTGTCTGTCTGTCTGTATGTTACCACATCACGCCAAAACAACTGAAGTGATTTCGATAAGACTTTTTTTATTCAACTGTGTGTTACCCGGGTTGCACCTAAAATCACGCTACCTGACTTAGGGAGTTGGCAATGAAATTTGGCTGTTTCTTAACCGATTTTTATGGAACGTTTTTTATTCAACTGATCATTATTTAAAATGAAAGTTATGACACAAATAATCACGCCTCGTGACTTAGGAGGTAGGTAGGAAATTGAATTCCGGTCGTTTTAACCGATTTTAAAGGGACTTTTTATTTGACTAAGTTTTTTTAATTGCCTGGTGTCCAGTCTAGGTTATTCTAATATTCAGTAAGTACCCCATTTTGCTGTGCCCGCGACTTCGTACGCCCGGTTTGTATGGAAAACACGCAGTGTTGAACATACTGAAAACGCTTCTCCGCGCGTAGGAGCGGAATCTGCTAGCTCGCGCACGGAATCGTGTATTCCATACAAAAACAAAGATCAGACAATGCGAAACACGCTTCCGAGCGCGGGTTAGCAGATCCCGCTCCTACGCGCGGAGAAGCGTTTAAAGTATGTTCGACACTGCGTGTTTTCCATACAAACCGGGCGTACGAAGTCGCGGGCACAGCTAGTATTTCTATATATTTTAAAGGAGGTGCCCTAGGTATTGTCATATTGGTACCGATTCCTTGAATGATCAAGGAATCGGTACCAATATGGATCAGCGTAATTTTTATGATTTATTTGAAAACATTATAAATTCTAGTATATCTCTCACTCAAAACTTTTCAAAACCATTAAGTTCAAATAAAATTATGTTTGATAGAGTACACACACAGTTTGGTTGCTACAAAACGTACAGTTGTTTTTTTCTTCAGCAATTAAAATTGCTTCTTCTAAGCTTTGGATACCAAAAACGGAAATTATTTCCAAATTCAACCATTGATGATAGAGATTGATAATATCCACACTCATCATCTCCCTAGCCTTATCCCGTATCTCACGGGGTTGGCTACCTAATCTAGGGGATTGAACGAGGGTACTGGTTTTTACACAGAGCGACTGCCATCTGACCTCCGCAACCCAGAAGGGAAACCAGACCCAATCCTAGATTAGGTCAGAGTTTTTCAAGCCGCCAATGCTTAGCATTGGCCTCTGTCATGGCTTAACGACTAATATCTATGGTATTAAACGATATTAACCGGGACCAACGGCTTAACGTGCCTTCCGAAACACGGAAAAAGCGCCGAATAAACGTACATTTGAAATTCGAAAACCGAAAAACACATTGGTACGTGGTGGGATTCGAACCACGACCTCCCGCTCAGGAGGCAGCGGCCCACTATCCACTACACCATCAGGCTCCACAATAATAATATCCACACTAAAAGGTAAAAAAATATGGTCACCCTTCACTGCAAATTCATAAGGAAATAGTTAAGTATTTTTATTTCAAAATGAAAAATATATGCACTGCTGAACTGTGCACTGTGCAGATATATTTAGAAGACATTTCTGCTAAATGTTGGTGTCTCTGACTTTTGATTCCGTTGAGATCTCAGGTGGCTACAGTCAATCATATAAAAGCAGAACGTCAGGGTTAAAGCTAAAGAAAATTCGTTCACCTACAAAATTTATCCTGTTTTTCTATTTTAATTCTACATACATACATAAATCACGCCTTTATCCCTTACGGGGTAAGCAGGGCGTTTAACGCCTCGTAAAAGGCGCTTTCGCCACGTCTGACAAAAATTGAGGGCAATTTTAGATTGTAATATGTATTGCTATAGTGACAGGTTGTCAGCCCATCGCCTAAATTACAATACACTGTAACCCTCGAGTCCCTTTTGCTGACTTCAACAGCATGCCCGAAGAAGAGAGAAAGGGAGGAAGGTCAGCTGGAACATCCTATATTTTTCTATCTCTCCCAGTCCAGCATGGAAGTATTTTAATTCTATACAGCAAAATAAAACACACCACCTGCTAAACGGTCGAATATTTTAATTAATATGTCACTTCAATGGAAATTCACCTCTAGAATATAGATTGAGGAGCCGTACAAAAACATTTGGTGTCTGTAGCGCTGAAATTACAAAAAATAGAATACTTTATATTTTTTGTAATTTCAGCGCTACAGAAACCAAATTTTTAGGAGATACTATACATAATTGCTGCTAAATAATGCAAAAATTTTCAAAAATATTCATCTATTACTCAATAAGTTCCCGGTGGCTCCTCAATTCAGATGTTTAGATTGAGGGGCCACTTTTGAATTAATATAGCTAGTGATATATTTTGCTGCTAAATCCAGAATTCGTGCTGCAAAATCAGCTAATTTGTTGCTAAATAATGTTGGGATCAGCTTTTAAAAATTTGATGTGGCTCCTCAATCCTTACGGACTCAGACTTTCAACAAACACCCTTAGCCAAACAATAAAAATGAACAGTAATTAACACAAACTCGATTCACGAATAAGTTTGGCTCGGAGTGGACGATTAAATTTCAACTACTTACTTAATTTGGGCACAGTTTACCCCACAGTGATAGAAACACTGATACCGTATTTGTAACGTAGCGGTAACGATAAGGGTTAACTAGTAATTACCTACTTATTTCTGAGACTTGCGCCATCTGTAAGGAGTAGCTCGGATAACAACTTTTATTATGATACATATACTTTTACTTCTGGAAAACTGATAAAATGTACCTCCATACAAAAATATTTTAGATGGCGAAACAAAACATTTTCTTTTCCAGAACAATTTCGATTTCCCTCCAGTATCTTTTGGGTATTTTTTTTTTAATTTCCAGAACAATAATTTCGTAAAAAATTATCAGTTTCGTAGTCAGACTCCCTTATTCAGTTCAGTTTACGTACTGTCCCAGAAATAGCCACGTAGTTCAGTTTCAGTTCAGTAGGTAATAAAGTGTGGTGAACCGTACAGGACTAATCGCCCAATCGCATGACCGCAACCGTGTTTAACTACGTGAAAACGTTTCCGAAAACAAGCTGCCTTTTCATTACTAATTATGTCACTGGAATTATTTTAGTACTTTTCAAAATCCAGCCAGCCATTACCGTTACAGCAATGGTAACATTTTATACCCAAGTAATAAACAGAAATAGATACACCGAAGACAATTTCTCTCTAATTTGGTCAGTAATAGCATATGAATTACATCCATCGAGTAACTAACCGAGACTAAGTGCGACCGAATGTTTCCGGCTCCACCAATTACGACACAGTTACATGAGGATAATCAATGCTAGAGAAACACATTTTAATGGGAATGGGTAGAACTATGATTGGTTCCGAATGTGAGACTACCAACAGATCTATAAATAGCCATATAGGTACTTACCTATTATTATATTCTTTACTGCTTCTGAAATTAAACCTAGTAGTGATCCTAAGAGCCCGATGGTGTAGTGGATAGGGCCGCTACCTCCTGAGCGGGGAGGTCGTGGTTCGAATCCCACCACGTACCAATGTGTTTTTCGGTTTTCGAATTTCGTATGTACGTTTATTCGGTGCTTTTTCCGTGCTTCGGAAGGCACGTTAACCCGTTGGTCCCGGTAAAAATCGTTTAATACCGTAGATATTCTCCGGAGCCTGATTCAGATTCCTTCTCAGAATCCTGAGCCAAAGCATGATTCGATTCCCACTGGGGACACACAGAGCTTAGGCACGTGAGATTATGCAGGCTTGAATTACCCTATTGCTAGAAAAAGATTATTCCGTGTTTCGGAGGGCACGTTAAAGCTTCAGTCTCGGTTGCTGACTTTAAAAGTGGTTGTCCGTTACATAGTCCACATCAAATAAATAAAAAAATTACGTGTAATAATTGTTTTATTCTTAAAACAAAGCGCAGGATATTCACCATATAAAAGACATCAACGAGTACCATGTTTTTTTTTGTCAACGAGTATTATGTTAAAAATGAAATATATATTTAAAAAAATGCATTTAATGCAGTTTATAAGCTCGTATGAATTATGAATGACACCAAGCCACAACTGTATGTAGCACTATCTTTACCACAGCGAGCAAGCGATACAATTACCGGCCACTGAATAATTTGATAGGGGAAATGATTGATACAGCGATCACACGTAATCAGAGTCGTGTCAGTGCGATTAGCCGTCGCGTCGAGGTGTAAGGTAAGCCTGCGACACTCCGAAACACCCGATTCTTTAAACGACTGAGCACTCTCGTATGCGTACATAAAGGGTGTAAGTATGTGTAAGGGATGGTGTAACGCGAAAACTGAATTGTAGCTGAACTTTCACAAAGAACTTCTTCTAGAAAAATAAGTTTATATATACTAATAAAAACTTGAATGATCAACCAGATCATATTGTTGTACGAAGATTTTTTAGATTCGTTGAACGAGCTACTCCTTTCTGTATTCGGTAAAATCCCTAACATCCTGTATAAGAACTCAGCAGACATGGAGTGTCATTTCATTGTTGTGATATTATTTTCTTTGTCGGCGGCAAGGACGGACGATTTAATCAACACGTCCCTAATGGATCCCCTGTTCATTAAATTGTAATAATGGCCAGTTTTTGTCTCAGCTCGGCGGGGTGGAGTCGCGGTTGATGTACGCAATCTACCAAAATTGAGCGATCGAATTCATTATACTGGGAGTTGTAGTCGATTTTAGGCACCACATCTCGATAGTGTAGTGCAAGGCCGGCCAAACCCAGGCCCGCGGGCCACCAAGTGGCCCGCCAAGGCATTTGAATTTGCCCGCCAGCACTTCAGTCGGCAAGCTAGCCGGCGCGCGATGGCACTGCTTACACTTGATTGGTCGGTTGAAACTTGAAACGAAAATATGCCTGCCCGAGCGCAACCGATCGGTGCCGTTCGGGTATTGTTCGGGTACTTCGCCGTCATTCGAGCCGTCATTTCTATTTCGTTTGGTGACAATTTGTTTTAAAAATTAGAACACTAAAAGAATACTATCAAAACTTAACTTTCAGCAGGTAAGTGACGATGTAATAAATGCTGTGAATTTGTACCTACCTTTATTGTTTGTTACAAATGTAGGATTTGTATCTACGAATCTCAACTAAGTACCTAGTCTTTTATCGATATTGTCGTGCTGTGCCTGTCCAAATCAATAATTTTCTTTTACTTGCTTACCTTCATTTCTTTAAAAATCGTAATAATGTAGTTTTACAATATATTTTTTTTTAGTATTGCTCTCAGCAAACCTAGTACGAGTACATCAAGAATAAAGGATAACCCTCGGACGTTTCACGAAGAATGGGAAACAAAATACCTTTTCACCGAAAGCAAAGCCCGCAAACCTGTGTGTCTCATTTGCTCGGCAACAGTAGCTGTTGCTAAAAAATATAATTTAGAGCGGCATTTCAAGCAAAACCATACGAAATTCGACACAGAGTATCCAGTCGGGTCAGCTATTAGGACAGATTTTGTAAATAAAAAAAAGAAAGAACTATTTACACAACAAAATATTTTTGTAAAACGACACGAAGAACTAGAAGCCATGGTCAAAACGTCGTATGAAATATCTTTACTCTTGGCTAAGAAGAAAAAACCGTTTTCTGATGGGGAAATTATTAAACAGAGTTTGACAATTTTTGCGCAGAACTGCAATGATCAAAAGGTTAAGGCCATGGCAGATAGTATTTCACTGTCGCGCAACACAGTAATGAGGCGAATAGAAGATATGTCAACAGACATTAACAGTCAAATTACAGAGTTTGTAACAAAATGTAGATATTTTTCCCTTGCGTAGGACGAAACCTGCGATTTAACTGGTATGGCGCAGTTAGCTGTTTTTGTACGCTGTATTGATGACAATTTCAATATATTTCAAGATATTTTGGACCTCTGTCAACTGGAAACTACAACCACAGGAAAAGATATATTCATGAAACTCAAAGATTGCGTTGAGGGTAAGAGGCTTAACTGGGATAAATGTAATTCAGTTTGCACTGATGGAGCACCTGCGATGATGGGGAAAACCAATGGCGCTGTAGCTTTGCTGCAAATTCACATCGGTCGACAATTGTTTTCATACCATTGTCTTATCCATCAAGAAGCTTTGTGCGCCAAAGACATGACGTTCGAGGATGTGATTGACCCAGTAGTACGCTGCATTAATTTCATACGTGCCAGAGCACTTAACCGCCGACAATTCAGAACGTTGTTTGAAGAAGAAATAAAAAAATACGGTGAATTACATCTTTATTGCGCAGTTCGCTGGTTATCCAAAGGTGAAATGTTGAAACATTTTTATGATTTGAGGGAACATGTTCTGAAATTTCTGGAAGAAAAACAAGCATTGCCAGCAGAGAGAGCTTTGCTTAAAAATTCATTATGGCTGTGCGATCTTGCATTTTTAGTTGACATATTGAAGTATCTTAATATCCTGAACCTTAAATTGCAAGGAAAAGATTGTTCTCTTCCAACAATGTTTAACTTGATCAATGGTTTCAAAGGGAAGTTGGAATTGTTTGCAGCAAACTTAGAGATAAATAAAGTCGACCATTTTTCCACACTTGCAAGCTTAAAAGAAGGATTAAAGATCACTGCCCTTGATATCCCGTACCTATCAAAAATAAGATGTTTAAAAGAGTCTTTTGAAAACAGATTCCAAGATTTTGAATCGGACAAGAGAAATATTCAGCTGTTTATAAATCCATTTGCCATCAGTTCTACTGACCTGCTCGAATATCCAGCAAAAATTCAGCTCGAAGTGACAGATCTTCAAAACCACACTGCCCTAAAACAATTTTTCTACAAAAATGTATCTTCAGAGCAGCTGACAGAAAGTTTTGCAAGTTTTTGGAAAAACGTTTCCAGTGAAGATTTCCCGACATTGCGCGACCTTGCTATGCAAATATTAAGCAGATTTGGTTCTACCTATCTCTGTGAAAAAACATTTTCAACTCTATCATACGTCAAAAATAAATACCGCACATCTCTCACTGCAAAACACATTTCGGATTTGATTGTACTATCAACATCAGACTTAAAACCGAATATTGGCAAATTATTATCAGAAAAACCTCTTCACAGCTCACATTAAATAGAAATAATTCTGTTAAGTTACATAATGCCATTTAGAAATAAAATTTATTAAATCATATTTTGTCTTTTTATGTATAATGGTATTTGTGTCTTTAATTAAATTAATATTATTATGGTGTTGGGCCCGGCGCCGCCACAGTCTATGAAATTTTGCCCACCTGGAAAATCTATTGGCCAGCTTTGGTGTAGTGGATAGGGCCGCTGCCTCCTGAGCGGGAGGTCTTAGTTCGAATCCCACCACGTACCAATGCGTTTTCGGTTATCGAATTTCATATGTTCGTTTATTCGGTGCTTTTTCGTGCTTGAGAAGGCACGCTAAGCCGTTGGTCCTGGTTAATATCGTTTAATACCGTAGATATAGAAAGAATATAATATATTAGTCGTTAAGCCATATCAGAGGCCAGTGCTAAGCATTGGCGGCTTGAAAACTCTGACCTGGTCTGGTTTCCCTTCTGGGTCGCGGAGGTCAGATGGCAGTCGCTCTGTGTAAAAACCAGTACCCTCGTTCAATCCCCTAGATTAGGAAGCCGACCCCGTGAGATACGGGATAAGGCTAGGGAGATGATGAGGTCGTATTTCGAAGAAATTCATCTATATGATTGGACTCTTGTAATCGATAAATTGTATAAATACGTAGTACGACTATGCTTTAAAAAATACAGAATATCTCACTGGCTTCCAGAACCAAGAATTGGGAGTATTGCAATACACGCGATGGGCTGAGTTGACGGCACACAAACCTCAAAGTTAAATGTGGCTAGAACTGCTGTCTGTCAACCCCTCAAGGGATATAAGCGTGATTATATGTACTTAAATTTGATAGTTTCAGCGCTAATAGAACAATGTGGTGTACATTTTAAAAATATTCTACTTCTGCCGTGTGGGTATCGAGTCAAAATATTAAGAAACCGTTATGTTCTGATTTTTGAATTTATAGTGTATTCTTCTTCTTCTTAGAGAGTAGATTGTGTTTGTATTTATTTGAACAGATGATATGTAGGTACAGTGTATGCGTAATAGTACAACGAAGCTTTATTTCTACTCATGATTGTTGATTAAAAGACGTATTGTTGAGTATGTCTGAGGAAAGTGTTTGAAATGGGACAGATTCAGTAAAAATCAAATGTATTTTATATACACATTTATTACAGCTGCATACAACAGTACACAAAGTATAAACAAGTCCATATTACATTGTTTTTACACCTATATACACATAATGTCGGCACGCGAACAAGGAACGCGCTGGGAATGTATTAAAAAGTAAATAATAAATTACTGACAATTCAAAATTCATTGCTTAAAAAGAATTCGATTTGTTTTTGACTAGCCTAAATAAATATGCCAATTCACCAATTAATCTTTTGCTACTTACTTATATAAAATTTTCGGTGATATCATTTGTTGCATATCCCTCATATTATGTAAATAAATTAAGATAAAAAATCAAAAGCTCCATAATATACTTAGTTGCAACCCTTCACACTGTTCCTTATTTATTAGCCAATCAAAACTAAGTAATCTTCTCTATGCTTGCACTAATAGTATTATCTTTTTACCTTAAAAAGTATAGAAATATGCGGGTGAATACTTTCGATTCTTATACTCGAAATATTGTAAGATGGTAGCACCATTCCTAAGGAAAATTATCTAAAATCCCATAGCAATTGCATCTGTCACAGCTTCCACCCTGCAGTTGTTCGAGTATAATTTGAATGTACTATTTTGTGAAGGTTCTAAATCTCTTGTTGGTAAAACGCAACTTGTCCACGCGCCGAGTTTAATACTAAATGCCATAAACAGTTCAATCTCTAAGGGCGTTCACAGAAGATTCAATTTTCCGCAGCACCCCGCCTATCACAAGCATTCCATACCCTATTATTGTAACATCAGTCGTACATGACTATTCCTCGTGCTAGCCCTAACCTATTCGTAAAAGTGGAAAAAAAATGCTGGCATTAGTTAAGATAGTGGAGGTACTCGAAAACTGAACAACGTATGAAGAACGAGGGTCTACAAAGACCGTTTTTTTTCACTTTTCTCTCTATCGAGTAATACATTTGCAAGTCAAGTACTGTGCCTTTTTTGCCGTAATAGATTAGAAAATGTAGAGGTATTTCCGAACCAACGTTGTTTCATGATTAAGACCACTCGTTCAAATATTGCCAGCATTTTTTTACACCCAGTATATTCATAATCACTGAGGTATAAACAGACATTTAAATACAGTGAAACTTATCATAGTTTTTGTAATACATTTTATAAACTTTTTTTTTTTAGATTAACAGCTACAACAAAGTTAATTTCATTACATATTTGTCATAGTAACGTAACATTGTTACTATCGTATAGTAAATACGTTTCATTGTTCTGTGTCAGCAACAACAGTATTAACTTGTAGATCATTTATTCTTGAATTATTTTAAAAGCTAGCTGTCATTTGAATAGCTGTTATTATTATTTTTGTTAATATTTCAGAAAATATTAACAAAAATAATAATAACAATGCAGAATCCAAGACTTCTCTAAATGATTAGTTAGTTTCTGACACAGAACCCTAATGGTGAGAGAATACTCTTAGGGTAATAAACAACCCTCATTCAAAAACTTTCTCACTTCATTCATGTATTTAGAACAAGTAGAGATAGATAATATTTTCATAACAAGTATCTAGTGCACAAATTAACTAGATAAATCGTAGAAGTTCGTTTCTTTACCGCGTAACGTATTGTGTTAACACGTATATTAGTGTTCCTATCGTTTTTCAACATAATGACATTGATGACAAATCATTTAGATTATAGAAACTTTAGATAACTTTAACCCAATACTATTCAAAATATACGAGCAGTTCGACATTATCTATAGAATTTACGTAAGTATAGTTCTCGTTCAATCCATTCTCTCGACATCCAAGTGGATATCCGCAACAACAGTAATTATCTATTGATTAATGCAGTGATTAGGGTCTCTTATAAGTTTGTTAACAATGCCAGGATCATACATTTGTCATTATCATTGGCCTTCATAATGCTAAGCATCATTGTCACGATCTTAATAAATTAAGATTAAGCGTAGGCGTTCGTTTATATTAAGTTTATAATTACGCCTGTTTATCAGAATTAAATATCAGTATGCTTTTAACTACCAGCAATATACAGATGAATTAAGGAAATATTTACAGTGCAGCGTATCACAAAATGGCGGCGAGGCGTTCAAAATGGCCGCCCGTTCTGAGGTCGCTCGGGCAGTTTTGGCGGCACGTTGGGCATCGGCCTGCTGTAAATACAAAATAATATTAGAAAATCATACTCTTCTCTGAGTAGCTTTAATGAAAGCTTATTTCGTGAGAGTTGGAACAGCAAACTATAGAGACGGACATAACTAAATTAGGCATTAACTTTATACAAAATACTGTTTCTTGATTGAACCGTAATGGAAGGTTATGGGAGTTATTTTCTGTCCGACTCTAGTTTAGTTACTAATCCAGTTCTCCTAAAATGAGCCGAGCTAAGGTGAAACTATATTTACAACAGATACCTAGCCAACTTCCCAAGTCGGTGCTAGGCAATAGTGAAGTCTAACATTCAAAAATAAGCTAAATGAAGCCTCGTGAATGTAATCAATCCTAAAATTAGGTTCAAGAACGTCGCGAGACATGCAACGGGGCGCTTATGATTGATAATCAATTACTAGTATGTCTAAACTAAACTTAGAAAATTTGTCAATTTTTTAAGAAGTTATAACAAGCTATATATATACATGCTAAATTATACGTATTGTAGGGTAAGAAAGACGAAAGGCTAAGGGGAACCACATTTACAGAAAGAAATACGAAAGGCTAAGGGGAACCATATTTACAGAAAACTGCAACTATATGTGAAATAATGGGTGAAATTTACTACCGTGGTCACAGACCGTGGTCCTTTTATCTGTCGTCAATCTTACCCCAAATTATCTTATTCCAAAAACTACAATTCCTACATATTACTTACTAAGTGTAACAGCAACTCGCGGCAAACGCATGCACCAATCTTTGTCATTCCCAAACTATTTACATGCTACAGGCTAGAACTATCTAAAAACAACTTATTCAATATGAACTGCACTCTTCTAAATAGCCTAAAATACAATAAAAAAGCCATATTCAGTAAAATGAAAGTCTTGAATTCTACTATAATTCAAAGTCTGCTTACCTAAAATTCCTTTGGTTTTATTATCTGTTAGTAAGATATGAAGCCAATCGTATAGTATGATATTATTGCAAACTACTGGAATAAATTAAACATCCTGATTACACATATAGCATTTAATTACTATTTATACAGCATAAGATTAACAATATTCATAAACTATATCAAATCCAACAATCACTGCCTATACCTTTTTCGATGGTACTAATGCTATTAACAAGAGAGAGCAAAACGTTAGATGATTGATATAAGTCGATTGGTACATAACTTCGCTATATTAGTATGATGACTACAGCGGTAATACTTGGTGTAGGAACTCAGTGTGCTGATTATATCGAGTGTCTCAAAGACACTTCGGGCGTCGTTGCCTCGCTTCGTCAAACTGACACGAAATCTAATCGTTCGAGTCTAAATGATATTTAAACAAAATGATACGTACGGATAACTGTCCGCTTACAGTAAAAGTATGAAAACGAGCTGTTTATTTATTAAGAATTTGTCTCGTTGCGTCCTTTCATCAACTATGTGGTTTCCGACATTTCATTCAAGCTTTCTAAGTTTGATTTGATCCTACTCGCTCTGACGCTTTCATTGTAAATTAAGTCAATTTCGTAACGATACTAATTCCCACTAAAGGGCGATGTGATGACAATATCGAACATGGAAATGCGCATAGTTTAAAATGTAATATTAAATAACGAATACATATTGTATCACCTTTAATGAAACGTTCTAATAATTGACCAAAGGTATTGCTAATAGCAACAATATAAGAGACAACTGCTTTGGTCTTAGCCATTATAATAAGTACAATTATTTTTTACATACAAACTTCAATCATTACCTTGTGTGGTTCATAAATCGGTTACTTCCGCTAAAAGCAGATATATTGATCACATGTAAATACAGTAACAAATAAGCTGGGGTATATAGTAAATGCTTTAACATTATAATATTAAGAGAGTTCTACGCGACGGAGAGCTGACCTCACGCGGTTAGAACGCTGTCTTGGGCTAGAGGAAAAGTATACACAGAATGCGTGGTAATCAAAATGGAAGTCATCAAAAGGAATACAAGTAATTGTATCCTTTGTTAGTTTCACTTGAACTTTACTGTTTCACGCTTTCTGTGGATGTTTTCCTTCTAGCCCAAGCCGCTGCGCCCGCGCCTCTAAGCTACTAGAACACCTAAACGTGAGAACATGTTGCACACAGCCTACGCATCTAGCTCTACGCGACAAAGTGTCAGTGCGAAAACGTTAACAAAACTTCTCATCTTTACAATATGTTTACTCTAGCACATTTAAAACAATGTCGTGATATGCTCGATTGGTGTCCGGAAATCCGGATGCCAGCAGTGCGAACCGTCGATACTGAGCTACATAATCCAATATACACCTATCTTAAGCCACTGAATGTAACATTTACAAGTACATCAAATAAACTTGAATTTTACAGTTCCCCTTTAATAATACATAGCCCGGATACATTCGGGTTGTGAATTTCATATACATTTTAAAGCACTCCGAACAATAATTTCATTTGCAAGTAATACTGAACACGCCTAGATAATTTTATTACTTCAGCTAAAACATGATTAAATAATGGTCACATATTCATTTGTGATGTGTAAAAGGTAAATATAAAATTATTTGCCCAACGTAGTGTTTTTATAGCTAACATGTGTGTGATCTTCAAACTATTGGTTGCCATCTGGATTGAGCAATATTTATTGCTTTAATTCTTTGAGCAAAACGAAAAGCTTATACAGTTTTTACAATGTAAGTAACACACTTGTTAAACAGAAACAACAATACAGTGTTAAAACACATCAAATGCTTGTAAAAAAATATTATTGGCATAAGAGTAAAGTTAGTTAGAAATTCGATTTTGAACTACAAGTTGATGAATTAACATAGTTACAAGGTTACAAAGAATGCAGTTGGAACATTGCTTTTAGAGGCAAGCTACAAATAGCTCTTTAGGATTTGAAACCGACACTCACACTGACTTAAAATTTTCAAAATATGTTAACGTGTGAATGACAGCTCCAAATGTGTTTATGGTAACATTGCACTTATACGATCAGGATCACACAACACAAACACATTGAAGCGATGGCTTTTAATTTCAGTCCCAGAGTCTTTTACAAAGAGACCGTCCATTAAATAATTGTGACGTTATTTGAGTAAAAATAAATTTCTTATTTGATTCATTGGAGTAAAGCATTTTAAACAGAATAGAACCAATTAGTGAATTGGTCAATTTCCAAACCATAGTAATAAATAAGCAGCTCAAACAGCAGGTTCCTTTCATTTGTTAGGAACTGTTTATCGTATTTTTCCAATAAAGAACCCAAATACATTGGTTCTAAATTTAATATCACTTGCCCCAAACATATAATGATTACAGGACAATGACATACCGTCAGTAACTGTGACCTCTTTCAATATAGAATTAAGAATTAAATAATTGATTAAATAGTACAACAATCGTCCGAGATTCGTAAATAGTAACAAAGAACAGTCGAAACTTTTAGAAGCGATAGAAACAGCAACTGAAGCAAAACTAGAAACTAGTTTCTTTCAGAGCGGACGATCGCGTTATCATAGAAGGTCACAATCGCCGACGCAACAACAAATGGGCGGTTATAGGAACACAGACGCGTGCTGTAGTGTGCGTGTTTACTTGAATTTAGCGAAGGCGGAGGAGAGCTCGCTGATGGCTGCGTTGGTGACGGCCTGCCCGACGGCCTGGTTGATCTGGTTGCGCATGTGCGGCGGAAGCTGGTTCATCGCGCCGGCCGCTGCGCCCACCGCGCCGCCGCCGCCCGGACGCCTAGTGTTGCCATGTATCATATTGTTAACACTTCGCATGTCATCGGAATAGGGTAGATGACTTTCAGTCAAATGAACTGCATTTTTTATGAGAAATTACGTCACTGATTTGTATTTTGGCTAGGAACAAGCTAATAATTACTTCTGAATGGTTTCAATTATAAAGGAATTTTAATGACCATCCAGGCATCTACCCACTTCAAATTCGGTTATAAATAGTTTTTAAATTATAATATTGTTCAAAGATTCGACAACAAAAAATATGATTGATAAGCAAGTTACAAAATATGAACATGACAAAAAGTAAGTGACTATGTGTAAGAAATTATCGACAAGAGAATAGTTGAACTCTCACAGCTTCTCTGTAAGACATTCTGGAGCAATGTAACCGCCATAATTGTTACTCGAAAAACAACAAACATCCAAAAACACACAAATAATTCTTACAGCGGAACTGTGATCCGTGATATTACACACACAAACATATTCAAAACTACATTAACAATTAAAGTATTTCTGTCAGTTACGTATTTCGTTGTTATTTAAATCTAAAATTAGAAAGTAGGTTGGATTTAGTATGATACCGAAAGGAATTACTTTGGTGTCAGAAATGGGATTGAAGGACCAACTCCCTCTCGACAATATTGATTTGGAACAAGACAAAAATCTTATGGACACATCCAATTAGATCTAGTGCCATTGTATTAGAATCATTGTATCTTTTCAAAAATTGGTCAATATTCTAAATCCAACCCTTCCTGAAAATTCAAAGTATTTAAAATCCTACAGCATCATTGAAGACCACACACATAGAGGTGAAAACTAAACATGCAGTGCTTTGTTGAGTATTATTTCATTATCAATTACCAAAATATCTTGATCCCCAAATTAAGTGTTAAAGAATCACAAAAATAGAGAATTTATTTCGTAAAAGAATACTTTGTCCCTCCTCCCGTCGGATATCTCGCACCGTTTATTAAATATAGAAATGTATAACTAGAATCTGAATAGACACCTATATGACTATTGTTTATTAAAGGTAAATTATCTCTACGGGCAGTTGGTGAGGTGAGTTCGATGAGGCCACAGCCATTACTGTAGTACAACGAGAACAAGGTTTAAAACAAGGAAATATTTGAAAAAATATTATTTTTCAAGCTAGTGACAGATCATGTCAAGCTTATACAGCTGAACTTCGCTTGATCTTACGTCGTATCAACTTTTGATACACAGTATCTTAATCGCAATATACGCATCTCTTGCATGTGTTTTGTCAATAAACTTTTGTTGAATCGGTATTCAATTTGACACAGAAATTCCACGTTGTTTCGGTAAGAATTCTGATTGGTTGTAATATAAAAATAAAAATATTTATTATACACGTAGCATACTCGGAACATAGTATACTCGAGAAAACGTAATGAAATCCACATGATGAGTTGCTATACCCATATTAATGAAAAATCGTTTGTTAACCAACTGCGCGAAGGAGAATCTTTTAAGCAATATATTGATTGTATTCTACGAGTACATTCATAAATTCCACTATCATAATTATTATTTGGAAGCAACATTTTTTTTTTCAGACGTATCATAAGTATTGATAATTTACATAACTAACAATATTGTATATAACATATGTATAATTAATTATAAACTTTCTTCTTCAGTTGTTAACTTACTACAATCGATCTACGCTTTCGAAGTATAATATACGAACATGTTTCAAAACGTTGGTGTTATTTATTTAATGTGTTATTATGAACCCAAATTAGCCTAGCTGTAGCTTAAGTTTTAACTATTCTTTAAGGCTTTGACACTTCTTGTAATTTTATGTTAAATCGGGATTTCATACTGGAAACTCATCATTACACACACGTGCACGAGCTATCCTACCAAATTTCCTTCGGACAAAAAATAATTAAGGAGTCAAAGCATTATAGAATAGCGATTCCCAGTAAATTTGCAATAAACACGTGCGTGGTCCAATTGTACTAAGTTAACTACCGTCGGTTAGTACCTTATCGTACGCAACTTATGTTAGTTAGTTAGTCGCCGCCCCAGCGCCGCGCTTAGCGCCGCCTGCGAAAACAACACACGCTCAACACAACAAATCCTTATTGTTCTACCAGCAATAAGAAAACCTGTTGGTTCACTATTTATAAGGTCAAAAAAATGATTTTAAGTCATGATTGTTATTAAACTACTATTCCCCATTTCGTAATATGTCCCATTTAATTTATAAAAATAGCTAATACTTATTAATACCTCGTTAATACTTAAAACATTCATTACATAGATAGGATATTATAAGCAGAATATTAATAATATTATTCAATGCAAATTATGGCTGTTACATTACCCACACAAATGCCTACAGTTAGAACAAAGCTAAACCCACACTTAAGGGGTTTTATCGAGTAAATATGCGATATCTACCAAAATATTTAAAATTGCATCAAAACGTCTTAAATAAGAAAGCCACAAATGTATTGTTCCAGGACGCAGCTGCGTTATTCGTCCAAAGTATGTCGTAATTTGTTGGCAATAATAATAACTGTTGGTAGTTTCACAAAGCTACATTGAGTTCGTTTTCAATTATTGTATTGAATCTGTAACAAGTTATCGATTTTTAAAAGTAACATGATTAACGAAAATTAAATAACAGCGAACATCACGCCTTTTGGACAAATTTTACTGTATGCCTTTCGGATTGCGCAAAGCAAGTGAAACTTTTCAGCGTTGGATTGTACGAATTTTATTGTATGCCTTTTGGATTACGGAACGCAAGTCAAACTTTTCAGCGTTGGATTGAACGCTATTTTTTTATGCCTTTTGGACTATACAACGCAAGTCAAACTTTTCAGCGTTGGATTGTACGAATTAATCGTATGCCTTTCGGATTACGTAAATAAAAGTTCATAGTGATTTATGCATGAAGTTTTAACTGGAACAGAAGGATGTTTTTCATACTTATGTATTATGTTACTTGAAAGTAGCTAATTTCACATACTGTTTAAAATCAAGAACCAATTTTTAACTGCAGCATTATGAAACACCAACATAAACCAAAGTGCATAAAACAGACATCAGAAATGGGATAACGGCACTTACGTGGGTAGCAGTGGGGGAGGCAAGCCTCCGCCGGGCGCGGGGCGGCCAGCGGGAGGCGGGGGCGCGGCGCCACCGGGCCGCGACGGCAATGGCGGGGCCGGTCGGCCGGCCTGCCCCGCGGGCGGCGGGGGGGCGCCTCGCTGGCCCATCGAGCCTGAAGAAGACAAAAAATGGTTAGATGTTTTCGGCAGCAACCCCGCAGTCTTAATTTTGTGTTCAGAGAAGGAAAGTGACATTCTTAAACTGGGTTTAAGGGACAGCGTCTCACAAACTGGGGGGTAGGGGTAGGGGTTGCTCAGTCAACGAAACTGAACAACTTTCACTAGGTATATTTTTTCTTTTTCAGGAAATGAAAATCCTGTGACTTTCCCAAAATGACCACCTCGAAAAAGATCATCATCATCAGCCGTGAGACATCCACTGCTGGACATAAGCCTCCCCCAAGGTTCTCCACAGAGCACGGTTTTGGGCTGACAGCATCCAACCGCTGCCCGCAACCTTTACAAGGTCATCGGTATACCTGGTAGAAGGTCGTCCCACGCTGCGCCTTCCGACACGTGGCTGCCATTCTAGAACCTTTCGACCCCAGCGGTCATCAGTTTTACGAACTATATGGCCTGCCCACTTCAGCCTGCTGATCCTGCGTGCTATGTCGGCTACTTTTGTTCGTTTACGGATATACTCGTTTCTTATTCTATCGCGTAACGAAACTCCGAGCATAGCTCTCTCCATCGCGCGCTGAGCGACTGCGAGCCTATTTATGAGGCCAATATTCAGAGGCCACGTCTCACTGCCATGTCATCACTGATCTCGAAAAAGATAGTTATATAAAAAAGTAGTATATTGAAAGAATTTCCTGGTTAAAGTTACAACCAGTATTAGAAACTAACTTACATACATACATACATCACGCCTTTATCCCTTACGGGGTAGGCAGAGCGTTTAACGCCTCGTAAAAGGCGCTTTCGCCACGTCTGACAAAAATTTTGGGCAATTTTAGATTGTAATATGTATTGCTATAGTGACAGGTTGTCAGCCAATCGCCTAAATTACAATACACTGTAACCCTCGAGTCCCTTTTGCTGACCTCAACAGCATGCCCGGGAGGAAGGGCAGCTGGAACATGCTATGTTTTTCTATCTCTCCCAGTCCAGCATGGAAGGTAAATTTAAGTATCTATATTATAATAATACAAATAAAATAATAATGTTTTCTATCTCTCCCAGTCCAGCATGGAAGAAAAAGTTAGAACCAGTTAAGTTACAACCAGTATTAGAGACTAACTTTGCGCTTCTTACTTTGTGTGGCGGGTGCGGCTCGGCGCGGGCCGCCGGGCGAGGGCGGGGAGAGGCGCGGGTTGGAGTCCAGGCGCGACTCCAGCCAGTCGTTCTTCACCGGCGGCGGCACCGGCGTCGTCACCGTCGCCATGGAAACGTCGCCGATGATGTGCAACGCCTCCTTGCACGCGTGGTACATGCGCAACATCTCCTCGCGCTTTTGCGCCTCTTCGGGCGATTCCTCCATCATTTGCGACTGTGAAAGAAAGAAAGAAAAAATATTTATTCAGTACAGATAATCTTAAAATAATAAATAAAATATACAATAACACATGCAATATAACATAAAACTTACTTATAGAGAACTCTTATCTATACTGAAGTGAGATGGAAAACGAAAGGTTGCGAATATATCACGAGGATTTTTCGAGTGAAAGTCCATACAAAATTAATGCTTACAATCTCGTTACATACATACATATAATCACGCCTTTATCCCTAATGGGGTACCAAAACAAAGGTCGTGCCGCCACGTCTGACAAAGTTTCGAGGGTTATTTAAGATAGATTTGTAGGTATATTGCTGTAGTGACAGGTTGTCAGCCCATCGCCTAAATTACAATATACTGGAACCCTCTGATCCCTTAACTGGTTTTTACAGCATGCCCGGGAGGAGATGCAGCTGGAACATTCTATGTTTTTCTCTCGCTCCCAGGCCAGTATGGAAGTACAATCTCGTTCTAGTAGGTAACATACTAACCTGATCACCAGACGCATAGAGATGCGCTAGAAGCTCCCCATTGATAAAGTCTTTGGCGTTGTTGATGATCATCATCATGATGGACTTTGGCACCAGGTCCCTGGTGGTCTTCGTGACGATGCGCATGTAAGAGTCGACGAGGTTGCGAATGGTCTCCACTTGGCGCTCCAGTTGAGGGTCCATGCTGCCTGGTTGGCTGGTACCGTCTGACATCTGCAAGGAAATTGTGTGGTTGAGCTATAGACTCAAGGTGTAAGGGCCTTTGTTCATAAGACGGTTTCCAGCTAGCTCGTTAACAGTTTTGATTAGTTTTTTTAGTCAAATGAGGACGGCTTGGACATGTATAAGAGAGTAAACGAAACCCGAATTCAAACCATTTTTAGTCCAGCCGAAAACCTTCTCATGGTCAAGGGTCCTCAAGTGTGTTACGTGTATTCTTGAAGTTATTGGTGTGTGAGTGTGACATACATTTGACGTTAAAAAAGCACTGTGTGCATGTACTAGTAGTGTATAGGATTCGGTTTTTTGGAGCCCTCTGTGTGAAATATGAATGACATCACATTTTGACATGGACAGATCAACTAGATAAATTGTGTTATATAAATTATACTCACTAGTTATATCAACCACAAAAGTCTACTACAGGAAAAAGGCCTCCTCCGATCGGGGGATAATTGCTAATAAAAAATATAATCTTATGTTATAAATATATAGAAATAAAATCATAATGACACTTATCAGTTCCAAGATGTGTGATGTTATTTTGATTACGTTCTATGATCTTAGTTACGTATTTACACTCTCTTCGATCAGATTGAATATCATGTAGGTTTAATAAATATGACATTAAATTTTACTCAAAATGTTATTTAAGATGTGAGTTTGATGTGATAAAAATGTAGAGTAAATCACGTTAATCTCGAACCGTGTCTACTAAAGTATTTCCAATCCCAACCAGACATCAAAATGAGGTAGAATCTGCGGCATCTACTTCTACTTGCTGTAAGCTTTATGATCATGAAAACCGACTCCTAATAAGTCTATTCTTAGCCAAGCATACGTGTATGTAACATCCTTTTGAGATAACATCGTGACAATTCATTACAAAACGAACATTCTTCACTCAGTAAGCGATTATGTTAGTTTGATAACTAAGTTTGAAGTTAGTTTGTTGTTTTTCTCGTGTCTAGTGAAGCTACTCACCAAATCCCACAGAAACTATTAATCAAAGAATAGACAAAACCGTGCGGTTAGATGAAAGTCGGGTGATTCAACCAAAACCAGGATGAGTAACGAACCTAAGCTTTCTTTTTACGTACTTTTTTCTTTACAAATACATTCTTATGTATGTTTACTCGCCATGCAACTAATCAATGACATGAACGGACATCACGTCAAACTCAAATCACCGCTGTACAGTTTCAAATCGATTCAAACAAGCTTTAGATTTCTGTTGACTTACTCTTTTCGCACCCAACCCGAAAGATGGAAATAACTAAAAAAACATAAAACACATGCTAAAATAAACAGAACTGAAAAAAGTAAGATTATCTTCTAAAAAATACCTTTGCGATTGCATGGCGTAATATTTTTTTCTTCAATATTTACCACTGTTTGAAAATTTACTATAACGAAATAAGTTACATACAAATAAATAAAATACATAAAATAAGTAGAGATCAAATGGTTAGCTATACAGGAGTGCAAGATAACATTGAACACAGTACACTACTAACATTTTCTCAGAAAGATATAATCAAGGAATGTTAGCGCAAAGACCACACTTGGATAGAGGTTTATAACAAGAACGTAAGTAATCTCAATAGAGTTGATTGAAATTTTACAGTCACACAATACATTGGCAGCATGCCTCATGCTATGCCTTATAAATTCACCTAACACATGATAAAAAGTACAAAAACGACATGTATTTTAGCAAAACATAGGTAAAGTTCTAAAAACTACGCAGTGAAAAAACAGTACAATTTGAAATCTCTCGTAAAAGAAATCTTATGTTGGTGAAACTACATGGTTGTAACATGAACTGGCGGTATCGTCGACAAACCTGGCTTCCTTCACTCTGAATCGCATGACAAAATAACACCACGTATAAAATAAAACTGACATATACACTCAAAAATATAGTATGCAAATATTTATCGAGAAAATATTTCAACAAACTTTATGAAACTATAGATTGCCTGTTCATATAAGCCGTTACGGGTATGTGAAATAATTGATATTAATAAAGGGGTAGGCAATAGACTAAGTTATAAGGGAGTACAATATTAATTAAAAGAAAAGTCAAGCAGGATAATGATTAAGTATGGTTACATAGTCACACTTACAGTAAGCGCAGTTGATCAGCGCGAGCTTTGAGCCTCTTGTAGTTTCATTAATTAAGTTAAGACCATTCTCAAACTGAATAGTGCCTTTGTCTATGGTTTCATTATTCAACACAAAGGGAGCATATAAACACGCTCGGTCCGGCAAATTCTGCTTGAATCAAACCGCGTCAATCTACCAGCGCGGTTGGTCAGCATTTAACATATTGCCGCTTGCCACCTGCGCTCACCATAACCGCGACTATTTCAACCAGCCATGGAGAAAGCTCAGGGCAATATACAGTACCTCGTCGCCGTTAGAGGTCTCCGCGGTCTTCTCCGGGTAGACTCCGGCGCGAAGGAACGACGCCTTCCACGAGTCCACGTCGTCTTGCGTCTCGCATGACAACTCCAGCTGTTTGTAGTCCTGCAAACAAGCAATACTGAGTGTTAAGATTGCCAACGTTTCGTTCCATCTATCATTGTTCCATGCGTCAAACACCGATCCATCTATCATCGTTCCATGCGTCGAACACCTTTCTATCATCGTCCGATACGGCGAACACAGATTCATCTATTATCAATCGATGCGTCGATCACCGATCCATCAATCATCAATCGATGAGCCGAACACCGATCCAGCTTGCGCCCGTCCAGGGGCAACATGAACTTCTTCTCGCGTTCCAGTGTTGATGCTTTACCTTGTACACGTTGCGTCCCTCAGGGTTGAAGAGCGCGAACATGTGCCGGCGCGACATGAAGCCCTGCTCAAGGTCCCGCAGCTTGAGCCCGTCCAGGGGCAACATGAACTTCTTCTCGCGCTCCTCCTCATCCTTGAACCAGGAGATGCTCTCCGAGGTCAGCACGAACCAGTAGTCGCGGGAACCTCCTGAAACATACCGCCACTATTCAACACCGGAGACGACTTCCAAACCAAGAAACGTAGCATTGCAGCCAGCGGGATGGTTACGTTTGGACTTGATACGGTTCGTTTTATTACTATTGAATACACAATTAATGTTTGAAAATATATCATTAAAAAAGAAGTATAAGCTCCTGACAATTTATAAAACAACCGCTCGATACGCGGGATCGATCTCTGCCAACTCCACAACTGTCAAACGCAACATAAGGGACATCCCGTCCATATTGCGCGACAAAATAGGGTCGTTCCTCGACAATCGATTTTCTTCATCTAACATTACCAAGAAATCAAATCAATACCACTAGACTGGATAGCATCGTGTTCAAAAATTCAGAATGGTCAATATCGTAAAAAAAATTCGAAGCAACAATGGGAAAGACTCAACACACCATTTTGTAAGTTTAAGAAATAGTTGAAAATTCATTCGACTTTGGCGATAAGTAGCTAAATTATGAGTTTGTTTTTCTAACATCTAACATCATTACCTTTCATAATTCCCAAATTATGGATGCACATATATCCTTTCCTGATGACCTGGTTGCCTAGAGAGCGCTGTCCAGATTTAGCAGAGTTCTCAGTCTGGCTCTGGGCACTAAAAGTGGAAATAAATTAATAAGTAAACAATCAAAGGCTAGATCATGCCTCCACCCGATGTTAGTGCCCGAACGTAGATTCTTTTTTCTTTCGGTTAAGGTTAGAATTCTAGGTTAGTAAGTGATAATGTTACCTCGTTTGTGACGTTATATAAAGCAATATGGCTGATACAGCATCTTATTTCCTAACAAAAAATAACTTTTTAACACAATCGTCGCTTTAGTAATACTATTGGCAGATGGGATAGTACGTGTATGAATTATAAGACGTCACATGAGCAATAAATTCTAGACTAAAGGCAAAACGAGGCAACATTATTAGATATCCATAGAATTAAATCGATATCGGCTTTGTAGAAAGCCGAAGGTCGAATAGCAAATCAAGGTGATTTATAATAGAATAACTGACAATCATACATAATCTTATGAAAGCATCAAGGACTTTTTACTCGTCGTTCTCTGTTAAATATTTACAAAATCACCTTTATTCGCTACACAGTAAGGTTCAGATTCGGCCGAATGTCGCCCCGAAACCGCCAGGCACTATATGGGTTTCCACATAACAACCCAAGAAAACGGGCCATGGCCAAACGACCGACAATGACCGAATGGATCGTCCCATCGCACAATCCATTCGGTCATTTAGGCGATGCCTCAACAATGCGTTGGGTGTTGCTTCACAAATAATCTTTTAAACTTTATACAAGGTGTAAGGGACAGCTTCCGGGAACCTGATAGGGTTACACAGTCAAAGAAATTGAACAACTTTCACTAGGTATTTTTTTCAGGAAAAACACAAAAAAAAACTTTGTACTTTGAACAGACAATATTTTTATTTTATTTAGCAGAAGTATCCCTATATGAATTTAAGTTAAGAATGAAATTATGGTATACATACGAATTGAAATGAATTATTTAGTGAACTGGAAATAGTTTAAGCTTAATTTCTGATTCAATTTACATACTTGAACGTAATTTAATAACTGTGTCTATTAATTAATGTAATGTGGGAAATAAAGGCAATTTTATTTTATTCAAATTCATCTGTCGAGTGGGTTTTAACCGCCTACAACTATCAGGCCTCTGACATGGTTTGAGTAACGACCACTATCAAAGACAGCGACCGGGACCGACGGCTTAACGTGTTATTTTATTTATTGTTTTGTTTATTTGAAAGTTGTCCAGTTTCGTTGCCTGAGCAACCGCTTCAAGTTTTCGTGACACCATCTTTCAAACCCTGCACAAGATTCTTGCGATGCGTCATTCAACGCAACGTTGCGACCACGCCTATATACTGCAAAGGTTTCAACACACGGCGGCGGTGTGTCCAACAAAGAAGCGAGTTTGTACTTGGCGAAACCGATGAAGTCCTCGTGGTTGGTGTTCATGTAGGCCAGCTCGCACTCGATGAGCAGGATCAGCTGTTCCTTGCACTGCTGCTCGCGGTTGCGCACGTGGGACATTATGATGCGCTCCGTCTCCTCGCGCAGGCGAGGGTACCGGTTCATCTACACATACGGGTATGTTCAGGGTGTGTGCTTAAAATCTTCTTATGTCGAGTGGGTATCGGAGTCTATCGACCCGATGAACCCTGGTGTCAGGGTTTTTAAACCGCCTTGTAGCACAACTAACAGGCCTCTGACATGGTTTGAGTAACGACCACTATCAAAGACAGCGATCGGGACCGACGGCTTAACGTGCCCTCCGAAGCACGAAATCTTTTTCTTTTTCGGACAATCAGGTGATTCAGCCTGCAATGTCCTAACCAAACTGGGGAAAAATTCACAAAGTGATAAATTCTCAAATATCAATTTTGTGTTTCCCCCTGGGAATCGAACCCAGAACCTCCGGATTAGGAGTCCATGGCACTAGCCATTAGACCACGGAGGCAGTTCTTAAAATTAAAATCATGTTCGTTTCATTTCATTTTTACATGCTGGACTGGGAGCGAGAGAGAAACATAGAGTGAGCCAGCTGAATTTCCTCCCGGGCGTGCTGTAAAAACCAGCTAAGGGATCCGAGGGCAGTATATTGCAATTTAGGCGATAGGCTGACAACCTGTCACTATAGCAATATACCTATAATATTTAAATAACCCTCAAAACTTTGTCAGACGTGGCGAAACGACCTTTATTTAGGTCGTTTACGCTCTGCCTACCCCATTAGGGATGAAGTCGTGATTATATGTATGTATGTATTCATTTCATACGAACCGTTGAGGATGCAATGCAAAATAAATAACGATTAGTTTAAGGTAGTAAGCACAGCGGTTCTATTGACGCGGAGCGTGAGCTGAATTGATCAATCACACGGGTTGAATCTACATACATATATGATTAATCAATTCATGTAGCACTATTTCCAAATCAGATTTAATAATAGTCCTCCCACCGATTTTCGGTGATGGCGGCCAATCTCCCAAAGATAAACCAACTGCGCAGGACTAGTTTTTAGTGCCCAAGTGGTTGCGCTACACACAGGTGCACTCTCTATTCTTTCAATCTCTTATTCTGATGGGACAGATTGACTGACACGACCAGAGAGAAATCAGGCGCAGGACCGACTATTTACATGCCCATCCGACAGCATGGATCATTTTACTTTTCGGACAGTCAGGTGATCAGCCTGCAATGTCCTAACCAAACTAGAAACAACAACACAAAGTCATTGTCCCCCGCCGGGAATCGAACCCGGGACCTCCTGATCGTGAGCCTATGGCTCAGACCGCTAGACTACGGAGGCAGTTGCCAAATCAGATTTAGAATAAAGGTAAACAAAGTTGCATGTATTTTTATTCAAAAACACATTTAAAAACAAATTATACGTGTTGGCAAATTAGTGAAATTACTAAAACTACATTTCATTATGTAGTCATATCTAATAGCTAAAACTTATTTTTAGAAACAAGATCTTCGATTAAAAGACATGAAACTTTGTTTTTCTTTATCCTAAATCTGATTTGGAAATAATATAGCTCCACGTCGATGGAACCTTCACGGCATAAGGCTGAGCCGATCCGAAGTAGCATGAAATTAAAACTGTTGTTGCAGATTTATCTGTTCGTGTAGATTAAGTAGAGTCAACAATATCTTTCATGATGGACTGGGAGTGAGAGGAAAACATAGAATGTGCCAGCTGCATTTCCTCCCGAGCATGCTGTAAAAACCAGCTAAGGGATCTGAGGGTTTCAGTATATTATAATTTAGGCGATGGGCTGATAACCTGTCACTACAGCAATATACGTACAAATCTTTCTTGAATGCCCCTCAAGTCTTTGTCAGACGTGGCGGAACGGCCTTTGTTTAGGTCGTTCACGCTCTGCCTGCCCCATTAGGGATAAAGGCGTGATTATAGAAATTAGCATTTATAAAATTCTAAGTCATTCTGCCGGAGCGGGAGCAGATTGGTAGATACTGCCTGAAGTGTGAGAACCGCCTTACTCCCGACTAAGTAAAACCAGGTCTGGTCAATTCCATACATCTTAGAATTAGCTTACACAAAATTTCGATAGATGACAGTACAGGTATCGCTAGAAATATTGAACACATTAATTCGTTTTTTTTTTTTACTTTTTTTTACTGCATTGCGTAAGTGGTACCTTTAGAAGACCTTTTATATAATTTTCACCACTTTTCACTTATAACATACATACATACATAAAATCACGCCTTTACTTACGGGGCAGGCAGAACGTAAAACACCTCCTAAAAGGCGCTTTCGCCACGTCTGACATAAATTGAGGGCAATTTAAGATTGTAATGTGTATTGCTGTAGTGACAGGTTGTCAGCCCATCGCCTTTTGCCGACTTCTACAGCATGCCCGGGAGGAAGGGCAACTGGAACATTCTATGTTTTTCTTTTTCTCCCAGTCCAGTATGGAAGTTCACTTATAAAATTGTTAAAATATAGATATTCTTCAATGTTTATCTAGCAATTGCTACCTGAAACATTTTGATTGGGTTCTAAGTTTCTCTATGACGAAACGCTTGGTCTATTAAGCGCCTTCTAGTGCGCTGTTAAGAAAACAAGTGAGAATTCATATTAGTACCGAGCGCGCGCCACCGGCGCTGCTCTTGCGCGAGGTATCGTGGCAACGATCTAAGTACCGAGATTGTCTCTCTGCTGTACGTTAGTATTATTAGGCTCGTATTTTTGAAGCGATCTCAAACTTAAGAGCAGTATTAAGTATGGATTTGACAGGCCAGTTTGTACTGAAATGACATTTCTGATACGAACTCAAACTCGCTGTCACTCATGAGAGCTGATTACAAATACGGCCCTTAATTACTCTGTGGTAAAACGCTCGTCGACTACAACATAAGATAGATCGTATTCACAAACAGAATAATCAAATAAACGCTTACCCTCTCAGTGCACATACGAACGACGTTGGAGAGTTCCTGCACGACGAGGTCGACGCACTTGAGGCACGGCTCCTTCAGACGAGCGATCTGCTTCTTCACGATCGCCTCGAACGCCATGTCCGGGGTGAACAGACCCACCTGGGTATATACGAGTCATCTATTAGTATAAACAAACAGTGTCCAACTTTCTTCCATTCTGGACTGGGAGCGAAATAAAAACATAGAATGTGCCAGCTGCATTTCCTCCCGGGCATGCTATAAAAACCAGCTAAGGGATCTTGAGGGTTTCAGTATATTGCAATTTAGACGATGGGCTGACAACCTTTCACTACAGCAATATACGTACAAATCCATCTTGAATAACCCTCAAAACTTTGTCAGACGTGGCGGAACGACCTTTGTTTAGGTCGTTTACGCTCTGCCTACCCCATTAGGGATAAAGGCGTGATTATATGTATGTCCAACTTACACTAGTACAGTTCATGGGCGTACCCACAGCTAGGTAAATCGCTTGCCCGAAATCTCGAGCTACCTTCGCACGCGATGAGTTAATACATACATACATACAATCACGCCACCAACCCCAACGGGGTAGGCAAAGCGTAAACGACCAAAAAACGATCATTACGCCACGTCTGACATATTTTGAGGGCAATTTCAGACTGAAATGTGTATCGCTATAGTGACAGGTTGTCAGCCCATCGCCTAAATTGCAATACACTGAAACCCTCAAATCCCTTAGCTGGTTTTTACAGCATGCCCGGGAGGAAATGCAGCTGGCACATTCTATGTTTTTCTGTCACTCCCAGTCCAGTATGGAAGAAAAGTTAGTATACAAGATAAGTAAATATAGATAGATAGATATATTCTTTATTGCACATAAAACAAAAACAAAAGGAATTAGAACAAATTAAATAAAAATTAAAGTACAAATATAGTTCTATCAATACAACGAAACATCGCACTCACTACGCATACATACATACATATGATCACGCCTTTATCCCTAATGGGGTAGGCAAACGACCTAAGCAAAGGTCGTTCCGCCACGTCTGACAAGTTTTGAGGGTTATTACAGATGATCATGACGTATATTGCTATAGTGACAGGTTGTCAGCCCATCGCCTAAAATTGTAATATACTATTACCCTCGAATCCATTAGCTGGTTTTTACAGCATGCTCTGGAGGTGATGCAGCTGGCACATTCTATGTTTTTCTATCACTTCCAGTCCAGCATGCACTCACTACGCTCGTGATATAAATTAGTACACTTCTATCAATAGAATAGTACTGCCTCCACGGTGGTTTAAAAACTCTGACACCAGGGTTTATCGGGGTGGATCGATCAACTCGATAACTAGTACCCACACGATAGAAGAAGAAGATCAATAGAGTGAAATGAAAACTCGTGATCATACGTTCGCGTTAATGTAGTTTGATGCGAAATCTCGAGCTCGGCTAAAATAGCAAAAATACATACATACATACATAAATCACGTCTTTATCCCTTACGGGGTAGGCAGAGCGTTTAACACCTCGTAAAAGGCGCTTTCGCCAAAAATTGAGGGCAATTTTAGATTGTAATATGTATTGCTTTAGTGACAGGTTGTCAGCCCATCGCCTAAATTACAAAACACTGTAACCCTCGAGTCCCTTTTGCTGACTTCAACAGCATGCCCGGGAGGAAGGGAAAGAATTTAGCAAAAAATGAGTATCGCGAAATATATATTCTTTACTGCGTACAAAAAAAAATACAATAAATAAACAAATTCAAATTTAGTTCACAAAGGTGAGCTTATCTCTATAAAGAGATCTCTTCCAGCCAACCTGTAAAACTGAATATGATAAACTATAACTGAAATAGAGAAAGGCGAACTGTTTTCTTTACGTACCCTAATACCGTGTATATTTCTGATGGCGAAGGCGATTTCTCTCCGCAGCTCTTTCTCATCGAACTCCATCTTGACTATCTCAAAAGGGAACCTCTCGTGAAAAAGCCGGTTGATCTTCGCACCGCCAGATAGCTCGTTGGTGTTGATCTGAGCTGATCCGGAACCCTCGATTGTGCGTTCGAAGTCTGTTTGCAGTTGTTGGATCATTCTGGTAAAAGAAAAAAACAGGTAGTACATACATACATACATACATATAATCACGCCTTTATCCCTAATGGGGTAGGCAGAGCGTAAACTACCTAAACATAGATCATTCCGCCACGTCTGACAAAGTTTTGAGGGTTATTTAAGATAGATTTGTAGGTATATTCATACATACACGCACACTTAGCCTACCTTTTGTTTATTGTTTACTACCCTATTATGTAAATTTAATATGATGAACTCTGTTAATAAGTTTTTAAGATTACTGTTTGTAATAGTGAAATAATTGCTGTTGGGTTCTCAATAAAGAAATTAATTAATTAAGTATATTGCTGTAGTGACAGGTTGTCAGCCCATCGCCTAAATGACAATATACTGAATCCTCGGATCCCTTAGCTGATTTTTACAGCATGCCCGGGAAGCAATGCGGCTGGCACATTCTATGTTTTCCTCTCGCTCCCAGGCCAGCATGAAGTCACAGGAATAAGTTGTCGAAGTAATTTCTTGGCAGATACCAAATTTATTTTGTCAGAAATACTTGATAGACTTTGTGGGACTGGGATTTACAATCAGCTCTCAGGAGTGAGAACGAGTTTCAGTTCGTAACAGAAATGTAATGTCATTACAAACTGGCCTGTCAAATCCATACTTAATATTGCTCTGAAGTTTGAGATCGCTTCATAAATACGAGCCTTAGACAAGAAAACATCTGAAAGCTTCACGCGAAATGTTAACTGCCTCCGTGGTCTAGTGGCTAGTGCCATGGACTCCCGATCCGGAGGTCCTGGGTTCCATTCCCAAGGGGGAAACACAAAGTTGATATTTGAGAATTTATCACTTCGTGGATTTTTCTCCAGTTTGGTTAGGACATTGCAGGCTGAATCATCTGATTGTCCGAAAAGAAAAAGATTTCGTGCTTCGGAGGGCACGTTAAGCCGTCGGTCCCGGTCGCTGTCTTTGATAGTGTCTTTCAAACCCTGTCAGAGGCCTGATAGTTGTGCTACTAGGCGGTTTAAAAAACTCTGACACCAGGGTTCATCGGGTCGATAAACTCGATGCCCACTCGACATAATTCAAACACCGAATGTTCCGAGCAGAAATTCTCTTCGGTATACCACAGTTTAAAATACTTATAATTTATTCGCTAAATATGAACGGTTTGTTTAAAATGTTTTATGTGTTGTGTATGATATGTATAAAATCCCTGATGATGCTATAAGTTAGCGAAACCGGTAGGATTCAATTATATTAAGTGAAACAAGTAGGAGGCCAGAGAGAGGCCTTTGCCCAGCAGTGGGACATTAACGGCTAGACAAGACAAGGAAAGAAACAAGTACAAGTGTTTTTAATAACAATACTATAAATATGGAGTTTCACTAAGTGCCGACAATCGCAAGTATAAATTGTAAAATACTTATAATTACTCACTGCAGCATAGCCTTGGTCTTGATAGAAGGGTCATCAGGGCGGAAGTGCTTGTACTGATCAACATCCTTCTCTTAAATTATATTAGGTGAAACAAGTACAAGTGTTTTAATAACAACATTATAAATATGGAGTTTCACCAAGTGCCGACAATCGCTAGTTCTTCTTCTGTCGAGTGGGTATCGAGTCTATGGACCCGATGAACCCTGGTGTCAGAGTTTTTAAACCGCCTAGTAGCACACCTATCAGGCCTCTGACATGGTTTGAGTAACGACCACTATCAAAGACAGCGACCGGGACCGACGGCTTAACGTGCCCTCCGAAGCACGAGATCTGTTTCTTTTCGGACAATCAGGTGATTCAGCCTGCAATGTCCTAACCAAACTGGGGAAAAATTCACAAAGTGATAAATTCTCAAATATCAACTTGGGGGGAAACATACCCCCCTGGGAATTGAACCCAGGACCTCCGGATCGGGAGTCCATGGCACTAGCCACTAGACCACGGAGGCAGTCAATCGATCGCTAGTATAAATTGTACAATACTTATAATTACTCACTGCAGCATAGCCTTGGTCTTGATAGAAGGGTCATCAGGGCGGAAGTGCTTGTACTGATCCACGTCCTTCTCCAAGGTCAACAGCTGTTTCTGTAGTTTGTCCCTGAGGCCTGGCAGCGTGTCTCTGATGTGGTTGGTCAGCTGGGCGTTGAGCACGCGCTGTAGGTAGGGGGTGCCGAGCCGGTCGGCCAAGTGCCGGTAGGATGGGTGGCTAGAAGAAAAAATACAGAAGAATATTATTATAAGTCAAGAATTAAGGCACTTTTATAAAGTGATATATTACTACTTTACTTCCATGCTGGACTGGGAGAGATAGAAAAATACTTCCATGCTGGACTGGGAGAGATAGAAAAATACTTCCATGCTGGACTGGGAGAGATAGAAAAATACTTCCATGCTGGACTGGGAGAGATAGAAAAACATAGAATGTTCCAGCTGCCCTTCCTCCCGGGCAGGCTGTTGAAGTCAGCAAAAGGGACTCGAGGGTTACAGTGTATTGTAATTTAGGCGATGGGCTGACAACCTGTCACTATAGAAATATATATTACAATCTAAAACTGCCCTAAATTTTTTGTCAGACGTGGCGAAAGCGCCTTTTACGAGGCGTTAAACGCTCTGCCTACCCCGTAAGGGATAAGGGAGTGATTTATGTACGTATTTTTATATTACTATAAGTGAAAGCAATATATTACTCAAATATATTTGGAAAAAATAAATAACTGTAGAACTACGATTTTATTGTAGCTTCCCCTGCTAAAGGAAAAGGACTTCAGCATAAGCCACTTAGGGGAACAAACTGGCATCAAAACTTCTCTTAAAATATTATTAGAAGTCACACAGTTTGTGTGAAAATAGTGCAAATCAGTTTTTTCCTTACGTAAATATCCCGTGATTTTTTAGATATTTGATAAAAATCCCAATCGAAAAATGGCTATATTTTTCGATAGAATCAGTCAGTATATTTTTTTACTAAAAATTTAATTAAATTGATTTTCTTTTAAAATGTGAGAATTTAATAGTGCGAGATGGATTTCACTTCGTTCTATCTAGAGAACAAAGAATCCAGTGAGTTTGTTTTTATCATGTTTTTTTACCAATATCAGCGATAATTGGCTCCGTTCCAACACGCAAGTTTTGCCTTTTGACAGCAAGGGATAGCAGCAGAAAGTTTGAGAAATATTCTGTCTTACCTAAGGAAGAATTTCCTCTCAGCGGCCATGGCAGCAGCGATGTCCTTGCGTCCATCGATGTCTTTCTGCGAGCGGTTGACAACGCCGATGTACCCGCGGCGCAATGGAAGCAGCTTGTTCTCCAATACATCGCGCGCGTCGGTTCCTTCATCCATCAGATCCAGCTTGGTGATCACACCGATAGTGCGAAGACCTAAAGAGACACATGACCAACATTTTACTCAATCATTTTTGCCAGCCAGTTTGCGCTTTGAAAACTAACATCCCGTATATTTCTATAGTTTATTCATGTTTTACGTTACACACAAAACCACCGGAATATAACTGCCTCCGTGATCTAATGGTCAGAGCCATGGGTTTACGATCCGGAGGTCCTGGGTTCGATTCCCAGTGTGGAAAGTAGATATTTGTCAATTTATCACTTTGTGAGGTTTTCCCAGTTTGGTTACGATATTACAGGTTTAATCACCTGATTGTCCGAAAAGAATAAAGATTCCGTGCTTGGAAGAGGACGTTAAGCCGTCGGTCCCGGTCGCTGTCTTTGATAGTGGTCGTTACTCAAACCATGTCAGATGCCTAATAGGCGGTTTAAAAACTCTGACACCAGTTCATCAGGTTGTTCGACTCGCTTACCTTGTGGGTCGACTTCTTTGGCAAGCTTGAGGGCATCGCTGTTGGCCAAGTCGGTGTTGGCGGGAGTGACAGCTAAGATGAGGCATGATTCGCGTCGGATGAACTGGAAGATCATGCCCTTGATCTGCTGCTCGATGTCTACCGGCTGGTCGCCGATTGGCACCTTCGTCAGACCCGGCAAGTCGATCAGCGTCAAGTTCAACACTGTTGACAAAAAAAACTTTAAGTGTTTTGCCATTCAGACACAGATTTCTTCCAAAAATCCTCACGCAATAGTTTTGTACTAAAAGTCAATAAGTTGTCACTATGTGTTGCCCTACAGACAGGGTTGTGTTAGATATTCAGTCCATAGCCTAAAAATATACATACATACATATAATCACGCCTTGATCCCTAATGGGTTAGGCAGAGCGTAAACGACCTAAGCTAAGATCGTTCCGCCACGTCTGACAAAGTTTTGCGCGTTATTTTAGATAAATTTGTAGGTTTATTGCTGTAGTGATAGGTTATCAGTCCATCGCCTAAATTACAATATACTGAAACCCTCGAAAAATAATCTCTATAAATATAGAACAAATAAATAAATAGTAAAGGGGCTGTAGTCCAGAGCTTTTCATATTATGCTTCGGCCGATTCTATCTACGCCTGCTTTACATTCAAGAGCAAACCCATCTATTAATAAACAAAAAAGCTATAAATCAAAACTCGTACCATAAAAACAATAACTGTACCGATACAGTATCAAACCGAAACATTGTTATTGAAATTGAATTGAATTGTTATTGAAAGTAAAAACCAAACGCAGGTCGCGTGCCAAAAATACTTTTGTCTGCTTTATATGTTTTGCGTAAATATGTGTAATGTTTAAATACAAGGCTAACCCAAAACAATGAGTACTTTTACAGGTAAACTTGTGTTATTGAACTTTGTTCGCTTCTTTCATTATTTCTATGGTTTCGAAGCTGAAGTTACGCTTTGATGCGAGTACCTATTTGTTTTCGTTACTACGTTATTTGCCTGTGTGAAACCAAGTGTGTTACCCACATGATACATTCCATGTTTTTTATTGTTTAGTAATACATACATACATACATATAATCACGCCTTTATCCCTAATGGGGTAGGCAGAGCGTAAACGATCCAAACAAAGGTCGTTCCGCCACATCTGATAAAGTTTGAGGATTGTTTAAGATAGATTTGTAAGTATATTGCTGTAGTGATAGGTTGTCAGCCCATTGCCTAAATTACAATATACTGAGACCCTCGGATCCCTTAGCTGGTTTTTACAGCATGCCCGGGAGGAAATACAGCTGGCACATTCTATGTTTTTCTCTCGCTTCCAGGCCAGCATGGAGCAGGAAGCATGTTTAGTAATAATTATAATAAATAATTCACAAATAAATCTTGTTAGTTTTAATGTTTATAAAGGTCCAGCATTCATGAAATGGTGCTATATTCATAATTATTTTTTAAGTAAGTTTAACCTTACTTCCTTCGGTTTCAGTCAACTACTTAAATGTAACTAGGTTACAGAAGCATGCAATTCAGCAGTAGTTCATATAAACCTATGTTAAAGATTTACAGTACCACTCAATACAGCTGCAATGAATAAGCAACATGTGGGCTGAAGTCATTGAAACTTGCGACAGACTTTGATAGAGCCGACTGATAACAGATAGTCTGACGTTCAAGCAAGAGCTTTCTGGGGCAGTAAGCAGCTTTTGCGCTTACGTAATATATAACGAGGGAAATTATACTATAGGCATGTCTGTATTTTCCCGACTAGACATAATATGTCTCCTATGTTGATTTATATTCATAGAGTACAGAACTAGAGTTCAGTACCACTCCATACAGCTGGAATGAATGAGGGTACTGTATGTAAAAAAAAAATATTATTATCGTCCATGCTGGCCTGGGAGCGGGAGAAAAACATAGAATGTGCCAGCTGCATTTCCTCCGGGGCATGCTGTAAAAACCAGCTAAGGGATCCGAGGGTTTCAGTATATTGTAATTTAGGCGATGGGCTGACAACCTGTCACTACAGCAATATACTGACAAATCTATCTTAAATAACCCTCAAAACTTTGTCAGACGTGGCGGAACGTCCTTTGTTTGGGTCGTTTACGTTCTGTCTACCCCATTAGGGATAAAGGCGTGATTATATGTATATGTATGTATGTATGTACTGTATGTAAAAGCACATGTGGACTGAAACAGTGCAACTTGCAACCGACTTCGATAGAGCTGACTGATAGTGGATACTCTGACGTGGATGCTATTCCTTTCTAGGGCAGTAACCAGCTTTTCCGCTTACGTAATATAACGAGTGATATTTATGTACGTTTGTATGTTCCTGTCAAGAACATAGATAAGTTAAGTAGATATGTTTTCTCTATACGAGTGACAAAATATTAAAACTAGTCGTGAAATATCGATATTATAATATAATACTGCAATACTTTCGTATCGAAACGATAAGTGTATCGGTCTAATTCTGCATAAATAATTTATAAGTATTTTATAATATTGTATCCAAATCACTTCTTCGATAAACCTGTCGGCTACTACAAACTATGCCTAGACCTTTATAACCTAATAAGTCTAATATCCATGCGGCTAGATATGACGAATTGGCTGATAACCGCAATCATAAAATAACAATTTGCAGTCACACAAAGTCCTATTAAACTCTTGTCTGATAAATAAATATAAAAAATAGTTTTATCAATTAAGAACGTATCAACTTGCTATACAATACAGCTGATAAATAATAATTGCATGCAACGGGAGGCAACGATAAGCCAATAAAAATAAATAAACAAATAACTTACTCGTAAGAACAACAATAGAATAAAACAAGATACAAATGAAAACATAGCTTAAGAGCTAAATTATATCAGGTATAAATTTGAAATAAATTTAGTTTATTTTTATCTCTCTGCATCTAAACGGCTAATGGGATTTGATAAAAGGCAGGAAGAAGATGAAAACGAGAAATTGTATTTAGCCTTGTGGCTTCTTGTGAATTCTCTTGTGAGAATCGCAGTTTGGCCAACTAATATGTAAATTAATAAAATATGTAAATAATACTTAGTAAAATAAATCATCACGCACTTGGCATTGGACTATCGCAAAGGTTGCAACTCCGTCTAACAAATCCTTTAAGAATCATTTATTCCGCGAATTAAAACTACACATCAATTATTGCAACAACTATAGCGCGCACATAAGTCGTGACATGAGTAATAACTTCCATGCTGGACTAGGAGCGAGAAAAAAACATAGAATGTGCCAGCTGCATTTCCTCCTGGGCATGCTGTAAAAATCAGCTAAGGGATCCGAAGGTTCCTGTATATTGCAATTTAGGCGATAGGCTGATAACCTGTCACTACAGAAATATACGTAAAAATCTATCTTAAATAATCCTCAAAACTTTATTCGATGTGGCGGAACGACCTTTGTTTAGGTCGTTTACGCTCTGCCTACCTCATTAGGGATAAAAGCGTGATTATAGTTATGTATATATGAATTATAACATTCCTCTATATACTAGGCATATAATATCTGTTCTATGCATTCAATTACTCGTCTAGGTCATTATCTATAACCACAGTGAGTCATTATTGTCTGATATCTCGTCATATATGGATGGCATCACTGTGTGCCGTACTGAGCCCTGCTTAACGCATCTTGAGAGTAAATAGATGGTACCTAGAGTATCTACCGTGCTCTCAGATTATATCATATGCCCGAGTATATATGAATATTCTACAGCAAGTTGAAAAGTAACCACCAAACCAATAAAAACCAAAATCATAGCCACTATACTACGTACTTAGTACTTTTTAAACTCGGTTTCCAAGGAAATTAATTCTCATTTAGTCCGTTAACGGACCCTAATCCGTTAACGTTCTGTCTGACTACCCCCTTAGAAATACATAATATTTATAGATCAAATCTTTGTAAATAAAAATTGTGATTAGCAATTTTATAGATAGGGTACCATTGATATAGGTACGGCATATCTTAGGCCCGTATTAATGAACAGCACTTGAGACTGACAGCTAGATTGAGTTCGTATCAGAAATGTCATTTCAGTACAATATGGCCTGTCAAATCCGTACTTAATATTTCTCTCAATCATGAGATCGTTTATCGTCTTTATAAATACGGGCCTTAGTCATACTGTATATCTCTGATAACATCTCAAGTACTCGTACCTAGATAAGTTTCGAGCTTTCTCACATGTTATGTATGCGAGCATTCTCGCTACAACAACAGCTATGCGTAAACAGAAACACAACAGACGAATTTAGCGTATTTTTAGCATCAGCGGTAGTAAATAGCAAAAGTGTTTTAAAATAGAGCAGAGGTTAAAAAACAATTAGATAAAACAACATTTTCTTCTTTATGGAACAGATGGTGCGCTACCAAATACATCATAACATTACAAAGAATGACGACTGTTTTATTATTGTTACACTTGTATCTAATAATAATAACCTGACTGTACTACATATAAAAACACATTCTAAAATTGACCATTAACATGCGAATCATATATATTTTTGCAATCTTCTTTTAATTACCTTTCTTTTGATACCACACTGAAATCCGCAATTTTGTTTGTTGAGACCAATCGAACGATACCCTAATTGTCGAATTCCATCCAGCCGTTTCGGAGATACGAGTAATAAATAAATATTAGTACAAACGGCATTTACAATCATACATACAAACAAGATATGCGCCGAAAACATAACCCTTTCTTAACAGTCGGTTAAAAAACAATAAAATCAGAGAAATATTTTCCAAATACAATTAAAAATTAAGAAAATATGGGACTGCAGAAAATACCTTCTAGCCTTTTAGATAACGCATACCTATTTAGATTCCAATCTTAGATACTATATCAAAGGAGATACGGTCAAGATATGGGTCAGCGACATCTAGTACAGTGATCCACCCACTTAAATAAACACGTATGTGCAAAAATAAACTCTATTAAAAAGACGTAGAGTACACAAACGATAGAATATGAGACTACGTAGTACGTACAAGCATCGGAAATGAAACTATCAAAGGTGAACGATAGCGTTGTTACCTAGCCAATTTAGACGCTTCACCTTCAGACCTTAAGCTGAGAATTCAATGGTAAATATTGTTCTGAAGAATTTAATATGGAAGGGCTCGTATTCTCTATTGTAATCTTTCTTATCAGATAGATAATGGTGTTTATGTTTTGTGTAATGTTACAAGTGTCGTCATTGGAAAACCTTCATCGTTTATTATAAAAACAACGTTTGGAAAGTGCTAACAAGTTACAATAACCTTACACAACCTTCAGTTAATGAATCATTAAGTGTTTTAAAATTACCTCAACTGAAACCTGATCAATTAAATGTTTAATGAAGGAAGGCACATTGTCATGAACTTCGTATTAACCTTATTAATCACAGGAGACTACATAAATGTGTGCAAATTATTCTGGATTCCGATAATAGTTCTTTAAATGGTATTTCTTGTATGGAGCGAATCAAATATCAAGTATTTGATATCAATTACTCATTCTTAAATGGGAAATAGCGTAGTAGAGTAGGGCTTTTTTATTATGAATATGACTAATTAATTACTAATTGCTAATAAGATAAACAAAATTTATGATGTACTTGGAAAGTACCGTGAATAAGTGTCCGTAAAATTTCCATATAAAACGGATATGAATAGGAGGGCAAGCTGTCATACATTTACTAGGAAGGATAATTCGAATCAGAAAATATTCGGATACGGATTCGGATCAGTGCAAAAGCGCCCTATGACGCAGTCAATCTGAATTGTATCTGTAGAATGTAATATATACTCAAATAAATACCAATTACTCTCACGGTGACCCGGTCGATCATGGCTGCGTACTTTGTGTCATTGAAAATTCATAAACCAACAGATATAATTTCGTTTAGAACAAGGATGGCTGGAATCGATATTGAAGTCTCCTCTTCGAACAATCCCGTATTTTGATGAAGTTCATCCTTGCGCAAACTCTGTTACTGCGTTTTAGAACTTCCTCTTGTTACAAAGGGTTCAGCGCCATCTATTGATGATAATAAACTGCTTAGCTATGTATGACTTGACAAGAGAGCGGCTGAAGACCGAGCTAAGTGGCGGGCGTTGGAGAGGCCTTGGTCCAGCTGGCCCAGCTGTTGACAAACACAGGCTGATGATGATGTATGACTTACCATTGGGCGAATAGACGCGCAGGTTGATGGGCACTGGGGAGATGCCCTTGTTGGAGCCGGTGATGCGGTCGGTTTCGGCTTCGATCTCGGACCGCACCTCGTTGAAATCCACGAATTTCTTGCCCTTGCAGTGCAGAAACTCCGCCCATTCTAAAAATATTAAAAGTTATTTAAACTTCGCTTATAAAATGTGATTTATGGCATACTTATCTTTTTATGCCCTTTTCCTATCAGTGTGTATTTTTCTATTAAATTATTAGCAACGCGAGCGCGTAAAGTTTTTATCTATCCATACGTTTTAAACTTTGAAGGTTTTGCGGTATCTGCCAGAAACTCGTAGAAAGACAGTTAAGAAAACTCAATCAGAGTCAACTACAAACTTATTTCCCCATATATATAGAGCGGCATGGTATGGCTATAACCTTCACGATATGCCGTATAAGGATTTCTACTGCCCTATACCATCCTATACCTCTTTGTCATGTCATAAAAAAATAAATGCATTGGTATATTTCTAGACCTCAAAAAAGCTTTTGATACTGTCTCTGTTCCAAGGCTTATGCAAAAACTTGAAGATATTGGCTTAAGAGGACACATACTTGGTATTTTTAGAAACTACTTAATGGAACGAACACAAAGCGTCAAAATTGGTGAATATATTAGCGACCAGACACTTTTGACATATGGCGTCCCTCAGGGCAGTGTGCTTGGCCCAACACTGTTCCTGGTTTATATAAATCAGTTATGTCAACTCAAGATACCACATTGCTCCATTGTTACATATGCCGATGATACAGCTCTTATCATTGAAGGTAAAAACTGGGAGGAAGCGCGTTTTAACGCTGAAATTGCATTATCATATGTAATGACCTGGCTTGCAAATAATCTCCTAACTTTAAATGTAACCAAAACGTCGTACATTCTTTTCTCACCTACATCAGCTGGCTACCGCCACATTAATTCTTCCTTTACTATCAAAACACACACATGTAATTTCGGTTTCAGTTGTAGCTGCCCTCTGCTTACGAAAGTAACAGACATCAAATATTTAGGAATATACATCGATCAGAACTTGTCTTGGCATGCACATATCCAAAATTTAACTGCTAGAGCAAGAAAGCTAATCTATATTTTCAAGTTGTTAAGGGATTCTGCAGATAGAAAATTTTTAATTATGGTTTATAATGCTCTAGCGCAGTCCATACTATCCTATGGTATTATAGCGTGGGGTGGGGCTCCTAAAACAACTTTGATGCAGTTAGAGCGAGCTCAGCGGGCCATTCTAAAAGTCATGACAAAAAAACCCTTCATATATCCTACAGTGGACCTGTATGCTGACTGTAAGGTTTTGACTGTGAGAAAGCTCTTCATACTTCAATCTGTTCTTCGAACCCATATAAGTCTTCAATATGATCCCCAACTTTTACCGACAGCTCGTAGAAAAGACAAAATTTGCTCTAAGGAGTCCCATCGTACCTGTCTAGCAGAAAGGCAGTTCTACATTATGGGACCGAGATTATACAACAAAATATCAGGCTCAATTAGTATCTACCCACTAACAAAACACAAATGTGGTTATTTATTGATGAACTGGCTTATGCCCATCACCTATGATGAGACTGAAAATTTGCTGCTTACAATAAAGTAACAGTAAAATTTGTTTTGTTTTGCTATACCTACCAAATCCACAGCAGTGAAATAACAGGAAACGATACTCGGATAAGACTTGACCGAATAATTACTTAGTTTAATGATTTATATTACCTTTTCTTTCTTTTTTATTTTTCTTCTTTAAACTAATTTTGTATTACCTTTTTTTTTTATTTTTTGTTTCATTCATAACATAATTATATGTAACTGGATCTTATAGGTGACATGATCTCATGTCCATCAATAATGGAGTGGAGGCCTGGTGACCTAAAATACGGGTATTTTCTTACCTAGTTTAGGCACCAGCCTCACACTTAGTGTAATCTTGTGCCTAGCATAATGTCCCTAATAATAGTGAATACTATGTGGTGAGGAAATAAAGACATTTTTATTTTTATTTTTATTTATTTATTTTTTTATTATAAATTACGCTGAGGCGATAAGGAAAAACGTCATAGGAGTTAATTCCTTACATCAAATGCGGTAAATCATGTTTACTAACAGTGAGTCAGAAAATGCTTCCATGTTAAACTAGGAGTGAACAGAAAAACATAGAATGTTCCAGTTGCTTCTCATCCAAGGCACACTGTAGATATCAGTAAAGGGAGACGAGGGTTTAGGTATTGCAATTTAAGCGTAAGGCTTACAATCTATGATGAGGGCAATACTCAGTTCGTACTTTCTTGAATGACCTTCAAACCTTGTCAGAGGAAGCGAAAACGCCATTTTATAAGGTTGACGCTCTGCCCGCCGCGTAAGATATACAGGCGTGACTGTATCTATGTAAATGCGGTAAATCGTGTTTACCAACAGTGAGTCAGAAAATGTTTGATAAATATTTGAGTCATAAAACTGAAATCACGGTCTCTGCCAAGGGTAAACGGCACTGAATGATCGAAGATATGATTATCGCATCGTATGCAATATGAGGATGCCACTCGGCTCACTATTCATCCGGTCGATAGCGACAGGGTCCGTCAATGAGACGCCACATGCACATATAGATATGCATGCAATGGAACATAGTATTAAAGTTTTTCCGCCACGTCTGACAAAGTGTTGAGGGTCATTTAAGATAAATTTGTAGGTATATTGAAGTAGCGACAGATTGTCAGCCCATCTCCTAAATTGCAATATACCGAAACCCTCGGATCCCTTAGCTGGTTTTTACATCATGCCCGGGAAGGAATGCAGCTGGAACAGATGTTTTTCTCTTGCTCCCAGTCCAACATGGAAGAAATGATAATAATAAATTTGTTATTTATTTTGACTTCCATGCTGGACTGGGAGCGAAAGAAACACATAGAATGTGCCAGCTGCCTTCCCTCCCGAGCATGCTGTAAAAACCAGCTAAGGGATCCGAGGGTTTTAGTATATTGAAATTTAGTCGATGGGCTGACAACCTGTCACTACAGCAATATACCTATAAATCTATCTTAATTAACCCTCATAACTTTGTCAGACGTGGCGGAACGACCTTTTTTTAAGTCGTTTTCGCTCTGCCGACCCCATTAGGGATAAAGGCGTGATTTATGTATGTATGTATGTATGTATGTATTTATCTTACATAATACCTTACATAAATTATTACTGTGGGAGATCTGATGCCTAAACTAAGCAAAAACCTGTGTCTTAGGTCACCAGGTCCCCCGCCTATGTATTAACTGAATCGAAAAGTATATTTTATTACAAATGAAAAGACATGTTCTTGATTGTTTTATAAAACGGAAATTTTGTGTGGGAATGATAAGAAAAAATAAAGAAACTTGCATGCTGGACTGGGAGCGAGAGAAAAACATAGAATGTGCCAGCTGCATTTCCTCCCGGTCATGCTGTAAAAACCAGCTAAGGGATCCGAGGGTTTCAGTATATTGCAATGTAGGCGATAGGCTGACAACCTGTCACTACAGCAATATACCTACAAATCTATCATAAATAACCCTCAAAACCTTGTCAGACGTGGCGGAACGGCCTTTGTTTAGGTCGTTTACGCTCTGCCCACCCCATTAGGCTATCCTAGGCGTGGTTATATGTATGCATGAGATAGCCTCGACGCATGGATTAAATAAGGTACGTCCTTAAGAAAGGTCAGATCCAGGTAACCCTAAACCGACGAGCGTGTATGAAAAGATTAATGAATGTGGATGAAGCGAAAGCCCACGATAGGGATCGTAGCATGAGGAAGGATGTGGCGTCTGCCTAACCCCTCCGGGAAAAAGGCGTGACTATAATGTGTATGATGTTGAAACACGCTGATTGCATTACACTGATTACGGTAGAGGCACTGGCTTTACCACCTTTTACTAAGGAATGTCCCCTATTTCACCGACTTTATATGAGCATACCAAAACTTATAAGCAGAGGCTAGGGCACTGGGACTTGTGACGTAATTTCGTCTCTCCCTTACCGAGACGCCCACAAAACGGCGCACATAATTGCTCCCGGCAAGGTTAAATTGCTCGGCAGATTAAACGAAAATTCGCACAATTTAGCTGAACAATTCATGGTTCAAAGAATGGGATGAAAATTATTCTCATTTACAGAAAAAATACACTCATTTTAAAGTAAGCTAATTCTAAAAAGCTAAGCTAAGCTAAGTAAGCTAGGCTCTAATTCTTTCTATTTTCAATTCATACAAAAATGAGTTACTTTCATTAGTAAAAGACAAAGTTCTACTATTTTCTTCATGTTTTAGGCAGATGTATAAATTCTTTGAAGAGTTCTAAAAATGTGAATGACCAGACAGTTCTACAGTATTAATCATGTGAACAAAAAACTAATTCTCCTTAGTTTTTCTTGAATGAGTTGACAATTCTATGCATTGTCTTCAGAGTAGTTAAACCAATGGAGATGGAGTCAGGAGTATGCACAATACTGTGAATATGTCTGTAATTACTCAGCAAATGATTGAAGGATAATGATAGCAATTTGAGTATACAAAACTAAATGTGTCTCATAGCCACTGAGAGGTTATTTACTGAAGATACTCACATACACATGCGGTTTCTACTAGAGAAAAATAAAAACTTGTCTTCGAGATTTACAAGCGTCCCAAACCCAAATGAAATACATGTTAAAAACATTTTTTTTAATTTCTTTTATTCTGCATCAGTGTGCACACTAAAAGCAAATGTTCTCGGCAGTTGTTATGTCACTTATGTCTTTAGAGATGACACCTCCCATTGGGCTCTTCACATATCCTCAAGCTGTCGACTTGGCTTCACCGTCTTTCTGACAGTTATAGAATATGGTGCCCTTTTAGTCTCCTCCCAACAAGGTCTATACCTGACAATGGGTGATTACAGGCTGAAGAAGAAGTCTCTTCCTGTTTCAAACATAAATGACTACTATTATTAATTTGTTTTCTCACCTGCGTTGGCATTAATAAGCTGTAGAATCAAAGGTCGCCGAGTGACTATACCAGACCCTCGAGGCAGGAAGTCCCTGAAACCAAAAATAACAATGATTCAAACTTCTATAAGTATCATGCAATCTATGCTTATAAGAACATTTGTGGCATAAAATAATACATATAATCACGCCTTTATCCCTAATGGGGTAGGCAGAGCGTAAACGACCTAAACAAAGGTTGTTCTGCCACATCTGACAAAATTTGGGAGTTATTTAAAATAGATTTGTAGGTATATTCCTGTAGTGACAGGTTGTCAGCCTATCGCCTAAATTACAATATACTGAAGAGCTCTGATCCTTTAGCTGGTTTTTACAGCATGCCCAGGAGGACATGCAGCTGGCACATTCTATGTTTTTCTCTTGCTCCCAGGCTAGCATGGAAGTAATAATGTATACTCTTAAAATAAATACTGAATCAAATTGTTATACTTAATGCACCAATAAGAGCTATATTATCCAAAGGTAAGCTGCTTTTTTGCCACATGAAGATATAAACAAGATTACATATCTATAATATACATTTTACATAGGAGATTTGTAATTGTACATGTTTGTATTCGTATAAACTAACGACTAATTTAAAAATACATATATTGTTGGGAAATTACATTAGAAGTAACTTCACAATTTTTAAACGGATATTTATAATTCATCCAAAAAATTATACTCATTTAGTAATTTGCTGAGCCTTGAACTAAGCCTATTGGTGGATGGCATTTTAACATACAGTTTATGTAATTTACCATTGAATAACTCAATGTGACTCACAATTTTACTAATAGGAAAAGTAATTATTAATCATGCGTATTAGGATTAATTTATGTAATAAGCAGAAATTGTGATACTTTTCCCTGTTGTTGGAATTTTAAAACTCATACAGCATAAATTAATAAAACCCTAGATAAGTAGCAATAAATTATGTAACATATTAGGATTAAATTATTATGTTAGTTGTGTCTTGGTTAATTTAGTATATACTAGCGACATCATATCAGTGTTTCTCTACCATATTATGCATGAATTATTCATATAAACCTTCCTCTTAAATCACTTTATCCATTAAAAGAAACCGCATCAAAATCCGTTGCGTAGTTTTAAAGATTTATGCATACATAGGGATATAGGGACAGAGAAAGCGACTTTGTTTTATACTATGCAGTGATGATTGTTCCTTCACATTCTGAATAGTACTTTAACCAAGAATTAAATTGTTTTAAATTTTTTAAATTCAATTATGTTGAAAAATAAAATAAGTGAATGAATGGATGTTAGTTATTATAATCATGCATAATAGAAATGTTTTTAATTACTTATTCTACAAAATTTACCTGACAACAATCTCAAGTTGTAATAGCTAAATCCAACATCTTTAGAACTTAATACTTAATGAGTAAGCCATACTTGTTAGTTCAAATTCAGTGTATGAAATCTTTATGACTTACTAAATTGAAATAATGTTTTCAGTCTAACAAATCAGTGTTGCCTTTTGGGAAAACTCTTAGAGTAAAACACACTGAGCCTTGGCCCTTTCACATCACTTCAGCACACATGTGCATATTGTGTAAACTACTTTGATTTATCTGTTTGTTTTATTATACATCTTTTTAAATTTGCGAAATGTACATGTGTTTTGTAGAAATATGAATAAAACGCTTTATCTATCTATCTATCTAACATAAAACGAAAATATAAAATAGTAGAGCTTGTCTTTAGCGGAGTCCATTGTCTGATAACATTTATGAGATAATAATTCAGGGCATGTATTAAGTACATAATATAGGATGTCTAGGATAGGGAATGACAATAATTTACACATAACCACTTTTACCATTTTGTCAATATTTTGGTTTGTAAATAATGATTAAAAATGAGAAAAAGCCAAAAAAAAGACATGACTGCTTTAGCCAGCCATGAAAATGCAACACATAATGAATATAGTATGCCAAATCCTAACAATGAAGAAAATAGTTGCAAAAAACACTGTTAGCTCAAACAATGTATGACTCATTCAACTTATACCTAGATAATAGTTGCTAAATGCTAAAGAATCAACGAATCTTGTCTCTCAGAGAAGCCTGGATTTGTATTATTTAAGTAGGATTTCTCCAGATGAAAGAAAATGTTAGTAATTACACTAGCCAAAAATGTAAACAGGAAATTGAAACTGTATCCATTGGTCCAAATAAGTGATATTTTCATGCAAGTAAGGGCCATTGTCGGCCGATAAGGATATTTTTCATGATGTAGCTCACCTGCCGACAAAATTCTCTAACACTGAACTCTTTCCAGCAGATTGACCTCCCACAACAGCAATTTGTGGAAGGTCCAACGACATGTGCACGCCCATTGCAACAAATGCATCTTGCAATTTGTTTACAACCGGAATCAACTGTTGCATTCCAAAGTTCCCAGCCATTTTTGTAAGTTCTGAGATACATTAAAGTTTTTACACTTCAAAATCACTAACACTTGCTCATCATTGAATTCATCATCGATAAACTACTTTTTCAATATGGTGGGTGGTTACGTTACGTTTTCTGTCAAACTGTCAGTCTGTTCTGTCATTCGAAACAAAGCGTTCGGAATGAACGTCTCAAAACATTTACTATCTCTTTCAGTCTTTAGAATGAATGACTGCTAAGGAAAGGGATAGGTAATCCAGGGTTCGATTTTGCGAATTGTTGATAGGAATACACTTCCCATAAATGAATCTACAGATTTATAAGAACAAAAACTAATCTATCAGAAAATAAATAAATAGAATAAGAATTTAAAAAATGAGAACTGAATTATATTGATGAATGAAAGTTGACGACTGCCATATTCATGACAAGAAGAATACACACACCAATAAGACGACGAGGAGTTTAAATCAATATTCTTTGACATGCGCACAAAATCTAGGCCACTACATGATTTGTTCAAAATATAGGTGATAGATGTAAATTATATATGATTACTTTTAAAATATGATAACATTTTACATGACTTTCAGGTACCAAAAATCAGTAGGTATTTATATATTTTAACTTAGTCGTTCTTACCATAGGAACGTAATTCCATATTGTTACTTATAGATTCCAAATTATACGTAATCATTACAAGTGCCTGTATAGTAAGTAGGCACAAATTAATTATCTTGTACGTCATTTATGGATGGATATGGATGATTATGACTATGAAAATGACAAATGCGTAAATTATTTTAATTCTTAAACCATACTTGGAGCATATTCTATAAAAAATATACCTATTTACGGTGGCCAAATAAACGAAATCTATATAAATATACATACCTTCCTACGAAATTTTCGAGCACAGAACTTTTTCCAGCAGACTGTCCACCCACTACCGCAATTTGTGGTAAATCCAACTGCATATGCACTCCCAATTGTGTAAAAGCATCTTGTAGCTTATTAACAATTGGAATCAATTGTTCCATCCCTACATTCCCGGCCATCGCCATGGTGCCGGTTTAATTTTAACACTCCTCGTTTATGAACTTCTCCGCAGATCCTCGTCTACTGATTTTTCTTCCATCAATATAGTGTAAGGAGCTATTGCGCATGCGTGAACAAAGAAGAAAACAAAATATATAGCTTTCTCTCGATGTGAAAAATCAAATCATTGACATTCAGTATTTTCACTGCTGCAACTTAGTATGCATTTTAAGGGCTGTAGAAAAGACAAAGACATGTAATTTAAACAAGTTTATAGGTTCTCATTGAAAAATAAAAACCTAAATCGTCAGCCTAGTTCCTACAAAACGCTATAGGTACTCTACTCTCCTAACTTCTTAAACTTTACCTACGTCTCAAATTTTAAAAATATACGCAATGATAATCTTTATTACTTAAAAATACCCAGCACCGGTAATGTACGACGGACGACAAAAATAGCTAATGATATTCGCGATATAGAAAAAGTATCAGGCTATTAACTTTATTCAACTATATCTGAAAACCCTATATGCCACCAATATGGGTAGGGAGGTAGCTACAGAAGAAATATTATGTAGGTATTACAATAAGAGTTATTTTATTTCTAAAAATGAGTTTTAAGGAAAATACGAAATGGGGTACAAAATCATCGATTGGTTGTTCAGGCAAAAGTGAAGAACGTACAATAAATGGTATGGTCAAAATTGTTTAGCTACACCATCTATTTATTAATCGAAAAAAAGAGTAATTTTAAAAGAGCATTTTGAAATTGCCCTTAAGAAAATTAATTGGGATATCGTTGGTTTGTCCGAAGTGAGACGAGAAGGCGAAGAATCTTTAGAACGTGAATACAACGTTTTCTTTTATTCAGGGTAAGCAGACAGACAGTCAGGAGTAGGATTTCTGATAGCTAAACGGTGGATCAGGTGGTTCATTGCTTACTCTGACAGGATTGCCGTGCTCATATTCCGAATAAATGAAAGCCAAATTCTAACTGATGTTCAAGTATATGCGCCCACGTCTTCACATCCCGATGCCGAAAACGAAGAGTTTTATGATACCCTGGACAAGGCATGCGAGGAACAGCGCGGAACATGGACCATTGTAATTGGCGACTTCAACGCGAAAGTCGGACCAAGGCTGAGCACGGATAACGAAGATATACTGGGACCTCATGGTCTTGGAGTTCGTAATGTTCGGGGTGCTCGAATGCTTCAATTTGCCTTTGGTCAGAACTTAAGCGTAGCAAACAGTTTTTTCTACAAAAATCCCAAAGACGATGGACATGGATCTCACCAAACAAACACACCAAAAATGAAATAGATTTCACGCTCACGTCAAATAAAACCATAATACAAACCGTGAACATTATTAACAATAAAAAATTTAGCTCACACCATCAACCCCTTCGTACCACTTTGGTATTTAAAATTAAAATTCTGAGGGAAAAAAATTCAAAAATAGAGTAAAGCATTTAAATAAGAATACACTAATCGCCAACAAAGACACATTTAATTTAGAACTGCAAAATAGTTTCAAAATATTAGAGGACATAGAGCTGAAGGATGTACAGGAGCAATATATAAAAATAGAGAGAAGTATTAAAATAGCCAGCAAAAAAGTCAAACAAACTAAGAGTAAATTAAAGAAATTAATTTCAGAAACTATACAGGTAATAGAGGAGAGGCGAGTACAAAATACCAATTTAAAGTTCACAGAATATAGGATACTAGATAGAACCGATAGAAGAGAAATATACGCAAGGACATCCGCATGTACAACAAAAACTTAGTCCAAGTTGCACTAGAAACAATTTTTTTTTTTTTTTTTTTAATATTTGATAGGCAATCATTTGTCCGCCATCTCACGTGATGGTAAGTGATGATGTAGACTATGATGGAGCATGATTGCCTAGAAAATGCCTGTTCACTCTCGCCTTGAAAAGGCCCAGGTTATAACGTTCCGGAAATAGATCCGCAGGCAGGGAGTTCCACACTTTGGCCGTTCGCATTAAAAATGTAGAAGCGTACCGCTTTGTGCGAAAACTTGGAATGTCGACAACATAAGGGTGGAATCCCGGAGATGGAATGGGGAGGGGGGTATCAGGTCATGAAGCGAATACATCGTTAAAAATAGCACGGAAAGGTATCACAAAGGGTAAGTGAAGCAGGGCGACCCACTCTCTCCTAAATTATTCACAAGCATTCTAGAAGACGTATTCCAGAAGTTCGCTCCAGAATGGGAAATCAATGGTCTCCAAATTGGCAGCGCCAGGCTTACAAACCTTCGTTTTTCTGAAGATATCGTTCTCTTCTCCTCAACGGCCTCTGAGCTACAACAAATGTTTCAGGATCTAAGCAAGGCAAACCTCAAGCTTTTGCTAAGGATCAACATGTCGAAGACTAAGGTCATGACTAATAGTGCTGAGCAAATTGTGAAAGAGGATGGGGAAGAATTAACACATGACAATGAATACCTTTACCTAGGCCAAATAGTCTCTTTCCAGGCAAGACAAGACAAGGAAGTCGAAAGACGGACTGGAAACGCCTGGAAGAGCTATTGGGCAATGAAACACCTCATAAAAGGTGGGTTGCCTCCGAGTCTAAAACGCAAGCTCATGGATATGTGCATTCTTCTCATCCTACGGAGCTCAGACCTGGTCTTTGACTGACATTCAAGAGTCCAGACTCGGGGTTTGCCAAAGAAACATGGAACGCAGCATACTTGGAGTCAAACTGATCGACCGAGTTCGGAACTCAGTGCTGCGTTCCCAGACAAAAATCATAGATGTAGCTCAGAAGGCTGCCTACTTGAAGTGGGATTGAGCCGGCCACGTCACTCGAATGCCGGAAGACCTATGGGCTAGAAAAGCCACTGAATGGCAACCTACCAATGCCAGAAGATGACGTGGACGACCCCGAAAAAGGTGGCGGGACGAGTTAGACGCACATATACAATAATGGCGACAGCTGGCGCTGAACCGTTATGAACGGAGCGAGGTCTTTGCCCTGCAGTTAATTATAAATAATAATAATTTTGAAAGAATTTCATTCTCTCGACACCCGGCTACATAGAATTAAAAATTGTTCCATTTCATAGTGTTAATAAATTCGAGTCATTCTTCGTTCCTTGACTCGAAAAACAAACTCAAAGGAATAAGAAGGTAGTGAATACAGTTTTAGAAATGAGTCCAGAATAATACTGTTTATTACCTCTACAATGACAGCTGATTTTAAATGTTGCTATTTTTATGGTTTTATTACCCCTAAAACTAAGGTATCATTTTTTTATATTTTATACCTTAACTTCAACACATTTTAGAAAAGCCATTAGTACAATTAATTTAGTAAATTTGTTCTAAGTTTTTCATGCACTTTATATTATAAAGAATATTTAAAATCTTTGTCACATAAAAATCTACAAAATGTGTTTTACCAGCCTGTTACAAATTACCTGTAATTTAGGCATATTTTTATAAAATAGAAACATTTTAATGTTTGAAACCATAGATAAATACATAACTTTATTTAAGATTAGGATACTGGATAATTGGGCCTTTTTAAAATATGCTTATTTTTTAATTCAGGCATATTTTCTGATGAAAATCTACATTCCAAACATATTCCGATCCCCATTACTGGAATTTTTGATGATAAACTTGCTGAATTCAATAAAAACCATATAAAGACCCAAATAAACTTTATTAATATGTATCCGTTTGAATCCGATAGAGTGCGCTATTTCGCGTCACTAGTCTTTGTGACGTCACTCTATTGATTGTGAAAAGGAAGGAGATCGTCTTTTGGAGACGCCATCTTAAAATAAAGTGATATAAGTTTTGGTAGCGTAGAATATAGTAAAAATCTAAAGTAATCTTCGTTTGGTTATGAGCATAGAAGCTTAGATATTTTTTATTTCGATATATCGTGTGTAACGGACCAAGGTATATATTTATTTTACTTTTGTTGTTTCACAAAGTAACAAATATTCGTTTGTTATTTACCGTTTCTCTACTTCTATCTTGTCAGTCCCGTTACTTTGAGCTAGTTTTTAACTGCTTCAATAGGTATTACGGGGTGAGAAAGTGTGATAACTAATGATAGAAAAGTTGGAAGTCATCGATCCAGCGTTCAACGTACGGATGTAACACGTCAATATACCTGGGAGGGCAGGGCTCAAATTCATTGTCCTATCAGTGTTGTGAAAGTGTTTTCTGTTTCAGTGAATTGTGACCAAATTTTACGTACCTCGTATCATAATTGAGTAAGAGAAATTCATACGGAGTGAAACAAGTTACTAAGAGTGTAGCTAATAACTGATGTGTGTCGATCCTGCAATGTAATCGGTGTAGCATCTAGCTTCCTGTAGATGTAACGAAGTGTTTGGCGAAGTTCCGTGCGCGTAGTGAGTGTTGCGTTGGTTGCAGTTGGTGGTCGGTGCGAGGGTGACCTCCTGATGGTGTGTACATCGCAGCATGTCTGCACTCTCTACGCCGGGCGGCGGAGGCACTACGACGCAGAGCAAGCCGGCGTCCGGCAAGCAAAAGTACCAGAAGTTGGACATCAATAGCTTGTACTGCGCTAACAGGGTAAGTACTGACACTATTTACAAGTTGCATTAGCTCTAGGGGAGTCAGAGCATCTGTAGGGTATTCATTTTTATCATCTCTCCTCTCAAATGGAGCAAGAAGATGTTCTGTGTTGTTTGTTCCACATCATAAATGTTTTTAATCAAATGCTGTAAATGAAGAGATTAATATGTTCCTTGCTGGACTAGGAATGATATAAAACAACATGTACCAACTGCCTAGATCAATTTCCAGTGCTATGTTCCTTAAAAGTTGATTGAAATGGCAAATGGTGGTAATCTATTGACAGTCTGCTCACCATATCATTGACTACAGCTGTGACTGTTTATGATTAAGATAATATAAACTGATTATCGCTTGATGGTCCATATTACACAAGAGAAGAATGCTCCATTTCTAATTTATTCTTTAAAATTATTCCCAAATGATGTTAAATGCCAATTTGATGTTATAGCAGTTTTTGCCTATTTTTACATAGTATTTTGGCACAAATCGAATGAGTTAATGCCCAGCAACATTCTTAGAATACTTCTATACAAAATACCCTAGTATTTTTAAATTGAATGTGTTTGGTTGTACAGTACATACAGGTTGAAATAAAAAACATATGGCATCATAAAAATGAAGAAGTATGTCTGTTTTTAAAGTGCCCAAAACAATATTATAAGCAGGTATTTTTATGACTAACTTAGGTAGACACATTTCACAACTTTTAACAGTATTTGCAACTAATATGAATCATAGTTCATGGGATATCAAATCAAAATAGTCATAGCTTTATTAGTACTCCTTTCTCAGAGTATAAACGATAAAAAAAGTGACTTTCTATTTGTTTAAGATAATATTTGCAGATTGTTTTTTCTATTTGGTGTCATGTTTTGTAATAAATTCCAGAACGAAAATTCTGAACCGTCCTCGGTGAAATCTCAGCTAAGCCGCAAACATGGAATGCAAAGCCTTGGAAAAGTCCCTTCGGCGAGGCGCCCACCAGCCAATCTGCCATCTTTGAAAACTGAAACTGGGCAAGATCCAAACGCTAAGTAAGATAATCCTGTATTTTACCTCAGTTTGAACTTTGTCCAACAATATAAAACAGAAAGAACAAGTTTCAAATTGACCTTTGACCTGTAAGTACATTTTGTACAAAAGAACTAAAAAAAGAGTAAAGTGTAATATTCTGTGCCAAATTATTCAGAATTGTGGGTAAATTGATCAGCACAGATATTTTTTTCTCTTACTTAAATCTTAAAATTATTTTTCATACACTTCTCTTAAATTCAAACTATAATATTGTTGTCTAAAACTTTTAAGGTAATAAGTCTATCAGAATACTGTCAGACTTCTGTAAATACAAGTTATCCTAAAGAAAGTAATCAACAAGGTTAAAAATGTGCCCTTCTCGTTTATGTTACTACTATGAGGTTAATGTTCTTTGTTATTGTAATTTCAGCTCTATCTCTGCTACAACTACAACTGTATCTACTCCACCAACATGTACCTCTCAAACTATTGTGAGTATTGTTCACTTAAGGGGCGAACTGTAGCATGACGGTGGCGACATCAATTTTAAATCAATTGTGTCTAAAATACAGAGATTTTCATGAATATTGTATGTTTAGCGGAAAACGCAAGTAATTCTCCATTTTATAACCCATAACATCATCAAGCAAACTAAGCATGTAAGCTTTGTACTAGTGGCCACTTTTGTCACATTAGTAATACAAAGTTCAGCTACTAATTATGATATTATGTGTAAAAAAAATGGAGAATTACTTGAGATTTCTGATATACATAAAATATTCATGATAATGTTTTTATTTTAGGCCCAATTTATTAATCACTATTGAGGGCACCACCTTTGCTCTGTTTCGACCTTAATAAGTTCCTTTTGTATTGTGTTTGCCCAACCAACATTGGCGCATTCTGGTGCTGGAAATGTTACCCATAAACAAACACTACCTGGTAATGTTTTATTATTTCTCATTGAGTTCACTTTGAAGACAAATTGAGTTATCTTTAGTCTGAAACTGGAGCATGAAATCAATACAGCAAGTGCAAACCTTGATTGAACTAGATATTACTAAAAATGAATTTGTAATAAATGCTCAACTAATTGTATGTGAAGTGATGATAACACTTTTGTTTGTTTTGCTATGTGCCACATTAATTATTTATTACTTTTAAGAATTTTGTTATGATATGTAAGTCTGTCTGCATCTACATAACTCGAAATGTTATGTTATGTTTAAAAGAGTTAATAGCTGGGCTCAAAACTGCACCTATATCTTTGCTAGTTACACTCAGGAAATATGCTAGTATGAAACTGTGAAAGGGGACTGACCTTGGTCTATTGAAGTTTGTGGCTCAGTGTGCAGCATTCATTGTTTGTTTACAGACAATTCAACATATTTTTACTGCTGATAAAGCTAATTAACAAAACAATGTGACAAAATGCAGATGTCCTATTTTGTCAACCTTGAAACATTCTTATGAATTCAGCAGCTGATATACTATGATCTTGATATTATTGAACTTCCCCTACCATAACATATCTAAATTAATTTTTGGTTTTGTGTTATATAGGGCTAGGGATGTCACATTCTAACAGCCACTGCAACATTTCCTGATCTTGTAGCTAAAACAATCCAAAGAAATTACACAGTGTTCTATATTTCAGACAACTGTTCTATATTTCAGACAACATCGTCTTCGAGCAATGCGCTTGCGAGCGCCCCCGGCGCGGGCGCGGTCGGGGCCGGGGCCGCGGGCGCGGGCGGGTGGGTGTCGCTGCCGCCCCCCTCCTCCCCGCACTTCCGCACAGAGTTCCCCTCGCTGGAGGCCTCCGCTCAACCCTCACACCGCTCACAAGAACATTCTCAAAACCAGACACAACTCAGACCACAAAGTAAGTTCTAACCCATCATAGATACTGCATAGACCTTGAAAAGTTGTTTCTTTGTCAGTTTGACTGCAGTAGTCACATAGTTCTTAAAAACATTCTCAAAACCAGCTGCAACTCATACCACAAAGTAAGCTTGAACTTCTGGATTCTGCAGTCCTTGAAAGCTGTTTCTTCATAATTTTGACTGTGGAGAGTATTGGTCATACTCACCCCATTTAGCACGCGGATTTAGTGAGCATAGTACATGATGTATATTTGCAGGGAAGGAGAAATGAAGCTTATCATTTAGTGGATTTATCACTTTGTCGATTTTTAGGACATACTAGCTAGTGGTTCTAGATTGCATTTTGCAACTATTATACGAGGGCGGAGAGATATATAAGGTAAAAATCAATCTTAGAAGTAAATTATCACAAATTGCATGCAACCTCTTTGTTTGCGATTCTTTTGAGGTACTAAATTACTACTTTTTTTGGCGGCCGTTAAAGAAAAACAAGTGGACACATTGTCGCAAAGATGGAGAAAAGTTAATTTCGTGTGTCGAAAAAACATTATTTATTGCGCAAAAAATCTTTTACAGAAACGAAACAAAGGCTTGATAAATATTATGTAGACTGCTCCGACGATCAAAATCATAAGCGGTTTTCTGATTTTCGATGTGGTCGGACAAGCACAAGTGATGCTGAACGTCCAGGGCGGCTAATTGAGGTCACTACTCCAGAAATGATAGCTAAAATCCACGATTTAGTGTTCAACGACCGAAGAATTAAAGTGAGGGAGATAGTCGAGATAGTAGGCATTTCAGACGAACGTGTGCGCAATATCTTACACCAACATTTAGATATGAAGAAGCTGTCTGCGAGATGGATGCCACGTTTACTGTCTATTGATCAAAAACGCGTGCCTGTGACTACTTCGGAGGCAAGTTTGGCGTTGTTAGGGCGTAATAAGTCTAAAAATTTTCGTCGTTTTGTAACGGTTTATGAAACATTGATCCACCAACATACACCAGAAACCAAGCAACAATCAAAACAGTGTATTGCTGCCGGCGAACCAGCTCCGAAGAAGGCAAAAACAGTTTTATCGGCCAATAAGATTATGGCTACAGTTTTTTGGGATACACGTGGGGTAATCCATATTGACTACCTAGAGAAGGGAGAAACAATCAATGCCGAGTATTACGCTAATTTATTAGACCAATTTAACAAAATTTTACTTGAAAAACGACCGCATCTGGCCAAGAAGAAAATCTTGTTGCACCAGGACAACGCACGAGTACACACCTGCGCGATTGCCATGGCCAAATTCCACGAGTTGGGCTACGAGTTGCTTTCCCACCCACCTTATTCACCAGATTTAGCCCCTTGCGACTATTTACTGTTACCGAATAAAAAAAAATAGCTTGGTGGAAAAAGATTTGGATCAAACGACGAGATCATGGACGAAACCAATGTCTATTTCGAATTGTTGCCTAAATCGTATTATATGGCAGGGATAGAAAAGTTAGAGAAACGCTGGATAAAGAGCATTGATTCAGAGGGAAACTACGTTGAAAAATAATTAATAATAATTAAATAAAATTCATTCCTTGTTTAATTTTTACCTTACGTATCACTCCGCCCTCGTAATATAATAACTGCATAAACTAGGGTGGGAGGTAAGATTGCGCTCTGATTAGTAAATTCAATGACGAATGAATTTCATGACCACATTCGACACGCCCATTTTATTTTTTCACTAATGCTGAGTTTTGGTAAAAATAAACATGAAATAGAAAAAAGAATCTGAATCAGGTTCATATTTCAGATCATAGAGCAAACTAATCTTTTATATCATATTGTATAATATTTCTGTTACGTAATAGTGAGCGAGTAACCTCGATAACAGAAAATTATGTTATTTACTTCATACTTAGTGGAATTAGTTTGTTACGTTGTTTTTTATGGCTGACTGCCCATTGTCTTTGCCAATATCGGTCTTACTAGGTTCCTATGCAAAAATACCGATTGGGCAAACTTTTATCGGTTTTATGCTTATATCTCTTATGGCGTAGGAAGAACGTCAATTGAGAAAATATTTTAAGGAAGAATTTTGGACAAGAATTTGTTGGTATTTACCCGTCGTGACGGCTTTTAATCTCCTCGCCTACATTGCAAATATTGCAATAAATCAATACCTTAATTACGCCTTTAACAGACAAGCTGCTGCTACATTATTATTTATATTTCTCTGTCTTGTATGGTTTTTGACAATAGGTCATAGTAGGACCATAGGCAGATTTCTTTTTACAGATAAAGCTGTACCTGTTGTGCTATTGTTTTTTTTATGTTTGTGTCCTCTGTATGATCATACATACATGGGTGGATTGGGTAGGCAGAGCGTAAACGACCTAAAAGAGGTCGTTTCGCCACGTCTGACAAAACTTAAGATAGATTGAGGGTTATTTAAGATAGATTTGTAGGTATATTGCTGTATTGACCGGTTTTCAGCCCATCGCCTAAATTGCAATATACTGAAACCCTCGGATCCCTTAGCTGATTTTTACAGCATGCTCGGGAGGAAATGCAGCTGGCACATTCTATGTTTTTCTCTCGCTCCCAGACCAGCATGGAAGATTCTGTATGATCATGTGTTATAAACTGTTAAATAATAATCATATGTGGTTGTTGTAGCGGAAGGCAGCTGGACGTGCGGTGGCGGCGCAGGCGCGGGCGCGGGCGCGGGCTCTCCCGGCGCCGCGCCCGCCTCCACGCCCGCCGCACAGCAAACACCCGACTTCCGCACCATTCTGCCACCCTTCGTGAGTATTTCACTTTTTCTTTTTTGACGTGACAACCTCTTATAATTCGACGGAGCCGGCTCAAAAAACATGACTCATGCGGCGTTACCTCGCTCTGAGGGGTTCCATTTAAGGCTTGAAGTGCAAGCGAGAGCGCGGAACGAGCGACAAAGAGGCACAATCGGCCTCCGCGTTCGGCATCTGTCTCCATTAGTATTTTCTTATGACGTTGTCACGTTCAACTATCGTCAGTAAACCGACTTTACAGACAACCGTTTTTTTTTTATGGGGTTGGGCAATAACCCAAGATCCTAGATCCCGAGGCAGAACAAAGAAGCGCTGGCTAGACGTCGTGAAATCAGTTATGAAGAGAACGATTTTACATAATCGGATGTTGAAGATTGGGCAAAATGGAATAAATAATACCGGAATGTGGATTCCGTCCCCAGCATTAGGTCGGGAAAACGCCTGGTCGAAGAAGAAGAGTCATGGAATTGGGCCTATCGTCAAATATTCCTAAAAGAAAGTCAAAAGAAAATGTAATGTAAAAAGTGAATAGGATAAACAAACTCAATGTTATTCCTAACCAATTTTAAGATGGACACACAGTTCAAAAGTGTTAGTCCAAATCAAAAATTTTAATCTTGATCATAATTTCCATTCACAGCTGATGAAAGGTAGCAGTGGCGGCGGGCTCGGTCTGGGGTCGCTGCGGGAGTCTCGCGGGGGAGGGGGCCAGCAGCAGGGCGGGGGAGGGGGCGGCAGCAGAGGCGCCCCCCGCGCGCCCGCCACGCCCCGCGCGGTCGAGGTGCTGACGGCGCGCCCCATACTGCGCGACGAGCAGATCTCCTCGCTCGACGACATCCGCGACGCCGGCTGGGCCCAGAACGATGACATCGACTACGAGTTAGTATTCCTATACCCACCTCCGACGGCCCTACCGACCTCTCGGTCATCAGGACCGTGTCAAACCGCAACAACGGGACGTACACTGCCCTCAGAAGGAAAAAAACCATAACTGCATCCAAATGCAAAAGACTTTCGACTATCATATGCTTTGGTTTAATAAACTTAAAGGTACAGGGTTTTTTTTAAAAGGAAGCATTTTATTTCTTTTATTTTTTGATTTACATAGATTTTGCATATTTTGAATAGTTTTTAAGATTTCGCTAAAATCTGTAGTTATGGTTCTTTTCCTCTGAGGGGGCAGTACAGGGGACTTACAAAGCATACGCTAAAGCACTGCCTGAATTCTCTATCCCTACATTTATTTTTCTGACTTGAGTGTCCCCTGTCACATTCCCCCCTTTCTGGGGCAGGACTTCACAGCATGGCTCCTATCTTTTTCCTTTTTCCTCCGATCGCCTCTCGATCCTTACTCTCCTCACACCCTAATCGCTTCTCGATTCTCCATCTTCATCAGTTCCTACATCCTATATCGTTCGTACTTAACGATCTTCTTCTGTCGTGTGGGTTTAGATTCGATCGAGCCGATGAACCCTGGTGTCGAGAGTTTTGAAACCGCCTAATAGCACAGCTAGTATTCCTGTGACATGGTTAGTGTAACAATCACTATCGAATACAACCGAGACCTCCGAAATACGGATACTATTTTCTTCTAGACAATCAGGTGATTCGACTTGCATTGTCCTAACCAAACTGGGGAAAATATCACTGATGAATTGACAAATATTAGCTCTGTGATCCCTAGGAATAAATCGAACCCCGGGCCTCCGGATCGTGAGACCACTAGACCACGGAGGCCACTCAATGATCAATCCTATAAACTGGCGGTGGTCATGAAAAGGCCTCGCTGTCTTTGAAAACTAATTTTGTTTTAATCTATTTATCCTTGACTTAAACATCAGCCCTCGCCGATGACTTTTTGCAGCTTTATACAAAAATCACTGTTCTAATCTTCTGGTTTCATTTACAGTCAAAAATTGGACTTCTCCGACGGAGAATCGTCAGCTCCGAGTAAGGCGAGCAACAAGAATAATAACCGAGCTAGCATTGACCACGAGCGCAACAACTTGGACAACAAGCAGATGGATGGCGATGAGGACCAACTGTGGGCCGAGAGGAGACAGAAACAGAACAATGAGGTAGCCGCTGCAGTCGCCAGGGCCAGGCAGAGGAAAGAAGAAGAACAGAGGAGACAGATGCGAGAACCACCCACGCAACACAAGCAGGACTCTAGAGAGAGGATAGACCGCGATAACAGGGACAAAGACCGCGGCGATCGCGACCGGGACCGAGGCATGGACAGCAGGGACAAGGATCGCAGCGACCGCGACCGCGACCGCGATCACAGGGACAAGGATAGAATGGACAACCGGGACCGGAACGATAACAGGGACAGGTTCGACAACAGGGACCGCGACAGGGACGTCCGGGACAAGGACAGGATGGACAACCGCGACCGCAGCGACCGCATGGACAGCCGCGACCGGCCCGACGACAAGGGCCGCGACAACCGCGACCGGGACCGCAACGATAACAGAGATAGGGACCGCGACCGGTTCGACCGGGAACGGGACCGCGGCGACCGCGACCGGGACTTCCGCGACAACTACAACCGCAACGACCGCAACGAGAGCAATCCAGCCTTCTCGAAGACGTTCCAAGCGAACATCCCGCCGCGCTTCCTCAAGCAGCAGCAGTCGCGCGCGCAGGACGCCCGCGGGGGGGAGGGCCGGGACGCGCGCGGGGAGGGGCGGGGGGACGAGCACAAGGGGGGCTGGGCCTTCGCCGGGAACAAGCCCGCGCAGCGCAGGCAGGACCCGCGCGACCAGCGCGACCAACGCGACCAGCGGGACCAGAGGGACCAACGCGACCAGCGAGACCAACGCGACCAGCGCGACCAACAGCCCAGCGGGGGCGGTGCTGGCTACAACGCGCCTCGACACCAGCAACACAACAACGGACGTCGCTCCTATTCCAGGTTAGTTTTTATCAGTGCGTTACAAATGCTGGGATAATAAAAGATAAGGTTTTGTGTTGGGTCGTGACTATCAGTTTTTGAAAGTTAGTTTGAACTTTGAGACAAATTGTCCAATAAAGAACCATAATTTAAAATCATCATCATCTCCCTAGCCTTATGCCGTATCTCCCAGGGTTAGTTACCTATTGAAATCTTCGACCAATAAAGAACCATAACTTAAAATGACCCCTAAATATTACCTAAAGTGAGCGAGCTTTAAATGTATTTTAAATTTTAATTTCCTTGTTACAGAGATTACTCAGATCGTGAAGATGATTTTAGAAGAGAAAAGGAAGGTTCAGGGCCGCAGTGGCGGTCCGAGATGCAGGATTACGACCGCTCCGGCCGGGAACTGGACCGGTCCAACTCTAAAGACTCGTACAAAGATTACGATTACAAGAGGGATACCGACCGCAAGTCTTCCGAGAGCAACATCGACCACAGCAACCGAACCGCGGCCGATAAACTAGCTGAAGTGTTCGAGAGAAAGAGTCGGGTGTTGTCTGAACCCTTCGGGCCGACGGAGCCCCCGGGGCAGCCCGCGCCCGAGCGACGCACCACGCCGCCTTCCAGCGCCCCTCAGCGGGACTCCGTCGAGAGGGACTTCGGGAAAACCTCCTGGGCCGACGCCATGCAGGACGAACCCGCCAACTACACCATATTGAAATCTTCGGAGAAAGTCAGCCCGCCTAAAGAACAGCCGCCGAAAGAGGTGCCGCAAAGAGTTGAAGGCAAAGAGGAACCTAAACGACCCTCGCAACAAGGCTTCGGCGGCCCGCCTCCGTCGCACACCGCGCCCACGTCGGACAATGTGCATACGCAGAGTCTCCATAAGTCTCCTTCTGGACAAAACTTTACGCATAACGTACCGACCTCTCAAGTCAGTTCTTATGCGAATATTCCTATTAGCCAAACTCAACTTTCTTTTTCCGAAAACACTTCTTTTTCTAAGGCTCAAAGCGAGCCTCTATCTAAACCTCATCTTCAAGGCGAAAGCCAATCTTCCACTCAAATCCAGAAGCAGCCTTCAGCGGAACACATTCCGGCACAGAGTGTGACCAAACCTCTGTTCACATCACAGAAGTCCGAGAAGGAGTTCTCGGAATCGGAATCCGTCGCGTCCAAGTCGAGCACGGACCCGTCCGGCGCGGCCGCCAACAAGCCTACTGAAGTGTCCGGGGAATCTCTACACCTCGCATCGGACGCACAGAAGCGACCCGACGACAAGAGGAACGAACGCTTCAGCAACGACCAGCTCAACAGAATCCCGGGCAAAGAGCCCGTCGAAAGGAAATCCAGCGGATCAGGCTCCGAGAAGAAAGGTCGCGGCTACGGCGGCGGCGGGGGACAGGGCATTGGCGGGTACTCCGTCTACGTCAGAGGTTGGGGGTCGAGGGAATCTCGTGGGCGCCGCTCACACAGAAGTTCGCGCTCCAATAACAGAGCTAGTGAGTCCGACGGCTCTACGGACGGGGCACCGAATGCGGAACGCAAGGAACGTCGCAGGGCTCCGCGCAGTCCCCGCGGCCCTAAGAAACAGGACAGGCCCGAAGACGGAAACCGACCAGCTGATCAAGCGGCGCATGGGACAGAAGTTACTGAGAACAGAGAACCCTTCGCGCCTCGCGGGCAACCGTCCCGGCGCGGCCGAGGGGGCTTCCAGGGCACGACGCGGCCGCCCGCGCCCGCCAAGCGGGTCACCGGGTACGGCCCGCCCAACACTAAAAGTCCCTTCAGCCAGGCTAACAGAGTCAAAGAGAACGAGGACGCTAAAGACGGCCAACAGGGAGACGACAAGGGTAAAGGCGGCAACAAACCGCGCACCGGGTCGTCCACAGGCCGAGCCCGGGACCGGCGACCCAAGGGCCCCGGCGGCCCGCTCAGCGGGGGGGAGGACGAGAACTGGGAGACTACATCCGAACATTCCGAAGGCGGCGGCACGGCCGGCCGGCGCCGCTCAGTGGGGGGACGCCAGTCCGGCCCCAACCAGAGAGGGGGGCGTAATCAGAACACTGGAAATCGTCAAAACGCACCCCGCAACGCCCAGGGTCAGGGACCCAAGAAAGACGCGACCGGTGACAACAAAACTGCCGAAGTCACAGAGGCTATGGGTGACCTCAAGTTATCCTCCAATAAGAAAGACGACGAAGTTGTCGACGATGGCTTCCAAGAAGTCCGAAACAAGAAGAATTCTAAGGATACTAGAGGCCCGACGAAAGAGGACAATCAGCATGCGCCTAAACAGCCGAGATCTCATTCCAACCAGGGTGGCAACCGCAACGGATCCACGACGAGAAATCCTAATGAGAAACCGAACTCCCGGGGATCGGCGCCCGTACCCGGTAAAGCGGGCCCGCAGTATGAGAGACCGCGCCAGGCTAATCTCGCTCCACGGTTCGTCAAGCAAAGACAGAAGCAGCAAATGGGCTTAGTGAGTGGGTTCGGACCAGACACGGGGGCGGCGCCGCCTCCGCCGCCGGTTAACGCGTGGGACAAACCAATATCGCAAACATTGCGCGGCAACGTGGAGGAACCGGCCGAAGCTCCGGAGATCAAGTCCGCGCAGTCCAGTCAGCGCAGCACGCCAGCGGAGGCACCTGTAGAAGTAAAGCCCGCGCCGGCGCCCTGCGCCCTTAACACCGACAAGGTCGGCGTGCTCGACGGCTCCACGCCTCCAGTAGAAACAATTATATTCGAAAACACCAACTATAAGACTGCTCCACCCGCGGAGGCCTTGAAACCGAAATATCAACCCGGAGTCGTCACTACTAAATCACAAGGAGAGGAGATCACTCCCGAAGTTGAGCGACCGCTGCCATTTAACGGCGAGGTGCGACCGCGGCCGCGATCGATCCAGGAACTAATCGGCGACAACGGACGGCCGGTGGACGCGGAAGGCGGGCTCGGCCTGCAGATGCAGTTCGACACGTCGCAGAAGGCCGAGGACTCGTCCGACATGAAGCTGGACTTCGCTTTCGACTCGGACCTCGGCCAACTGACGGAGGACAAGACGGCCAAGTCGCTCGGCCTGCCGCGCAGCACGCACATGAGCACGTCCAACACGATATCTCCGCTGGCGGCGGATCTCAACTTAAAAATCGCCAGCGTGAAGAAGGTGTGGGAGATGCCGGCTGTAGCCGAAGGTGGTGAGGAGATTCAGTTCGCCGGCTTCGAAGACAACAATACGGAAACCGGTGCTCCACCGAACGTCTGTAAAGTCAAACCGACACAGCAGCTACAATCGCCGCCGCCTCAACACTATAACCACGTCGGATACCAAGGCGGTTACGGCGGTCTCTCCGTGCCGTCTCCGCCCGCCGTACTCTTCAACTCATCACAGCAACTCCTGGGGTCTTCCCAGCAGTTGCAGCAGCAAGGCGGGCTGTACGGCGCGTTCCTCGACCAGAGCCGCGGGCAGTTCGGCGGGTTCCCGGGCACGCCCTACGGCGCCGGCTCCGCAGCGCCTTACAACTACCAGCCGCCGCCTGACATGTTCCAGAGTCTTCCCAGTCAATATCGCATGGTAAGGACAAAACAAAAAAAAACCCATATGTTTTTGTGTGCTAGCAATCTGTATGTACCCTGTGAAAGGCTAACATTTTTTACTTAAAACTATGTTGAAGAAACTAAAGGAACGCGATTGGTTGAGTACTTTGAATTTGTCTGACACCAACAATTTGATTTAGTAAGCTACAGTAACAGAAATATCAGAAAACACTTTAGGTACACCACTATCACTTACACCTCACGGGTGCTAGCTAAAATATCCCTTTTTAAATTGTTATGATATTTTTGTTCCTTTTATTTTGTTATGTAAACAAACGAACTCACTTTAGCAATTTGCATAAGGTTTCCCAAGATACAGGCCTAGTTCTAGTTTGGGAGCTCCTGGAAACTCATTCATTACTCTGTTTTTCAAATGATGTTTTATTTTATTAAACTTCCATGCTGGACTGGGAGCGACAGAATAACGTAGAATGTGCCAGCTGCATCTCCTCCCGGGCATGCTGTAAAAACCAGCTAAGGGATTCGAGGGTATATTGTAATTTAGGCGATGGGCTGACAACCTGTCACTACAGCAATATCCATTTCTATCTTTAACAACCCTCAAATCTTGTTAGACGTGGCGGAATGACCTTTGTTTGGGTTGTTCACGCTCTGCCTACCCCATTAGGGATACAGGCGTGATAGTATGTATGTATGTTTTATAAAAAAATCTGTGATGTTACTTCTAGTGGAAAATAAACACTTTCATTTTCATTACAGGCAGCGGCGGCAGGTGGTGGAGCGGCTTTTGGACAATCCGGGCAACTGGGTAACAGCCCTAGCACAGTGCTCATCTCTAGCTCATCAAACTCGCTCATGTCTGCCACCGTCAAACCCTCGAATCAGCAGATCGGAGCCATCGGTAAGTTCCAAAATTATACAGGGTGTAAGGGACAGCGTCCCGCAAACTGATAGGGGTTGCTCAGTCAACGAAACTGAATAACTAACAGCAGGATTTTTTCAGGCAGTGATAACTAATAATTTGAATTTCCATTCAAATTGACTGATCGAGGTGGTCATTTTGTGTGGAAAGGTAATTTTTTTTTCATTACTGAAAAAAAAAACCTGCTGATAGTTCAGTTTCATTGACTGAGCTACCCCCTATCAGTTTGCGGGACGCTGTCCCTTACACCCAGTAGAGAAGATGAGCAAAGGCAAACAACGTTATTTCATGGTCTCGTTTTGTAAGTATGGTATGGTTGTTGGGTCTTGTATGATCCTCGTAGAATAGAGGAATTATGAAGAATCACATTCGTTTTCTGTCATGTTTTTTTTTGATATCTAAACATATTATGTATGGTATTTTTAATTAAATTATACTAACTGTATCTGTTCCCGAGAATTTCCCATCTTTTATCCCCATTAGGTTGGCTGGAAGAGATCGCTTATAGAGATAAGGTCGCCAGTTGTTTAATTTTTTAAGTTAAATGTATTTTTATTTTTTAAAGAATAATAATAATAAATTCTTTATTTTCAGTCTAATAAATGTTTGACAAATTATAGTGTCTCAAGCCACCTTTTAAGCTAATAAAGCCTGTGTCAGGTGGCTCAGCCCTATCTTATCATACTTAATTAATAGACTAAACGTCATATTTCAGGGGGACTGAGCCAGAGTGGATAATGGAAACGGATCGAGTGCACTGGTTCACACAGACGGACAGATAACTTTGTTTTGGCCAGGCCTGACATTATAGATGAAATTATATAAATTAAATTAATTATCTTGTATTTTAAAATGACATGACATGACTAATTCTAAAACAAATTTTGTAATTATGTTATATTATGTGACGTGTAAAATTATTCTTATACATCACTTCAAGGTTAATTTACAGGTTAGTATATTATTAATGATTATTGTGTTTGCAGGCAGCAAAGGCGGCGGAGTCGGCGGCGTCGGTCAAGTCGGCAGCGTGAACACGTACCAACAGCAATACCTGGGCTACTCCGGCCCCGTAGGCGAGGCCCAATACTCCCTCCCAGGGTTGCTACCCCGGCCCGCGCCCCCCGCCTCCAGCTACTACTCCGCGTACCAGCAGGCGGCCGCGCCCGCGCCCACGTACCCGCTGCAGTTCACGCCGCCCGCGCAGTCCGGCGCGTTCGGCTCGCAGTTCCTCTCCTCGCAGCTGCAAGTCGCGGCCGCCGTGCAGCAGATGGTGAGTGCACCAAGAAATATGACATTGCAAACTAACAGCTTGCTATTTTCTATCGGCACAGATTACCTAGCTATTTGTCAATACAATTTAATTCAATAATTTATTTATAAAATAATAATTTTACACGTCACATAATATAACATAATTACAAAATTTGTTTTAGAATTAGTCATGTCATGTCATTTTAAAATACAAGATAATTAATTTAATTTATATAATTTCATCTATAATGTCAGGCCTGGCCAAAACAAAGTTATCTGTCCGTCTGTGTGAACCAGTGCACTCGATCCGTTTCCATTATCCACTCTGGCTCAGTCCCCCTGAAATATGACGTTGCAAACAAACAGCTTGCTATTTCCTATCGGCAAAGATTACTTAGCTATGTCTGTGTGAACCAGAGCACTCGATCCGTTTCCATTATCCACTCTGGCTCAGTCCCCCTGAAATATGACATTGCAAACAAACAGCTTGCTATTTCGTATCGGCAAAGATTACTTAGCTATGTCTGTGTGAACTAGTGCACTGGATCCGTTTCCATTATCCATTCATTCGCCCCTGGGCCAGACTGAAGTCAATAGTTGTAAAAAATAAGATAATAAGACTTATTTAGGTTCATATTATTATTATATCATAAGATATCTAGTTATATATCAGTATATTTTATTGAAATATTTATTTAATAGTGTGTAAACATTGTCTAAGTATTACATGTAGTAATATGCACTATCCTGCGTTCTGCTTGTACAATTTCTATACCCAAAGTCTGTCTGGTAGAAATTGCTGCTTTAGCAATAAGGCCGTCTATATTGTACTGTCACGTTTGTTCCTTTTTATTTCTGTTGCGTGTGTTTCTTTGTGCAATAAAGAATTTTGTATTGTATTGTACTTATCAACGATTGCATTATTTCCCAGCAACAATACCGCGCACCAATGCAGCAGCAATACGCGCCACCTCCACAGCAGCGGCCGCCCCCTCAGCAACTAAAGAGCCCCTTACACGAGCACGCCAACGGCTTCGCGCCGCTAGTGGACGCCGCCTCGCCGACGCCCAAGGGCGCCAAGCCGGCCAAGGCGCCGCACTCGCCGCCGCACAAGTACCACCAGCCCCCGCCGCAGCACCAGCACCACCCGCACCAGCAGCACCCCCACCAGCAGCACCAGCAACAGGTGGGTGATGCACGAGTTATGACAAACCAGGAGCCGTATTTTTGAACCGCTCGCAACGAAAGACTAACATTCGCATGGCAATTTGTATGAAAATCGTATGCGAAAGTTAACCTTTCGTATGTGCCTTAGGCTCAATTGGTAGGTTGGATGGTTGGATTGAAAAAAAAAACACTGGTAATCGTCATTATTTTGTTTTAAGAATGGTTTTTTTTTAATACCAGTGTATTCTTTGACTTTGGCAGAATCATCGTATAAAAACGTTAGAAGCCATTCTATGAAAAAAAGAAAAAAACTTAATTGGCAGCGGCTCGACGAGGCTGGAAGAGCCCGTCGCGGTTCTTTTCAATCTTTTCAGACGATCCTAGTCTTTAAATGTAGATAAATTTTAAAATTATTTCACACTGAAAGTGCTCGTGGCGCCGCTGCCATTCCGGTGTAAATAAATGGTTCAAAAATACAGCTTCTGGCAGGGAAATTGACACCCACGAACAACTGTTAGCCTTCTGTATCAGTCGGTCTATTACTGATCACGGTTACTTTAGGATGTTCAATTCTAAACATGAATTTGAAATATCTCCTCCGATTTGGGGAATAATTGTCATACTCGCCTGGACGGGTTGATAATAATGTTTAATTAGAATACGCTGTTGTCCAGGATAATCTGTCAACACAAGTAGAAAGTGGGTTACAGTTTCTTTGCTCGCTCTTTAATAGTCAACTAGTTAATAAGTAATAATTAGATTTTCCATGGGTACCAGGAAGTTTGTAAGTACATATTTAGTCAACATTTGATCTTTATAATTGAACCTCCTGAAAATTATCCTGCTGGTGCCCATGTTTCCTATGCTAAGTATATGCTTAGTAAAAGAAGGAATAGTGTGCAAAAATACGACGATACGTGATGAATACCTTATCCCATTACAGATGTATCCTCTCGAAATGTCGGGAGAAGCCGCTTATTTCGTAAGTTTTGAATCGGACCTATTAAATACCACCATTTTTGTGAGTCACCTTTGTCATACATTGTGCTTTTAAATTCTGCTGTAAGGTTAATGGGATGGAACAGAGGGTCGTCTTTTCTAAAACTTCTAAGTTACGTAAAAGACGGTTCTTCATTTCAAGTAAATAAATGGTAATGATTGGTAATGGGTCCTTTATGTATCGTATGTGCGGCTATGGTACACAACATCTAACGCTATTCATCTAGTTCACGCTTTTATTTGGTAATCGATGGTCGATTTTATAAGCACCATGTATTCATACTTGGAAAAACTGAGCTTTCGCACTTTGCTTCCGTTTATCTGTGTGGTATTTTCTATTCCACCTCTCTTCCATCTGCAAAACTACCGTGAGAGCCACGTCATAATTTTGCTGCCTTCACTATGTATGAGTAATGTATATCCTTTTATCATCATGAAATACGCATTGTTAGGATGGCAACATTTTGTCGAAACGCACGCAGAGAGAATAAGAGGTGAATGGAGAATTCTGCCGCCGAATCGGAGTCTGGTGTGGGAGTTCTTACATACGAACGAATCTCAAAATCTCTCGTTCGTTTCCAGCAAATGATGGGCGGAGGCAACAACGGTCGCATGGGTCAGGCCGGCGGGCAGAACCAGCAGGGCGGCGCTCGGGGCGGCATGGTCGCGCCGCGCTACCCCGCGCCCATACAGCGGCCGCACGCGCCCGCCATGCCGCTGTACCGCACGCCGCCGCCGCGCGCGCACCACCAGCCGCCGCCCAGGCACAACATGTACTACCAGCACCACCAGCGCAGTGAGTTTTAGATAATTTCAATATTTCACTATCAAACTATGTCTATCTTGCGTGGAAGATGTTGTGATGTTGGGACACTATCGTGGAACGCCTATACCACACCTGGCACCAATTAGCCTCTGGATGTAATATGTACCATATAAGTACGTTTGAAATACAAACTTCGTCTGCGGGCTTGCTCGGTGTGATGGCAACAGTCTTGTTGAAGCAGAGACAGACACTACATCATCGACAACTTTAACGAGTTCCATTCCTGGACATAACCAGCCGCTTCCACATTTTGAAATCCACAGGCTACCAGGCACAGTCCTGTAATCATAGCAACACTATTTGCTTAGGGTTGCAAAGAAAAACGTCTCGGATCTGGTTATTGGCAAGTAGCCGTCAAGGACGGAAGAGGATGATTAAAACAGGTTTCGTGTCACCGCTCGGCCATTATCAATTCTGGTGTATGCCTTTTGGGTTAATAAACGGGCCGCCGACCTTTCAGCGATTACTGGATCGCGTAAGAACTGGCGTTGATAGAGTTTTACCCCAACAAAAAAAAGAAACTGTTTAGCCAAGTTTTTGTATGATATAAATGAGACACTTGCTTTTCATACCTTGTTTATTTCCAGATGGCGCCGGTGTAGGGGAGCGAGTAGTGGAGACCGGCGACAGCGGGGCCGCCCCGGACGAGCCCGTGGAGGCGCCCGTGGCCGCCGAGGCGCCGCCCCCCGCCGAGGTGAAGGCCGAGTAGACGCGCCCCCGGGCGGCGGCAACACGCACTGACGAGATTGGCCCCGGTTCTGATACGCACCTCGACTCGACTAGCTCCTGTCGCTTTCGTATATCGGGGAATCAAAGGGACAGAATAATCTGCGGTGATTCAAGAATTGATTGTGAATCGTCTCAAATTACGCATTTTCGGACGATACGTTTACATGTCGTCCAAATTAAGCTAATATATACATGTTTGTAATTGTGGAACGCAGCCCTCAAATCGGATAGCGGATCTCCTGTCTCTTTTCTTTCGCCGTTGAGTGAACGCGGTGGGACTAAAATTAGTTTAGTTTTGGAATGTCGACCAGAATCGACACCATTACATTTTCGGTATTTTAAAAATTAAGTCGTAAATTATGGAAGTGATTATAAGATTTATTTAAGATTCGTACGGATCGTCGCGGCGCCGCTCCTGGCGCTCGTGAGTCGTGGGTAGCTCGCCCCCGCGCCCCCGCCCCCGGTCGGGGCGCTCGCTTGTATGTAAATAATATATTGATCGGACGGACACCCGGCTGTCTATTTGACTGTTATGTTTAAGTATATGCTAAACGCGATAGGTCGGCGGCCTCGCTGCGATCGACCGGAGACGGCGGCCGGCGCCCGGCGGCCGCTGAGCGCGAGGACGACACGTCCAGTTGACCGATGCTGCCTCGAGACCTCTCACTAGTGAATATGTACGTAGCGATGGTTTGCAGAACTAATGTCGATGCAATATAAATGAATAATAAATGTAATTTGGAGTGAAAACACGAGTGCCCCGCGGCATTTGCTGACTGGTGCACGTTACTCTCCATGTATCATAATCAATTATTATATGCGATTAAAATTATTATGACAGACTACTGCATTTTCTTTAATTTTAACCGTCCTTACACACCCGATACACCAAAAAATCCTCCACATCTGGCCCCAACAACTTAACAATCACCATCAGACGCGCGGAAGGGATCTCGACAACCTATTCGTTGTTTTGAGAGACTCGATCTTGACGCATAATCTACAACACGCAGAATTAGAATCACTCAAAATGTATAAGAAGTGCCACGTTCACATGCACAACTTTGAGCAATAGAAAAAACTGTTTAAAGTTGTTCTCTAGTGCGGTCTGGCCTTTAGGTGTAAGTGACGCCCCCATTAGTTAAAAAAATCTCATTTCGGGCCACGTGGTCAGAGTTTCATAATGTCAGAGTTTCAGAACGTCGTTAATTCAAATCGTCAGAGTTACAATTAGTCAATGTACAGTCGTTATTAGGTTATTGTACAATGAAAGAAATAATTTCGTACTTATTTTCACCAAAAACACAGTGAATACAAAATCCAACAGACTCAAGTAATAGTAATTAAGATAATTTAGAACCTTATAAATATAAATTAGTGATTCATAGTTCGTTGGTAGCAGTTGTAACAGGTACAAAAATTGCCTTTGGTGGCCGTTGATCGCAATTTTTCTAATAATAATCCCCTTTAACCCTTTCCACGCCAAGAGGTTTCGTCAAAAACGTTCACCACACGCCACGACAATAAACGTGGTTGATTTACTAGTGTTGGCGATATTAAGTATCGATTTTATTAATTTGTAATAAATAAATCATTTTAAAAATATATCTATAGTTATTTTCAAGTTCATGGGATTTACTTTATTATGTTTTACTCCTCGAAACATGCTAAAATGTATTGAAATGTCAGTGGTGTATTAATACAGTGAAAAATCGCACAAGTAATGATGATATTAATTGCATCACTACGTGTCTGATATATCAGACAGTGGCGTACGCTTAATATGAGTTTTCGGCGAGTGTTAGTGATGTGTCAACTTCCGGTCATAAACTTCGATACCTTACGAAAGAGTTACTTTTAACTTATTTATTTAATTATAGATTTAAAAATCCACACTTCCATACTAATATTATCAAAGCGAAAGTAACTCTGTCTTTCTGTCTGTCTGTCTGTCTGTTTGTTTGTTTGTTGCTCTTTCAGGCCTAATCGGCTGAAGGTATTTTGATACAATTTGGTATGATGATAGATAGTAACCTGGAGACGGACATAGGTTATATATAATCACAACACCGTACATAGGGGGTAGGTAGTAGGCAGGGAACTGAATTTAGTTAGTGATTTCATTCACATCTAAACGGCTAAACGGATTTTTATGAAGTTTGGTATGGTGATAGATGGTAACCTGGAGAAGATAAAGGCTATATATAATCACGCCACCGTACTTAGGGGGTAGGTAGTAGACAGGGAACTGAATTTAGTTAGTGATGTTCAATCGTTTTTGATAAGACTTTTTCATTTGAACTAAGTGTTAAATAGGCAAAAGCTAAGGATACCAATAATCACGTCCCTGTGCTTGGGGGGTAGGCAGGGAACTGAATTAAGTTAGTGTTTTTAACTGATTTTGTTATTTTGATTATATTAACACAGCAACGCAAAGATGGTAACCCACTAAATAACATGATTTTGTAAGGTACTTCCATAATTTATCGATAACTCCTACCGTCATTGTACAGCACTAAATAGATAGTTCTAGAAACATCTATCGCCTCTGACGTCACTTCCGAGTCTGATATATCAGACGTTGGCGTACGAGACTGATGCATGATCGTGTCTCTATAGTGTTGTGGTATACCATGCTATTTACTAGATGCGATGCAAAACATCATTCGAAAATAAATGCATTTTCTGTGGTAAAATTACGTCACACTAAAAAGTTTTATGCCCAAAATAAATACCCGTATAATTTTTACTTTCTTAGATGTTTCTTTATAGTTAACACTTATAGTTCCAGATTTCTGGTTTTGATAGTAACATTGTAATGTAACATCACTAATGTCTGATTAATGTCTGATATATCTGACATTGGCGCTGAGGGTTGAAGTAAAAAAAGAGTCGGATTTAGCTAATAAACACGGTTTTGTTTTTAATTATTTCTAATTAAAATAACATTATAATACATTGTGAAATTGTTATTTTTGATAAACCAAAGTATAAACTGTCTGAAAATGTTATGAATATGTCGTCAGGTACTATAACAATAAGAAAAAATAGAGTTAGATTGGTAAGATTTATTTGTCTGATATAATAGACTTTGGCGGCGAGGGCCCGAAACTTAAATGTCTGATATATCAGACTTTGGCGCTGAAAAGGTTAATCTGAAATGAACAACCGCCAAAGTCTCAAAACTCAGCCTCAACTAAAGCCTAAGAAGTACATATGACAGAATAATATCCTGCTGTCACAGCATCATCAACTGCCTCCATGGTGTGTCATAGTGGTCCTGGGTTCGATTCCCAAAGTTAATATTTTTCAAATTAACACTGAGATTTTCTCCAATTTGGTTAGGAAAACGCAGGCCGAAACACCTGATTGTCCAAAAGAAAAAAAGATGCCATGCTTCGGAGAGCACGGTAAACCATCCGTCCCGGTCGCTGTCTTTGATAGTGGTCGTTGCAAAAACCATGTCAGAGGCCTCTGCTCATCGTGTCGAACGAGATACCCACACGACAGAAGAAGACAGCATCATATTGGAAATTTGGGAAATTCAATCACAAAATAAGCAGCTTATGAAAAGTGAATGTTGTTTGTTGGCTGCTCGCCAGGAATAAAATGCACCCTCCGATCCGATGTGACAGCTACCCAGGTTACACCGGAGCGACCAGACGGCGCCATCGGTGTAGGTAGGTGTACTAACTACCATTGGGAGACCCTATTTATTAAGCATACTATAAACACATGTGTTAAAGGAACTCATTCCTAATACAGGGTATAACAACTTAATACGGAACTGAACAACTATTAACAGGTTTTTTTTTTCGGAAGAAAAGAAAATTTTGGTTTTTCATACAAATTGTCTGACCGAGTTGGACATTTTGTATGGAAAAGCATTTTTTTTATTATTTCTAAAAGAAACTCCTTGTGGAAGTTGTTCAGTATCGTTAACTGAGCAACCCCTATCAGTTTGCGGGACGCTGTCTGTTTTGTGTACACCCGGTATACAAAAATTTTGCAAGTTAGGAAATAAACAACTTTTTGAAAAATAAGATTTTCTAAAAGTTGACGAATGTAAAAGAATACGTCTTCCCAACATACAAGAACATTGATTTTAAAAGTTCATATATTATTTTATAAAGCACAAGCGCTGGATGGTTATCATAGGTACAAATTAGGTACATTCATCCAATCCATGGTATTAGGGGTTTTAGTATTTACTAGCTGTGCCCGCGACTTCGTACGCCCGGTTTGTATAGAAAACACGCAGTGTCGAACATACTGAAAACGCTTCTCCGCGCGAAGGAGCGTGTTTCGCATTGTCTGATCTGTATTTTTGTTCGGGCAAGCAGATCCCACTCCTACGCGCAGAGAAGCGTTTCCAGTATGTTCGACACTGCGTGTTTTCCATACAAACAGGGGTACTTACTCAATATTAGAATGGTTTGCCAGATTATATCTAAATTAGGCTGGACACCAGGTAATTAAAAAAACTCAGTCAAACAAAAAAAGTTCCATCAAAATCGGTTGAAAACAAACGAAATTCAATTTCCTACCTACCTCCGAAGTCATAAGGCGTGATTATTTGTATCGTAAATTTGATGTTAAATAATGTTCAGTCAAATAAAAAAAAACATAAAATCGGTTAAGAAACAGCCAAATTTCAATTTTGGGCCTACCCCCTAAGTCAGGTAGCGTGATTTTAGGTATCCTAAGTTGCAACCCGGGTAACACACAGTTGAATAAAAAAAGTTCCATCGAAATCGGTTCTGCAGTTTTGGCGTGATGTGGGTAACATACAGACAGACAGAAAGAAAGACAAAAAACAAAAAAAATAAGTTTTGATCTTTATATCGTTAATAACGCCTGCTGTTTTTTTTTGTAAAAGTATTCAATGTACAGACGACCCTTCTAGACATTTATTATTTACTAGCTGACAACCCGCGACTTCGTACGCCCGGTTTGTATGGAAAACAGGCAGAGTCGAACATACTGAAAACGCTTCTCCGCGCGTAGGAGCGGGATCTGCTAACCCGCGCACGGTAGCGTGTTTCGCATTGTCTGATCTTTGTTTTTGTATGGAAAACATGATTCCGCGCGGGATCTAGCAGATCCCGCTCCTACGCGCGGAGAAGCGTTTTCAGTATGTTCGACACTGCGTGTTTTCTATACAAACTGGGGTACTTACTCAATGTTAGAATGGTTTGCGTAATTATTTCTAACCTAGGCTGAACACCAGATAATTAAAAAAACTCAGTTAAATAAAAAGTCCCTTTAAAATCGGTAAAAACGATCAGAGTTCAATTTTCTGCCTGTCCCCTTAGTCAAGTGGCGTAATTATTTGTAACGTAACTTTGAGTTTAAGTAATGCCCAGGCAAATAAAAAAAGTTTCATCAAAATCGGTTAAAAACGACTCAAATTCATTTTTCTTCCTACTTCCTAAGTCATGAGGCGTGATTATTTGTTTCGTAACTTTCATTTTAAATAAGTCTCAGTCGAATAAAAAAAGTTCCATAAAAATCGGTTAAGAAACAGCCAAATTTCAATTTCCTGCCTACCCCCTAAGTCAGGTAGCGTGATTTTAGGTATCCTAAGTTGCAACCCGGGTAACACACAGTTGAATAAAAAAGTCCCATCGAAATCGGTTTAGTACTTTTGGCGTGATGTGACAGACAGACACAAAAAAAAAAACGATTTGGTCTTTATATCGTTAATAATGCCTGCTGCAATTATTTTCTTCGAAAAATATTCAATGTACAGACACGACCCTTCTAGAGATTTATTATATGTACAGATTTAATCTAATCAACCAATAGCATTTCAAAAAGAAACTATTGTTAAGGGGATCCCCGGTGCACGCCAGCATCAGTTAAAAAATCATTACTCACTGAAAACGCAATTAATCGATCATCCAGTAGTTCAGATTGAAGTACATGTACTGAAGTTTATTTTAAGCATAATAAATTAATAATTCAGTGCTCACTGCAGTTACAGATAGCAAAAGTGCTAAAAGTAACAGATTTTCGCAAATTTTGTATCTGTACTAACCACGAACTATAAGTTGCAACTTTATGAGGTTCTAAATGACATCATTGCTTTGAATTCAATCTGATCTACCGGATTTTCGATTGATTGTGTTTTCGGTGAATTATGTTTTTTGACTGATGAGGGCGCTTAGCTTAGGGAAGCCCCTTAAATTCATTGTAAGCCTAACACTAACACACTCTCGTGTGATTGTTTTGTTTCTCTCCTTAGTTGAACATACTAGGTGGAAGGAGCGTGCACTCAAAGTAAACAATAGTTCAATTAAATGTACAAGGCCTCTAAGTTTTCACATCTAATAGGATCTTGGTGGAAAACTGCGATCGCGTGCTAATAACAACCACAACTACAACAAAGTATCGAACTACCCATCAACTAAAAACATCTAAAGAGATGGGGAACTTCCTGCTTGCTCTAAAAACAAAATAGTACTGGACGATATCAATCGATATAAAAACTGGTAAAAGGTTGCCTGGAAGAAATTGCTACCTTAGCAATAAGGCCGCCTATGTTGTACTTGTTTTTTGTTGTTATCTGTTGTGTTGTATGATTTGTATTCTTACGTGCAATAAAGTATTTTTATGTTATGTTATGTAAAAATAAACTAAGGATTAATAGTTAATAGGATAGATAATTTTTGCACCTGCCTGGTCATTTCCACATGCCCTAAGGTAGACTGGTAGATAATGCCTTTGGCGTTAAGTCCGCCCATGTAACATTTTTGTGCATAAAGTTAAATAAATAATGATATAAATATTATGTTAGTAAAAACCATGTTTAAAATACTAACTTAAATATATTTGCACTTGGTATTTGCCATAGGAAGGGGGGAAATACAGAAATAAAATAATAATGTGAATACCTATTCGATAGGATGAGTAAAACACAGACACAGTTGACATATCCGTAAGGGTCAACAGCCAGACAGGGATGCAGCTTTGTTCGAAAGGGGCGTTTACCCCGAACCTAGACATCCTTAATGCATAATATTCACTTTCAAACACCGAAATCAATTACTTTAATAGTTTAACAGCAGCCTGTCTGTTCTGTACCTGAGATTTAGATACAGGAAATTGAAAACGTGTGGTCCAAAAGATTTATTTATTGATATTTCTTCTGTTAGTTGTTACATATAATCACGCCTTTATCCCTAATGGGGTAGGCAGAGCGTAAACGACCTAAACAAAGGTCGTTCTGCCACGACTGACAAAGTTTTGAGGGTTATTTAAGGTATATTTGTAGGTACATTGCTATAGTGACAGGTTGTCAGCCTATCACCTAAATTGCAATATACTGGAACCCTCGGATCCCTTAGCTGGTTTTTACAGCAAGCCCGGGAGGAAATGCAGCTGGCACATTCTATGTTTTTCTTTCGCTCCCAGGCCAGCATGGAAGAAAGTTCTGTTAGTTGTTGAGCGCCCATAAATGATTAGCTACTTTAATCGGGCTTATGCTGAAATCAATGTTATTTCATGAAATCACTCAATTTGAAGAAAACCTAAGCAGAGCTTCATATCGTATCTAGTCCACATCATCCCACTATACTGGGCAAATTCATTTTTCTTCTCTTTGCATTCTTCTCTACTGGGGCCTCAAGAGAACTCCCCCGTCGCAGATGGCGGGATAAGTTAGACTCATTCATAAATACAAATGGTACCTTGAAAACTTGAGGATAGTACTGTTTTATTCATGAGATGATTCAACGTCATAGGTACGTACATGTCACGACAATGAATGATACACTCTGTTTTCCCCCAAGGATACTGAATTGTTACCGACCTAGAGCAAACTGCGTTCATTCACCTTGACTTCAAAACGCGTTTTCATTGTTCTATGCGAATAATGATCATTGAACAGGAACTAAGAAGTAAATTAACTAAACTACCAATCTTCATATCACAATAATCTTTCAACATGCATACATACATATAATCACGCCTTATCCCTAATGGGGTAGGCAGAGCGTAAACTTCCTAAACAAAGGTCGTTCCGCCACGTCTGACAAAGTTTTAAGGGTTATTTAAGATAGATTTGTAGGTATACTGCTGTTGTGACAGGTTGTTAGCCTATCGCCTAAATTACAATATACTGAAACCCTCGGATAGCTGGTTCTTACAGCATGCCCGGGTCGAAATGCAGCTGGCACATTCTATGTTTTTCTTTCGCTCCCAGGCTAGCATGGAAGAAATTAATCTTTCAAGACTATAACAAACAGTAGGTTTTTCTTTTTCGCTACCAACAAAAGCTAAAGCAAACGAACTCAAATATGTTTTATCGCTGACTGAGTCCTAATTAGTATTTAAAGCGACCATTAAACTCCAGTGCAGACTACTTATTTCCTGCTAATTACTGAGTCAGAGTAAATGAAAAACAGTTTAATCCTTAGAGATAATTTCTGGAATGTCTTCTAGTTAAACAAAAAAAGTACGTTTATCAGATAAGTTCGTATTTACGAATAACGAAACATTTAATTCAGACGGTAAATAGAAGATCTTATCTCAATGTATGTACCTACTGTTCACGTATAAAACAGTGATTGGTTAGGTAATTTAAAAAAATCTGGAAATTAGAAGATCCATTTTCTATGAGTGTTTTAATACAATATTAGGGATGTATTTCCCCAGATACTCATTTAATAATTCTGAATCATTGTTTTGTAGAATCATTCATAGTTTGAAGTGCTTATCTATTTTATTTAAATGAATTTCCGACAATTATCTTAAAAGAAATAAACAACATGATAATGATATTATACAGTTAAAATAATGATGTTTAATTTAGATATTCTAATAATAATCAAACAATTTGATGGTAAAAAATGTAGAAAATAAATAAATAAGTAAGATTAAAAGTCGGCAAGTTAACGAAATGTTTAAGTTCCTTATTCTTATAAATTCCGAGCACTTATAAAGGCATTAATTAAATAACACGAGCTTTAGTTACAGGACTATAGTGCAGAGCAATGACTCAGTCAGGTTATATCGATGTTGATAACAGAAAGTTGTTAAGTATTTTATGATACTTGAAAAAAAATACCGAGTTGAATTCCGTATTGAAATTGCCAATGACATTGTGTTACGTGAACCGAATCCTATCCTATTATTCGAAATAGTTAAATACCATTTAAGATAAGAAAACTCGGTAAATTGCACAGCAGCGTCCAATTCAACGAATGAGGTAAAGGAAAATTGCCAAGAAAAACTATTTATTTTATACATACGACATCAAGTCACTTCATGGTTTTGCCAATTTTTTAAAGGATGTCTGAATACTTATCAATATTGTTAATCAAGACGACTCTACATCTTCCTCAAATTCGACAAACCTTAGCTTAGGCGGCCTTGTATACCAATTTGTTAATTTAGTTAGTCTTTAAAGAGGAGGTTACTACGATGTCTTCTAAATTGCATAAAAACGGATGTCCAAATATTGTGTACCTACAGCTCTAGACTACACACAAAGAGCTCAGCGGCTCCATTCGCTGTGGCAAGTGAATCAGCATTCCACCGCAGCCGGGTTCACCCACCAAACAAATTGTCAGTGTAGTTTATACTTGAACAGCGGCTGCACGCGACCGGCCGCGCCGCTACATGCTCAAACTTTCACTTTCGTAAATATTATTTAAAATAAGCTATATTTACAAACGAACATTAAAATTTTGAATCATTTTAACCTGTTCTCGATAAAGAACAAGTAATAGTGAAAAAGTGGGCAGTGTTTTCTCTCGCCTATGGGTCGGAATTGATACATTACAATGGTTGGATAGCTTAAACTGCTATAGCATTTTAAGTTCTATACGCATAGTGCAGTTGGAGCAATAATTGGAGTTGATGTTGAATTAAACAACTTGTGACGCAACTATGGGAAAAGAAAAAGACTTCGGTAAGTTAAGTTTCGGTGCTAAAATATACTTATAAATTATTCAGTAACTATAACGGGGATTTGTTATGTATAAAATTTATGAAACCTTACTCAATAAGGATAAATAATAGGTACAGTTAACAACAATACCTTGATCGATCTAAATACTAACTAGACAGTATGAAAGATACATATTACAATACATATTACAATTTAAAATTGCGCTCAATTTTTGTCAGACGTGGCGAAAGCGCCTTTTAAGAGGCGTTAAACGCTCTGCCTAGCCCGTAAGGGATAAAGGCGTGATTTATGTATGTATGTGTACAGTATGAAAGGAAAATTCTTGCTTTAAATTAAAAGTTACTAATTTTTTTAATAAATTACTTAAAATAAATTAAAATTACATAATAAATAATATTTCTGATTGTTTTACAACTAGGTATTAGTATTTCATACCTTGTTTACAATAACAAAATGAAATGCCAGCGCATACGGGTGATTGTAAACATTTTAAAGGTTAAATAAGCATAGCGGTACCATTAATTATCGGAGTCGTCGTCGTCGTCTCAGCCGATAGACGTCCACTGCAGGATATAGGCCTCCCCCAAGGACCTCCACCTTATCGGAGTAACTAGATTAAAATACAGAAAATATTATACGAGTTAAGAAACTGTACATTTTCGTTAGCTTAAAACCAATCAACATTTATTATCTTCTTCTGTCGAGTGGGTAACGAGTCTATGAACCCGATGAACTCTGGTGTCAGAGTTTTTAAACCGCCTAGTAGCACAACTATCAGGCCTCTGACATGGTTTAAGTAACGACCACTATCAAAGACAGTGACCGGGACCGACAGCTTAACGTGCCCTCCGAAGCACGAAAATCTTTTTCTTTTCGGTCAATCAGGTGATTCAGCCTGCAATGTCCTAACCAAACTGGGGAAAAATTCACAAAGTGATTTATTCTCAAATATCAACTTTGTGTTTCCCCCCTGGGAATCGAACCCAGGAAATCCGGATCGGGAGTCCATGGCACTAGCCACTAGACCACGGAGGCAGTTAAAAAAAGTTAAGTTTAACGTTTATACACACACACACACATAATCACGCCTTTATCCCTAATGGGGTAGGCAGAGCGTAAACGACCTAAACAAAGGTCGTTCCGTCACGTCTGACAAAGTTTTGAGGGTTATTTATGTTCGATTTGTAGGTATATCGCCATAGTGATAGGTTGTCAGCCTATCGCCTAAATTGTTATATACTAAAACCCTCGGAACCCTTAGCTGGTTTTTACAGCTTGCCCAGGAGGAAATGCAGCTGGCACATTCTATGTTTTTCTCTCGCTCCCAGTCCAGCATGGAAGAGAACGAACGTTTATTATACATATAATCACGCCTTTATCCCTAAACGAGCTAAAAAAATAAGAAAAAAGGGGCGTTTCGCCACTGACAAAGTTTCGAGAGTTATTTAAGATCGATTTGTAGGTATATTGCTGTAGTGACAGCCTAAATTACATTATAACACTCGGATATAAACACTCGGATCCCTTAGCTGGTATTTATTTAGAAGATTTATTGTAATATAACTTAATCAATTAGAAACAGATTAGTCTTCTTCTTCTTCTGTCGTGTGGGTACCGAGTCAATCGACCCGATGAACCCTGGTGTCAGAGTTTTTAAACCGCCTAATAGGACAGCTTATAGTCCTCTGACATGGTTTGAGTAACGACCACTATCAAAGACGGCTTAACGTGCCCTCCGAAGCACGAAATCTTTTTTTTTTCGGACAATCAGGTGATTCAGCCTGCAATATCCTAACCAAACTGGGGAAAAATTCACAAAGTGATAAATTTTCAAATATCAACTTTGTGTTTCCCCCTGGGAATCGAACCCAGGACGTCTGGATCAGGAGACCATGGCACTAGCCACTAGACCACGGAGGCAGTTAAACAGATTAGTAAAACCATAGAGTAAACTGGATCAACAGGAAAACAAAACAAAACGCTTACATTAAAATACTCGAAAAGTTCTTGCTGACCGTCAAACAATTACTTACAATTAGATTATATTTTGGCAATATGTCTATACCGCTTCCCGGCAAATTGACCTTGCTGACTGGTGTGTCTCCGATAACATATAGAAATGAATAAAAAACGTTAGCGCCCACTATGTTAAACTTGGTCATGCTACGTAGTAGTATGTAGTAATATTATACATACATACATATAATCACGCCTTTATCCCTAATGGGGTAGGCAGAGCGTAAACAACCTAAACAAAGGTCGTTCCGCCACGTCTGACAAAATTGTGAGGGTTATTTAAGATAGATTTGTAGGTATATTGCTGTAGTGACAGGTTGTCAGCCCATCGCCTAAATGACAATATACTGAAACCCTCGGATCCCTTACCTGGTTCTTACAGCATGCCCAGGAGGATATGCAGCTGGCACATTCTATGTTTTTCTCTCGCTCCCAGACCAGCATGGAAATTTATTAATAATGGTAATTAATTACTTAAGTATAGTAATATTATATATTCTGTGGTAATAGTTCAACGAAGGCAAGTTGCAAATTTCCACCGGCAGCGTGCAGCAAAACTACCGTATTAAAAGAAATCGTATGGAAAGTCCAAATGTTTTGAGATTTTATTTTACATACATACATACATAAAATCACGACTTTATCCCTTACGGGGTAGGCAGAGCGTTAAACGCCTCGTAAAAGGCGCTTTCGCCGCGTCTGACAATAATTGAGGGTAATTTTATATTGTAATGTGTATTGCCATAGTGACAGGTTGTCAGCCCATCGCCTAAATTACAATACACTGTAACCCTCGAGTCCCTTTTGCTGTCTTCTACAGCATGCCCGGGAGGAAGGGCAGCTGGACCATTCTATGTTTTTCTATCTCTCCCAGTCCAGCATGGAAGTACTTTTTTATTTTACAGTGGGTTTAAAAGATTGTTTAGTAGACAACATTGAGTTACTACTCCCTTAAAGAAACACAGTGTTACTCCTTGGTTTACCCTACCACCCTGCATAACAATTTACTTTTTACAAGAAAATTCTATTTAGCTAATCACTACTTAGTATAAAACAAAGTCACTTTCTCTGTCCCTATATCCCTATGTATGCATAAATCTTTAAAACTACGCAACGGATTTTGATGCGGTTTCTTTAAATGGATAGTGATTCAGGAGGAAGGTTTTATGTATAACACATGCAAAATATATAGTAGAAAAACACTGATCATTTCCGTGCGAAGCCGGGGCGGGTCGTTAGTAATGTATAAAGTGTAGCTGTCTGATTCATAACATAAGTATATGTAGTGATATTCTATCTACTTCCATGCTGGCCTGGGAGCGAGAGAAAAGCAAAGAATGTGCCAGCTGCATTTCCTCCCGGGCATGATGTAAAAACCAGGTAAGGGATCCGAGGGTTTCAGTAAATTGTAATTTAGGCGATGGGCTGACAACCTGTCACTACAACAATATAGCTTAAATAACCCTCAAAACTTTGTCAGATGTGGCGAAACGACCTTTGTTTAGGTCGTTTACGCTCTGCCTACCCCATTAGGGATAAAGGCGTGATTATATGTATGTATGTATTGTACTTTGAACCAAACCCGACGACGTGGGGCTACGGTTGTCGTAGTAGACGCATTAATAACGTAACTAACGAACAATCTAAAATTACCAGTGACCTGCTCAAATTTAGAACAAACATAGTCTATGTGCGACAACGATGTAGAAATAGAACGATTGCCACTGTAAAAAAAAAAATACTGGGAAGTTGATCAGTTGATCACCTAGATTTTTTTTATAAGCTGAAAGTTAAATGGACTAAATTTAATAACTAAATTTAGTAACTATACCGGGTGTAAGGGACAGCGTCCCGCAAATTGATAAGGGTTGCTCAGTGAACGATACTAAACAACATTCACCAGGAAATTGACTTTCTCATACAAAATAATAACCTCGAATAGACAGATTTTTAGGGAAAAGCATTTCTTTTTATATCCTGACAGAATTTCTTGGTGCTTGTTGTTCAGTTTCGTTGACTGAGCAACCCCCATTAGTTTCCGGGACGCTGTCCCATTACACGCCGTGTGTATAACTTAACTATCAGTTTGTGCTGTGCTGATGTTTCTACCTTAACTACGTTATAGAAGAACACGAAAGCTTTTAAGTTGTCGTTTTACCCATTACGAGTAAACAACTCGAATCGAACCTTTTCATATTCAACATCCATACTTATATTATAAATGCGAAAGTAACTCTGTCTGTCTGTCCGTTTGTTGCTCTTACACGCCTAAACGGCTGAACTGAATTTGATACCATTTGGCAGGACGATAGCTGGTAACCTGGAGACAGACAAAGGCTACTTTTTACCGCGGGAAAATATCTTAAACCATGGGTAAACTCATTAAGCCGCGGGGCCGATAGTTAGTAATCACTACATAGTATAAAACAAAGTCGCTTTCTCTGTCCCTATATATGCATAAATCTTTAAAACTACGCAACGGATTTTAATGCGGTTTCTTTTAATGGATATAGTGATTCAAGAGGAAGGTTGATATGTACAATACAATACAAAATTCTTTATTGCACAAAGAAACACATACAACAGAAATAAAAAGGAACAAACGTGACAGTACAATATAGGCGGCCTTATTGCTAAAGCAGCAATTAATATAATACATGCATAATATAGTAGAGAAACACTGATAATTTCCGTGGGAAGCCGGGCGAGTCGCTAGTATGTATATAAACAAAACAAAAGGACAACGTGGTTTGGGCAGGCGTCCGGCACTCGCTCACGGCCACGCGTTACATGCCTACCGCTCGGTGTATCGTCCACGATACAACCAGCAAAGGGCCGCCGCACGCCCGCCTGAGCGCTCGCACCGCACGTTTTCCGCGTTTACTCGGCGAAATGCCGAAACCACGTTTTAATTGTTCAGTGGATGGGTGTGTAAGGGTTACAGGAGAATCTATAATAAAGATTCATCTTTTTATGGTTCGTCGTACTTCCACCAGAATCATTTACTAATTATATTGAAGAATTAGAACGAACATTCTTACATAATTTTCGATTCGATTAGATCGGCCTGATAGCACCGTGTTAGAAATTTTAAAAATAATTAATTTTCCTCCTCTATTATTTATTATAATTATTCATGCGATTAAGGATATTTTCAACGATAAAATTTAATAACCGAGAATTCAGAGACGGAAAAAAGAAATAATTTCATCTTTTTATAAAACTCAAACATATTTAATTGACAAATAAATAATTATAGTTATTTCGCAACATTAGTTTTATTACAGTAATAATAATCATAGGTACAACCAAAGTACAACCCTAGCGTAAACGCGCGATGACGCGCTTGCACGTGAGTCGCACGGCGGGCGACACAATCTCGACTCTTTGTTCGAGTACATATGGTACATTTCTTCTCGCTGTGAACAGTAGTTATTATTATTAGGATTTTGTAGGCTATTGTAACGTAGGTATTTACGCTCTTCTATGGGAGTGGTGTATCTGTTACATAGTAACTATTATCTAATCTGTGGTTTGGGTACCTAAGCAGGATTATCACTTTTTACTTTCATACATATAATCACGCCTTTATCCCTAATGGGGTAGGCAGAGCGTAAACGACCTAAACCTAGGTCGTTCCGCCACGTCTGACAAAGTTTTAGGAGTTATTAGAGATATATTTGTAGGTTCGTATATACGTATTACTGTAGTGACAGGTTGTCAGCCCATCGCCTAAATTACAATATACTGAATCTCTGACCCCTTAGCTGTTTTTACAGCATACCCGGGAGGAAATGCAGTTGGCACATTCTATGTTTTTGTCTCGCTCCCAGGACAGCGTGGAAGAATTTAATTGTAACATTGCAAAATATCCTATTTGGTAAATTCAGCGCAAGCAGCCACCACCACATCGCATAAGTGACCTCATTTTAATTAGCGTACGGCATGGCCTCATGCCAACTTTTCCGATACTATTTTATGATTACCATAAATAATTTAAAACGAAATATTACCAAATCATAATACGCGTACGACAGTAAAATTAGACTCACAAAAATAAAACGCTATAACACACACAAAAATAAACTGCCAATAAATCCGAAACCGCCCTTTATTCATTTCACTTAATTAAATTACATCACTACATATTATAAAACAAAGTCGCTTTCTCTGTCCCTATATCCCTATGTATGCTTAGATCTTTAAAACTACGCAACGGATTTTGATGCGGTTTCTTTTAATGGATAGAGTGATTCAAGAGGAAGGTTTATATGTATAATACATGCATAATATAGCAGAGAAACACTTATGATTTTCGTGCGAAGCCGGGGCGGGTCACTAGTGCTTAAATAAATTATAGATCCGGGATTAAAGCTAATCTTCCATGCTGGACTGGGAGCGAGAGAAAAACTTAGAATGTGCCAGCTGCATTTCCTCCCGGGCATGCTGTAAAAACCAGCTAAGGGATCTGAGGGTTACAGTGTATTGCAATTTAGGCGATGGGCTGACAACCTGTCACTACAGCAGTATACCTACAAATCTATCTTGAATAACCCTCAAAACTTTGTCAGACGTGGCGGAGCGACCTTTGTTTGGGTCGTTTGCGCTCTGCCTACCCCATCAGGGATACAGGCGTGACTATATGTATGTATGTATTAAAGCTAAAAAAAATAGTAGTTTGTGTTTAAGATAATAGTAGCCATGGTAGTACATACTTAAATTGTATCAAAGGTTGTCCATCATTACTAAATCATAGCACAGCATAATTTATCTGTGAAGGGGATTATTATTTATGATTATGACATAGCGTAATTACCTATCTATCTAAAGCACATAATATATTTAAACCTACCTTACAGTTAAAAGTATTTAATAACATGTAAACTTTATACGATACGTGATCTTATAATGATAACACGCAAAACGACTCCCTATCGTGTTATGTAAACCAACGAGAGAAAATTTTGATTTAACTTCGTATGAATCTTTTTAATTTGAGATGAATCTCACTTTTGTTAAGAAATTGGAACATAAACATTTCTGCCAGACACAATTAACGTGTAATATCGAACTGATTTAGCATAATATTTGCAATGTGAGCGGAAAGAGCAGGCGGAATTTCACAATCGATTAAAAAACGGAGATACAACGTGTCACATATAAAAAAGAAAAAAACATGAATCATGGCTAGTAGAACTACAGACAACAAAGGTTTAAGGTAAACATAACTAGAAAATATCATAACAAAGTTCAGCTCCATTACGTGCAAAGGTGGAGAACGTAGAGTTAGAACGGTAATATTATTTGTATATTCGTAGTAGTAGTAGAGATACTATCGCAGTCTGCAATAAACAGAATAAACACGTTATGTGGGTAAGACCACAAAGCAGAAGACTAATTGCAGAACAGGACATTATGCTAATGAACAATATTATTTTTTGCGGCCTTGTGAGCTTTTGATGCTGGAATGAGATATTGTCCCGAAGCAAAATATTGAGCCGATAGTGTCCTTGTACTTTTTAAAAGTTGTATTGTTGTAATTGTAGAAAAAGTAAAACAATTATTTTAACAACTGACTTACGATCCGGGGTCGATTCCCAGGGGCGGAACATAAAGTTGATATTTGTCACTTCGTGAGGTTTTTCCCAGTTTGGTTAAGACATTGCAGGCTGAATCACCTGATTTTCCGAAAAGAAAAAGGATTCCGTGCTTCGGAAGGCACATTAAGCCGTCGGTCCCAGTCGCTGTCTTTGATAGAGGTCGTTATAAAAACCATGTGAGAGGCCTATTAGCTGTGCTATTAGGCGGTTTATAAAACTCTGACACCAGGGTTCATCGGATCGATCGACTCGATACTCACGCGACAGAAGAAGAAGAAAACTATGCTAAATAGTCACCAGTGCAATTAGTGGAATTTAAATAGTCACCAGTGCAATTAGTGGAATTTAAATTTCGAGGTAGTTAAGTTAGTTTATTCTTCTTCTTGTCGTGTCGATCGTTTAGGCGTTTTTATAATAGTTAATTTATTAAAAAGCAATTATTCTAAAATACAATTAGTTAACAAATTATCATTTGTTAATTACTTAGCAATGATTTCGGCTGACAAAATCGTCTGTGCAGGCAGACCTTACTCATACAGTCATGCAAAAACTATGTGAATGTACGTGGTGTGAACTTGATTTTAGCACATTTCTTTTACATACATACATATATTCACGCCTGTATCCCTAATGGGGTAGGCAGAACGTAAACGACCTAAACAAAGGTGTCTCGCCACGTCTGACAAAGTTTTGAGGGTTATTTAAGATAGAATTCTAGGTATATTGCTGTAGTGACAGGTTGTCAGCCCATCGCCTAAATTACAATATACTGAAACCCTCAGATCCCTTAGCTGGATTTTACAGCATGCCCGGGAGGAAACGCAGCTGGCACATTCTATGTTTTTCTCTCGCTCCCAGACCAGCATGGAAGTAATTTCTTTTACCTACTTCTATATATCCTTTTATATACTCCTATATCATACCTATCTTGATCACCTAACTAGGTAACACTGCGTTTCATAGCACGGCAACTGGTCAAGTTGTTTTCATTAGCGTACAAGTGTTAATATTTACTGTTCGATAACAACTTATGGGTAAGTTACACATTAAGTCATAGTTCTGTTGATATTTGATCAATACGGCAATTGGAGCAGGCACTGTAATGGCATAATGAAACAAGTCAAGCGTGCGATTTTGTAATCAGAGTCAATCTATTCTGATCTAGATTGTGTCACTGAGGTACACATCACATCAGAAAGCTAATTGAAACAAATGGTAATATGACACGTTTCTCAAGCCAGAATCTGACCATCATCCTTTCACAACAGGATATTTGGTTCCATGCTGGACTGGGAGAGATAGAAAAACGTAGAATGTTCCAGCTGCCCTTCCTCCCGGGCATGCTGTAGAAGTCAGCAAAAGGGACTTGAGGGTTACAGTGTTTTGTAATTTAGGCGATGGGCTAACAACCTGTCACTATAACAATACACATTACAATCTAAAATTGCCCTTAATTTTTGTCAGACGTGGCGAAAGCGCCTTTTACAAGGCGTTTAACGCTCTATCTACCCCGTAAGGGATAAAGGCGTGATTTTATGTATGTATGTACATTTGGTAAACAACCAATGTTTGTGTTTAGGAGGCCTACAGTAACTGCCGGTGACCTGCGTTTTTGATAGATAACTTATACCCATTAAAAAATCATTAAGGAATAATGAACGAAAGATGTAGCTAGCAATCGAGAGAAACCACTTTAGGTAGCAAGCATCTAAAACAAGACAATATTGCCTCCAGCGGCGACAAAAAATCCCTGCATGTACCCAAAATTATCAACGATAGAAACCGAGTGTACGAGATTTACGTGTTTATTTACGGTGCGGTGCGCGGGCGCATGCGACGAGCAGTGATCACATAGATACGAGTAGATCTGTCCATCCTATCCGCGCTAGCGACGTAAATATCGCTACCGTCACCGCCATTCACACTTGACAACGTAAGGCTCTATACATACAGCGATAGATAATACAGAATATATAATATAGTACTTTATAGATAAAAGTGGATAAGTGTTATTGATTTTTTCTAGCTATATTCCTAACGTGTTTAATAGATTTCTGTTTGATTTATGATAACGTAACAAATTGTATATGTATCGCTGTTATTTACTATTTGTTCTTGGCATCTTTATCAGGAAAATCCAGTCAACTTTATGTTATAAATATCACTTGGTGATAATTAAATACCGCAAACAGTAACTGACGTCAAACAAAAGTTAGCTAACTAACTACAACTAGATATCGAACAATCATCATATCATAAATGTATTACAGTTAGATTACCTATCTTATCAAACTATGTAGTACTCGTCAATACAAACAACTTCATTGTGTGGATAGTTATTTCATTATCAAATTGTCACTTCCGAAAAACTAATCTGAATTAATTTGAGTAAAATGAAAGAAGAAAGACACATTTGATATTAAAATTTTATGTAGAATCTACCTGTAGTCCGTACGTACTAATATATAATCGTTCATAGTAGCATTATCCAAGGTAATAAAATTTCTACAATCGGCTTGGACCACTAAGTTTTATAGAACAATGCTAGCGTAGCGTTACTTTATTATTAGCGTAGATTAGGTATAGAACATAAAATAACGAAGACTAGATTTGAAGGACATGCGAGTCGATCGGCGACCTCTAAAACAAGATTTGCAAGGAATTAGCGGATAATCTCCAATATGAACCGTCCTTTACACCGGCATGAGGTATACACAAGGTAAAGACAGTACTATAGGTGACGCGGTCCGATACAGTGCCGCCATGGACACAGTTATTTAGTGAAAATATTTGGGAAACTTTGATAACTGACTGTGAAATAAGTTTGTGTTTGTGTTCTATAGAAACATACGCACCCGAAATACAATTTAATATTGAAACGCCTAAAAAGTGTTTGTGTTGAGAGTTTTTTGTAAAGTTTTTAATTATAATGCCAGCTATCATAAATTCACACGACAGAAAAAAATAATACGTACCTAACTAAAGTTTAGTAAATGATAGGTTTACTCAAAAAGTGTAAGATACGTTTAGTTCTCTGTTCAGCTCTGTTATGTTTAAAAATGTTGTATCTTTAAACTAGCATGTTACCTTGTAAATTGTTGTAAAGTGGTTCAACGATTTGTGCTCATACGTCTCTTTGTTATGTGCAGTATGTTTACGAATGCGTTCTTTGTTGTATTTAGGTCTCTTTCTTGCACGCGGGTTTCCTATGCAGTCATTTCATTTCACTGAGTAAAGTACCTACTTTCAATTAATTAATCCACTTGGCAACTTGCTGTACCATATCTGAGTCACCATTTATCTTCTCAACAGCTTTATCTTCCAGCTCGTTAGAGATAGCATTGTTTAGTTTTCAAGTACAAATAATTGTGTTGAGTACAGCAGCTTAGAAAAACATCCTGTATTTTACGTATCATATCAGAGCATAACTAGGAATATACATGAGCAAGACCTTATCAAAGGATTACAGTGTGTAACCCACTCTTACTGTACTTCGTTGAAACAATCATATTATGAGTAATTTTAATAACTTACCCTGTAAATGGGTTATCAATTTCAAAACATGTCATAATGCCTAGGAATTAACAATTCCAAAGAACTGCGTCAACAATAATATCTTCTGTAAAACCTCTCTTCTTCCTAGCCTTATCCCGTATCTCACGGGGTCGGCTACCTAATCTAGGGGATTGAACGAGGGTACTGGTTTTTACACAGAGCGACTGTCATCTGACCTCCGCAACCAAGAAGGGAAACCAAACCCAATCCTAGATTAGGTCTGAATTTTCAAGCCGCCAATGCTTAGCACTGGCCTCTGATATGCCTTAACGACTAACATCTACGGTATTAAACGATATTAACCGGGACCAACGGCTTAACGTGCCTTCCGAAGCACGGAAAAAGCGCCGAATAAACGTACATATGAAGTTCGATAACCGAACAACACATTGGTACGTGGTGGGATTCGAACCACGACCTCCCGCTCAGGAGGCAGCGGCCCTATCCACTAGACCATCGGGCTCTCTCTGCATCTTCTGTAAAACCTATTAGAAGGAAAATTGTGAATAGATTACTTTATAAATCTGAACACTTCCATGCTGGACTGGGAGAGATAGAAAAACATAGAATGTTCCAGCTGCCCTTCCTCCCGGGCGTGCTGTAGAAGACAGCAAAAGGGACTCGAAAGTTACAGTGTATTGTAATTTAGGCGATGGGCTGACAACCTGTCACTACAGCAATATACGTACAAAATACAAATCCATCTTGAATAACCCTCAAAACTTTGTCAGACGTGGCGGAACGACCTTTGTTTGGGTCGTTTACGCTCTGCCTACCCCATAAGGGATGAAGGCGTGATTATATGTATGTATGTATGTATAAATCTGAACAAGTCACGCAGTGAGATACGAACATGTACTATCACATTTACAGATGTATCAGTAAAAGAAAACTGAATATATTTTTTTAAACTAGGCAACTTGATCTTGATCTGTTCCATCTAACATATTACGTACATTACATACATACATATAATCACGCCTTTATCCCTAATGGGGTAGGCAGAGCGCAAACGACCTAAACACAGGTCATTCCGCCACGTCTGACAAAGTTTTGAGGGTTATTTAAGATAGATTTGTAGGTATATTGCTGTAGTGACAGGTTGTCAGCCCATCGCCTAAATCACAATATACCGAAACCCTCGGATCCCTTAGCTGGTTTTTACAGCATGCTCGGGAGGAAATGCAGCTGGCACATTCTATGTTTTTCTCTTGCTCCCAGGCCGGCATGGAAGGAATTACGTACATTAGGTATTTTAATTACACTTAACAAGTTTTTATCTTTTTTTTGATCGTTCGTTAGTTATTTGAGCGTAAGCGCTGGCCTCACCAGTACCTATTCTATCGTAATATTTGTATTTCTCCATCTTACCAAAAATGACGTTTCTTTTGAGTATGATATGACGCAAAGTTATATTAATATATATTTTTTCCATGCTGGACTGGGAACGAGAGAAAAACATAGAATGTGCCAGCTGAATTTCCTCCCGGGCATGCTGTAAAAACCAGCTAAGGGATCCGAGGGTTTCAGTATATTGCAATTTAGGCGATGGGCTGACAACCTGCCACTACAGCAATATACTTACAAATCTATCTTAAATAACCCTCAAAAAAACTTTGTCAAACGTGGCGGAACGACCTTTTGTTTAGGTCGTTTACGCTCTGCCTACCCCGTTAGGGATAAAGGCGTGATATATGTATGTATATTAATAAAACGCCTATTCTAGTTTCCTAGTTTTTGCGTTCTAGTTACTATTTCGTAGAATCTTTGCCACAGATTAAGATTTTGAAGTGGCTTGGCCATATCTAACACACTGATGATTTTAAAGTGTATCATTGAATTACCTGCCCGTATAATAACGATTCGATAATAAATATATTATAGTAGTTACTGCGACTAAGTACCTAACCTAAGTACACAAACACTCACACACACACACACACACACACATATACACACACACACACACACATATACACACACGCACACACGTACACAGAAGAAAGTATCTTTCAAGCTAACATAATTAAATAATTAAGTTCCTTTTAGTTACAAGATCTGTCTTGCTTTGTTTTTCTTTATATTGTGTAAATGTATTAGTAGGGTAGCATTGAAGCACAGCACTACAACCATGGCAAATTAAAAAGTCACAACCCTCTATTACCCACTCTCCTGCATAAGACCTTAAGGAGAAGGGGGTGACTGAAAATCAGCGCTGCGTAGTGTCGTCGTGCAGAGACTCTACGCATGCATAAAGCTGAGTCACTCCCTTTTGCCTGATTTGATAGTTTTAAGTTAGATTAAGTCTGAAATGTATTTGGTTTTTTTTTATAAGGCAATAAATTATTTTTTATCTTATCTTTATCTTATTTAAGAATAATAATAATAATAAATCTAAGAATATTCCTCCTATTAAATCTAGAAAAATATTCTTACTCGTAACAAGTAAAACATGTCATGGCGCCATATTTAATCGATCTCATAATTTACCGAGCATTCAGAAATACCTAGGTAGGTATTGCCTACTAGCTAGCTACCGAGATAAACTAGATGGCTGTTTTCAAGGTCTACATTTTCTTAACATGAATAATATATTAAACTGATTGTACTGCAGCAGAAATGTTAATAAAATTAAACCAAATACACCTGGACCATTCCTTATCAATAAATATCGTATTTTGATAAAAAAAACGTATGATAAAGTTACCTATAGCTAAACATAGCAGATTGCGAAGGCTATTGTGTGAGTGTTGACCTGCAAAATGTGAATTACTAAATACTTTAAGAGATCGCTCATAAAATGACAAAATATCGATCAAGGACTGAATGAAGCAAATCATAGTGAAGTGATCGGAAATGGGTTGCTTTGGCGACTGTTGCGTGCCTCCTAAAGAGTCCAGTAAGTGCATGACTAAATATTTCCAATAATAATTAGCAATATTTACGTTAAATACGAAAACAAACCCCTTAAGTGCGTCACTATAAGTGGATTGAAACAATTTAATACAAATTTTAATTAACAATATGACGTAAAACCGCAACAATCTAATTCTAATGTGGTTTCTACCATTTCTATATTACATATTGTACAGTACCCGAATAGGTATTTCCTACAAGCCATACCTAAAAATGTACAAGTAGGAATAAAGGAAGCATAATCTTAAATACCCATCGTATTAACAAGTAAGCTCTATAATACTTTAGTGAATCTACGAGTAAGTACAATAAGCACGAGGTTTATAAGTTGATATCCTTGTGATAATGAATTTAAAACATATTAAAATAATCACAGAGTTAGGTATGTGCTAAAACTGCACACGGAACGGTAAGGAAAACATTGTGATAATGGTGCATATCAACGAACAATACTTGTTAAACTCAACAGTCGTTCGTTGGCTTCATGTGGGAAATCCAATTTATTTAATTTATCGCTGCAATAACGAACAGTTGTTAATATGAAAAGTAAGAATCTATTTATATTTTCAGTTACAATATTTTTATTTCCAATGACTCTATTAAAATTTTTCTTTCTTGTTTCAGGAGAACCGATCCGGTACGATCCCACCTTCAACGGGCCGATACACAACCGCTCTTGTACCGACATAATATGGCTCATCTTGTTCATACTGTTCCTTGGGGGATGGGGTTACCTTGGATATCATAGTAAGTACCTTCTTTTTTAATTTCGTGCTTTAAAAAAGACCTGGCTCCATAATTCAGGGTAAATTCGGCTTCTCGGTGCGGATGTATGTGAGCTCATGATGATGATAATGAAGAAAGATATGAGGGAGAAACTTTCGTTCATTAGTGGGACATTGTTAAACAAGACACTGTAGCTTTACTAAGCTTTGTTTAAGATATGAAGTGCAGCGACTGCAACATTTTCATCTGCCATTTTATTCGACAGTAAAGTGAAAGCTTCGATAATTCGAAAGCTTGGCGTTTAAAGAGTTTAAAAAGCCCTTCGCATGATTTTATCTGAGTGGTACTCTACAGAACGTATATCTATTAGCATGAATGGTTACAACATAGGTAAGAAGACATAACATTGGTAGGAATACCACAGAGCATATAATACAATCTCTCTACGTTGCATCGGCGGCGCCAGACCAGACAATATCAAACATTTATGTTTAAGTTTATGATTATAGCACAATAAAATGCAGTCGATAAAGTTTACAGTAGCAAATGCAGGGTGAACCGTAGTTGAATCATACCGTTATATTGTGAAAATAAATCATCGTTTTGCAATAGATTGCCTCAAATCGACTCAAGAGTTTCTATGTTATTTTATACGTTATTCTTGAAGCACAGAATATATAATAGTACTACATACAGAATGGACATTCACCTACCTTCCCCAGTCCGACATACGTCACACTCCGCGCCGGATTGTTGTCCACATTGTGCGTACGCTTAGCGGGCATCGCGCGCGCATGTTTCCCAGTATAACGGAAATAATAATGTTTTGTGTTCCAAAGATGGTTAGATACTGTTCCGTGTACGGGATGTCTTTCTACCACAAGATATGACTCCAATAGGAACTTTTTTAGATTCCACAGTGATGAGAGACGGTAAGTAAATTCATTCAAAATATGCAACCTAATCTATTCTAACTATTCAGTTACAGTGAACTACTTTAAAACGTTATTTAATCAAGAACCAGATTAATCAAGTGATGATTATGACCAGTATAACAAATTTTGTCAACCCTATAACACGCACACAAACACATGCCAAGTGCAACATGCCGTCTGTCGATGTGTGACCAAAATGACATGATATTTAGGAGTGTCCGAGCTGTGCTTGAAGTTTGAAGAACCTTCGGCAAACATTGATTATCCTCTTTGATAGAACGATGATTTTCTTAATTTCAGGTTATACACACGGCAGCGTGGAAAAGCTGTTAGCACCGATTAACACCATAGGTAGTCGCTGTGGTCTCGACTCTGGTCTGCAGAACAAACCTTATCTGGTGTTCTTCGACATTTCCAAATGTTTGTCTCCTGGCACACCCATCACAGGATGCCCTACTCCACAGGCAAGTTATAAGCAGCTGTTTTTCTTACCTACATTATAAACAAAACCTTTTACATTCTAAAAATTGTTTGCTTACTGTTTTACAGGTTTGCGTGGAGAAATGTCCGACTGAAACAATATTTTTCGAAGTTGAACTGCTGAAGGGTACACCATTCGAGGAGTTAAGACCCAAAATGGTTTGCTACGAATCTGTGAACATACAATCTCTTACTCAAACCATTGCTCTCGATCACATTAACAAAGGAATATGTGCCAAATATACTCTGAAGAGTCAACCGGGTAATTATAATTGTATATTTTTTAGTGTGTTGTGTAAAAAGAGTACAATAATTTTGTTTGAGATTTTAATGCCGCTTAGAGCTAATCTTAGAGCGTGTATTACTTTCGGATGTTTTATCGTGTGGCATGATAGTGTTCCCCGGAAACTGTTGTGGCCGTCGCATGGTTTTACTGAAGCCAACCAACCATTAACTACGCTACAGTGTTGTTCCGCTGCATCGGTGACCTGTCAACCTTACCGTGTGATGACACCGCATCGGCGACACCCAGCAGTGTGTGGACTCCGAGCGAGAAGGGTGGCGAGAGCTGCTCGCGGAAACGTAAAACACAAACCACCACCTTGCTGAATAGCGCGACGGCTCTCGACTCGTACGTGGGCTGGATCGTGGCCAGCTGGGTGGCGTTCTTCACAACCAGCGCGAGCGAGCAGGACACCTATGTTGTAGGTAGTCGTGCGGCACCGTCGCACGCTTCCTTCGCTCGCACGAAAAGCACGAATACTACCTTTCCTAATAAACTAACTGTGGTAGCGGCACCCTATAACAGCGTTGCTACAAAACTAAAATGTAGAATACTGCACGGCTGTACACATTTTAAATGTTGCATCTCTTAACCCATATGTTACGGTTGTAAAGTCGCACGTTTTAATCCAACCCCCATATCGTATACGTTGTACTAACTTGGTGCCGGTGGTTATGCATGTTTGGCGGCGCGGCGGCGCGGGCGCAGTGCTGGGACGATGCTTCATCGACGTCACCGAGTTCGTAAACAACATCGAAACAATCAACCAACACCTAGGAATCAACGCCACGGAGATTTTTGAACAGGTCAAAGGCTTGATTCAGTTCGATCAGGTAGCGTAATCTTTTCTTTTAATTTATTTTTGTGGTATACCGTAAATAGTATTTTATATATACCTTTAATATTATTAAATCTTGATTTTTCATATGTACAGTATTTTGTGTCTAGTACTTATGCATGCGCTATTTTAAGAATTGATTGTTTTAATTATAAATTAGTGTCATTGAATAAGATATGCGTACTGCAAGTTTCCTCAATCTAATCTATCTTGACTTCTTGAGCATGAATAGTTAGATAACGAATGTATATAGATGCACCTTTTTATACAAATTATTAATTAGGATTCGCAAATCTCATTCCTATTTAATTTTATTATAAAAATACCGAATAACTTTTCTCCAACTTAAACGATATTAAAAAGCAGTAACTAAAAATACTTAGTATATTTTTCCTAAAGAAAAATCTGGAGGCTATTTGTCACCAGTACCACAAGTACCAGCTACAGCATAAAAAAAGGAGATTTATTCAGTTTTACAAACGTCATAAAAAAATATACAGCATACTGATCCTCACACTAGGATACCCTGTGTTGTGAGTAGCATTCCTAACAAGGTTAATATACAATTACTTAGGTATATACATACGTGCATATAATCACGCCTTTATCCCTAATGGGGTAGGCTGAGCGTAAACGACCTTAACAAAAGTCGTTCAGTCACGTCTGACAAAGTTTTGAGGATTATTTAAGATATATTTGTAGGTATATTGCTGTAGTGACAGGTTGTCAGCCTGTCGCCTAAATTACAATATGCTGAAACCCTCGGCTCCCTTAGCTGGTTTTTACAGCATGCCCGGGAGGAAATGCAGCTGGCACATTCTATGTTTTTCTTTCGCTACCAGGCCAGCATGGAAGCAATAAATATATACAATCGTTGTATAACCAAGCCAACATTTCTCATTCTTCTTCTTATACGGTGGGTTTTCGATTCGTCAAACGACCCGGTGAACTTCTTATACATAGAAGAGACTTTCAGTCTTATGATGTGTGAATGAATTTCTGTCTTCATGAATAGCATTCCTGGAATGATACAATATTTGATGTTTTTCTGCGTGTAGCTCTCGTCTCAGATAGTAGCAGACCTGGTGCAGTCGCGGTGGTACATGCTGGGTGGTCTGGTGGTCGTGGTGCTTCTCTGCTTCATCTACATCCTGCTGCTGCGATGGGTGGTGGCGCCCGTCGTCTGGACTTCCATCGTCGGCCTCTTCGGACTACTCGGCTTTTGTAAGTAACTTTCTTTTCTTATGGTCAGCTCGAATAAAGACCTGGTGTAGTCGCGCTGGTACATGATGGGTGGTTTGGTGGTAGAGGTGCTTCTTTGCTTCATCTATATTCTATTGCTGCGATGGGTGGTAAGCAGGAAGGTGTTTGCCGCGTACGGTTCGCTCAAACGGCTCAGGAACCTTCTGCCAATCAAAACTAAAAATTCCTTGGCACACTCTCTTCTTCGATACTGGATTATGCAGATGTTTGCTATCCTGACTTATCTGTTGCGCTTTAGAACAAGATCGAACGTCTGTTGAATCTGTGTATCCGCTTTATCTTTGGTCTGCGGAAGTATTACCATGTCTCTGCCTATAGATCCCAGCTTCAATGGCTGCCCATATTCCGTAAGAGCGACTGCCATATCCTTTCTCTTCTTTACTCCATTCTTTCCAATCCCCGTTCTCCTCGTTACCTTAAAGACCGCTTCATTATCCACTCCTCTACTCTGACGTGTAATGTGCGCTCCAGTAACAATCTCACCTTAAACCTACCTTCCCACAAGACTGATTTCTACGCAAAATCTTTTACGGTACAGGCAATTAAACTGTGGAATTCCTTGCGCGAGAATGTTCGACGAGCTCCGTCTATCGAATCGTTTAAGGAGCAAACAAGAAAATACTATTTTATCTTATGTAGCATATATTATGTATTAGTTTATCATAAGATATATATCAGTATATTATATTGAAATATTTATTTAATAGTGTGTAAAAATTGTCTAAGTATTATATGAAGTATTATGCACTATCCCGCTTTCTGCTTGTACAATTTCTATACCCAAAGGTACCCTGGTAGAAATTACTGCTTTAGCAATAAGGCCGCCTATATTGTACTGTCACGTTTGTTCCTTTTTATTTCTTTGTGCAATAAAGAATGTTGTATTGTATTGTGGTGGCACCCGTCGCCGTCGTCTGGACTTCCATCGTCGTCGGTCTCTTCAGGGACGCTTATGATGTTCTACCGAGACAATTCTAATAATGAACGACACGTGTCGTTTCAGATTGCGGTGACAGCATTTTGGTTTCTTGCCTCTCTGGTCTTCTCAACCTTATGAGAAACATAGTTGGCAGTCACTTTGTGACCTTATATGACCTTCATTGTCGAAAGCTTCAATATCTAATCTTCTATCTTTCATTGCATTATACGTTATTATATGTTCCTTTTCGTATTTCCAGCTCTATACCTCTGCTACGGACAATACCAGTACTACAAAGTTCACCCAGGGATGTTCCAGCACACCAACTTGAAGGGAGTGGTGCAGTCGTGGTTAGCCAATCCGACTACCTGGCTGGTGATCCTGATATTTGTGGCCGTCATCATATTGGTGCTGCTCGTGATAGTCATCTTTCTTCGAGGTCGGATCGTCATCGCCATTGCGCTTATTAAAGAGGGAAGCAAGTGAGTATTTACCACTCAATCAGATTCTTGTAATAATTATTTTTCTCAGATTTCCTCTTTTCAATTTAAGATATGCTTAATGATTATAAAAACAACTGTTTATAAAACTTCGTAGTTCTTCTTTTATTGCGATAAAATCTTTTAGAATTCGAACTTGCATATTATTATTATTAGACATACATACATACATACATAAAATCACGCCTTTATCCCTTACGGGGTAGACAGAGCGTAAAACGCCTCCTAAAAAGGCGCTTTCGCCACGTCTGACATAAATGGAGGGCAATTTTAGATTGTAATGTGTATTGCTGTAGTGACAGGTTGTCAGCCCATCGCCTAAATTACAATACACTGTAACCCTCGATTCCCTTTTGCTGACTTCTACAGCATGCCCAGGAGGAAGGGCAACTGGAACATTCTATGTTTTTCTTTCTCTCCCAGTCCAGTATGGAAGTGATTATTAGACGTAAGCGTCTATTGAAATACCTGCATACATCATAAGTGATGTTGTAATTCTTTAATTTTACTCTGATCCTGCTGAAAAGAGAAACGTGGCCTTTGTATATGCTTATGCAAACAAAACAAATATTTAATTTCGCTGTTTCCTTTCCAGGGCTGTGACTGCAATAAAATCGACAGTATTCTTCCCGTTATTCCCCTGGCTTCTGCAATGTGCTGTGATAGCGTATGGTGTCATTGTGCTCATGTACCTCATGTCTATTGGAGAGCCCGCCTTTAAGCTTGTGAACTACGACAAGGAAAGTGACCCCAATTGTGTATGCAGGAATGGTATTTATCCTCAGGTGAGTCAAAGTCATAATACATCAGTTCAGTATAGTCAGATCCGAAACTAAATCGACAAAGTTATTAAAAACACGATAAGCGGACAATAATCGTGAAAACCATTCGATACGCGACGAAGTTATCAATTTCCATTGACTGGAAAGCAAACATAATCAAATGTATTTTCAACTCTACGTATCTACAAGAAGTTCTGCTGATTCAGATACCAAGAATTTTTAATTAATTATAACAAATTGTCTTGTTTTCCAGGGGAACGTCCCTTGCGACCCGTTCACGTTCGCGACAAATTGCTACGATAGCGTCACCAACGGGGTGTGCAAGAATGCTATTTGCCACTTCCAGGGTCTTGATAGTCCTACACATGTCATTTATTTACATCGTAAGTATATCATCCTATATTTAAATGCAAAATATAAACGATGAAGGCTCTCTTCACAATGTTTAAAGAATCATTGACGAAAGAACTGACGAGGTGATGAAAGATAGACCATTATATTTTAGGGAAAGGAAAAAGAAAGCATCGTACGTAACACTAACGGGTTCATCGGATTGAGTCGCCGGACTCATCAACCCACTCAATGCAAGAAAAAGATCGTAATAAAGGCAGCTTTCACAGGAAAGGAGCACAATTACTTGATCAATTTATTTTTCATTTATATGTGTACACTTTACAGTGGTAAACCTGCTTGGATTCTTCTGGGCGATGTTCTTCGTGAGCGGAGTGGCAGATATGATGCTCGCCAGCACGTTCGCTACTTGGTACTGGACGTTCAACAAGAAGGACGTGCCGTTCTTCGCTCTTACTGGAGGCATTTGTAGAGTTTTAATGTAAGTTGTTTATAACTTGAACTTTTAACTGCGTGCTGTACTGAGCCTGGGTTCTCAATCTAGATATGGTAGGTCTATTTTTACGGGGACACACCATTCATCGCTTTGTGAGATTCTTCCCAGGTTTGTAAGAAAACATCACGATGTATATGGTTTTTATCTAGTAGCTAATACAATCAAGCAGCGTGGTACTAAATAGCCTGATCTTTTTAATCCATACGTAACCGTATCTAAACATATACATTGGATTCTTTCGCCCAGAGAATGTTTTGAAGCTATTTATGTGCAGGATTTATATTATAACCTGAATAGTAATTCCGTTCCATGGTTTTTTAATATATATTTGTGAAGTATATTTTATACCCTTCTTTCTCCAGCTACCACTTGGGCACGGTCGCGTTCGGATCCTTAATCATCGCGATCGTGCGCGTAATCCGAGTCATCCTCGAGTACATCGACCACAAGCTGAAGAAGTTCGACAACCCCCTCACGCGCTGCATCCTCTGCTGCTGCAAGTGCTGCTTTTGGTGCCTGGAGACCTTCATCAAGTTCATCAATAAAAATGCCTATATTATGTGCGCAGTCCATGGCAAGAGTTTCTGTGCCAGTGCTAGAGATGCCTTCTCGTTGCTTATGAGGAATATTGTCAGAGTTGTAGTGTTAGACAAGGTAATTGATTTGGTTCTATTCTTAACAATGTATGTTTTAGCTAAGAAATCACAGACCCAGATATCTTTTAATTTTCTTTCGTTGTAGCTAATTTCTTTCAATTCGAGATATTTACGAGGAAAAATTCCTAATAAAGTTTCCATTATTTTCAGGTCATGGACTTCATCTTCTTCCTATCGAAGCTGCTCATCTCGATCGGCGTAGGTTTCGCAGTGTACTACCTGATGCAGTGGAACTACGTGTATGAGGTCACGTCTGGCGAGCGTCTCAACTACAGCTACGTGCCGGCCGTGATCCTCGCCGTCGCCACCTACCTCGTCAGCACGATATTCTTCAACGTCTACGCGATGGCTGTGGATACGCTGTTCCTGTGCTTCTGTGAGTTATTTTTGTGAAATCTGGTGAAATCGTATCAGTCGTGTAATCGCATCACTCGTATCGTAGTTGTGGTACGCGTGTACCTACACTTACAGGGATCATTCATTCCATTAATATCAGTACCAATTATTTTGTATTCACGATCCCACGTTCAACTTCAGCCCATTTTCCCGTATATACGTAGTTACGTAGGTCCTAATTACCGCTGCTACAGCCATTTCTAGGCCTAAAACTCTAACGAATTTTCTCTCATGTTTCAGTGGAAGATTGCGAAAGAAACGACGGTTCACCCGACAAGCCTTACTTCATGTCCACCAACTTGATGAAAATTCTCGGCAAGAAGAACAAGCACGCATAAAAATAATGTTACCAATAATATTATGGACGAACATAAATAGGACGTCTGTGAGTTTTGCAGTAAATAAGTGCCAAACACTGTACCTACACAAATGCAATCTGTGCTAAGCTAATAAGCTAAGAGTTGTGATTATATGCCCATGAATGTGTCACAAATGTGATTTGACATCAGTAACATTAACTTCCTTAATCTGATTTTTATAACTTTATACAAGTAATTAAGATTTTTATAAAACAGTATTGCTAATATAATATGAAAGCATGAAGCCAAATATTAGTTAGAAAGAGTAGTAGTAGTAACATATATAGAGATTTTGAAGAATTTACAACAAAAATAATGAATGGCTATGTTTTGTTAATTGTAATTTTAATCATTTAGATTTTATAACTGAGAATTTCAATGAGAGGTTGTTTATGAAAGTGTGATGTTTAAATCAGAGTGCCTGTAATGTGAATGTTTTGTAATTTTATTCACACATTTTTATCAATTGTGATAACATATTTTATATTAATAAATATTAATTAAATTACCTACAGTACAATATCTTTAATTTAAATTGTTCCTGAGCCACAGCAATAAGTGAGTAAGTAATTTATAGTGTCACTTACCTCCCATCTTTGCTTCTTAAATTCCTTCTACTAAACTTCTTCCCCTTCCTAAACTTGAATATCTTGGGACTAAGAACTGGTAAGGAGTTTCCACTTACCTCATTCAATAGGGAATACTCATGATTTTTTTAAAACTATTAGTAAGAATTATTGTCACCATAGATGAACGGATGTGAAGGAATTTTCGCAAAATATTCATTAGTTTAAGACTTATATAATGCCTTAAAGTGGTTAGTTACAAAGAGAGGTCCGAACTGTCATGTGACGTCATAAGACAGGAGCGCCATACTAATTCCATATAAATTGTCGTTTCGAAGAGAGAGATAGATAGTCTATCTTTATAATGGTATATCTCGGTGATTATTTGATCAATTTTATTTCTGTTTTCACTGTTCTTTTTATAATTTAAGATGTTTTTAGACAATAGGTTCAGGAACTGAAAATATGTTATATGCATGTTCTCTATTAAACAAATTTTTCACTCTAAAATAATACTGTTTATTCTGTGTTGTGTCTGAATGGCTATATCCAACATGGCTTCGGGGTCTAAAAGGTCCTTAACATGTTCATATTTGAGGCTCTCCTCATAAGCAAACATGATGCTGGTGTCATCTAACATCATCTTGGAGGCCACTAGTGCTGCGATGCAGTTCTTCACTCTTGCCATTGTTTCTCTGTCTGATCTGCTCACTGGCTGAAAAAACAAATTGGAAAGTGTTACCATATTTATGTAAATGTTTACCCATCTTTTGTACTTATTTATTGTTCAGGAAGCAACCCTGTAACTTTATTATATTTCATATATTGTTGCATAGAATGTGCCAGCCACATTTCCTCCCGGGCATCCTGTAAAAACCAGCTAAGAGATCGGAGGGTTTCAGCATATTGCAATTTAGGCGATGGGTGACAACCTGTCACTACAGCAATATACCTACAAATCTATCTTAAATAACCCTCAAAACTTTGTCAGACATGGCGGAACAACCTATGTTTAGGTGGTTTAGGCTCTGCCTACCCCATTAGGGATAAAGGCGTGTTTATATGTATGTATTAACCATCATCACCTCCCTAGCCTTTATCCCGTATCTCACCGGGCCTGCTAACTAATCTAGGGGATTGAACGAGGGTACTGATTTTTTATGTATTAACCATCTATTGTACTTATTTATTGTTCAGGAAGCAAGACTGTAACTTTATTACGATTCATGTATGTCACAAACCTGCAAATCAACATTTTCAATTTCATCTTTGTTCTCCTCAATCATGGCCTCCTGTTTCTGTGCACTGATCCAGATGTACCCGTTGTTGCCTATGATCATGGATATGCCACACGGCAAGTTGTGGAAGTGGTTCTTCCTTCTCTTGATGAGAGATGGGAATACTTTCATAAGTGTGCCTTGTGGGAGCTGAAAGAATTAAAAAATCAGCATCTTGTTACCATGGTTACTGTCATACCACATTACATTAAAATAAATTTAATTGGTTTTAAACAATAAATTATATACATTAAAAAGTGCTGGATCATTTAAATCATAAAATTAGGTTAGAAAGATAAATATTGTTAACCATTGATTTGTAAGGGGACCCCTGGCCCTCATCAGTAAAAAAGTAATTTCTCAGTGAAAACACAATTAATCGAAAATCCTAAAAAATATATTATAAGCATTATAATTTAATTATTCAATGTTCATGGCAGCTACAGATAGCAAAAGTGCTAAAAGTGTCACTTTTTCGCAAATTTTCTATCTGCAACTACAACAAACTATAAGTTGCAACTTTCTTAGGTTCTAAAAGACCTTCATTGCTTTAACCTCAATCTGATCTAGCGGATTGTCAATTGATACTGTTTTCAGTGAATTATGATTGTTTTACTGATGAGCACACCACTTAGCCTAGGGAAGCCCCTTAAGACAAGTTATTTGAAAAAAATATATTATTTTCTTACCTTGCCATATTTCAAACTCCTAGTGTGCAAGGAAAGTGAACCATCAGAAAACACACTCTGCACCTCAGCACTTATCAGATCACCTTCCTGGAGATGCTTCCTCATCATTTGCTCATCTTCAGCTGATCTTCGGCGCTAGGGGGGAAACAAGCACATCAAATATTTATATTACTATGTCAGTCCCATACATTCTGAAATCGCTATCTATAAACGCTAATATTACTCTGACTTATAATTAGTGCAGCAACAACTTGAGTATTGAATGGTCTAATAAAGGAAAGTTGGTGCATTTAAAATTGATTCTTAAGTCTTTCATTAAAAAAAAAATATGCTTAGTCAAATCAAGGGTCAGAGAAGCAAGTTCAGGGTGAAGTGTAGGAGATGGAATATAGGCTTTGGGGTACTATGAAATTGACCGGAATCAGGTTATTATTACTCGGACTTACCAGCTCTCCACCAGGCAGATTGACAGAAGAAAGTTGAAGAACAGAGTCCATTCGTGAATTGGTCTCCACCTTCCAACGCTTCTGCTGCACTTCCAGCACCCGACCGACAATCACATCGCCAATCTCACCGACATAACGACTTTTTAGTGGACGAACGCAAATCAGCTTGTTTACTTTCTGCATAACCCCAGCCACCGAGGCTTTCAGATAGTCGTCCTCTGCGTATGTTCCATGGCCCCTAGAGTTAATATTTCATTGTGTTAGAGAATCTGTAAGCTAGAAGATAAACGCAAACACATTAAAAGAAGAGGACTTACCGCATGAAATCTTTCATGCCTGTAATAACCTCACCCGGAGTATAAAAAGCGGGTACATCATCACCAGTAGCAACGCAGTGATTAATCCTCTCGGAAGCTAATCTTATTGAGACGTGCCCAGTCATATTTTAATAATTCCTGAAGGTTTTACAAAAATGAAAACAAACAAGCGTGGAAAATGCTCGCGCTCGCGGCTCGCAGTACTTTTGACAGCTGTCAATGTCAAAGCTAGTGTTGCACTATATTTACAAATCGATCGATTATAAGTCATTAGTCAGTATATAGTATATAGCACAGACGTATTAAGGTGGTATATAGTCTTTTTTTTCGTCCTGTTCAAAGGAGTTTTATTCCAAAACACTACAAGAGTAGTATGATGCTACAACTTTTTAACTTGTATTCTGCAAGTTTTTCAGCCAATTTCTCAGCTACTTATAGTATTTCCTTAATCAGATTAATGTTCAATAAGTCTGGTTCAAGTTCAATTCCGACACTTAAGCGAGCTATCTTATTCATTGGAGCAACCATATAAACAATCAAGTCGATCGATTTATAACGACTTATCACTAATGCGATTGATGGATTGACACAACGATTTGCGTTCTGAAACTCGTGTAAAATTGATCGTTAATTTGTAAAATTAATAATCTGTTGCTCATTATCAGAGGTCGGAAATTCGGGTGCAAAAAAAGTAAAAACCCACTGTTGGAGCTACTGAGAGTTGCTACAACCACCTTTTTCAAGATGTTTAGGGCCCCAGTTTATTTTTCTTTATTAAATTGTTTTAGTAATGCCAATGTGTTCTTTGCGTCAATATAAGTCGAAAGTGTTTGCAATTTTTTTTTATATTTGTTTTAATTTGAAAGATATAAGTAGAAATGTGTTTTCAATGTACTGAAAAATATTAAAAATATAAAAATATCATTTGATTGTTTGATATTTTTATTGAATACCATTTAGAAATGATTTCTACGATGCTTTTATTATTTTTACACAAAAATTTGAATGGGGCCCTCGGGGGCCCAAAAGCGTTTTATTTCTTTAAAAAAAATTGCGGAGTAAATTAAAATTAAAATTCGTAATTGGCAAGGTTAAGACAAGATAAACGCTTTTTACTCTTGTAATTTTTTCTCTACGATTGATAGTTTCAGGGTAAATTGATTTTGAAGTTAGTAGGACACAATTGTTCAAGACCAAGCCAAGTAGTTGTTTTTATGGTGAAATCAGCTAGGTTAAGAAGAGATAGGCACTTCTCTTTTAAGAAAGATTTTTTTCTCTACGGTTGACAGTTTCACAGTGAATTGATGTTAAAATTCCCTGGACACAATTTTTGGGCCTGGAGGCCCCAAAGCGTTACTGCTTAAACATTACTATACTCTTTTCTTTCGTTGTGAAACTATTAAGGTTCATTGTAAGCACCTAAATCCTTAAAATAAGACCAGTCAAGCACTCGCATATATATATATATATAAAAAGAGTTTTACCGGATTCGTCTTTATTTTATATTTTACAAATAAGTACATACATACATATAATCACGCCTTTATCTCTAATGGGGTAGGCAGAGCGTAAACGACCTAAACAAAGGTCGTTCTGCCACGTCTGACAAATTTTGAGGGTCATTCCAGGTGGAACTGTATATTGCTATAGTGACAGGTTGTCAGCCCATCTTTTAAAATACAATACTGAAACCCTCCCTGGGTTAGCTGGTTTCCAATAAGTATATCAGAGAAAATACTTGATACTAGGTTACATGTAATACACTTTTGATTTTGTGTACTTGCCATATTTTACAAACCAAAAATTAAGACAATACATACTAAACGCACTTAGACAGATACAGTCAATATGCTGACCTTGTCGCACATACTCAAAGAGATAGATAGACAGGGACAAGGATAGAGAGAGACAGGGATATTTGGCCAGCGTGTAGGTGTCCTTGAAATGCATATTTCTAGGAAGTTGATAGCTCCAACCTTTTTTAACAGGTAGTTTTTTGTCACACGCAAAACGTTCAAAATAATAATTTCACCACTTTCTTGCTTCGGATCGAAGAGTGCGCTTGAGTTGGTTGGTGTTCGGGAGTGATTGTTGATTGTGATAGACAGATCTATTCATATTTTTTGACCTCGGCTTTTGTATTCTGGACATCGATTCATTCAACAAAAATAGCATTCAAACACCTGTATTGACAATATTGACTCAATTTGAATCCAAAGTGGTCACTTTTAAGTATTTTTTGGTATAGCTGCAGGTGCCGCCTGCCTCTTCCACTATGGTTGAGTAGTCTTTTGCACATACTGGGATAAACAGTCGAAGTGATAAATTTCCTAGAAATATTTATTTGAAAGACACATACATGCTGGTCCAATATACTCTCTCTGTCTCAGTATATGCGACAAGGTCAGCGTATAGAGCTGCATCTGTTTCAATTTGTGAAATGTTGAAAGTACACAATATTATGGTCAAATTTTATGAAGAAAGCCAAAAGTATTTCATGTAACTTAGTAACAAGCATTTAATTGTTAATTTGAAACTATCAACCGTAGAGAAAAAATTACAGGAGCAAAAACGTTTATCTTGTCCTAACCTAGCCAAATAAGAATTTTAATTTTGTTTTTTTCCGTAATTTCTTTGTTTAAGAAGTAAAATGATTTGGGCCCCCAGGCCCAAAAATTGTCCTAACAACTTTAACATCAATTCACTGTGAAACTGTCAACCGTAGAGAAAAAATAACAAGAAAGAGAAGTGCCTTGCCTATACCTAGACGATTTCACCATAAAAACCACTACTTTGCTTGGTTTTGAACGATTGTGTCCTGCTAACTTCAACATCAATTTATCCTGAAACTATCAACCGTATAGAAAAAATTACAAGAGTAAAAAGCGTTTATCTTGTCTTAACCTTGCCAAATACGAATTTTAATTTTAATTTTCTCCGCAATTTTTTTTAAAGAAATAAAACGCTTTTGGGCCCCCGAGGGCCACATTGAAATTTTTGTGTAATAATAATAAAAGCATTGTAGAAATCATTTATAAAGGGTATTCAATAAAAATATCAAACAATCAAACGATATTATTATATTTTTAATATTTTTCAGTACATTGAAAACTCATTTGTACTTTTATCTTTCAAATTAAAACAAATATAAAAAAAATGCAAACAGTTTCGACTTATATTGACGCAAAAAACACATTGGCATTACTAAAACAATTTAATAAAGAAAAATAAACTGGGGCCCTAAAAATCTTGAAAAAGGTGGTTGTAGCAACTCTTAGTAGCTCCAACAGTGAGTTTTTACTTTTTTTGCACCCGAATTTCCGACCTCTGCTCATTATCGATATTTGTTGTTTTACACATCGCAGAGTGAAAAATGTTCAGAAAATTCTACAGAAATTACCACAAAACTGAGCACTGTTGGTATGATAAATCGTAAATCCCTAGAGGAACCCAACAAATGTCAGCTGTCCGCTAACAAAAACTATACAGATAGTATATTCAGAACGTGGTTTTTCTTCGTTGTTTGTGTTTGTAAGGTTATGTTGTTTTATCGAAAATTATAAAATATTATTAATTTTCTATAGTTTTCATCATGTCGGCTGCAAACGCAGCCCCTATTACTGCTACCGACAGCTTATCACAAGCGTTGAAAGCAAATATAATTCCTAATCAGGAATATTTACTCCAAGTACGTGTCTCACTTGTTACTTTATATTTTTGGATATTTTATTGATATTAGTGCTAATATTTGAGTTTATAAATTTCTAGGGATCAGTACTGGATTCAGCAGTTGAAGTGCTGCTTCACCGACTTCGTGGACTCTGCGATAACGTCGATGCCGGTCCAGAAACATTTGATGATCAAGAAGTTTGTTTTAGTTTACGGGACCCCAATCAGCAGGTACATAGACGGAAAATTAATCATCAAATTTATTTTAACATTACTTACTACATCAATAAAACTTTAACATTGTTGATACTTATTTTACAATCAACTTTTATGCTTCCACCACTTACAGACAGCCCCGCTTATGTTGAGAGTACGCAAAGCTCTAGACGCTCGAGACATGCCGTTTCAGCTGCGGTACATCGGTCAGCCAGACCTGGGAGACAAGACCAGGCCCACAGTAGTTAGGTCCAGTCTGGATATTGCTTGCAGTGGCATGCTCATTGAATTCCTGAATGAACTCGGCTGCAGGATTGAATTTGAATACAGTGTTAAAGGTAATTTTTGAGTTTATTTTAGTTAATAAATTCTATTTTGCTATTGAAATTGTAAGTAGAACAAGCATATTATAAGCATTTGTTTGTGAAAAAAAGCAGCCAGACAGTCTCGGTTTCAGGACATTGTTATTGGCACTTCCATGATAGACTGAAGAAATATTCTTTTTAGTGTGTACCAGCGTCCTCACATTTTGAGCATAGATAGGTGATGTAAAATCTAGTAAAACAACCCTGTAGTTTGGGCCAAATGCAATTCAAACATTGGACTGATAACTGGTAGCCCGTCACTGGTGATACAGAATTCAGTCTGGAATGTTTTTTTTTTTTTATATTATCTGTCCAACATGCGATCGGTCATCAGACCATAAGCAGTTATTTTGAAGGTTATGATGGCGTTTTAGGCGCGTCCTTCCACTGTCAGGCTGCCTTCATGTGTAGTTAAATATAAATATTTATTTAAATGTTGTCCCATGTATGTGTACGTTTCAGACGTCTTTTTTGCAATGGCTCGCTTAGACATTGAGCAAGTCTGTTTTGGTGGTGAGTTATTTTGCTCTTATAGGCCTTCGTAATTGCGTTTATTTCCTCTTTTACAGTTGGAATGTTCAGATAGTTGTGGATTTCATCCATTCTCGTGAACCATGGAGCATCCACTATCACCTTCAGTACTCCATTTTGGAACCTTTGCAGTATCTCAGTATTTGATGTTGTAGCCGTTCCCCAGAGCTGAATGCCGTAGGTCCATACAGGTTTTAGGATACTCTTATAGATCAAAACTTTATTTCCTATGGAGAGTTTAGATTTCCGTCCAATGAGCCAATCTAGTGTTCTGAATCTGTAGTTAAGTTTGTCACGTTTTTTTTGTATATGAGTTTTCCAGGTCTGCTTACGATCCAGGTGGAAACCAAGGTATTTTACTACTTCATTGTGTGGAATGAATTATCTAATTGTTTCAGGTTACATGTTCAGGAAAGGGCGCATGAAGATCACAGTGGCTAAAGTGTTCAAGATCTCTCAGAGCTCAATGCCTCCAGAGCCCATTTCACAAAGCTACTTAGTTGAATTGTCGGTCAGTATCACATACTCTCATCAATTATAATAATTTTTAACATGTTCATTGCCGACAAAAATGTCCCCATACAATTTAATTTGATGCCTGCAAGAAAACTCGTACTTGGCAGCATAAATGTCAAATAATATTTTTCAAATACTGGAGAAAACTGCTCTATAGGAGTATAGTTTTTTAAATTATTGTTATTTATTAGAGTCGGAAGTGGGATCCAAAAAGGGAACAATAACAAAAAGGATTATGTTAATAGAATAGGCATCATTTTGAAAAGATGCCACATTGTGGTATTGAAAGTTTGCAGTATTTGAACTGAATAATGTAAAGCAGCTTATTAATATAACTGAAATATGCTATAAAAATATTTTTATAACCATGAATGTTCAAGTACAAAATTATGCTCAAGTGTTCATAAGTTCAAGATTCCCATACCTAATACTGAGTGATCGGCTTACACCTGCCACTTACAATATTTGCACTGTATGGCTTCTTATGCTACTTGCATACAAACTTATTAGAGAAATAGTACTATTGACTGAGTCATTGCATCACACTATGTAGGTAGAACAAGATTGATATTTTTGCAATATTAAAAGTTGAGACACGGGAATTAATTGGTTTTGTGTAAAGGCTTGTTTACTAATCATAGAAAAAGAGTAGGATAGAAAAATACTATTATTGCACAAAAAACACAGAAATTACAAATTCATTTGACAGAAAAGTAGTATAACAATCAGGCAGTAGGAAACAGCTGAATAGATAAATTCATCAATTATCTGAGCACCTTCCATGCTGGACTGGGAGCGAAAGAAAAACAAAGAATGTGCCAGCTGCATTTCCTCCCAGGCATGCTGTAAAAAACAGCTAAGGGATCCGAGGGTTTCAGTATATTGCAATTCAGGCAAGGGGCTGACAACCTGATACCTACAAATATATCTTAAATAACCCTCGAAACTTTGTCAGACGTGGTAAAGCGACAGTTGTTTAGGTAGTTTACGCTCTGCCTATTGCATTAGGGATAAAGGCGTCACTATATGTATGTATGTATCTGAGCAAAGATTGACTTTCTTTTTGTCTCCTTCCAGGTGCTAGCACCACAAGGACAAGACGCGATAGCCGAGGAGATGCGAGCATTCGCCGAGCAGCTGCGTCCCTTAGTCCAACTGGACAAGATCGACTACAAGCGGCTCGGGCACATGCCGCCCGCCTAGCCCGCGCTATTCCCTAGCTTGGACTGCTTGCATACCCCGGGACAGAATATATGAGGTACTCCACACGAGACTTTTGTAGTTTGTGTTGGGAAGATTATTTGTGGTGGTAATTATTATTAATGATATAGGTGTAAGATAATTTTATAGCTAAGTAATTATAGTGCAAAATGCGAGGCAAAATTGATGTGCAAGGTGTACTCTGCAGAAGTATGTTTAATGTTTATGTATTTTAAAAGTAGTTACAAAATTATTATTTATTTACAGATTTTTCTAGCATATAGCACCAAAACAGGGAATCAATTTTGCATTGTATTTGTTCTTTTAAATAATCTTTGGAACTAATGCTAAGAACTCCTCAATTGAAACGGATTTACATTTAAAAAATATATGTTACGATTACCTCTTTTGCTTAAATCATGTGGATTACGTTTACTAGGAACGGTATGCGAAATCTTTCCGTGCGACTATAAAATATTATGCAATATTTATTGATAAAGTCAGTGTTTCAATGTATAATTTAAATACGTAAAAACTGAAAAGGCGGGTTCAATTAGTTCAGACCCTCAAATATCGAAGCGATTTTATATATTACAAATATTTTAAAACTTCTGACGATGTATTTTAGCGTTTAAACGTAATCTTAGTACTAATAATAGTATTCTGCATTTTCAAATAATACATAATAATGAATTTCTTCCATGCTGGCCTGGGAGCGACAGAAAAACATAGAATGTGCCATTTCGTACCGGTTATGCTGTAAAAACCAGCTAAGAGATCCGAGGGTTTCAGTATATGGTAATTCAGGCGATCGACTGACAACCTGTCACTACAGCAATATACCTACATTTTTTTTTTAATAACCCTCAAAACATTGTCAGATGTGGCGGAACGACTTTTGTTTAGGTCGTTTACATAAAGGCGTGATTATATGTATGTAAAGTAATTAATAAGCCCCATTTGTAATTTAAAATATTTTTTAAAAACGTTACAAGCATCAACGGCAATTGTTTTATTTAATATTATTTTAATCCGGGTTCCGAATAAACAAAAACATGAGTATGTGTTTACTAGATACACAATTTAGAGTCCTCGAGTTGCTACCCAGAAGAAGAATAATAAATTAATAAGTAAATCACTCATGCAAATCCATCATTCTTCCATGCTGGACTCGGAGTGAGAGAAAAACATAGAATTTGGCAGCTGCATTTCCTCCTGAGCATGCTGTTAAAACCAGCTAGGGATCTGAGGGTTTCAGTATATTGTAATTTAGGCAACTCACTACAGCAATATGCGTTCAAATCTATCTAAAATTACCCTCAAAACTTTGTCAGATGTGGCGGAACGACCTTCTGTTTACTCTCTGCCTACCCCATTAGGGATAAAGGCGTGATTATATGTACAGGTGGAAAGAAAAACGTGCAGTAAGAGCATCAGTTTTATTTCTTCTTGTAATCGGGGTTCTTGTCAGCTGCGTAGACGGTCAAATGATCCTCGCCATAGTCTCAATACTCAATATATTTATTTGCTTTCTTGTTGTAGTCTTCGTCCTCGTGCTTGAAGCCGCTAATTAATAAGTAAATCACTTATGTAAATCAATCGTTCTTCTTCAGAACTAGGAGTGAGAGGAAAACATAGAATGTGCCAGCTGCATTTCCTCCTGAGCAAGCTGTAAAATCCAGCTAGGGATCTGAGGGTTTCGTTTCAGTATATTGTAATTTAGGCGAATCACTACAGCAATATGCGTGGCGCAACGACCTTTTGATTACGCTCTGCCTACCCCATTAGGGATAAAGGCGTGATTACATGTATGTTTGTACCACTCATGTGGGATACAGGTGGAAAGAAAAACGTGCGACAAGAGCATCGGTTTTATTTCTTCTTGTAATCGGGGTTCTTGTCAGCGGCGTAGGCGGTCAAATGATCCTCGCCATAGTCTTCGTCCTCGTGCTTGAGGCCGCTAATTAATAAGTAAAACACCACGTAAATCAATCATTCTTCTTCAGAACTAGGAGTGAGAGGAAAACATAGAATGTGGCAGCTGCATTTCCTCCTGAGCATTCTGTAAAATTCAGCTAATGGATCTGAGGGTTTCAGTAAATTGTTATTTAGGCGAATCACTACAGCAATATGCGTGGCGGAACGACCTTTTGTTTACGCTCTGCCTACCCCACAAAGGATAAAGGCGTGATTACATGTGTAAAGAAAAACGTGCGGCAAGAGCATCAGTTTTATTTCTTCTTCTTGTAGTCGGGGTTCTTGTCAGCGGCGTAGACGGTCAAATGATCCTCGCCATAGTCTTCGTCCTCGTGCTTGAAGCCGTGCACGTAGGCAAAGTTGCCAAAAAATAGGCAGTGCTCGTAGTTCATCGGCTGGTACTCTGCAATGCAAATACTGGGTGTAAGGGACAGCATCCCGCAAACTATAAGCGGTTAAAACTTTCACCAGGAAATTCTTTCAGAAAGTAAAAAAAAGGCTGTACATACGTGACAGAGGTTGACATTTTGTATGGAAAAACAAAAAAGATATTACTCCCTGAAAAATATCCTAGTGAAAGTTTTTCAGTGTCGTTGACTGAGCAACCCCTATCAGTTTGAGGGATGCTGTCCCTTACACCCCGTAGACCGCTGCTGTCTCTTGTGTTTGTGTAGAGGTAGAGGTTTAAGTTCTACCTCGTACCAAATTTGTTTTCGTAATTTCATAAATATACGTTTTTTTTATTAATTTAGTAAAAAAAAACATCCCGATGAAACCTGTAAAGTAATTCAAAGGAAGTCGAAAATCTGTATTGGCCCCGCGTAGTCGAAGCCTGATCGCCCTAAATCGTGGAAGACTCGTGCCATTTACTGGGGGTGTATGCACATGTATGATACATGTATGATACTGATGAGTGATGAAATTTATAGCCACTGTCGCCAGGCAGTCAGTCCCCAGTCCATAGCTGGGTAACATACCGAGGGTTGCAAGTTTTGATCACGAGGGACACTCTGGGATGGAATAGAAACGCTGACCATGACTTCAACCAACCAGCTACTCGAATAATCTAAGTATAGTATTTCCAACTCATAGAATAAAGGCTAACAAAGTTTTATGTCTTATTATTCAAAAACACAATTCAAAAATAAATGCTACGTGTTGGAAAATATGTTAAATTACTAAAACTACTATTTCATTATGTTGTCATAACTAATAGCTTATTTTAGAAACAAGATCTTCGATTAAAAGATATGAGACTTTGTTTACCTTTATTCTAAATCTGAGTTGGAAATACTATAGTCCATCATTAAATGCAATATTAAGTTTGTCAAGTTGTTAGGTATTCGTGTGTTCATAATACTTATCTTTAAATTCGCTACAACAGACAAAACAAAAATATTGACCTGTTCCTTTTATGCAATTATAAAGGTCCATTATGCAGTGGTTATCGAATATGAAGGTCGCATTGTTCTGAGTATTAAACGCGCAGACTTTCTGAAAGTAGGTAGGGCAAACTCCGCATCTGAAAGTAAATTGACTTGGAATTAAAAGTTTCAGATCCATTGAAGACAGCGCCCTTGGGGTAGGGGTTATAGTATTTTTTTTCTGTGTCTATCTTTATGCAAACTCTTTAAGGATGTAAATCTGAAATAAATGTGTTATATCAAGGGTGTATCAGCCTACTTGTTACTTTAAAACTTGGGGACGGGTATAGCAGAACTGAAGTGAACAGTATATATTTTTTACCTGTGTCCATCGGGTGCAGGATTCTGTTTATATTGTACGTAACATGTACCTGTAATTATTATAATATTGTTGTAAACGTAAAAACCACTACTATAGTTTTAAATATTGACAAGTAGATACCTTCTTTAAAAATATTTACCAAATGCAAACGTAGCGAATAGTAGCAGCAATCTTTGAAACATGACTATCTACCTTTGAAGAAATATCCCGAATTGGATATTTCTTCAAATGTAGATTGATATGCTTATCTTTCAATTAAATGTCTTTGTAATAATTTTACTTGCATGAAAGTTTTATACAAGTACAAACTTTATGTCTCATAAAATTGATTAACTCCATACATGATTGACTCTATCAGCAATTATTATAATTCAGCAGTATGAAAGCTAAGACAGCGAAATACTTCATATTTATTTTGTACGTTTTGACCGAGATAACAAAAAATCTATTCTAAAAAAGCATTCTTTTAGAAAATTAGTATATTTTACTCAGGATAATAAACTGGAGTATTTAAAAAAAAATCATTTTTCTTAGGAAGGAATTTGTCTCTACAAATCTAAATTGCTTGCAATTGTCGAGGTTGGAAAGTTTACAGTGTTATAAGACTTAATTTTAATGGAAGCCACATTTTCTTGTTTCTCGTAGACCTGAATCCAGCCAAAGCTAAGCAGTCATTAAGTACATGCGTGTCGCCCAACGTGAGTCCATACACGATTCACGATGGCCAGGGTGACTCAGTCGCTCGTTCCCTATCGGATCCGCAATCCACGCGATAATTATTGTACTTACATGTACATATAGAGGTGTACAAAAAAAGTACTGAGTTCCTTAGAATCGCATGTTCTACTGATCATAATTCATAACAAACAACTTTCACAAAGCAAAAAAAGGATAAAATCGAAATAGAATTTTACTTTGTCCATACCAAATTGCAGATGAGGAAGCATCTGTGTATGGAAAAGTATTTTTTTTAACTGATATTTTTATGCTTTCTAACCTTTTCACCGCCACAGTCGGGTATAGCCGACAACCCGCGACTTGCCGTCGGCGCCACGGTCAGCTACAGCCGACAAAATGTAGTTAAAAAGTTTGTGTTTATTTAAACCAGCATTTTGAAACTGTATCTTTTTATTTTTCGCATTTTGCATTTTTTGTACCTTCTACTTTGATTTAGATATTTATTCGTTTTGTAGTATAAAATAAGAAAAATACTGATTACGTTTTGAACCTGCAGAAGTGCAATTCGCACACGCCACAGTCGGCCGGCCCTACACGACTGGAAGTGTTGTTCCTTGCTAGTTCAAATATAAAACATCGATACGTCTACAATATCTATACGGATTATACTATGTGTATATTTGTCAAGTCTGTCATAACAATAACGTTTTCTTATTATTCTAATGTATAATGAAAATATTTCCGACATCGATTTGCAGAAATATGCTAAGAATTAGACATTTTTTTCTTTGTTTGATTGAGTATCGACAAACAGGTTTCGCCGACTCGTGCACAGCGATAATTGCTTGACCATTGATAGTTCGTCGTTTTTAATGAATATTCAACATAAGTAAAATAATAAAAAGGAAAGGGAATGAATGAATAAAAAAGTCGCAATGAAATATTAAAATAGGTACCAGAATAAATCCTTTGATGTTCTAAAGTTGAAGAATTTCATTTTCATATTTTATAGCGATGTTCTATATTACTTCCTTATTTGTCCTAACGGTTTGAGAAAATTCAAATGCCACCGACGCCACAGTCGTCTATAGCCGACAACGCGATGTATAGAGACGCGTAATAGAGATGCGCCAGTGCTAATTCGAAAACTGAACTAAAGATAAACTTATTGAATATTCCAAGTGTTGTTTAGGATACCACCACTACTACAATTATGATATATTATTGTTTTGACCTATATGCAAGAATAACTGACAATTAGGAAGCAAAATAATGGTTTTAGATTAATTAAAACTTGGTTTAAAAAGTAAAGATTTACTATCGATATGAACTGTTGGACATCTCCATTTTATTGAGTATTTTTTTACCTAGAAATCGGTGTGGCGCTGGTTGTAGTTTTTTTACCTGTATTGCTTGGCGGCAAAAAGGTTAAAGGAATGCAGTACTTCTTTTACACCCTGTATATAACCTAACTTAACCCCGAAGCGTGATAACCCGCGCTCCTTTAATGGCTATTTTCGATGCTGACCGCAATGTGTTGACTACGGGATAGGTGGTTCATCGTTATCGGCACAGGTTACGAAAATAATGCCGGTATAGCATAACGCAAGAAATGGAAACGTTTGCTTTTCTTCGACTATTTTGGACTTTGTACTTCAGTTATTTGACTGCAAATTGCAATTAAAATTAAATAGTAGATAAATAATTTTGTGAATGTGATGTAATGCTATATGATAGGAAGCGTATAGCTAGGTAGTTACTATTCTACTTATTCCTAAAGAAGGAAAATAAAAGGACCAAATTCTATAAGTAATATTATATTTCCCAGAGAAACATTTGCATAATAATTAAAATCATTGCGAGAGACTAATAAACTAATTCTTAGCTAGCGCTGTCACTTTCTTAACTTTGACATAAGAACAGGATAACAAATAAACACATGACATTGGCATTCCTAATCTCGCGTAAGATGCTTTTAATAAGAACTGGACAAAGAGCATGCTCTCTTATTTTACGTCATTTTAGCAGTCTTATGTCAGATTAGGAATGTCAACGTCATGTGTTTATTGGCTAACCTGTTCTTATGTCAAAGTTAAGAAAGTCACAGCGCTAGCTCAACATTAGAGCAACCTTACCTTACCTTAAATTTTTACAGTTTGTAAAATTTTTATCGATCATGCTTTTCAATGCGATCTAACTGAACTATAGCATAAGCAAAACGATAGACTGCCTGTAAGTAGATACAATGTTAAAGTGGTTGACGGTCTACCTACCCTGTTCCTGTAAACGCGAGCAGTTGCGTATGACAGGCAACAACTAAGTAGTACTTATATTTTTGATGATTTTAGCACTCACAATGCGATTTTAATTTTATAATATGAAAGAAAGAAAATAATAAATTCTTTTATGGCAGGACTCGAACCTGCGTCTCTAGAATGCCGGTCCATTACTCTACCAACTGAGCTACAGAAACGGTAGAGGGAGTAACGAATTTATCATAGTATTTCTTATGTATACGGCATAGCGACGTTAGCGACATCTAGCCATGTAGTTTAAGAATTACGTAGGGCTTGACCGTTTCTGTAGCTTAGTTGGTAGAGTAATGTACCGGCATTCCAGAGAATCTGGTTTGAGTCATGCCAGAGACGATTTTATTATTTTCTTTCTTTCATATTATAAGTAGTATTTACCTAGTAATATAAAATTGTGAACATACTGAAGACAGGCAAATATTAACTAGTTACTCTTTGAAGTATAATACGTGTTCAGAATGACAAGCCAAGAATGGAGTCGATCAATCATTATGTATCATCATGCTTAGAGACATGGTGGAGTCAGTCAAGTAATGTGAACGTGCCGCGTAGGCCGAGCGTGGGCAGCTACAGGTAGGCAGTGGTTAGCGGGGGGCTGGAGGCCGGGGGAGAGGGCGGTACCGGTCGCACCAGACTCCGTGGCGCTGCGGCCGCGCACCGCGCCGGATCACCTTGACGAGCCAACATACTTCCACAGATTATAACACACACAATTCGAATGATATTGATGAAATTGATACTCAGTCACAATTTCTAGACTAATTTGCAGTGATATCAGAAGTGGGATTCCCAATTTGAGACTGTAGAATAGAATTTCTAGACACTAACTTACAGTGGTATCAGAAGTGGAATATCCATGAGTCTGTAAAAAAGATAAGATCGATACAATTTTCCTGTAAGTAGGTATATCACTGCAACGGTTTTCTCGGAATCTTGGTATCATAGTTACTTGCATCATCATTATTATTATTGTAAGTGACTGGGCAAGAAATACAGGCTAGAGGCATTGTCTTGCGGTCGCTTGTCACCGAGTTAATTTGTTATAGATAGCCGGTGGTCACTCAAGTGTATTGTTAACTTATAATGTGTCAGCGTAACTTGAGTATTCGACCTTCAACGGTCCGCTGGTCGCATGCTTGTGAACTTAATAGGCCCTCGGAATGCCTTTACTCATTAGTGCCCTTAATTGTAGAGACAGCTCAAGTAAACGCGATGAATATGGAATAACGTATAACAAAGGCATACCTAACTCATTCAGTGGAAAATGAATCAAAACAAACTAAGGGTAAATTGATGTTATGAAATGTTATAAAACCCATGAATGAAATTATTGGAAGTTCAACCGCTGCTATGACATCAATGTTTGAATAATGTTTATATGAATAGGCACTGCATGGCGGAAAATACACTTTATTATTGCATGTTGTATCCTCTTTACTTACACAAATAGAAACAGGTAGCTGCGTATCAATGAACTGTTAATTAGCTTAATGCGTAGGTGCATCCCATTGCTATTATGCTATTTCCATGCTTATGGACTTTGCATAAGTCTTTGAATTGAAGTAAAAATTATATTGTTTACCATTTACATGTCCTCATATTTATTTTACCTGTTTACTGTGACCACAATATTATTTATTTCCTTGTCTATTTTCCGATTTATGAATGAGTGCAATCCCCATGTGTTTAATACATTATTGACGTAGGTAAAGTACATCATTTAACCGCAGATGATACCCAGCTCAGTCTGCATGTCCTTAAACTGTGCCACAATGGCGTTATCAGCTTACAGCTTTAGTTATGCAAGGTGAAGCGCAATAACGGAAAGCTCAAGTCGGAGGTGTGAATGTATCTCGGCGCCACGGACGGAGCGCGGTAGGCGCCACTTTCTTCGCCTGCGCTCACGCACGGCAGCCGCCCGTCGCCCGCACGCCGCCCGCGCCTCTACCCAGCACCCGCCAAACCGCCTGCCTACCTACCGACCGATGCAACTGTTTTTTCTGCACTCCTTTTGCCTTCTGTATGCATGTGTGCAATGCTTGCAACATATTGCTTCATTTACTCTTTCAATATGTGCCGTTATGTCCTTTTAGCTGAACCGCTTTAATTTGATTGATGCATGTTTTCTTTTACATTTTCAATTTATGTGTATGATTTTTTCACCCTGTTCTAATCGGAATAAGCTTTTAAGTCCTAATCTTGCTAGTTAATATGATGAAAATTGGGTGAAGCGTAGCGTAGAGTCCATTTTTATGTTCATTAGGCATTCAAGAGAAACCTAGGCCCAGTGGTAATTTATGCTGTGGATTAGACAAGTATCCATATAAAGCTCGACCCGCCTCGCCTGCGGCGAGTTGCCACAGCGGCCGAACGGCGCTCTCCGATAAATTATCTACACACACAGCCACACACCATCTATTTGAATAAACCTATCTATAATAACGTGTGTAAACACCGTATAGCTGGATAGATAGCTACATGTGTGTGACGCGTCCACGATCCACAAACGTTTATTTCCTTTGTGTCGATGATTGCTCACACGATGCAAACATATCAGCTCTATTCAATCACGGATGAGGATGCGCCGGTCGGTACGTACGTGAGTAAAATCCGACGTGTATCTATGTAGAGTACACACCTAGCCCGGTGACATTTTTATAAACACTGGCTAAAAACTAAATAGTCCAAATCTATGTAGAGTCCAGAATTGCACCGACTACATCACTCAAATCCATCCAAATAGTGATTGAAGAGGCCGAAGAGGGAAAAGATGCTTAACCATCATTTTGTCTACCTCTAACTTAATTATGTGGTAGTTTTCCATTTGTAGCTACAGCTACCTATCAGAAATTAGATCAGTTTTTAAAGCTCCTGTTTATGCTAATATTAATAGAAGATGTTTAGCAATTAACCATAAAATTGAGTATACAAATTAACAAGCTTCTCAGGCCAAAACTGGTCGAGCTTCATTTACTTACCTACCTAAGTTATCTATAGAAATCATCGCTCTAGCACACCATAAATTAAACTCTTCTGTCGAAGATAGTGGCATCGAAATGTGGTTGGTGCATGTGTTACGAAGATTTTGAGTTTGTGTGCGTAAGAATATCGGTTGGGTATCGTTTTCTGAGAAGCCGGTGGCGCAGGCGCAGGCGGGTGTAGGCGCGGGGCGGGGGCGGGAGCAGGCCGGCGTCAAGCCCATATATAATCCATGGCGCGGGTAGCGGGGGGGCGGAGGGGCCAGGGCGCCGCCGCCGGCCCGGCCAGACAACTTGTCGCTGAGCCTGTGCTGCCAGTTGGCCCCTCCGCCCGCCCGTCTGCCTCACAGCAAGTGGTTTTAGCTTGGCGCACCCATCCAACTACCTAAATAGCTAACGAACGTCTTGCTAAGATGTAAATTATGTGGATAGAATTTGGAAACATTTATAGCATGATGATGATTTTGGACTAAATGAGTTCAGATTTTTTTCTTTCACCATATTAGTCTTTATTGGTTAGAATATAGGTGTAAGTAGAACTTATATATCTGCATCTACTATAGAACTCCATAATATAACATATAATCACAAATGAATTCTCTATTTAGATTCAGTGAATGTGTCAGATTACTAGTTGTGTTGCAAAATATAAAGCCTTTGCTGGGCTGGACAGTGGCGCATATTTTCTCAATGACAAGCAAGTGCTTGACTCATTCTTTGTTTCAAAAACTGGGTCATCTACTTCATATGGATTTGCAACAGTTGATAAGAAATACAATTTCGTAATTTTGAACGTTGTTGGTTGATATTAGTCACTTATTGGATTAGGTACCTACTTACCTGGTTGGTGCAATATCACTTCTAATTCAGATTCTTTAAATTGCTTATCAACATTTTCTTCACTTAAGTCTTGGATTTGATGTATCTAGTAAATCTTTGCCTTATCGCCAAAAAGTCTATCTTAAGCCGATCTGAGGCAGTTCTTGCTACCGGCTACAGCAATCAGCATCTTAGCACACACGATTACCGGGCTAAACAAATCGCTGTCATGTTAAGCTGGTACGCACGGCTTATCAGGGCTTAATGCGGCACGTAGAGGACCGTAGATGATCCCTGTTGCGCCATGGATATTTACAACAGAGGCACACGCCGCTTTTGGGTGGTCCTGCAAGATCTGGCACACAAACAATCAACGGTTTATCACTACTTATAAGGAATAAATAAGGTTTATCAAGAGGGCAAACCGCCGAAACTTTGATGCTGATATGATAATCTTTTTTTTGCCTTCTTTCAAAAACAATCATTAGCAGCTCTTCTTTATTGTGTATTATAGTGATAACTACCTCGTTACACGCCGGTACAGCTTTTAAAACAAGTGGTATAATTATCGCAACTTTGAAGACCATCCATTTCTTTGTTTTTTTCAAAGCGTGACTGTCATTATTAAAATTACATGGCGACGATATTTTAAACTTGGCACGTTATTAATATTAGTCAGGTAGTAGTTGCCATCGGAAACAAAAACTAGTTGAGTGATTGCTTAGAAGTTTCATTGGCAATGGTCGCACTTGCGTCATGGTCGGTCGTCGCTCTGAAAAAATACCTCCAGTCCAGTAACGTCAATTGTCATACTGACCTGACTTGAAGAGCAGAGAAGCGAAGGTGAGGCTCCGCCCGTGACTTCCGCCAAGGTTAATGAGGTGGCAAACTTCTTGTTCGTTTGGTATTCACTCCATTTTCCTGTTATAATTCTACGTCTGTCTGAGATGTTCTACATGATCAGTTCATTAGGTACTATTTCGTCGCTGGCTAAGCGTTCTTTAAATGCATTGAATTTGTATTTGTTTCAATTTGCCTCGCGTACCTAATTCATTTCATTATCAACCTATTAAAAATTGTATTGCCATGACCATCCAAAACCGTTCATGATCATGATACGTTAACTTCTCTCCTCAGTAGAATACCTTTATTATAGAGACGCGTCAAGTGCAATGCGGGTTAAAGATCAAGCAGTGTAGAGCACATTTCTATTCGGCACCTCACTCATTCTAGGTCAGAGCTATTTGCATTGAATAAAATGAGTCACATGCGTACAATGCGTTTACATGGACTTAAAAAATGCTTATACATATTTTAAAGAAACGTTTTTAGATTATTACTACGTGCTTCTCCATGTAACTAATTTAATATTCACAGAGCTGTGATGCAATTTCAGCTCTGGATCCATAGGTATTAATTTCCCTTAGTTAGTTTAAATCTTTAGCTAAATAATTTAGTATTTGTGTGATGTGTTGATAGAAGTGCGAGTAACTATTTATTAGAGCTCACAGCGCATGGTCCGGGCTCGCTATCAGTATCGCGGCCGATGTCAGGGGGCACGTGATTGTGTACACTACACACGCAGCGTGTTTACACATCGCCCGCTTTAACACCGCCGACGCCTCTGATCTCCCCGAAACAATATCTACCATTCCATTTCTATCAATTAACGAGAAAACCTTTATCGGCAATGTCCGCCAAACCAATCATGTGGACGACGACCTAACCCTTTCCGAGAAAGATCGCCTACGCGCCGCTTCAAGCAAGAGATTCGCAAGTTGAATATTGAAATTTGCGAATCATTCTTGTGCTAATTCAAAAAGGATACATGAGCCGTGAGGTGTGTTGGTGAGCGATGTTCGCTCGCATATTATAATTAGTCGAAGGCGGTGAGTAATGGCGTCGGAAATAACGCGCGCGGTTGGCGCCAAGCGAGGAGTCGAACCGAGCGGCCATCGTGCCATCATGACGGCATCTCATCACAATAAGCCGCCGCCGCCGGCTCGTCTGTCTTGTGACTAGCTATTTATGTGCTGCACTGACGCTCTGAGCTGATTTATTTAGGACTTCAGATCTTGGTGTCTTTAAGGTGGCTATTATTGTATTGTGGCCGTAGCTGTTGCACTCGCTCCGCACGACACTAATTATCACTGAGCTAAGCGTCTTGGTATTTTATTACGCATGCTCAACAGTCCCACTTTCTTTTATTTTCCCATTTTAACTTTGACTTAGAACAGGATAGCATATGAACACATGACTAACATTCCTAATTTGACGTAAGACGGTTTAAATAAGGAGAAAGCATGCTCCCTATTTTACGTCAAATAAGCAGTCTTATGTCAAAGTCAACAAAGTGACAACGCTAGCTAAATATTAGAATTAGGATTATGTCGCGAGAATCGACGCCTTATATGTCCAAAGTGGTACTTAGGTACGTTAACGTCCCGAACATTATCATTACGTTAGTTGAGTGAACTAAAAGCTGAAACCATAGCACTCCCTTAAGTAAACTCGACAGTGCAAATGTACAAACTTAGGTCGCTGAAGGGTTTCTTTCTAGTATAACTGCAGACCGTATTTTCTTTCATGACTCTATCCATAGAGTGTAAATGCGATTATTACTATTACTCATCGTTATACAAAGATTGGTATTATATCATATCCACCACTATAACGGCTGCAAAGAGTCCGCTGCGTCGATTTTCGATTCTAATTAATTCAGCTCAATTCTATCTACTACATGGCTCTACGAGCGTTAGCTAATATTTAGATACTATTCTTTGGCATTACCTACCTACATATTTATTATTGTGCAATCGGCCGTCTGAAATGGATCGTGGCTTGATTTCGCGGAACTGGATGATACCGGAAAGAGATGTCGTGTCATTCACTGGGTTTGGCTGGACACGACTTCAAAGCGGTTGGTCCGGGTGCGTTTGCCGCTCACGGCTCACCGGCGGCACGGCGTCGGTTACTACAAACAGCCCGCATCTAAAGGAATTTCTGGAACAGCCAAACAAAGGCACCGCGGCTAATTATTTTCTGTTTGCGCTGAGGAAACACACTTATTCAAAGGAATCCATATAACTTAATGCCCTTTTGTCGTCACAGGTAGGCAAACAAAGGGTTGCTCTATCTTTGAAGGGCCTATCAATTGTTTCTAGGTTGTCGTTGTGTAATTAGGAGGTTTGATTTGATCGACTTCGTTCAAATATTATAGATAAGAGCGTACAATGTTTACTTTTGTTTATTAGCACTTGTCACCATTCCATCAGACTTTCTCCACGTGGAGCTCATAAAATTTACAGTGGGTACTTTAATATATTTATTCAATTAATACATCTGTCTTCTAAGAGATAGTTATGTGCATGTAATACACATTATTGCAATATATAAAACCATTGCTAAGTATGTTTATTTCTAAGTTGCAGTTATTGGAATGCTTTGAGTTGACTGTACTCCTCAGTCGTAATGCATTTCAGATGACTCATGTTCAATATGCGAGTGTGGTGCGATAATCATTTCCTGTCTCTCACCCATCTTCTGTAGAAATGTAGTAAAGCTTCAATGCAAGTTTTTGAAAACGCTATTAGGTTTAACAGCCCAGAACACAGAGAATGTCTTAGAGCTTGTGCCAAAAATATCCTTGACATCATAGTGGTGCTATGCCTACGAACGAGCTTTGCTTTATGGGCCATCACGCTCGTCCGGCGGAGCATCGTAAATATCATGCAGCCGCCATCTGCGAATGCAGTCAATGTGCAGAGAAATTTGTGGAACACACAGGCACGGAACAAGGGTTCCTGGTTCAAAACAGTGGCCTGTACTGTCCTCAAGTGTTTGTTAGGTGAAAAGGAACTCGCCAAGTGGCACTTACTCTCATATTTATCACTGGTTTCAAGTCTTTGATGTATTAATTCTCAAAGGTTTGATTTGGTTTATAACCTGTCATGTCCTGGCGAAATGCCTGGTCTGAAGTCAGTTCGCAAAAATGTGCTAAAAACAATGGCGAATCAGCCAAAAACGCCAAGCCACGTCAGAAGCCCGGGCAAGAACAGAAATATTACATTGGTAGGCAGACAGGCCCTACCTAATGCATATTTCTGCCTCAAGGCAGTACCGAAATACCTGGTGCAATCCAAAAATACTCGTACATTTGTTTCTAGTAATTTGAGTTATGTTACGGTGTCATTGAACATCAGTTTCAAACTTGTGAAGTGTTGTGAGGATCACGGTCATGATCAGTCAAAAACGTAAGAAGGTTGACTTGAGTTTTCAGGGTGAATATGCTGTAATGTAAGGCATGTAGAACAGAGAATACTACCTTGAATCAGCAGTGTTATTCCTAAAGCCGTGTGTAGTGTAACATGCACTATATGCGTCGAAGCGAGACCGGTGCGTCGCCATATGTTCCATGTGCCGCCATGCAGACTCAACTCTCAAGTCGACGCAGACTGCTCGTCGCCTGTCCCTCGTTGTTGGTTTAAGTATTTGTGTTTACTTAACTTGCGACTTAATCTTCACGAATAGTCATGTTTGCCCTTATTAAGATAATATTTTCTTCTAGCAGCTTTTTCTAGTCTTGAGTTTCATGTTTCATACCATGCGCTTTTACTCCACCCATCCAAATACCTTCCCTCACCAGACTGCATGACGCCCTTTAACAATTCGCAAAACTGCTTTAAAATAATTTTATTGTCAGTTACCTGTGAAATTGTTTTATTGTTTTCCTACGAAATGGAGTGCAGTGTGCAAACCCGTGGGCGCTTGGAAGTACAGTGCCGGAGTTATCGGCTTACCGCGTGTTAGTTCTACTAAAGGTTTACTGCCAAAGTGGACTCTAGGTACAGTTTCAGCCAGACAGCGCGACGCCAGAAAATGGCGGAGTAAAATTCCTCGACAAGTTATCCCTCATCCAAAGTCTTGGCATAAATCGCAATTTCTCTATTCCGATTATTACTACTATTTGTAACTGTATCATAAGATCATATTTAAGTAAGATACATACTTACTTTTGTTTAAAACGCTCCAGTGATATTTAGTTTGTTGGTAACAAACAAATATACATTTACATACAAAGTTTTCCTCTTTATTATAAGTAGTCCCAGTAATTATTAGAAATAATTATTCCATTAGCTAGGGTACTATACCTACCCTGCACTATGGAACTTAAGAAAACTGCTGTTTAATATATGTTCATAATCGTAACAGCTTTAATGTTTAAGTTTACTTAGCTAGCATTATAAAAGCGTTCTCAAAGTTTATTTCCTGTTAATATTTATTTTCCTATAATCAGTTGATGTTTAAAATTTTAGTTCTCTACTTCAACACTTTATTTGTGTTTTTAATTCTTCATCATCATCATTACTTCCATGCTGGACTGGAAGTGATAGAAAAACATAGAATGTACCAGCTGCATCACCTCCAGAGCATGCTGTAAAAACCAGCTAATGGATTCGAGGGTTATAGTATATTACAATTTTAGGCGATGGGCTGACAACCTGTCACTATAGCAATATACGTCATGATCATCTGTAATAACCCTCAAAACTTGTCAGACGTGGCGGAACGACCTTTGCTTAGGTCGTTTACGCTCTGCCTACCCCATTAGGGATAAAGGCGTGATTATATGTATGTATGTATCATCATCATTATAATTTTATGACTCGAGTTTCTACTGTCAGTCAGAAATGCAACTTAATTTTAAGTGTTATCTTTTATTTATAGACATAAGTAGGTATCTAATACATAATTGATTTACCTGCTATTTCACCTGGGTACTTATAGTATGTATGTAGTTCTTCCATGCTGAACTGCTAGTGAGAGAAAACAATAAATGTGCCAGCTGCATTTCCTCCCGAGCATGCTGTAAAAACCAGCTAAAGGATCTGAGGGTTTCAGTATATTGTAATTTAGGCGATGGGCTGACAACCTGTCACTACTACAAATATATCTTAAATAAAATAACCCTCAAAACGTCAGACGTGGCGGCGACCTTTGTTTAGGTTGTTTACGCTCTGCCTACCCCATTAGGGATAAAGGCGTGAGTATTTGTATGTATGTATGTATGTACTTTTAGTAACTTTCGGTCGATGCATGGAACGTTGCAACTTGAGGTCTTGGATTGGAACCTTGTATGATCAAATCAGGTCAGGAAGCCATTAAGACTCCCTGAAATATATCCTGTACAATACCGATAAAACAAGCTACTTTACGACGATTTTTGCTCAAAGCACTGTGGCATTACATTACCCAATAAAGTAATAGAGTAACGTACGAGGTGTAAGGGACAGCGTCCCGTAAACTGATAGATAGGGGTTGCTCAATCAACGACACTGAACAACCATCAGGAGGTTTTATATAGATAAAAATAAATTGCTTTTCCTAGTGGTAATTTTGTATGGGAAAGTAATTTTTATTTCATCTCCTGAAAGTATTTCCTGGTAAAAGTTGTTTCAGATTCGTTGACCGAGCAACCCCTATCAGCTTGCGGGACGCTGTCCCTTACACCCGGTATAATATTAAAATGGAAATATATTTTAGTAAAATTGTAGGCTATAGAAATAATTAACAAATACCTGTAGCATTTAAATACTTACATCGGGTTAAATATTTATTTTACAAAACTTAAAAGGGCTTGTAGGGGGACAATGATTCTTCCAGGACGAGTGTGTAAATTAAATACCTAATACTAAGATTTTAAAAAGTTTGTGCGTGTAAATATTATATATAGTAAAATAGTTAATGTTTATTTTTTTATTTTACCAGTATTCGTGATAATCGTTCTGCGTTAATAAACATAACTGAACCTTCGCTATCTAGTCATGTGACAAGATATGATGATGCAAAAAATCGTAAATAAGTTATGTTTTTTATGGATGATGCACCGCTCCTGTATGGTGGACTTTTTTATCTTTATTATCTTATAATGTAAAGTCAATTTCAACCATTTGCAATTAAAGTGTTGTGTATTTTTTTAAGTAGGTATAGTGTTATCAAATGTAAAAAAGGACTGTTCTCATTTATCTTTGTACAATGGCAATGAATTACAATAAGTTTTAAAGTTCGGGGACTCCACAGGTAGGCCAGGGAGGGTGCGGGCGGCGCCGGCGCTACCTGCCCCATACCGTGGCTTGGAAACGCGATACAGGCGTGTGCGGCAAATTGAAAAGGCATTTTTTTTAGTAAACAACTCTCTTTATTATTATAATAATAGTTATCGCTATAATAATCATTCTTCATAAATGTAGGTAATGCTTCATAAACCCCACATATAAAAATACATTCTTATAATTTATACACAAAAATAAGCTATCATCTCGAGATGATGGCATAATGCACTATGGCGGCGTGTACAATAAGGCACGGTGTAGGAGGGCTACGCCCCAGGCGGCGCCAGGCGGGCGTCGGCGACTAGATCACAGGAGTTTCGGGGCTGCGCCCCAAAGGCATCCTCTCATCTAAGAGGAGCCGGGAAGGAGGGCATGGGCGCGCACCAACGCGGGGCAGAGCACGCGGTCAACGCGCATCCGGCCGCGCTCTGTACGGGCACGAACGCCGACACGTGCACGCCGGCCGTCACTGGCAGCGACGCTATCACGGGCCTTCTCTCTTCTTCATCTTCCAGGAATGGTCTGAATAGCTTGAAAGGTTTTCTTGGCACTTCGGGCACTGCTGCTGAAGCGTACACTGGTTGTGGAGCAGGTGGTGGTGAAGGCCTTCTTACTGATAAATCAATTGGCTCTAGTATTGGTAGAGGCACAGGTACGGGTTGCGGTAATGGCGTAGGCACCTGTAGAGGTGTAGGCACTTGTACTGGTGTAGGCACCTGAATTGGCGTAGGAAGCGTTGCAGGTGGTGGTGATGGCAAACGAGCACTTTCTGGTGATCCAGCAGCATATGGCGGTGGCGATGGTGCAGGTTGAGGAGCTCGCCTGAGCAACGCCGCTCGCAGTGTAGGTTCAGCTTGTAGCCACTTCTGGATTTGACGTCGGTGGATGCCAAACTTTCTGGCTGTAGCGCGTTGATTGCCGCGACATTGAGCGTCACGTCTGTATGCTTCTAAAACTTGTAGTTTGAATTGTGGTGGGAAGATGCGGCGGGAACCAGCACGTCCCTCAGGGCGGCGGTCAGAAGGCACAGAGGCCGAATGCGTGTGGGCGGCTGCCATGGTACTGAGCGAACGTGTGCGCGTGGCGAGTGTCGGCGCCGAACTGACTGTCTGTCGCTCGTTGGGTCGGCACTCGGCGCGGATGTTGGCGGCGGCGGCTCGCTGCCCGCGGCGCGTACCACCCGAACGTGAGCGCGCGACGCAAGCCTTGTATGCCCATTAGGGTCAGTCTACATTGAACGATATTTAATTTAAATAAATAAGGTTTATGCATTGAAGAAAAAAAACCCTCTAAATTGTTGTCGCAATCGACACTTCTCTGTTTATGGGCGCACAAATACATGGTTTGATATACCTAATTTATTTTTTGTGACTTTAAGATATGTAGGTATTTAACTTTTGGCAAAATATAAATCTAATTATTTATTCTTTAATTTGGTTAAAGATGTAAGATTGTCTTTTATGTAATATTACTACGGACCTATACAAATAGAGACTCAAATATCAAGTTACAACTTGATAAACTGTAAGAAAACAACAAAGCTATTTAGTAATAAAATGTAAGTAGAAATCAAGTTAGGTACCTATACAATTTAATTGGTTTGTTAAATATGACTATGTCCAGTGTGAACATAGGCTTAAGCAGTAATCTCGCCTCATTCCCGGCGTGAAAAAATGCCGCAAGTGGGAGCCGATAGCACGTAGCGCCACCATTTCTATCTCGCTTCCTCTTGTAAATGACTGTGGAATAGAAAAAGATAAATATATCTGCTCCGCTTCAACCGCTGCCACATCCGTTTACGAAACAAGTTTGCATGCACCGTTGCCGCTCCGTGCGCGCGGGCGGTTCATGAGCTAGAGAGGGGGGTGCGGGCGGACAGGAATGTGCACGGAACGGCAGCGTGGCAGACCGCGGCAGACAGGGTGTCGCCGACTAGCCGCCGCGAGACAGGCCGTCGCTCGGCGGCGCTAGTCCCCTCTACACCCGCGCACCCCCGCGCCGCCCGCAACTCGCATCAACAAGTTATTTCGGCTCAGTGTTCCGTATGGACAAAAGATCCCAAGTCGTAGCCGTTTACGGGCGGTTAATACGTTTCGTGTCGCATCAGTCGCTTAGCGCCATCGTCCGTTTCGAGGAAAGTTGTTTTTTTGTATGAGCGACGGCCGCCTGCCGCGCCTGCTTCGCGTCCGGCGACCGTGAAAACAGCGATCCAGCTCCCTTTTGCGCACATTTTATATTATAACATTGCTATAGTTTTATATTACATAGACTTCGTTTCACTGTAAATCATTATTACTTATAATATGCAACCCTTTTCTGTCTAGGAATTAATTTAATAATAATAAATAGATTCATATTTTTTTATATATGGCGTGTAACAGACAGCGTCTTGCAAACTGATAGGGATTGCTGGTGATAGTTGTTCAGTTTCTTTGACTGAAAAATGGACGCTGTCCTTTACACCCATACCGGGTTGAATATTTTTCAAAACAAAATGTTACTTAGAATTACCTCATATAGATTGGATAAACGTTGACAATTTATTAGTGAGCTATCCTTCCACAAGCGCAAGTAGTGTCCTAAAATAAAATAAAATATGGTTGCCCTACTTGCATGATTTAATTTTGATTGAAATATTATAAAATCAGTCTTGTCATGGAGGAAATAGTAGAATTTTCTGATATGATAAACATCTACTTGCATTGCACTCATTTCGTATCAGTTCCTAATTTGAATTTTCTGCAGATACTTTAGATAGATAAATAAATATGCCTGATTTCCACGCTTGATTTATTTGATATCAAGTACTTAGGTAGATAGATAAACAGGTATCTTTTTACAAACACAAAATATTCCTTTTGATTTTGTTTTTGCTATATTAAACTATTGTTTTATTTCATCAGTAGTATCAGTACAGTAGGTAGTAGGTACACAATAGGTAATGAATGCTATATTTCGTGAAATTCGTCGCGCACAAAATCACTTCATCTTGACTTTTATCGTTACCTGTCATTTTCTATCACGAGAGAACAGAAAGGGACCGCAACAATTATAGTAAATTTTTTGTTAAGTTTTGTCCGTACCAATACCGCATATGGTATTGTGTTTCGAATCATTCGAACTAAAATGTGTAGTGTATCAGAATGTGTTGTCGCCTGTACGTTTGCCAGTTAGTTGGCCAAGCCAAACCGGCCCCTACCAAGCAGCGCACCAAATACACTTGATTGGAATTAATCCATGCTAATATGAGGCCCCACCAGGCGTCGGCACCGTTGTGCCAAACTAGTTGCCAGTTGGCTGTTGTCACAATGTAGACCTGTCACTACATTATAATAATAATATTGCGTATCGCAAAATACTAATCTACAGATACAGATCTGCGAAACCTGTTTAGAATAATAATGTATCTAAGTTCAGAAGTATGTACCTAGTAACAATAATATAAGAAAAACTTTTGGTCACCCTATCTTTATTCATCGCGTCGCATTTTAAGCAAACCGTTTTTTTTTAAAACATTATAAATCGTAATAGCAAATTCTAACTTGTAACGCAGGTAGGTGCCTACTCCTATCTGCAGAGTAGCAATATTCTATATCTTTCGGAAATAATTTATTTTTATACATCTCGGGAATATAGCATTGCGCCTTTAGATCTTATTGTTCTGTTGATAGTTGGTTCGGCATCAGTCACCATATTCATTTCAAAACGACCTACCTAAGTATCTAACTTGTAAAATAGGATAATGAGTAGGTTGTACTTTATAATATCTACTGGCAAAGCAATAAGTACTCGACTGACAAGCAAGGTCGTATACCCAGTAATTTAATCCACCATGACATCATGGCGTTGGCAAAATATTCCATCCTCCGCGTGTTTTTGCAGCGGCTCTTATGGCGGGTGGAGAAGCGCGGGCGCGGGCGATGTTATCCGCCATGGTGCTACAAAAACTTAAAAGGACCTTTGGAACAGAAACCAAATTGTACGCAAAAAATCTCTGCAAATTTATTATAACTTGAATTTCTAGCTGTTGCTAGGGCGAAGAGAGGTCGTCCGGTTAACTTCTGGTAAGAAGTTCACAAACGAACCATGAAATTGATTTGATGAGTTTAATGACTCAATTGCAGCTTTTAACTACAAGAATTTGTTGTCACGTTGCTGACTACGAATATTTTGATACGTAATAATATTCTCAGTAGATTTATCTCTCGATTGTTTTATTTTAGTTCAACATGTCGTATGGTATGGAACTGTGGGGTTGCTAAAGCTAACATTATAAGTTTAGTATGGTATGTCGGCTGTAAAAACCAGCTAAGGGATCCGAGGGTTTCAGTATATTGCAATTTAGGCGATGGGCTGACAACCTGTCACTATAGCAATATACGTACAAATCTATCTTAAATAACCCTCAAAATGTTGTCAGACGTGGCGAAACGACCTTCGTATATGTCGTTAACGCTCTGCCTACCCCATTAGGGATAAAGGCGTGATTATATGTATGTATGTATGTATGTATGTCGGCTCATTTGACCGAAGAACCTTCAGGCACCTTTCTGTATAGGACAGACAAGCGGCCGCCGCTCATAAAGTGAGCTAATCAGACCTACAGACACTTCGACGCCGCGGCCTGCTCGCCATACCAATGAGCATCACGCAGCTACTAAACATCTGATCCACCACACCACACCGTTTTATTATCGCCTCTACAGTCAAGAAATAAGCTTCCAAATCGGAGGGTAATCCCAAAGCTATAAAACACTTCAATCGACACCGTTCTCTCGCATGAACAACGACATAAATTCAAATCAATATATTCAAATGTAAGTCCTCACCGCAAGGGACAGGGTTGACAATCCAGTAACCGAAGCCAGTTTAGAGTCATCGGAGGCTAAAGTGTTAAGCACACGTGCGTTTCAAACGTCGCCCAAATGGGGACCAGAGCAAGGTATACTCGTATAGTATATCTTTCGAGATCGTAGCATTGATAACTGTATCAATACTGGCTGCCTGTAGGATCTTAATGGACTATGCCTTCGTTAGTCCGATACCATAATAAATATCTAAGTTTTTTTTTTATTAGTAGGAAAGTTCGGAGGGTCTTTCGTCCATGAAAGTGCGTCATCATTACATAAACAAGACAATTTATCTCTTATGTAGGTACATCAAGATTCAAGTAGATACGCCAATTTCCTCGAAAACGATCATCTAAATCTGTGTTTGCTATTAATCATTCGTTGGAGAGGAAAAGGTATGAAAAAAACATCTACTACACACACACCTATCTTTACCGTGCCGACACTAAACATACGTCAGCATTAGGTATAATATTATTACTGTGATGTGTTGTCGGTCTAATGACCAAACCAAAAGCCAGACAATAGATAGTAATTATACTCGTTATTGCTGGTCGTTACAGTTTATTAACTGGCAATCTACAGTCTTTGTCTCAACATAAAGTACGAGTACCCACTTGGTATTATTTGCAGAGAACACGTCAAAGTATTAGTACTAACACTTGAATAAATGCATAATGATTTTTGGAAGATTCGAAAAGTTGAGTAGGTTGTTATTGTATCGAAATGGTCAGCGTCGACGGCGTAAGCGCCTTGGCTTGTCGAGACGTCCGGTCGCTGCCAACCGGTTTGTGGTCACCTCATCTCACCTGCGCCCGCGCACAGCTCTCGTTCGCCTCATTCACGACCACATTAGCTTTCTACCAAGAAACATCTCTTTAATTACATAAATACGAACACTTGATTTAGTGAAATATTCAAGAGCTAAAACAACTCATTTGTCTTGCGGTTACTCAATCATTACCACGATTCTACATTGCCTTTTAATTTCCAAATCGACCCATTAAATAGGAATATCTTTATCATTTGCTAACGTTTCTTTACCGCATGTCGTAAAAATAAACGTTAATGTTAAGTTTGAAATGCATCAGTAATTTTCCATCAACGCGGCGCGTACTTTGCAGAATGCGTGCCGCGCCACGCCACGCCGCGCTATTTGCAACGTGCGCTTTATAGTTTTCTAACAGACTATCAGCCTACAGGCCCAGCATACTGTGAATAGATTGAAGTAGGTGGGTACTATACACCTACATAGCTATACACCTACAGTGCGTACATACAGTGATTGCTATGCAAGAGCGCAGCAAGCGAGCATGCAACCCGCTTGGCGCCCGCCTTCGAGCTAATAATAACGCCTGGCCACAGCAGTACAAGCTAGATACTAGCACACCGTTATATGTAGTCGGACATGGACCCAGTTAATTAACATTGCAACTAAGTTTAAACGCACTGCAAACTACCAGAGACCCTTTACTTTTAACGTAACAAGTACAAGAGTCTACTGATACGTACATATAATCACACCTTTATCCCTTATGGGGTAGGCAGAGCGTAAACAACTTAAACATAGGTCGTTCCACCACGTCTGACAAAGTTTTGAGGGTTATTTAAAATAGATTTGCGGGTATATTGCTGTAGTGACAGGTTGTCAGCCTATCGCCTAAATTACAATACACTGCAACCCTCGGATCCCTTAGCTGGTTTTTTACAGCATGCCCGGGAGGAAATGCAGCTACAAAATACAAAATAGCTGGCACATTTTATGTTTGTCTCTCGCTCTCAGGCCAGCATGGAAGTCTACTAGCTGTTGCGAAATTAACTGACCGTATTATTTTGTCTAAATATGGTTGTTAGCATGTTCATAAACAATGATCTTCATATCCCTGATGTTAAACATGCGATTGCTAGCTATTTATACGTGGTGTAAGGGACAGTGTCCCGCAAACTGATAGAGGTTACTCAATCAACTAAACTGAACAACTATCATCAGGAAATTCTATCAGAAAAATAAAAGAAAGGTGTTCATTTTGTGTATGGGAAAGTCAATTTTCTTTTTTTTTTTACTCAAACCATGTCAGAGGCCTGACAGTTGTGCTACTAGGCGGTTTAAAAACACTGCCACCAGGGTTCATCGGGTCGATAGACTCGATACCCACTCGACAGAAGAAGAAGAATTTTCTTTTTTATCTCCTGATAAAAAATCCTGGTGAATGTTGTTCAGTATCGTTGACTGAGCAACCCCTATCAGATTGCGGGACGCTGTCCCTTACACCCGGTATAGGTAGGTACATCTCTGTGTTTAGAAATAAAGCATCCTACTCTATCATCATGTTGATATTATTACTAAACTGACTGACAGTGACCAAAATTTGAGATCGCATTGGATGGACTCCACTCGTTAGACTGCTTTAGCAACTGGTTTGCGTGCGACATGAGGACTAGCCAACTCACGCTGTTGCATCATCGCCAAATATAGTTCCGCAGATACACTATCATCATACTTATCTTGTATGAGTGATGAAGGTACGTACAAATCGATCACGAGCATTGCACGTTTACGATACAAAACACATCTGCAATTATAATTTATTGTCGATGAAATTCAATCCGACGATCGAATTTCAAACACAATTACTCGCTAAACAATTTATTTTGTGTATGGTTACAATGAACTCGTTGGTGTACTCTAGCTACTTGGCGAATGATATCAGCCAGTGCAATGTATTTGTCTTATCACACCACACATGACTGACTTATAATAATAATATTTCGTATCTTTGTGCTAAGAGGCGCCTACGTGCGTCAGTTCGCGTTGGCAACTTGTAATACTTATAGATATTTACCTGTTTACGTAGGTATTCTTATCGCTCTGCCTCCGTGATTGGATAGGTAAAAAAACCTACGTCAACTCTCATTTCATAATAATATTTATGAATAAGTAAAGAAAATTGATAAAGGCCCGTTAAGCCGTTGGTCCCGGTTAATATCGTTTAATACCGTAGATTTGAATCGTTAAGCCATGCCAGAGGCCAGCTAAGCATTGGCGGCTTGAAAACTCTGACCTAATCTAGGATTGGGTCTGGTTTCCCTTCTGGGTTGCGGATGTCAGATGGCAGTCGCTCTGGTGTAAAAACCAATACCCTCGTTCAATCACCTAGATTAGGTAGCTGACCCAGTGAGATACGGGATAAAGCTAGGGAGATGATGAAAGAAAATTGATAACTGGTATTTTAAGCACATTGTTGCAATGTTGATACGTGCTCTACATCGCATGTAAGTAACTTGATACATTTGCGTTTGAACACCACCTGAGTGCGGTTTTCCTACACTTGAGTAGGTATGTACCTAATGTACCACCTTGGTGTTGGTAGAACAACGTTCTCACTATAGGTACCTAAATGAAACATTCAAACCAACCACCTACTTTGAAAAAGTAATTTGTAAGGATTATTATTTCTTTGGTAGAGTCCAAAATCTTCTATTAAGCACTGCGCTTAGTATGTCTTATACTTTTAGTTCTGCAAATATAAAATATTTAAATAGGTAAGTAAGTAAATACTAGAAGAACTTAGACACTGAAAACTGAGTGCTACTTGTATTATCAAACTTGTTTTCTGCTTCTGAAGTTACCGCCAATTCGTCAAATTGAAAATTGAGTTAAACAATGAAGTGATACTTGTATCAGCCACATAGCTGGTCAAGTGGACACTCAAACGGTCGATGGATCGGTTATTCAGATAGCATCTATAGAAAACGCATGATGTCGGTATTATAGTCCGATAATTTATCGAGTTATTGCCTGCACACACGCACACCGCTAAGTACATGGACATTTGCCGTGGAATCGCACGCATGCATCACTGAATGCTTCTTTGCGAGGGCTATTTTCGAACCATTCGAATAAGCGACAGGCGGACCTACAAATTAAACTCTTCCTTCAAGTTATAAATTATTTTAGTGTAGCTTGTACAAATATCCTTCTGATTTTGATCTGTTCACTTCGTAATCAAAGTTTGTTGCTTAGGCACGTGTAACCTCTATTCGACTGTACCTATATCTTTACTTCTATCAGGTATTTCAGTCTGGATAGTTCCGTGAGATACGGGATAAGGCTAGGGAGATGATGACGATGAGTTCTCATAAACAAGGAGTAATCTAACGATCACGAAGTGATAATACCTATTATTTTAGTAGGTACTTAGTTTACTAATAAGTTTGCGGCGTGTAGGTGTAGTTATTCACATTTACAGATATAATCCGGAACAGATATAAACTTTGTTGCTAAATGCATCTTTCTTCTGCACTTAATTGGCGACGCTGCGGACCTAATTAAATTGTTTCATACGACCTTTCAAGGCAGCTTGACACAAAAGTGTAGTGTTTAAAGAATGAGCATTGAGGTGGCAGGTGTGTATTGTGCGAATTGGCGTGGCGGTCTCTAGCTGTGGTTGCCTGGCTGCCTGGCTGCCTGGCTGGCTGAGCTCACGTCATCGACCGACGACGCCGACGGACACGCGAAGGAGCTAGGCGCCGCAGTACCACTGCAAAACAAACCCACTCTACATGAAACTAGCTTTAGACTCGTGACTTTGCGTGCTTAGACTTGATGGAGTAAAAGAAATATCACTTAGATATTAAGATTTTCACCTGCGGATATTCTACAAAATATTTGAAAACATTCTTTAGAAGTAACATAGCATTAAATATCGCGGGTGAAACCGTGGTTAGTTCGAATTCAAAAGGCTAGTGCTTCAGCACTTGGGTTAACCCAGAAGATTGTCTGTAAAGACGGAAAATAAACAAACAGTCGTATAGTACCTACTTAAGTAAACTTATAAATGTGAATGCATTCAGGGTATGCAGATGCAGGTGTATTCATTACGAGTTTTCTTTCAACGGTGTTCGCTCTTAGTAACGCTTCGGCGCATTATCACGTGTCGTGTCGCTCTTTCATATGCAGAATAATGCATGCAAAGAAACGGTTGTCCGTTAGTATCATTATAATTATAGCACTTGAAGGCCGATCTACGTAGTAATTATACTTCTAGATAAATATACTTGGGTTAGCTCATGTTTTTAAATTTTTCCACTGTTATTATTAAACATCTCGTGCACGAGTATTGATTGCATCATAGATATACGTGTTTTCTTTACTAGCAATAATCGTAATCGAAGCAAATCACAATAATCTTTGTCCTAACGAATCCCGAACAAGGTCACCCGAGCGATAAGATCACCTACCTATGTTTATGCAAGTATAAATGTCAACAGTAAATAAACTCATTATAGCATAGCAGTGAACGCAAGCGCCATATTGTATTGTGCAATGGGGCGGTGGCGCCAAGCCAGCGGACCTCGACTGGCCGATGCAATCCTCTATTTACGGCGCTAGATTATTTATAATGGTACATGATTACACCGCTTGACACACCTAATACGTCGAAGACGGTTTAAACGACCTTTGATAAGCAATTCCACGAACACACAAATACGATTTTAAGGACAAGGGCAGTATTGTTTCAAACACCATTTACGGTTTTGACCACATCTAACTGTTTGGATGGAATCTTTAGCATTTTACTTCACGCGGTGGTCTTTGATGGGAAATTGCGTCGTCAGTCATTTTATTGTTCTGCTTAATGTATTTCATCGTGGTTACACTTTTTTATCAGTCCAAGTTTTGTGTTAATTATTTTATTATCATCCTTAGGTAGGTGGATATATGTATTGTCCTTATACGCCCTTGAATGTCTTTCAATTCAATATAATCTTATCGTTTTAGAATATGGATGACTATCACTATCATTGATGTTAGTTAGGGAATATTTTAAGTTATGTTTCCGACAAGTCACAAGCTGTCTGTGTCATCCACATCGCTGGAGACCCCACAAGCGGATGTAGATAACATTTCGCTGTGTTGACATCATTGCAGTTTTATTATACGTATCCATATTGCATAAGCATTGCTGAAGGGACGTGGGAAAACATGATATAATGCTATGCAGTAATCGATACCGGATGCACTAACTAAACAAAACTCAGGTGATATACTTATCTTTGAGGGAAGAAAGATGTTCTGTCAACCCATTTTATTCATTTGGAAATGAACAGTGAAGTTCTGATTTCCCGTTGATACAAGTACCTACCAACACCTTTTAAGTTTGGTAAGCCCGTTTGATACTTGTAGGCGCGGGTCAGGCAGTGAAGGTGGTGTGGTGAGAGGAAACCTGTTTGGTGGGACGCCGTGGCCCAAGCACCGTGGGCGTCTGCCGCGCCTTGCTTTGGCGGAACTCTACCCACCCGCAAGCTGTCTTATCACCGCTCTCCAACCATAAAATACTGATTATTGAGACTCTAACACTCCTATTTTATGACCAACTGCGCAATAATCTTTTTAACAAGGATTCAACTCGTCGAAACATAATCTAACGTAGTTAGTTAGCCATCAAAATAAAGCTGCTAGTGGCTTTACCGAAATAGAGTACCAGGCCATTAGATATTATTATAGTAAGAATTCTACTTAAAACGAAATGAAAAAAAAAACTTTTCTAAAACGTTTAACGACTCCAAATTAAAATGGGATGCGGCAAAATCTCTGCCGGCATCGTAACAGGTTGTGATTTTGTTCAGAGCGTAGGTAGGTCCATTGAGGTGCAACAAAAAATAAGGTGCCAATAAAGGGACGGAAACCCATTGTTTGAGTGTCATTCTGGTATCAGGAATTTGGAAAAAAAGAAGGGTCCTTCTATAGAGTAGACCGGCGAGGAATACAATGAAACCTTTGTGCGCGCGGCGCCGATCGGTCTGGCGGCGCACGGCTCGGCGCGACGCCGCCGCAGAGTCTGGCGCGCTCGGTCCAATATGTATGATCATAACGCATATTATTGGGTGCGCTTTGTCACGCACGTCCAAGATCCAATATGGCGGATGGAATCGTGGCCGCTGCGTGTGCGCTTCCATCTGCATACAATGCGGCATGCGGCTGAACCCCGGAGTCGAACCGTCGGACGCCAGTGCATCCAAACGCTTACAGAATTAATCCGACACACAACAATGATTCGCCGGCTACCGTTTATGTAATTCCATTAGAACTCTATATTATCAATGATTCCAAAGATTCTATAAATATATTCGACACCAGTACAAACTCTTGCCGATAAGTGACAATAAAGCCAAAAAATATACCAACTAACGTTATTTTATTATGATTGTCGAGTTAGGTACCTATACATATATATCGCATGGTTGGAAAAACCACATGCATGATTTAAAAACTAGCTTTACAGTAGGCAAGCAAATATACCAGGTGAAAGAGACAGCGCCCCGCAAACTGATAGGGTCTGCTCAGTCAACGACACTGAACAGAACAACTTCCACCAGGAAATTATTTCAGGAAGAAAAAAAAGGCTTTTGCATACAAATTGTCACCTCGATCAGACAGTTTGTATGGAAAGAATTTTTTTTTTCTTCACTTCCTGAAAAAAACATCCTGTTGGTAGTTTTTCAGTGTCGTTAACTGAGCAACCCCTATTAGTTTGCAGGACGCTGTCCCTTACACCTGGTATGTTTAATTCTAGAGTTTATTTCCGTAAGCGGTGGTGCAATTAGTCAGACATCACGCCACCTGAAGTGAGTCAACCCGATATCGTAGATTGAACGCCACTTGCATTGACGCAGTAAGCCGACATTCCAAGTTTCTTGATCTGTATTTCCTGTGGTTCTCTTTAGATATATGTTATATACGTATACATGTTCTTCTCTGGTAAATTTAATAAACAAATACTTAAACAGATTCAAATATTATTATATTAATGAGATATTCCCTTGGACGAAACAACCTCGACATACAAGGCCTGTATTTTTGAACCGCTCGAAAGCTAATGCGCATACGAAAGAGTAACTTTCGCATGCGATTTTCATACAATTTGGCATGCGAATGTTACACTTTCGAATGCGAATTCGATACGAGTGGTTCAAAAATGCGGATCCAGGGTGTTTGGTGGATCGTTTGCCAAAAAGGAATGGTCGAAAGAAGGGGTTTTTGGCTATCTCCTCAGCCAAGAAAACATTTTTTTTTTCGCTTATTTCAGAAATTTCCATAATTCAGCCTTTAGACCCCAATAAAATAAAAAGTTGTAGGTTTATCCTCAATATTTTTATATTTTATTGTAATTTATGATGTTGTATGGTATTATTGAAATCAAAAATACTTGCTAGTATCATCCTTCTTTTCTTTTTTTATCGAATTACAACATTTTTTAAACAAGGGGCCTTAAATTTAAAAGCCAACTTTGAATGGCTATTAAAAAAACTTACAGAGATACAGTTCTTCAGATATAAAAAAACTTTGGTCTATCCCTATTATAACGGTATACAATTTTCTTGGAAAAAAAACCTACCCTCATTAATTTAAAAATTGGCAGATTTATTCATGTTACTAGTTAGCGCAATAATCTTCTATTTTTGGTCAAATTTTGCGCATGAAAAACAAAAAGTAACATGAAAAATCAGCCTAATGCGTCCAACGATACAGAAAAATATATACTAATGAAGGATTATTTTTCAAGGCAAATGCATACCGTTAGAATAGGGATAGACCAAAGAATATTTTATAAAATCTTCTAGGTTTTTTTATAGCCATTCAAAGTTGGCTTTTAAATTTAAGGCCCCTTGTTTAAAAAATGTTGTGATTCGATTTAAAAAAAAGAAAGATGATAATGGCAAGTGATTTTGATTTAAATAGATAATACTATACAACGTAACACATTTCTTCTATGCTGGACTGGGAGTGAGAGAAAAATAGAAAGTGCCAGCTGCATTTCCTCACGAGCATGCTGTAAAAACCAGCAAAGGGATCTGAGGGTTTGAGTATATTGTAATTTAGGCGATGGGCTGACAACCTGTCACTACAAATATATCTTAAATAACTTTGTCAGACGTGGCGGAACGACCTGTGTTTAGGTCGTTTACGCTTTGCCTACCCCATTAGGGATAATGTGCCTACCCCATTAAGGATGATGGCGTGATTATATGTATGTATACCTAGAACTGAGAGTAAACCTAGAACTTTTTTATTGGGATCTAAAGATTGCATTTTAGAATTTTCTGGAAAAAAAAACAAGAAAATTGGCAAAAAAATATCTGAGACCATTTTTTTTTCTTGGCTAAGGAGATTGCCAAAGACCCCTTTTATCGCCTATTCCTTTTTGGCAAAAGATGCACCAAACACCCTGTATATCGAGGTTGTTTCGTCCAAGTGTATATCTCATTAATATAATTGTTTAGAATCTGTTATATCTGTTTAAGTATTTGTTTATTAAGTTTACCAGAGAGAAACATGCTTTTTAAGTACTTAATTATATTGCAGTGCCCTTACAGGGTTCTTGTTTGATCCTAAGAATTTTTATACCACCTATGTAACAACAACAAGAAAGCAATAAGCGATTGAATATTGCTGTTTAATCAGCAATGCAATTTATAAGGGAGAATTTTGTACGTAGATACCTAGAAGAACATGGACCCCAGATAGAACGAACTGCCTATGACAAAGAATTATAAAAATGTATATTGTAACTTTACCATAGTAGCTCTAGCTAAGTACATAAAAACTTGGATATTTTCGTAACGCTGGCTTCGTTATTTTTTGCGATTTCAGTTGATACTTTTATCCTCCCAAGGGGACCCTGTACCATGGTAATGGCAGGGGATTTGGATTTGATTTTACTAACCCCTATCCACATGTGTGCAGTGATCAGAGATATGTGTAGGTGAAGTATCGTGGTAAAGGTCTCAGAGTGAGGCGCGGCGCCGCCTCGCTTTGCTGATGGATTCCGAGAAGTTACGTCTGCCTTGTGCCCTTTTGATCCTTCGTCAAATCGAAGATAACATCGCAATGGTAAGCCTACATGCAAACACACAACTCACTATCATTAAAAAAACTAAAAGGTCTATTCCTTATATTATTTCAACTAGTTTTAGAAATTAAGCAATACTAACGTTCATTTCTATGATAGAGAGCTGTGCTTCGTAGGTATATGGCGAACAAACTGAATAGGCTATCTGTTAATCATGATTTATATTACAAGTCTTAAGTACCTTCGGTTGCTCAATAAGCAATACGCATGCTAGTTAAGTTTGTAGTTGTTTACGTTATTGTGCAGTTAATTGGCTTGCAAGTCGGACCATGCGCCTTTTATGGCATCTTGTTGAGAATCTAGTCCCTGCAGCTATGCTTTCATTATGTTGCTTACGTTTACGTTGGTAGTTAGGTATATTATCCTTCTAACAACTGCTTACCTACATTTGTGCATGCAGGTAATGTAAACTTAGTAGTTCTTAGATAGCGCAAGATATATTAATCGTTAAGCTTTTATAAATATATAAAAGTCGTTAAGGTACCTAGTTTTTAAGGAACATCAAGGCTTTCTGATCCTACATCCTAAATCGAAAGGTGTGACCATCCCAAATAAGGCGAATCTGCGAAAAAATACTGTAGACTGGGCAAAAATCTTGTGTTAAAAATGAATTAATTGAATACTTATTCAAATATGTTAACGCGAATTTCCTTGAAAACTTTTAAAAATTGACAGCGTGATCTATCACAGACAAAATTTAGAACCAAATATCACACTCAGCAGAAACTGCCTCAAATGGTAAGATTTTGTCCGATTTAGGATGTTAGGATCGAACGCCTGGATGGTCCATTCAATCTGTACCTAATATAAGTAGGTACAAATCATTCCTCTTCTTTATACTATTACTATCACATAGTACCACGATCCCATGCCCTGTTTTCCAAGTCCCCATTATCTTAACGCAGTGGAAGCGATCTAATCTCCTTTTATTTGGGCAACAAAACTCTGGACGCATTCCATCATCCCATAGTGCCCGCCCCAACGACCCCACATTCCATAACAGACAGTTTCGAGTTCAAGCTGTCCAACAACTCAGCTAGGAATGCGAACATCACAAAAAACAAAGCTATTCACCCAATTAAATGAGAAATAAATCAAAATTATAGATCGTGGGACAGACCACTTATTATGAAAATTAAACGAACGAACCACGTGGTTAGGTTAGGTTAGGTTACACCCTAAACTATTTAATCATTCAATTAATTTTATCTACAGGGGAAGTACCTACCATTAATATTGTATACCTATATGCTAGGTATTGTATACGTAGATACCTATGTACTAGCATACGTACCTATATACATACCGGGTGTAAGGGACAGCGTCCCGCAAACTGATGGGGAATGTTCAGTCAACGACACTGAACAACTATCACCAGGAAATTCTTTCAGGAAATGAAAATTAGAATTGGCTTTTCCCTACAAATTGTCTGATAGAGATGGTCTTTTTGTGTGGGAAAGAATATATTTTTTTCGTTTCCTGAAATAAACTCTGGTGATAATAGTTCAATTTCATTGACTGAGCAAGCCCTATCAGTTTGCGGGACGCTGTCCCTTACACCCCGTATAATCACGCCTTTATCCCTAATGGGGTAGGCAGAGCATAAACAACACGCATTCCGCCACGTCTGACAAAGTTTTGAGGGTTATTTTATTTATGATAGATTTGTAGGTATATTGCTGTAGTGACACTAGTGACTGGTTGTCAGCCCATCGCCTAAACAACAATATACTGAAACCCCCGGATCCCTTAGCAGGTTTTAACCGCATGCCCCGCAGGAAATGCAGCTGGCACATTCTATGTTTTTCTCTCGCTCCCAGTCCAGCATGGAAGGAATAAGATTTAATCATGCGCCGCGCCAGTAGCTTAAAAAATATAATGACCGCCGCCGTTGTATCATTCATCATAAATTGGTGGTTTATAACCGCTTCCTTGAAATACCTCCGACAATGAAACTACCGCAGCCCGAGTTCTAACTTCTAATCGAACCCGGCAAAATTATTGATCTCTACTCTCATTTCTCTAAAGTTTAGATGTCAATGTCAATACTTCCATGCTGGTCTGGGAGCGAGAGAAAAACATAGAATGTGCCAGCTACATTTCCTCCCGGGCATGCTGTAAGATCCAGCTAAGGGATCCGAGGGTTTCAGTATATTGTAATTTAGGCGATGGGCTGACAACCTGTCACTACAGCAATATACCTAGAATTCTATCTTAAATAACCCTCAAAACTTTGTCAGACGTGGCGGAACAACCTTTGTTCAGGTTGTTTACGCTCTGCCTACCCTATTAGGGATAAAGGCGTGATTATATGTATGTATGTATGTCAATGTCCACCCGTAGAGTTTAAGAAAGTTAGCGACATCTACCGTACCCTAAAATGCATGCGTTGTGTATTATTGAAAAAAAAACTTCTGTGAACTTGCCGCAATGAGACATTTGTCGAAACGTCACGGGTGCCGGGGAACGACTCCTGCGCATGGTATGGAGTGTATGGTACTAATTTGGCGGATGTCGCGCTGTTTCCGTTCGCGGTTAAGTTAAACGGATACAAATGTTCTTTTTGCATTTTACTAATTGGGATGAAGAGGGTGTTCAATTTCGAACGAGAAATCTAAAAAAACATTCGCCTGTTCTTCCTGTTGCACACACCATTCTGTTTGAATATATGACACAACACGTTCATAGGGAAGCTGCAACGTGCAAAGTTTATGGTCTTCTTCTGAGCGAGTGGATTCTCAAGTCAAACGACCCCATGATCCTCATGTCAAAGTTTTCAAACCTCTGACATGGTTTAAAAAAAGACCGCTATCAATGACAAAGACCGGGACCGACTCTGAAGCACGGAATTCTTTTTCTTTTCGGATAACCAGGTGATGCAGCCTGCAATGTCCTAACCAAACTGGGAACCTCACAAAGTGATAAATTGACAAATATCAACTTGTGTTCCCCCTAGGATTCGAACCCAGGACCTCCGGATCGTAAGCTCATGGCTCTGACCACTAGACCACGGAGGCAGTTTACGGTGTTAACACATGACGAATAGGTATGCAAATTATGCATTATTTAGTTACGCAGACAAGCAGGCAGCAGCTAAAGCCAATGCCTAGTTCATCAAGCTAACCTGAAATGAATATCACAGCGCCATCTATAAATATCTTTTCGCTCTTCCATTGATCGTCATTAGACAAGCTGCGCCATCACTGATAAAATTTAGGAACTAACCTACACCATGAGAAGTTGATTAGAGGTCACAATACAAAAAGATAGTAATTTTTAAATATTTTTTATTTTTCCTTATTACTACTAAACAACTCCCCAAACTTCTTCAAAGGCGGTACACAGTTTGGCGCACGTCAACGCACCTGACAAAGGATAATTACTGATGGAGATCACATCTTCAGAGTAATCTACTTCCACTTTCCCATGAGCCATAGCACCAATGATCAAAACTATTGGCTCATCTTTAGGAACAAGTTCTCTGCAGTTGTGGACTACTTTAGAACTAAAGGACATGGTGATTTTTCGAACTCCAACTGGCAGATGGGATGTTACAGGGTTTTTGATGACTTTCAGCAGCTTCATTGGACCATCTGAGGCTCTGATAGCGAATTTGTGGAGAAGTTGAACTGCAAATAAATAAAAATAGATTATAAAATTAGTGAAGATGTTATATTAATAATAGTTTAGCATATTTCTATGTCTTTTACAAAACTTTTATAAAATATGCAAAGAAAGCATAATATAATTAAATAAATAAGGAATTTAAAATACATACCCATTAGACCAGCAAATCTCTTAAATGTCCTAGGTATTCTGGTCTGAGGGTTGATTTCGATGAGAACATTCTTTTCTGTGTGTATGTAGACTTGTAAGAGACCAGCTCTGTTCAATGGGGAGTCCATCAGCATAAGGAGTGACTGGTGTGTGATATCAGGACGACATGAACCGGGCTCACGGTCACTCTTCCGGAGAATGTGACCATGATCATCACAGTTCAACAGCTCAAAACTGTTACCATTCTGAAAACAAATATCAATAGTTATACTTAAAATACCTTTAAAACTTATAAATTGGCTACATTGTTATGCACAAACATAACCTAAATTCATCATCATCTCCTTAGCCTTATCCCGCATCTCACGGGGTCGGCTTCCTAATCTAGGGGATTGAACGAGGGTACTGATTTTTACACAGAGCGACTGCCATCTGACCTCCGCAACCCAGAAGGGAAACCAGACCCAATCCAACATAACCTAAATTATAAGTATAAAAATGGGTAAATAGAAACTACTGACCTTTACAGTTTCTAGCTGTGCATTCTCCAGTATAACTATGAGTCGTTTTTCTTGTTTCTTGATGTGTGAAGTCACGAGATGCTTGGGTATCGGGTCGAACTCGAAGTCGTCTTCTTTGGATGCAAGTTTCCTCTTCTTACCCATAATTTACCGATTAAAATATACTTGCTTGGAAATAATACTTTCAATATAAGCTTGCTTAATATCCTCCAATCGCTATCAAGCTTAAAACAGTGAATTAATTTTTATTCACACCTTTTTGTTGAATTCAACTAATTAACAACATCAACACGTGGTTAGTGACATGAATCATAATTGACAGTGACAGATAGTCATATCATAGAGCTTTTTTTTAAGTTTTACACTTCCTTTTTGTTCTCGCTGGGGTGCGTTCATTGTAAAGAATATATCCCCATATATTCATCCATTCGCGTTGATTTCCATAGCGCAAGAATAGCTGGTTTCACTGAGTTCTTGTTTGGAGAAAATTTCATCTGACAGTTACAGGTGCGTGCTCGAACGGCGGCATTACGCGAGCTGACAGATTAAAAATCACTCTAACGGTCCTTGAACGAACGCACCCTTGCCTAACAACCAATTTGAATACTCGGCCAGTAATGTATACTGAATCAATCGTTATTTTCTATGGAAATCGTTAGTAGAATTGAAATGAATAAAACCAGAACTAGAGGATGTCTTATTTGCTAAATACTAAACTGTGACAAATAATAATGCGTTTTGTTTTTTTTTTGGGGAAATATTTAGTAATTCAAGACTAAAATGATCTCTTGTCACGAAGTTTTCTGAGATAATTTATAATTGCGACGTTCCATAAGCAGTTTATTAATCTTTCTTGCTCAAGTCTCCCTGCTACATATACATACATTACATGTTACTTTGTTAGGTACCACATCTCTAGTTATGTCATGTTACTACTCAGCTGCACTGCTTTGTGTGGTTTTAGATTTTGTAAACTTCGTTTAGTTTTGTAGTTAACGTGAATATCCATGCATATTTAAACAATTTTGAACTAAGGTTTGCGTAAAAGTATTATTAGCCAATATGGCTAACGACCGGGAAGTTTTGAGGGAGATATGGGATGGTAAACTACCTATTTGTTTTCAACTTGATCAAGAAGAAATAATGGAAATTCAGCAGCCTGATCCATTCTATGTTATGGTGCCAAGATTGAGTTACTTCCCCCTTGTAACTGACAAGGTACAGTTTTGTTTAAACCTCTTAAATGCGCCGCTATGCACTGCTATGCTAGTGAAGTTATATTTATCGATTTTGTGTATGTTCCAGATGAAAAGACACTTCCTGCGGTTTATTTCGCAAGAGAATGCAGACAACGAGATGTGGTTGGACTATAACGGCCAACCACTAAAATGGCACTACCCTATTGGATTCCTATATGATTTGTATTGCGGACATGAACCACAATTGCCATGGAATCTAACGGTACACTTTACGAAGTTCCCTGAGGATGTTATTCTGCATTGTCCGAATAAGTAAGTAGTTGGACCTAGTTTACTGGCTCAGAGACCCAAAATGGATCTTGGCCTGGCAAAAACTTACATGCTAGCTATTCAATTGAATTAAAAACTCAATACAGAAAAATATTACATTTTTGAAAAAGTTTGTGTGTGTGTGTTCACATGCGTGTGACGCGATGGATCTGAATGTTTTGTATACAGAAAAATATGACTGGGATCGAAGCACATAGTTTATGTTTACCCATAACTTTGAGATGAAAAGCTAGTATTCAAATACCTTCATGCATACATATTCACACTGATGTTATTTCAGGGATGTCGTGGAGGCTCATTATATGTCAACAGTGAAGGAAGCAGATGTGCTCAAACACAGAGGCCAGGTGATGTCCACTATGCAGAAAAAAGACCACAACCAACTGTGGCTCGGACTACAAAATGGTACTTACAACTGAGTTTAGTAGGGATTTACTCATAGCTAGACTCTAGTAATAGCTACAATAGATCTACACAGGTCACAGTGGTTGTTGGGCTGTAGGTGCCAGGGATGTGAGAACTTAAAAATCTGCATCCATGGATGGGAAAAAAACTGCATCTGCAACATCCCTGGTAGGTGCAACCCCAGCAACCCCTCATTTTCAAATAATAGACTCTAATGTACAAAATATTTAATTCTAGCTGCTATGTTAGACTGTTCATATGTACACCTCATAGCATAGTCTTTGTACATTTAATAATGGAGATTAAGCAGTAGTGAAATATATTTTAATATTATACTTTTCAAAATTCTTCTAGTAGTTTATGAGTTATCTAAGAAAAACAATGATCTCTTATGTAGTTTTAAAGATATTAGTCTCAATCTAATTGGTCTCAATACTCAATATTAGTTTAACCTTATTTACAGATAAATTTGATCAATTCTGGGCAATAAATAGAAGGCTTATGGAGTCTCACGGAGAAAACGAAGGTTTCAAACACATTCCCATAAGAATCTACTCTGATGACGGAATTTGCAATCAGAGACTAGTCAGCCCCAAGAACAGTGATGGATCAAGAAAAGTTCTTCAACAAATGATTTCAGAATTATACTCCGATAAACCAGAAGGTAAGTTAACTAGTTTTCTTTTAGTTTTTGGATAATGAAAGAATTGACTGTCCCTCCTGGGAGATGGCATTTACAAACCAGAAGGGATTGCAGTATCATTGCTTAGAACCTAGGGAAATCATGATTTCTCTGTAATTGTTTTTTTTTCTCTAAACTAGATTTGATATCTTTCGTATTGTATTCAGCCATATCAGCACTCCCTGTTAACTTGGAAGTATTCATATTTGAACCTTTTCACAAAAAAGATATATTTTTATGGATTTTATTATTTTAAATGATACCTCGACGTATTTTTGTGTGGATCGTTATTTGTTTTGTAATATTTATATTGTATTTTTGTTTCAGTGAAATTAAGGACACACGGAGTGACCATACCGGCCGACACTCCCCTGCAATGGCTCTCGGAGCACATGAGCTATCCAGACAACTTCTTACACCTGTGCTTATGCTAACCCAACATAGCTTTAGATATTTATATTAAAGTGCTTTTATAATCAGATACAGTTACCAAAAAAATCATTCCTAAACAGAATCACTTGTTTCATTTATATAAATGGAATAAAAAACATGTACACATAAAAACGTTTAATAAAACATGATTTCAACTTAACATGGTAGTAAATAGCTGTATGGCTTTGATTGGAAGAATATTCACTCATACATAAAACAACAAAAATTTCTCCTACATACTTACAGATCAAGAAGTTAACAAGTGTGATGTAAATGGTAACTTTCTAGGCAGAGCAGTGTGAAATTTTAAGTACCTACACAGCTAAAATATTGAAAACACTACACTTATCTTATTATCAATTCGGAACAAACACGAATTAACTAAATCTTAACAAAAATTTGTGCCAACCCTTACTGTTTTCTCATGATGAAAAAGTATGGGAATCTTATTTTAGTTAAGAATGTTCAAGTCGTGTCTTTCAAACCGCGAATTGTTACCAATCTTAAGGAAATAAGTTATTCCCCCAAAACAGTGTATAGCTGTGACTCCTGCTTTAAAAGATTACACAAAACATAACTCTTATTTTAGTTAAGAATGTTCAAGTCGTGTCTTTCAAACCGCGAATTGTTACCAATCTTAAGGAAATAAGTTATTCCCCCAAAACAGTGTATAGCTGTGACTCCTGCTTTAAAAGATTACACAAAACATACCCCCACGGGGCAGGGAGGGGAAGGAAAATGTTTATGAAACCCTTTCCCTCTCTGCCCCGCGGGGGTGTGTTTTGGTGCGCGTCACGGCTTTATATACATACATACATACATATAATCACGGCTTTATATACATACATACATACATATAATCACGCCTTTAACCCTAAAGGGGTAGGCAGAGCGTAAACGACCTAAACAAAGGTCGTTCCGCCACGTCTGACAAAGTTTTGAGGGATATTTAAGATATATTTGTAGGTATATAATCACGCCTTTATCCCTAAAGGGGTAGGCAGAGCGTAAACGACCTAAACAAAGGTCGTTCCGCCACGTCTGACAAAGTTTTGAGGGTTATTTAAGATATATTTGTAGGTATATTGCTGTAGTGACGGCTTTATATAGATAAACCAATACCTATTTTCTACATTATTTTCTATTTCTACATTACTATTCCACAATATTGATTGTGTATGAAGTAACATTTACTTCCATAATGTAATTATCATAGCTGCTCAATCCTTACCCAATCTAAACCAATTTACATGATCAATTACTCCAGTCTGAAGATTATCAAGCACCAATCATTCACACACAAGTATAAATATTATAATAAAACCCATTCAAACAGATCACCACAACAAACAAATTATTTGAATTTGGTTCAATAAACATTAAAAAATTCTAGCACTTTTTCATGCATAGTAATTAGTACCTCACTGGTCACTGGTAATACGAATTAGAGAAACTAAAACTAAACGCATATGTTAAGCTCTGCTATTGAGTCGCACACGATATTGCGATCCAGATACTGACGGAATTTTGTGATACTCCATACAAATTTGGTATTGTGATAATGTGTATGATCCGCTAATGGGTGAAAGCAGCTCACAGGTACATCTTTAAATCATTTTTAAAGTCGCCATATCGCCAAATTGGAGTTGTAGAAACAACTCTTAAAATGTAACGATTTGTGCAACTCAAAATCTTTGAACAGTGTTTTAGGAAATTCAGAAAGTTACAAATTAGCATTCCTCAGATCTTGTTGTATTTGGCCTTATTCAAGACACCACACCTATTTTATGAACTATTTTTATGTTTAGTCTTTGAGCCTAACATATACAAATAAAAAGTTACCTATCAGATAAGACAAACAGAACATTAAATTCATCAAAGAAACAGGTACAAAATTAGCTTTCAGCTAAAACTCTGAGAGTACAAGTATCACATGGTTAGCCTTAATAGATAAATAATCTACAATTCGTCTTTATCTAAAACTTTAGCTTCGTGTTTTTTAATTACGTAAGGAATGTGTTTTATGAACCTTCTGCAGCCATTGTTGGCGAATATGGCTTTGTCCTCAGTGGGGCCGTAAGTGATCACAGAAAGGGCATCTCTGAAAACAGGAAAATAATTTTCGTTAGATATGTAATAACATACATTCATACATACATATAGTCAGAGCGTTAAACACCTCGTAAAAAGCGCTTCCGCCACGTCTGACAAAAATTGAGGGCAATTTTACATTGTAATTTGTATTGCTATAGTGACAGGTTGTCAGCCCATCGCCTAAATTACAATACACTGTAACCCTGGAGTCCCTTTTGCTGACTTCTACAGCATGCCCGGGAGGAAGGGCAGCTGGAACATTCTATGTTTTTCTATCTCTCTCAGTCCAGCATAGAAGAATAACAATTATAACATTTCATTCCAAACTCGATTATTGTTATTTGGAACTGAGAAAGTCCCATACTTTCTGTATGAATTCAAAATAATATCTGAGATATCATTCAAAGCTGTGTATACTCTGCCTATCCCTTAGAGATAGGCATACAGTGTCAAATAATATTGTTTAACCCTTACTCATGTCTGAGGGCTAGATTTATAGGTTCAGAAAACGCTAATAATGGTCAGCTAAATTGTTGGTTGGCAGACCCGCTTTCCAGCAGAGTACCGTTTTCTGACCATATCTCGTCAAATGTATTGTAAATAATACAAAAGATACCATGACGCTGGCATATCACCAGATGACTGAAGCCTCTTTAAAAATTTTAAGTAAAAAAACACCCTTACTCCATCATTGCATCGCTGGGATCATATATGCCGTTGAGCCGGAACTCTGCAAGTGCGCATCGTTCCACATGCGATTGCTCGAGAGGTAAGAACGGGATGTAGTGGTCGATCAGGTGACGCGCTATCAGGTCTGCTTTCTCAAATCCACCTGCAAAATAAAACAAAATAAAAAAAAATCTCATATTACATACAGCCCCTGATCGTGTGGAATAAAACTTATACTATATGCTATTTTTTTTGCAGGAACTGTAAATATACTAATACATATAATCACGTCTTTGACCCTAATACCATGTTCCATGCTGGACTGGAAGTGATAGAAAAACATAGAATGTGCCAGCTGCATCACCTGCAGAGCAAGCTGTAAAAACCTGCTAATGGATTCGAGGGTTATAGTATATTACAATTTTAGGCGATGGGCTGACAACCTGTCACTATAGCAATATACGTCATGATCATCTGTAATAACCCTCAAAACTTGTCAGACGTGGCGGAACGACCTTTGCTTAGGTCGTTTACGCTCTGCCTACCCCATTAGGGATAAAGGCGTGATTATATGTATGTATGTATTACACAGTACACGTCTGACAAAGTTTTGAGGTTTATTAAGATAGATATGTATGTATATTGCTGTAGTGACAGGTTGTCAGTCCATTGCCTAAATTGCAATATACTGAAACCCTCGGATCCCTTAGCTGGTTTTTACAGCATGCCCGAGAGTAAATGTCCAGCATGGAAATACACTAATTCCTAAAGAAAAACTAATTTAGTTCAGGTGAAACTGCGCTGGCTGAAAGCTAAGTATATTAATTGTTATAAAGTGCATTTTACTAAATTTATTTTATTTTACTAAATAGGTAACTTCACCTTCTTCCATGCTGGGAGTGAGAGAAAAACATATAGGCTGACAACCTGTCACTAAAGCAATATACCTACAAATGTATCTTAAATAACCCTCAAAACTTTTGTCATATGTGGTGGAACAATCTTTGTTTAGGTTGTTTAGGCTCTGCCTACCCCATTAGGGATAAATGATAATGTGTATGTATGTATGTACCATTGACATAAAAAAACCAGCACCCTCTATAACTTGTACATCTGAATTGATTAGACTGAACACAAACCTTTATAATATGCAGTTCTCCTAATCAGTGCTTCGAAATCACTGAACTCCACAGCATTCCTCTTCACTCCATGGCTATACAGCTCTAAAAGGCTATCAGAGATTTCCTGTCCACCAATGTTCGAAATGAATATGAATACACTGTCCCTGAAATTAGATAGATAAACATTTTATTCAGTACCAATAATAATACTTAAACAACTTGAAAACTAAATAGCCTAACAGTTACACATTACCAAAAAGATAAGGAATTTTTACCAAAAATTTAATGTTTAAGATCTCCTGAGAAACATTGTTTTATCAAATATCTCTTCATGAATTTCTATTCTACTATTGTTAATAATTTAAGTATGCAAAACAAAGCCGTAATGTAAAATTATTATTAGTTATTAAAATTTATTCCATGTTGGACTGGGAGCGAGAGAAAAACATAGAATGTGCCAGCTGCATTTCCTCCCGGGCATGCTGTAAAATCCAGCTAAGGGATCCGAGAGTTCCAGTATATTGTAATTTAGGTGATGGGCTGACAAACTATCACTACAGCAATATACCTACAAATCTATATTAAATATCCCTCAAACTTTATCAGATGTGGCGGAACTAATTTTTTTTAGGTTGACGCTATGACTACCCTATTTGGGATAAAGGAGTGATTATATGTATTTACGTATGTATAAAATTACTAAACTATACCTGTAGTCTACACCGTCTACCTCTTGGTGATGATCTACCAGAGGTTTGATTGCATCCAACACTAAGGGGCACATGTCATGGATTTCATCAAAAATAAACAGAGATCGCGGACATCTTTTTACAATTTTACTAACTTCTTCTAATAACATTTTCTGTAACAAATAAATAATGTTATCTTATTTCAAAACTCATATCAAAGTAAATAGAGAGCTGATCTGAAGTAGGTATTGTTGGAATAGTATGGATATGACTAATCTGTCTATCATTTTGTTACTCAAGTAATAAAAAAATTATAAAAGTAAAAATGCATGCCTGTTAATTACAGCTCCCTAGAAATAAATCTTACCTTACTCCTTTCTAAATCAGTGCAATCAAAATCTTTTTTACCCATGAACATTTTGACATACTTGCTCTGCATGCCATTTTTATAAATAGCTTCGGCTATCATGGAAGCTGCATAGTTTTTGCCTACACCTGTCCAACCATGTAAGCTTACTACGAGAGCTTTCTTATTTCTTTTGTGTTTGTTTTCGTCATCCAGCGCACCCTTGTGCGCTCGAAGAATTGTGACTAGCTCATTAACAAGAGGTTGGCCAAACATTCTTTGATACAAGCTCAATTTTAATTCTGGAAATTAATAGTAATGATTTATTATTAAATCAAAAATAAACAAAGCATAATCAAATAACTTTAATGTACTCACTGTCCAAATCGTAGGGAACATAATGCGAATTACAACATTCTGCAAAACGACAATATGTGTTATCTTTGATAGTATCCCATTTATACCATCCCCCTGCCACAAAAGCACTTGTTGCTAGTGATAAAGTAATAAGCTCTGCATTTACTACATTTATTAGCGTAAGAACAACAAGGGAGCGAAACTGCATTCTGGAATTTAGCCGAAAATTTATGTCTCTATATATTAAACGTAAATGCCATAAGGAAGTGGAATTATTTGTTCCATAAATGCATTAAATTGCTCGTTGACTATCATTTACTTTGGCTAACCACAATAACCAGCCCAAGATTTGTGAAAAGAAAAGTATGAATTAAGTGATGATGACTGACTGACATACAAACGTCACAGACGGGTTTTTTTTTTTTTGTTCTTGGCACTAGAGACTACTTTGTGCCAGTGTCAAGTTTTTTTATTTTATTTTATTAAAGGTAGGGAAACTTATCGCGGAAAGGAAAGGAAATTATGATTAAGGAAAGTTGGGAAAGAATGAGGACACGTAGGTTTTAAGGATATAATAATACATAAACTAAATTTTAATATCATTAAATATAATAAAGGATGATAATATACTACAATATTGAATTGGATCATAATAATAAAAAAAAACATAATATAAATATAATTCTAAGGCATTTGGCTTGAATCAAGTCTAGTTTCCTGAGACTTAATACACTACCCCCATCCAAAAGAAAGGTTCCATAATCAAGTATAGATCGTATTAGTGCATTGTATAACAGTTTCATAGAGAAAGGGTGTGCCCCCCACCAAACTCCCGATAGGCAACGCAACATATTAATTATACGTTCACATTTTGTTACAACATACTCAAAGTGTGGAAGACCAGTGAGTTTCCTATCCAGTATCACTCCCAGAAATTTAGCACTATCTTCAACCGGTAGAAAACGGCGATCATAAAAAACGTAAATTGGGGGAATTTGAAGCTTTCTAGTGAAGACTACCACTGAACTTTTAAAAACAGACAAGTCTAATCCATTGCAATCAAGCCAATACTTTAAAAAACCAAGAGAGGAGGTTACTGAAGTGCACGCACTTTCCAAAGAACCATCTATAACGTATAAAAGCAGATCGTTAGCGTATTGAAGGATGTTTAGGTACAGTTCTATTTAATGATGATTCTAAGTCATACGTGTAAATATTATATAGAAGCGGACTTAAAACAGACCCTTGAGGCAATCCTTTGGCAACAGAACGAGATATTTTTGAATTATCATCAACAACTTTCGATATCGATGTTTGTTATAGCAAATTTATAACAAAGTTAATTAACATCTTAGGCACATCCAAAGACATGAGTTTTTTTAAGAATAGAAATAATAACGTTATCATAAGCAGATGAGATGTCTAAAAAGGCCGCCAAAACTGACTTGTTGCATGAAAAAGCTAAGCGAATGTCTGTCGTTAAAATACTTAAATTGTCTATTGTACATCTTGCTTTTCGGAACCCATATTGACTATTGGACAATAATTTATTATGTTCGATGAACCATTCTAAACGATTTCTAACGAGATGCCCAGCTACTTTAGCAAGAACAGATGATAGGGCTATACGTCGAAAAGAATTTGCATCATTTGATGGTTTATTGGGTTTTTTAATAGGAATAACTTCTTGGGATTTCCAAGAAGGAGGAATATTGCCAGAAATCATAACAGAATTAATTATTTTCAGGTAATAGTTTAAGGCTCTGTCACTAAGATGCATAAGAAAAGAGTAAGGTATGCCATCCTCACCTGGGGCAGAATCTCTTACGCTTGATAGGACCCCTTTTAATTCATACAAGGAAAACGGAGAATTTCGAGTTGATTTATTATCAGGAATAGGTGGAAGTGGACAAGAATTTAAACTTTCAGGGACTGTGGGGGGAGCTAATTTGTCTAAGAAATCATCAATCACTGACGAAAGAAGGGCCAAGGGAGAGAAGTAATAATTGAAAGTACATCTAAAGCGATTAATACAGTGTGTCCCTGGATAAAGTGCAATCCCGAAAGGGGATGAAACTAGACCATGAATCATGGACTAGAAAAATATAAAAAAAAATTATAAAAAAATATTGTAGGATTTATTGGTATTTTAAGATTTTCATGTTTCATTAACGTCTATGTACAAAAGTATTGATTTCTTCTAAACTAATGGGTCTATTTCTTTGAAATAAAAAAAACAGTATGCCTAATACCTGGCGATGACCATGAAATAATAAATAGTCCGCAAAAAAGTAACTATCTTGGGTAAAACAATGTATTTTTATGAAAAAAATGATTTTTTTAGACGTTTATTTTAAAAAACTTCAAATTACTAAAAAAATGTTCCCTATAACTATGTAATTTTATAGCTTACTTTTATTCTTTACCATTTTAGCTTCCAAATAAAAAAAAAACAATGTTCTAACTCAAAAAACACGCTATCTACGAACTTTTAATGTGGAGCCTAATCGTGTTACCGTGCAGGCAGAGACCGTTTTTTCCATTGTTTCCGTCCTACTCTGTGCCCTTCGGCAGTCGCAGTCCTTTTGTTCTACACTCAGGTAGAGGGAAGGCGAGGGGAGGGGAGGCAGGGGGTTCGAAACAGGACTTACAATATCACCCAGACAGTCGCTCCGATATTCTCGCCGCTTCTACTACTGTTCTCGTTCTCGCATTGTGTTCTCGTTGATTTGTTATTAAGTTTTTGTTACATTGTTGACTGTTACGTTTTCTACTGTTCGTTACGTTTGGACTGTTCCTGTTCTGCTGTTAAGTGTTGACGAAATGCCGCGATTGACAGAGTTCACACCTCAAGAAATAGCCGACATGCATTATTATTATGGCATGTCACATGGTCGCACAAAAAACACTTTTCAAGAGATTCATAGGAGGCTCTCCAACATTGGACTTGGTGTGGCACGAGATCGCCGTGAGCAACCAGCTGTCGTTATTGACAATGCGATAGAAGAGGCCGTTTTAAACGATCTGTTTGCTAACCCTACAACAAGCATAAGACGATTAGCGTTGCGTCATGGCATATCGAAGACGTCTGTCTGGCGAATTTTGAAAAAGGAGGGATTACATCCTTACCATTACCAACGAGTACAACATTTACACGAAAATGTAGATAATCGTCCAAGATGCGTAATGTCGACATGGATTCTAAGAAAAATTAGAGCTGACCCAAATTTTCCCAAACGCATTTTGTGGATGGACGAAGCGACATTTACCCGCGACGGCATTACAAACTGCAGAAATTTGCACCAGTGGTCTCACGAAAATCCACGATTGAAGCGGGCATCTACTTTTCAAGTAAAATTTTCAATTAACGTATGGGCAGCCTTAATCGACGACATTTTAATTGGTCCAGTCATTTTACCCAGAACCCTAAATGCTGAACGTTTTTTAGAATTACTACAAAATTTACCCATTTTGATGGAAGAAGTTCCCCTGGCTACGAGACGGCGTATGTATCTCCAATTGGACGGATGTCCTGCACATTATGCGCGGGAGGTGCGGCGATTTTTGAACGAAAATTACCCGAACCGGTGGATTGGCCGAGAAGGGCCAGTAGGCTGGCCAGCGCGTTCACCCGATCTGACACCCCTAGATTATTTTTTATGGGGTGTCATGAAGCAAAGAGTATACAGCACGCCAATAAATACCGAGGCACAGTTGCACGACCGAATAATTCAATGCGCAAATGACATTAAAAATGATCCAGGAATGATTCGTAGAGCCACTAACCAAATTATTATTCGTGCAGTAATGTGCTTGCAAAATCGAGGAGACAATTTTGAACATTTAATGCATTAAATAAAAATGCAAAATTGTAAATTACGGATAATTTTATTAATAAAGTTATTGTGATTAAAGTCTGACTTTTATTACCTACTAAAATGTAAATAACTCCTACCTAGCCAATTTTTGAGTTAGAACATTGTTTTTTTTTTATTTGGAAGCTAAAATGGTAAAGAATAAAAGTAAGCTATAAAATTACATAGTTATAAGGAACATTTTTTTAGTAATTTGAAGTTTTTTAAAATAAACGTCTAAAAAAATCATTTTTTTCATAAAAATACATTTTTTTACCCAAGATAGTTACTTTTTTTCGGACTATTTATTATTTCATGGTCATCGCCAGGTATTAGGCATACTGTTTTTTTTTATTTCAAAGAAATAGACCCATTATTTTGGAAGAAATCAATACTTTTGTACATAGAGTCCTTAATGAAACATGAAAATCTTAAAATACCAATAAATCCTACAATATTTTTTTATATTTTTTTTATATATTTTTCTAGTCCATGATTCATGGTCTAGTTTCATCCCCTTTCGGGGTTGCACTTTATCCAGGGACACACTGTATTTCGCCACACTTCAGACGGACATGTAGTAGGGGAAAGAGAAGCACAAAATGCTCTCCAACCATCTTGTTTTCTATTCTTAAGAACTTCCTGAGTTCTTCGCACTGTGTCATTTAACACTTCTAAGTTATTATCCGACATATCCACCGCATAAACTTTTTCAGCATCTTTTCTACTTTTTACAGCCTCGGAACATTGTCTATCCCACCATGGTGGAAACGGAATTTTAGATGGAGCACTATTTTTTATAGGAAACAGTTGATCTGCAGCCTCTATTAGGCATCTAGCTAGATGGTTGGAAGCAACAGATTTACCTCCTTCAGTAACTTCAGGCAAGTTTAGCTTTTTTTTATCTACAATATTTTTAAATTTTATCCAATCTGCATTATTTAATTTATGTTTTAGGCGAGGACTACGGATCCGCCTGGCTGGACATCTAATAGAATTAGATAAGATTAGAGGAAAATGGTCACTTACAAAAGTTGAAGGGAAAGGGTCCCAGGTGAAAGAAGAAGCTAAAGCTGGGGAACAAATTGACAGATCTACTGCACTAATATTTTCGTTTGGGTTAGTACGACGTGTTGGAGCACCTGTATTTAAAATATATACATTTTTATCAACTAGTATTTCCAGTAAACGTTCTCCTTCAATGTCCGTAATACTACAACCCCAAGACTGATGATGGGAGTTGAAGTCTCCTAAAACTAAAATTGGTCCGGATAAATTGGATAATATATTGTTAAATTCATTCAAAATATCTACTGATGAGCGAGACAAATATATTGAAACAAACGAAATATTTTGAAATTTTAAACCTACTAAATTTATTACATCACTATAAGCATGAAGCGGGAAATTTGTCTGCGTAAAAGGGATTGTATTTTTAATTAATATGGCAACACCGCCATATCTGTCAAATCTGTCATTACGGAGACAAGTATAACCTCGAATACGAAAAAAGCGCGGGAAATTTCGTACCAATCGGTTGTTATATTTTTGCTTTTCATTTTAAAATTACTTTTACGCTGATTTTTGGTATAGGATCAGTTTAATTTTGTATAATTTTCTATGTAGAAGTTGTAGTGTATATTATTTTTGTAAATTTGTGTATAATTTGTACATATTCATTGGTAAGTTTTTTTATACACTTTCCTGAGTATTTTTTCCTATGGCAGCGGAAAAACCCCCCGACCCGGGGGGTTTAAATACTGACCCTCCTGTGCATACTGAAGGAATAAATGATTTTGATATAGGTCAAGAAGTTACCATTTCTAATAATGATGATTTTTCTAGTATGGACACGGATGGTTCTATGACTCTAGGGTCACAAAATAAGAACAAGCGCAAGCATTGTTCTTCAGTTCGTATTTGCAAGCATTGCAATAAAAAGCGTAAACGTCGTAACAAGGACAAGGATAGTGTATCAGTTGTTGTTGCTAAAGATTACGAATGTCAATGTGATGTCAACTAAGATGATTTACCGGATTTACCTAAAATTAAAGAAACAGATAGCCAGACCTCTCATAAAACAAATGAGTTAATGCAACCCCCAAAAGGTCGCATTAAATCATTAGAAAAAAAGGCCAATAATAATATGCAGTCATTGCCTACATTGCCCAATGACAACAAGTTACCAGAGAATGTCATGCATGCAGATCAGTCTGCTCAGCCTGTGTCTGTTACAAGACCCACTTACCAATCTTCTGATGCTGCTCCTTACATAGTCCACGTTCAGAAAAAACAATTATCGCCTAATGACAATGTAACGTTACACCCAATTTCTTTTGGAAGATTCCTTAAAAATAATAATGTCCAAAATATAATTAATGGAAGCCTGAAACGAATCGGCAGAAATAGAATTTCGCTTTCTTTTTCTAACTACCAGGATGCAAATACATTTTTAGATTGCTCAAGTCTTAAAACTGAAAATTACAAGGCATTTATCCCTACATTTTCTGTAACCCGCATGAGCATTGTTCGGGGGGTACCTGCTGAATTATCTGATGAGGAAATAAAAGAAAACATTTCCGTTCCAATCGGCTGCGGTCAGATTCTGAAAGTACGAAGGTTAAAAAGGAAAGTTGTTTCAGAGGGTGGTTCTTATCTTAAAGCCACTGAATCTGTTGTATTAACATTTGATGGTCAAATACTACCAAAGCGCATTTTTATTTGCTACAATGCCTTGCCGGTTGACATATATATTTTTCCCACGATACAATGTTACAGATGTTGTAGATTTGGACACGTGAAAATGAATTGTAGGGCAAATATGCCTCGCTGTTACAAGTGTGGCCAAAACCACCTTGGTGAAACATGTTCAATCAATGAGGACGATATTAAATGTTGTTTATGCAAGGTATCGCATTATGCGACCACTATTTTTCGCGTTATGATTTCCTGCCTTTTATCTGTCCGTGGTAATACGCAAATAGCGTTCTGCCAAAGAAAACAATAAAAAAATCTTGCTTAGAATTTAACCGTCAAAAAGCTATAAAGGAGTCTATGGCAAAGAGCTGTGTTTCTTATGCAGAGGCTTCTAAAATTCATCCACCGATCATGAAAATGTCGTACGCTGATGCTCTGTTAACATCCCCAGATATTTAGCCATGGTTACAGGACCTTCTCCGCTTTTGTCTAATCAGAAACAAAATATTTCTTATAAAAAAACTGTGTATAAAAACCCTAAAATTTATACTAAATCTGACAAAGGATACGACCGCGAGGCTCATAATGAGATTATTAAAGAATATAATATTCCACAACCAAATAATGGCTATGCCCTTCAGACTAAAGACTCTACTTGTTCAGTAGTTGATTTAATATTAGCCCTCATAAACTCATTGTCAAAGACTAATTTATTGACACCGTCCAACGCTGCCCCTATGATTGATATTTTATCTAAAATCTCTAATGATGTCCAAGTTAATACAGTGGAATTGTCGAAGTGCGATTTCCAAAAAAAGTGAAATTATTTATTTAATTAACAAACATAATCCTTTCATTTTTTCCTTACAAGAGACATGGCTGAAACCAGATTCCTGCTTTAGGATTCCGGGTTATGCTTGTCTCAGAGAAGATAAAACTGATGGGTGGGGGGGTTCAGCCCTGCTCATTAAACATGGTTTTTCTTTCACTTATTTTCCTACTCCACATAGAATTAAATCTTTTTCCATTATAGCTGCAATAGTTAAAAACATATGTTTTGTCTCTATTTATATTCCCCGCCCCTCCGTTGCCATTTTCGATGAAGTTGAATTTATACTTTCGTCACTTCCAAGGCCTTATGTCATCCTTGGGGATTTTAATTCCAAACATCAATCTTGGGGATGCGGTGTAACTAATTGTTATGGTAAAATTGTTTTGGAATTATTAGATACGTACAACCTATGTATACTAAATACTGGCACACCTACTCGACGGACTAGTCCGAATGAGGAAGATAGTGCTCCTGACCTTTCTCTCTGTACCCCTAGTCTTGCATCTACTTTAATTTGGGAGACTTTACAATCTGCCTATGGAAGTGATAATTTCCCCATAATTATAACTTTCCCATTCACTACTGATCCGACACAAAAACGTCCTCCGCGGTTAAAATATAAATTACAGAATGCGGATTGGAACAAATTTAGTCAACAAATAGAACACAAAATTTCGTCCCTTCCAAGAGTAATTTAGGGTTCTGAATCATTATGCGCTACTGCATTAGCTAAGGTTTTCATTGTAACGGCCGAGGATGTTTTCCCTTCCAAACTTTGGGGTCAAAATTATATACCGTCTCCACCATGGTGGGATAGTGAATGTTCGAAAGCTGTTAGGAATAGAAAAGAAAATCATTTCTTCTGGCTTTGGCTGATAGTTTTTTAAGTAAACTGGCTCCTCCTACAGTTCCTGAAAATTTATCTTTTGACCCTCCTATTCCTTTATTGTTAAGTGACCTAGACAATCTGTTTTCCTTGGTTGAACTAAGAGGAGTTTTATCTAGAGTAAAACATTCAGCCCCTGGATTAGATGGTATACCCTACTCGTTTCTGTCCCATCTTAGTGACGATTCTCTTTCTTATTTCCTTAATATTATTAACTCTCTTCTAATTTCTGGCAACATTCCTTCAGAATGGAAATCTCAAGAAGTTCTACCTATTTTAAAACCCACCAAAGACTCATCCATAGCTTCATCCTATAGACCTATAGCCCTTTCATCTGTCCTCATGAAAATAGCCGAACATCTTATTAAAAATCGGCTGGAATGGTTTATCGAATCTCGTAGTTTGTTAAGTAATAGTCAGTATGGCTTCAGACGGGGCAGAAGTACGATGGACAGCATCAGTATTTTTATTACTGATATTAGACTAGCTTTTTCTTGGAAAAAGTCCGTCGTTGCAGCATTTCTAGATATAAATGCTGCCTACGATAGTGTAGTGTTAAGTATTCTCAAAAAAAGATGATAGATTTGAAAATACCGTTTCGTTTAACTAAATTGGTAATAAGTATTTTAAAGGAGAGACGCATTCATTTATTTTTGGAAGATGGTAATGAGGAATCGAGGGTGATAGGGAAGGGGCTTCCACAAGGCTCTGTACTCAGCCCTTTGCTTTATAACTTATATACGTACGATCTAGAATCTTCATTGAACGGTACTACGAACGAGTATTCTTCAGTATGCGGATGACTTACTGCTATACTGTTCTGATCGCTCTATTGAAAAAGCTAATGCATCCTTGAATGTATCCTTAAGTCATTTAAAAAATTGGTTAAATTTGAATGGCCTTGATTTGTCACCTACCAAAAGTTCAGTTGTTTTGTTAACCAGATCACGTTTTCCACCTCCAGTCTCTGTTCTTTACAACAATTGCGAAATTCCTGTAACAGATCAAACTAAGTTTTTAGGTGTAGTTTTGGATTTAAAGCTATCTGGACTCCCGCACTGTGAATATGTATATGCCAAGTGTGAACGACTATTACATATGCTCAGATGCCTGTCTGGGGTTTGGTGGGGTGCACATCCATTTACTATGAAGTTAATATATAACGCATTGATTCGCAGTATTAGACTATGGGATTATCTTACTTGAACCGGGTAGTGTTATTGCATTAAAAAAACTGGATAACATACAATCAAAAGCTTTAAGACTAATAACTGGCGCTATGAAGTCAAGCCCAATCAATGCCCTTCAGGTAGAGTGCTGTGAGTCACCCTTACAACTTCGACGTCAATATTTACCTGATAAATTTCTGTTTAGATGCCTTCAACATACACATCATCCCCTTCATACGAAATTACGTAGACTTTCCGAATATATCAATACATCTAGCTACTGGACTCATAAATCCACCCCATGTCTTATTAAAAGTTTTCTCAAATTCACTTCTCTTCAGGCTCCTATCGATTTTTGTCCCACCTACCCTCTATTTTCTAGCTCTTTTGGCGCTTTAGTTTATAAACCTAATGTTATTCTTGCTATGGGTTTGATTAAAGACAACTTAAATTGTAATACGAATTTCAATTATGTTCGGAATAGAGACTGGGATGGTTGTCATTGCATATTCACAGACGCTTCTAAACATTCAACATCTAGTCCTGTGGGTGTTGCCACTTACCATTCGCAGTACAAAGTTTTCCAACAAATAAAGCTACCTCCCGAGACTTCTGTATTTACGGGCGAATGTTATGGACTCTATAAGGCTGTTGAATATATCCGAATAGCAAAACTAGGAAAAACTGTTATATTTACTGATTCAATGAGTGCATTGCAAGCCTTGAACAAATATCCATTTAATTGTAAAACAATTTTTCCAATATTGATTGAATTACGAATACTGTTATATAACTACACTTCGCAGAATAACTGTTCAGTTTCTTTTGCTTGGGTTCCGAGTCATAGTGGCATCTTTGGCAATGATAAGGCTGATCACCTTGCTAATGAAGCTATTATATCAGGAGACTTTTTCCCTTATAAAACTACTGTCATGATTTGGTATCTTTGCCTGCATATTATCTTAAGGAGTCTTGGGAGCAATTGTGGGCAGTGAGTTCTCAAGAAAAGGGGAAATTCTATGCGCGGATACAGCCTAACATCTTAATTAAGCCCTGGCGCAAGCTTCAAATAGGAAAACGGTCTACTAGTATACTCATTCGTATGCGTCTTGGACACGTGTGCACTCCGGAACATTTAAGTAAACTTCATATTGTAGATAGTGATTTATGTGAGTGTGGTGAAGTTGGGAATATAAACCATTTATTATTTTCTTGTACTCGTTACGACTGTTCTTCTTTTATTACCAATTTGATATTTTTGAAAATTGCTTTACCCACTTCTATACCTATTTTACTATCTTGTAATGACTATCCTATCTATAAATGTATAGCATCTTTTATTAATTTGAATAATATCCGTATATAGATTTTCGCAATTATTTGTTATTCTAATAAACTGATCTTATAAGTAAGTTACAAATCGCGTTGATATTTTTCGAGCACTGATTTCCTACGTTTTGTCTGTGGTAATACGCAAACAGCATACATACAAACATAAAATCACGCCTTTATCCCTTACGGGGTAGGCAGAGCGTAAAACGCCTCCTAAAAGGCGCTTTCGCCACGTCTGACATAAATTGGGGGCAATTTTAGATTGTAATGTGTATTGCTGTAGTGACAGGTTGTCAGCCCATCGCCTAAATTACAATACACTGTAACCCTCGAATCCCTTTTGCTGACTTATACAGCATGCCCGGGAGGAAGGGCAACTGGAACATTCTATGTTTTTCTTTCTCTCCCAGTCCAGTATGGAAGTTAAAAAAAAAAGAACCTCGAATACGAAAAACATATTCAGGCTTTAGCCATGTCTCCATAGATGATAGACAATATTACCTCTCCTGAATATCTCCGTTCCCGATTCCGTTTCTTACCTCCTGATTCCCGGTCCAGGCGCGCTTGTATCACAAAGGTGCTTGAGTGTCCTGGTTCAAACACAAAGTTTTTTTTTCAATTCTTTTACTGTCCGGGCTATCCAACTATGGAATAAACTTCCTAAACCACTTCAAGGCAGTCCTTCAGTTTTCACTTTTAAAAAGAGACTCAAAGAGCATTTTATGACCTCTCTCTGATGTTAATAATATGTATTATATTCATATATATATATATATATATGTATAAATATATATATATATATATATATATATTCATATATATATATATATGTATAAATTGTAATTTAGGCGATGGGCTGACAACCTGTCACTACAGCAATTTACCTACAAAATCTATCTAAATTACCCTCAAAACTTTGTCAGACGTGGCGGAACGACTTAAACAAAGGTTTTAGGTCGTTTACGCTCTGCCTACCCCATTAGGGATAAAGGCGTGACTATATGTATGTATATGTATAAATATATATATATATATATATATATATATATATATAGCTGTAGTGACAGGTTGTCAGCCCATCGCCTAAATTACAATATACTGAAACCCTCGGATCCCTTAGCTGGATCTTACAGCATGCCCGGGAGGAAATGCAGCTGGCATATTCTATGTTTTTCTCTCGCTCCCAGGCCAGCATGGAAGTAATATATATATATATATATATTACTTCCATGGAAGTAATATATATATATATATTACTTCCATGTATTATTACGAGGGTTTCAGTATATTGTAATTTAGGCGATGGGCTGACAACCTGTCACTACAGCAATATACCTAGAATCCTATCTTATATAACCCTCAAAACTATGTCAGACGTGGCGGAACGACCTTTGTTTAGGTCGTTTACGCTCTGCCTACCCCATAAGGGATAAAGGCGTGATTATATGTATGTATGTATGTATATATATATATATATATATTCTTTATTGTATTAAAAATTTACACATACAGTTGAACTTAAAACTAGGACACAACAGGCGAGCTTATCTCTATAACAGATCTCTTCCAGCCAACCTAGTGAGGATGAAAGAAGGGAAAAACATGGGAACAGATACAATAAGTAAAATTATAAAATCTAATAAATATATATATATATATATATATATATATATATATATATATATATATATATATATATATATATATAGTAAAATTATAAAATGTAATAAATATATATATATATATTAAAATATATTATTGGTTTTTCCTACTTCTCGACCTTTTCGGTCGGTTTTTACCCAATCTCCCGCCTCGAGACCCTCAAGGAAGGGGAGGATCAGGTTCCCTATCTAGAAAAATAGTGTTCCCCAAAACTTTACTTAGTATAGTAGATGTGTGTATGGCTGCCTGTATATATAATATTAGGGACAATGTCTCCATTCATGCTATAAGGGGATAGGATTATATATATTTATCAGATAAATTAGGTCGCTTTTTTTTAGGTATTATGCTCCTGCAATTCCATTGGATTATTGTGGAATCCATTAGAATTGTCTTTTGAAATACACAAGGGGTCATTGATAGAGGCTACGTTAGACGGTTTTATAAGATTGGATTGAATTAAAGTGTTGATTAATGTAAGGATTGTGTTAAGAATAGGGTCACATTTAGAATCAGTGCCTTTTGAAATTAGAGCACAACCATTTTGAGGCTCTGGGACTTTAAATTCATTTATTAGTGCGTTATGTACTGCCCTATCATAACCACCAAGTGTTTTAGATGGAGAGCGAGGCTTTGAAAAAACAGTTTTTTGTAAGAATTACGAGCACTGGGGGAGGACTTTTCAGACTCATTAGGGAGAGATGTAAGGACATCAGCATAAGATTTTGAAGCTGGTGGGCAAAGTTTACTGGCTTCAGCATAAGATATGCAACCATGGGCCATTTTTGTTTTAATTTCCTAATAGCATAGTCAAGAGCATAGTGGAACACACTATAAATAAAAAAAATACGTTTATTTCAAGTAACAACAGACTCATGATTAGGTTAGTAAAAAGATAATGAACTTATGACGTAAGGGTTAGTACAAATCTTATTTTAACAATTTTAATGCCGTGACATGCAAGTCACAGCAGTGCGTGATATATATACAATCAAATCTATCGGCTATCATCTTCAGGACGGTGTTGGCGCTGGCCCGCACTCTGCGCACGAGAGACGCACGCCGCTTGCGCATCGTCGCGAAGAAGCAATCGGTGCGCGCCTCCGCGAACATACCAGACGCGCTGCAGTAGCGGGGCAGCCCCATCACCGCTCTGAAAGCGTTATTATATTGGACGCGGAGGGCGGTATACGCTTTTTGAGTGTAGTTTACCCACAGGCTGCACGTGTAAAGAGATGTACAGAAGGCTTTAAAAAGCGTTACTTTTCCTTGGAACAACGTGCAAACCTGCGGGCAATCATGTTAGCCCTCACCGACAACGCCCTCCGTTCCCGCTCTATATCAACATTATCTTTAAGGTCGATAGTGATAAGGTGACCCAGATATTTAAATTGTTCCGTGGAATACCGTACAATCTAATTTGTGGTACATTGGTAGGTCGAATTTTGCCAGCATTGAAGACCATGAATTGGCTCTTAGCCACATTGTATTTGAGTCCATGGTTTAAGGCATATGCTTCACAAATCGCAAGCAACTTCCCAAGCCCGCACACCGACGCACTCAGCAGCACCATGTCAATTCAATTCAATTCTTAGGTTATATGGCTTTTGTGTTGTCGCAATTCCGCCAACATCACGTAAATGAAGATATTACACGATGGGGTAGGAGAGAAAAAAAAACTAATATTGACGACACGATGACAAAATCAACAGGAGTTGAACACACCACATCTAGAACAAAACGATACAAACATAAAACAACACAAACAATATACATACTAATAAATATATTCAACATTAAGAAAGAATATAAGCCAAATT